>OZ010628.1:19092212-20292212 GCA_963932425.1 Athalia cordata | reverse complement strand
TTACCCTAATAATTTTGGAGAACGAAGGACTCACATGGCAATTCTGTTCAGGATGTAACCTTTATTTTTTTCTTAATCATTCCATCTTCAATGATCATTATTATTATTAATCATATAATTTTTCCGCTTTCGCCGTACAAATTTACTGAATAGTTTTCGAAGAAATTCGTCAAAGTCCCGAGGTAAAAGTTGGACCATAAATCAACCGCTGAGAAAGTCGCCCCGACGGAGTTCCTGTGCAGGAGTTCCTGCTGCTGCTCTTCACCGATCTAAAGTCCAAACAACAAATCGGGTAGGTCTCCCTCGTCACTTGTTTTCTTTTCTTTTCCTTTCCTTATTTTTCTCCCTCGTATTTTCGACGCCTCATTTTTCCCTCTCACTTTAACAGAGCCCTAGATGTATTTAATTCTCCTCATTTTTGATCGATTATGGTCACACTCGCTTGACCCCCGAAACTTAATCAATTTCGATACGGGCTGTGCCATTGATGGTCCTCTCGAATCTGTATAGATATGTATAGTATACGATCCTTGAAGTAGGAAACACTCTAGCAGAAACAAAAGAAATTAAAAAAAAAAAAAGGAAACGAAAGAAAAGTGCCGCCCTATAGAATTTTCCCTCGATTCACTCGTTTCCGGGTCTTAAGCTGTTTTTTCTATTCTTTTTTCCTTTGAATAACTTTTCTCTTTTTTTTTTCATTTTCGTTTTCTTGCTATCGAAGTTCTTCCGCGCGCCAATTCATATAATGTGGTATATCTCAGCACGCCCGCTGCGAAATTGATTCAAACGTTATACGTATGGTTCAAAGTATAATAAATGGTTCTCAATTTCCTAGTGCTGTATAGGTATAACGCTATGAGGATAAAGTTTCACTGAATCAAAAAAGCGTTCAATTTGAAACGGTGGATATTTGCTGGTGAGAAAAAAACAATTCAGTTTTATGGGAACCTTATATATCCCCGGGTGGTTTTTATCATGGAAAGCTCTCTTGTTTATGATCTGGTTTATGCTTACTACCTATATCTTATCAGGAGGAATCCTGTAATAATTTGGAAGAGCGAATTCTCGGAGTTGAGTATTTCCGGAGATAAAAAATCAGCTGACCCGGTGACGTTCTTCCCCGATTCGAGTACATCGCGTCGTTATATCGAAGCAACTGATTCGGATGGCAGAGTGAAAAACTTTTTGCGTTTCTCGGTGTAATATGTTCTGGCGAAATAGGCTAACGAGGCGGAATTGTTAACAGGATTTTAATGGGTTCGTAGCTTCGCGCATTCCATGCGTAAATTGGACGAGAGATTCGGTTTATTGAAATCGTCGGGGCCCGCAGGATCGAGGTCAGAGATTAACGTGTTTTGCATATGTAAATGCCGCGTGATTACCCGGCCACCATCGTTTGTTTTGAAATACGTTATTTAAATGTTGTGGTACTGCAGCGTTAAACATTACGCAAACGAATCAACCAAATATCTCCCCATTATGTATCTGTATAACTAACCTGCACATACATAGGTGTCGGAAATAGAAAACTGAAAAAGCTCCGACGAAATCCTTTTCGTATACAATGTTTTTTCCCCCCGCAGATCTTTGTATGCACATCCAATTTTCTACCCGCAAAAAAAGAGAGCGAAAGGTCCGCCGGATTTTGTTCTCACCGAAAAACCGTATGTATACCTGTATAACCTAACATGAAACCATGAAGCTTCCAGTACCTACTGTGTATAGACATAAACTGTTTGCCAGCGATACCAATTTATTTCGTGCCGTCAGCAGACTATTATTTACCTTATGCCGTTCCAGTCACGAAAAACCAGCAAAATTCTCCTCCCCTCACTCCCCGAAAACGTTAAGGGGTTGAAGGGTCGCAAGCTCGTTTTCGTACTTCTCGCGTTCCTGTTCTGTAAGTATATACACTGCTGTTATATATCGACTGAAGCCACGTCGACAAAACCACGCCACAATAGTTAACCCTTCTTCGATGATATACCAGGAAATAATAACTGTCAAAGATCTTCCCATAAAGAACGTTAATAACGCCTGCGCGGCATATTTTTTTTTACAGATTTTTCTTTCTCTTTTATCTCACACTTGAGGAGGAGAGAGCTTACAGGATGTGTGAAGCCGTTCAGGATATACGACGACGATGACAAAATGATTTTGAATTCATCAAACCCGGTCAGTCGATAATTGGAGCACGTGATCGGACTATGTATAAATTATATTTGTAAATGTGCAGAGTAACGCACTGGTCAGGTAATACAGCTTTGGGATTCGAACCGAGTAGGTCATTTCAGAGCAGTATGAAAGGGGATGACGGGAATTAGGGACCGGGGACAATCAGCGGATGAGAATTACTTAGTAATTGAGCGTCGCTCAAAGGTTGCTTCATAAAGGACGTCTCGCTGATCCCAATTAGATAGAAAATTGGATCACCCCATAGTCCGTTGCACCGTCTACATCGCGTTGGTGATAAATAAGAAAAAGTTCCAGAAAAAGGATGGAATAATTTTTCATGGCGAACAAAAATAGGAGCGAGATGATGATGAGCGCAGATTGGTTGGAGGAAGAGATAATAATTTGGTGAAATTTTGATCTCTCTTGTCATCATCTCAATGTTCGATAAACAATCGACAGTGTTTTGCCATGCGCCCTTCTTTTGTTCGTGTCCATTTGCCCCGTCCCAGCCAATCTGGACCGACCGATCGAACGACGAACAGACCGACTGGACCAAACGACCTGCTCCGGACATCGCGTCATTCCATTCAATGCTTCTTTCAATTTACTCACTTTCCGATACCGTGTCCGACCGAGCTGGATTATCCGAAAGCGGAGAAAATAAAAGTGGAAAAAAGTGCAGTCGCAATTCAGGAACCGCATCGTAAGTGTAATCAGACTTCTGATTTCTGGAGTAAGTTTATTTTACTTCGAATAACCATCGAGTATCGAAACATATTTTTCTTTTACCTCTTCAGTACGACGTGTTGCGGGACGAATCAATCGAATTTTATAGCCACAAAATTTATAACCACTTCGTTTATGAATTACGACGTGAGTGTGTGTTTATCTCTTGCAGCACGTCGAACGGTGAAAGCTTTATTCACTGCCCTAGTAAAAGCATTTTCAAGACACGCTATACGTATTATTTTATCGAAATTGAGGCGATCCACGAGATCGTCTTAGAAAATTGAGTGTACTGGATGTTTCCGCAAAGAGCGCGAATAACTCTTGTAGATTTATTGCTCGTCATATTTTTTTTTCCATTTTTTTTTTTCTTGTATTTCTTGGCGTTCCAGTTTGCAAGTTTTCCGCTTCGGTTTGAAACCGCCAATTCTCCAAGCGCAGCGTGAAACGTCCAACTGAGAATATCGGAACTTCGTAATACCTTCGCTGACATCTGTGAGGTTGATTGACGAGGCGACGTCGACGACGCCGGCTAAGACTTGAGACTTCGACATCCCGGTGTCGACGTCGGGACGCCTGTAAGGGGTGGGCGTTAAGCCGTCCCATCCCGTGTAGAAACAAAATATAACCGTGAACCAGTCATTACTAATAATAGATGACGGGAATAAGCTGGGCGGCTAGAAATTCAGGGATTCTATAAAAAGGAATGTAGGTTTTCCTGCAGTTTTTTTTTCCCCCCGTTTCGATTTATACGATCAATCAATTATGGATTCATCGGACTCGAACTTAAGCCGAAAATTCAATTCAGTCCTACATATAAAAGGTGGGAGAAGGAAGAGTTGAACGTTTTATGTATTTCGATTAAAAATTATCTCGACGAAGATGCAACTCGAGGAGTGATGGAAGGGTTGGTAAAAACAGAAAAAGTAAAAAATCAAAAATCGTCTTTCAATCTGCGAATCACATTTTAATTTATTATTTATTCACGTGATATGAAGTTACATTATACTCTCATTCTTGTAATTTCCAATTTCATAAAAAAAAAAAAGAAGCTTTTTCGGTGAGTAAATCGCATTTGCGAACGTTTTCTACCTGAATTTAATTTTCGCTCATGCCGGTCTCTGCTCATTTTCGTGAATCTTGAACAAAAAAAAATTGTAATAACCTCCAGCTGTATACACAGTCTGAATTTTTCGTTCTCACCCCGGACTTCTTTAAACATTCACTTTTCTCTTTCTGAATACGTTTGTACATTACGATTAGAATTATTTACAGAAATCTTATTGTCAGTCGCCAAATGCCGTTCTCTCTTGATCCCTGTAGATAATAAATTATTATACGATCCTCGTTTCGGCAGGCCAGTCTATCAGTGCTCGGATACGTCTATAAAATTTTGTTAAGATTCTCGACCACCCTTTCGTAAACAGTAAAGGGGCTGGCTGCTTCTGACTAAACTACAGGCTCCTTTTTTTTACAATTATTACGTAACTTTTACGATTCCATATACATAAAGTTATGATGTGGTTAATTATTATCTCACCGATCATGGACCTTGAATTCCACATTTTACGTCATTGTTCATTTATACAAAAACGACTATCGAAATCTGGAGCTAAAATCCCATCGCGCTTATAATTTTTTGACTTATCGAACAATAAAAAAGGGAGAAAGGAAAGAGAAAAAAAAAACTATCGAAAGCTTATTTCTTATACATTTTTCATTTTCTCAAGCTAATTTTCAATTCGCGAGATATAAATTAGCGAACTCGATGATTATCAAATTTAAATTTTCTTCCTTATATTAAAATTGATCCTCGATCGATCCCCTCACGCACCATGATTTGTCGCACTTAATAATGGTAAAATAAAATTTTCCACATTCATAATTCATCTTTGCTTTTTTCCAAAAATTCTTGAAGATGTGATTCGTACGAGCGTACGAAAAGCAGAAGGAGCTCGCCAGCTCACTCTCGAGAGAAATGAACAAATATTTCCTGAATGAATATACAGGAGAACCCAAGAAGTCGAGACTAAACGATGGAAAACATCTGCTCGTAACCTTTTTATACGTACCATATCACATGATATGGTATATGTAAAAAAAACGATCAACCGTCGAGATGGTTAGTAGAAAAATATACCGTTTTGTTCATCGGACCAAGTTTTTAAATTCTTATCGCGTGTAGACGACTGTTTCATCGAATTATAATTAGATAACCAGTTGCAAGACATACGACGTGAAGAAAAATTGAGAAAAAACAAACAAATGAATTTTATATTTATGTTTGGTCTGCCCCAAATTTTTCTCACCTATGGATATCGCATGATGATCGGGGATTTTTTCATCTTATTTCGGTACTCCTGGTATCTACCTGTTATTTGTTCTTATTTTCTTTTTTTTTCTCATCATTTTTCTCTCTGAGTTTTTATTTTTATCGAGCACTCCCGGTTATTAAAAATGAGACGCGAACAATAATGTATAGATATATCGTTCGGCTATACCGGCTATATGCATGCGTACAACTCGAGCGAAAAAGGAAAGCTGAGTTAAAAAACGAAGAAAGATTTTAAATATTTTTTTTTTACCCTCTGCACAAAACTCCCCCCCTTCATTTGAGCCGTCTTCGTCTCTTACCCCCACTTGAAAATTTCATCTTCGGGGCTGGTGAGATGAAACTTTAACGAGAATTGAATTTCGTCTCTGAATTTCTTCTTGATTTTTTTTTACTCAAATGTATATTTGAGGAACATTTTTATATACCTATATATAACGTTATACAATCCAATAACTGGAGACAAAGATGAAAATGATGACGTGATTCGTGAGAAGATTCGAATCCCCATTCTTAAGGGTAGAATATATACATATATATATTTTTTTGTTTTATAAACTTGTCAAACCGAACAGTTTTGTGGTTCGGTATAAGCTAAGCCCGTATTTGGTTGGCATCCTTTTCGCGCTTTGTTGTGGCCGAGAGAATCACGGACGGTTTTAAGGGATGTGGCGTACACGTACAGTCAGAGCTTTAATTTTGTCCTTTTACTTTTTGTCTCTGATTAGGACAGCGTTTAAAATCCGTTTTCTGTTGTTAGTTTCGTTTGTTGAGCATTCGAGACTGTTTGAAATTGTCGGAATTGTTATCTGCTATACCTCCTGCAGTATGACTCAGAATGAATGGCTCTAGAAACGTTGAATGTGCAAGCACGAGAAACAAGGTGCAACAACTGTTTTCTGATTAAAATGTACGCGAGGTGAGTCGAGATGTGTGAGCGAGCAGCAACAATGCTACGTTTAACTTTCATTGTCAGAATTAAAATACGTGCGGTTTTTAACCGGTTTCTATTTTTCCTCTTTCTTCTTTCTTTCTTTTATTTTATTTTTGTTACCTTCTCTAACGGCTAACGAGACACACTCACGCCATGAGAAATGTTTGTGTAAGGATCTACAAGTTGCCGTTATTTTTTTTATTTTTTTTGCACATTTTTTAACATACCTGTACACAAATTTTTTTCACAAGTCTTTTTTTCCAAGGAGAGAACCTCGTCGTCAAACGATCTTATAGATGATCGAATACAGCTCGCGAAGCTGTTATGAGAATTTCCTTGAACGTAGCCAATTTGTTATATTTTCTGAAGAGGGCTTTTTCAACGTTCAACTTTCTCGGAAATCGAAATCAATTACCCAACTGAACGAGTAACTTTGAACTGCCAAGTTAATCTCTGTACACTTGTAAAAATACACGACGTACGAAAGCTGCAGGTAGTCACGGAATATTTTTTCTAACATCGACGATAAATTCCGAGTAAAATTTTTTTGTTTTCATAGAACCCCGAAAATTTTTCTTAATTAAAAAAATTCAATTCTAAGTTCTACCCCTGCAAAGGCAAAGTCCTCGTATTTTACCGTTCACGTAACATACTTTTTTTTTTTTCAATGATTTTGGCGACACTGTGATAATTTTTTTTCTTACCCCTCAGCGTGGTAAAATTGAAAAATATCTGGAAAATTTTTCAACGATACAATTTCCGATTTTCGAGCGTGAAAATTCGCATACCGGGTTCCAATTACGGAACACATTCTAATGCATACGTAATAAATTTATGGAAATAATAAACATGAAAATTGTTGAAGATTTTCCAGTCTCGATGGGCCATGGCTCGATCAATCAATCAATCAATCAATCAATCAATCAACTGCAACGTCTGGAACGAACATGCTGTTTACATTTTTCCGCATTTTCCAAGTTTTCATAAGTATCCACGTACACTTGGCGAGATCATAACTGAAGTAGTTAGACACTACGCGATGAGCTGTAGGTTGGCGTAAAATATCCCTAGTTCAGGCAGCAAACGGGGGCTTGAGTTTTCGCAAATATCTCGAGAACTGATTGAGATTTTCGAAATTTTAAAAAAGATTCGAAAAGAGGAGGAAATGTCCTCAAAAAAGTCTCGACTCCCGGAACTAGAGGACCATTATTTATAATCTTTCCAGAAGCGTGAAAATACGGCCGAAAACAGCTAATCTGGCTTGCGCGCGTCATGCAATGAAACGGCCCACGCGCCAGACTAGCCGTTTTCGGCCGTATTTTCACGCTTCTGGAAAGATTATAAATAATGGTCCTCTAGTTCCGGGAGTCGAGACTTTTTTGAGGACATTTCCTCCTCTTTTCGAATCTTTTTTAAAATTTCGAAAATCTCAATCAGTTCTCGAGATATTTGCGAAAACTCAAGCCCCCGTTTGCTGCCTAAACTAGGGATATTTTACGCCAACCTACAGCTCATCGCGTAGTGTCTAACTACTTCAGTTATGATCTCGCCAAGTGTACATTCGGAACGTGTATCATATCATATTGAAGGGTTTTCAGAAGCAGAGTCGTGCCGTTGCTGCCGCTGCTGCCGCCGGTGCATGGGGACATCTGCAAGATGAATTTTGTCGAAAGGATCACGTAGCTAAAACACACACGTAGGTATACACGTACGCGTAAGTTATCATAATTTATGTACAAGGGAGACAGAACCCCGTGAGGACGTGTCTTCTTGAGTCATGGGAGGTACGTGTCGCGATTATTACACCACCGCTAATACTATCTGTGCATCACGACGACCACCGTATGGCCATAAGTGGCACAGGGGTTGCTGGGCGTTCCGTTTATACCGTAACACATATACAATACGGTGTCAGTTCCGTTTACATACCGAAGGGATGTTTCTCCGGGTGTGTTTGCTGTTCGTAGAAAGACGCGGAGCCACGAGGGGGAATGGTAAAACCGGCCGTTATGGGATTGGCTATATGTGTAGCGCCGTCTAGACGCGTTTTAGGGGGTATAAGGTACGTACCATACGTAGGCAGTTACATGGGCTCTGGGAAAATGCGAAATCTGCAGACACGTTTTAAAGCCGAGCATATTGCGGGGCGGCTACCGCCAACGTAGAACGATGAAAAAAAAAAGAGGGAGGAAAAAAAAGAAGCTTTAAAAGCGGGAGAAATTACGGAGAGACGTGATAAGAAGCTTTTAAATAAAAGTACGATCCTTTTTCCACGAGGCTTCGTGCAGCGATACGGCACGTCGTGCACCGCGCTCTCGTGATCACACTGCAAGTGGCTTACAAGAATTTCTAAAAAAAAAAAATAAATAAAAAAGACACGATTTTTTTTTCAATTTTTTTTCAAATTTTCATGCCGCGGAGAATCGCGGGTTTCCCTTGCGATCCAAGGGGGAGATTGGTGAAGGGAGAGATCATCCCTAATTGCGTAATTTTTGCCTTTATATAGTCTCGACGTCGGAAGATATCAATTAGATCGGCCCTGCTCTTTCAAATTTGTCAAATATTTAAACCTGGGGGATGCGAACCGACGATCAATTAATTTCTGAAACTGAAACCAAAAAAAGAAATATTCTATATAATTCGAGTCAAGAGAAAAGACAATTATCTATGACGAGTCTTATTATAATTTATTTACTTTTTTTGGATTTCGTCGGAAATTTTGAAAGTTTGCAAATTCGGAGGATGAGAACGTTTCGTCGGATGGATGGATGGAGAGGTGTGTATAAGGGTTTTCTTTTGCACACCCTCTGACCGCACTTTGATAGCATCTTCCCTCCTCTGCGCCCTTATTTCCTTTTCTCATCCCATCTCTCCTTCTGGTACTGCTATGTATCGTTATCTAACACGCCTAGATATCTATACACCCATAGGTATAGGTATCGCCGGTCTACATATACCCGAGCACCCCATCGGTGTTGATATATTGACCAACCCTTGGTGCTTCCAAATGACACGCGGAGCGGCACTCGAATTGCCCACCAGCTACTTCACCAGCAGCAGTTCTCTGCAGCAGGATGCCCGTCAACCGCCAACCTCGTTCAACGTTCCATCGTATAACTACCCATCCTCATACCCCGCGTCGTTATGATTCCGCTCCACAAATTTAACATAATATTATAGTACGTAGTTTGAGGATACCTCCATAATGTCGCTATACACACAGCTATATACAGGGGAAAACTTATATTTCCCCCTCTTCCGTTATTCTAATGGGGAAACCTCGTTGAAGTCTGGATGAAAAACAAGTTTTTTTTTCTCCATTTGCTTCGTGTTTTCATTTTTTATCAAATTAACTCGATGAGGTGCGATCAAAAAATTAATGGGAAACTCTCGTCGATCGCCGCGCTACGTACCTAGAAAATTGTTTTCACTAATTAAACAGAAACGTCCATACATCGTCCATAAATGAAAAAAGAAAAACTCAACGATTCAACACTTTGGTAACAGTTGTGCAAATATTTGAGAAACCGCAACCGCTGGCTAAGCGGACTTTATAGCGTTATAATAGTGCGGTTATATCGAGCTAGTAGTCAAAGACAGTGTTTGGTCGGACAATATACGCCGGGCAGATATGGGCGGCGGGGAGTTCTCACTTAAATTAATGGCGAGGTAGTTGCGACTGCTGTCAGCGAAGCGAGCTATTCCACCATCGCTACACGTGTACCTACATTTATACCAGATTTGATTGTCAGGGGCGTCGGGGGGGGATGAAAATAAAATTCGACTCCACGCGAATCGCGTTGTTCATCTCTGTCGTGTGTGTACGAGTATAAAATTTGTGAATGATTTTATTTATTTTTTTGGTTTTTCCTTTCGCCGCAGGAAAGTCGATGTGAGTTGTATATAAATAAAAATGACTCCCCCATTGATTGCGGGAAGTTGGGAAGAGATTGAAGTCACTGATTGCGAAAGGAGGAGAACGTTTCGAGCTGACAATGGGCTAACGAACCGAACAATGAACGGTCCTTGAAGAGAAGGTTACGAAAAAAGTCGCGCGTAACACGGTTGGCTCGATAAAATACTCTGAAGTTTTTTTGTTTGTTCCACGCTCGAAAATCAGATTCAAAATTATCTAAAAAAATAAGAAAAAAAAAGAAAATTTGGGAGGATTTTGATACGGATACATATTTTTTCCATCTGTGAAAATTTTTATCCTTGGTATGCAAATTGCGTGTAACTGGTTTCAGTGATTTTATGTGAAAAGGGTTATATTCTATTTACAGTTCTAATTGAATCAAAGTATATTATACTCCTAACCATCACATCGTTGGAAAGTTTCTGCTATGGTGGAATGAAGAGGGAGGGATCGAGACTCGTGGGGCATTCAAAATTTGTCAATGTTATGAATAAACATTTGATATAGCCGGGTGTTTATGGAGATTGGTCAAAGTGGCTCCTCCAGTAGCTCCTCATCCTCCTCCTCCTTTTCCTGCTCCTGCTGCTGCTGCTGCTGCGGCTTCTCTTCGTTTCAATTTCATGGTGCGAGTTTAGGCTCAAGGCATTAGCAACCAGTCGTTGTTCTCGGCTCAAGCATGATTTAATCACAGCGTGATTAATGAGTCGCCTCGGCTAGCCTCGTCCATGTTCCTCAGTAACTCTATAGTTTAAAGTTGTATTTATCGTCCCATGTCAGTGTCGGGGGAACACGGAAGTTTGTCACGAATCTACCACCGTAAAGTTTGAGTTAGTGGAAACATATTGGTAAAAATTAAAATTTCCAAATTAATCGTGATTACCTTCTGATCTGGCGCAAGAGTGTGAAAAATTAATTATATGACCAAACTCTTCGTCGTATACATGAAAAATCGATTTTCATTGTAACTTTTTTTTCTCTACCGCTTCCATAAACATTACTTGCTCTTTGAATAAGCCGGGTGAGAGAAAATAAATTAAAAAAGAACTTTGGTGCCTGGCTTTTTTTTATTTTTGTTTCTTTTTCTTTTTTTCTTTCATTTCAAAGAAATTGATTTTTCAGTTTTCTTCCATCTCGCGCCCACCGCGATGCCACGGTAAAAGGTAAAGAAAAATGAGGGGCGATATAGTGAAGAGTTGCGTTTGTATATTCCATAAAACTCCATATACCGTAAAGTTGCCGCCAACGGTCGTTGGTGTGTTCTCTGGTTTTTCTAATATATCTACGTGAAATGAAATTAAAACATGTCGCGAATGAAGTCGCAAACGACACCGATACCTGTACATCCGTTTATCACGAGGTACCGCTACCGCTACCGCTGCTGCAGCTGGTTCTCTCGGCAAATTAGAAAGAAAAAAAAAATTCCCTTTTTATTTTCTTTCTCTTTTAAACTCGTTAAAATTTATTTACAACAACCAGTCTGCTTCTCGCACACCGAAACACAACCACCAACGATATTTACCGACCTTTCTCCATCTTTTTTTTTTTTTTCCTTTCTGCAATTGCTCGCGCAATTAATTACACCGAAATTCCCCGACTATTTTTTCTTCAGAATTTATTTATGAATACTTTTCTTTTTGTTCTCCACTATTTTCAAATCTATACAATTGTGAACATCGGATAAATTATCCCGACCGTGTCTGCAAGGTTTCTTTTACTTAACAATCCTCCTTTTTTTTCTTACCTGAATTTTGTGATTCATACGGAAAGTCATATAGTTATTTTTGGTTATGAACGTTATTTCCTATATTTATCGTTGCGAACACCGATCGTGTTTGAGCTCCGTTCATTGAGCAATGTTATTACCCTTGCAGCGATTTGGAAAAAAAAAGAAAAGAAAACGATGTTTGTTTCTTCTATTTCACACGGTTTCCGGTTCGATGAATCAGCGCCAGGAAGTCCAGGATGGCGCTCCGTCTTTCTATATACTGTATACACCGCCCTGGCTTTTGCTGTAGAAAATTTCTTCCCGTGGGACGTCCGACGCCGGGGAGAAAATCACGGTCGAGAAACGCTGGGCGTCGCGGTGTCTGAGATGTCAACAAAGTGGGAAGGAAAACCGGAAGGGAAAACAAAAAAAAGGAACCTAAAAAAAGGAAGAGGAACCTGACGCGCTGGGGGTCGGGAACGACCCTTGGATCTGAAAGTAGGATTAGGTGATCTGCAATCCTTTTTTCTTTTTTTTTTTCTTCTTCTCTCCCTCGTCCGAGAATATTCCCTGCAGCAATCCCTCGATCGATCTTATCAGCCGCAATCTTTCTCAACCATTTTTTGTATCTTCTTTTTTTCTATGCCATCGCATACACAGCAGATCAGAATATGACGTCAACGTAACGTTCGCCTTAAGTTTTTTTTTCTTTTAAAAAAAGCTTTCATTTTAGCGTAGGTAGACAAAAAAAAAGGAAAACTTAATCTGGGAACCAACAACTGGTATCACGTATTCGTGTTACTGAGATTACAGCTACGGCGACACTTTTTTTCCGAAGGGAAGTAAAATGTTGCTGAGCTCGTTCGACAGCTTTTGCCAACTTTTTACGGCCGATATCCAAAAGCTGTCGACAAAAAGTGAAACATTTTCAGTTCTTTCCGTCTCATTTTACGCGAGGGTTGTGAGAAAAAAAAAAAAAACACCGAGGGATTAGTTCCAGTCAATTAACGCCGACGATTAATTAATTTGAAAATAATGAGCGCGGAGATTAGTTAACAAACGAAGAAGAAAAAAAAAAAAAGGGACTTTGAATGACTTATTTTGAATACACCTCGAATGGGGACATCTGCAGGTTTCGTACGAGGAGATGAGTCGTTTGATTCTTGATACGCGAGCAGGCCTTAAAACCGGGAAATTGAGCCAGGCAATTTCGACGACAATGATGCGGCCGTATAACTGTACATAACATAGTGGAACGTAGTGTTGAGGATTTCACATCTGCCTCATGCAATGCTCTACCCCTAGGGGTAGGTTAGGTACACGTATAAACCCATCTGAACCAAGGTGAGATTTCCATATCTGCATATCGCTCGCCTTCATGATATTATTCAAATATATTTGCATGTGAATATGATCGTGATCCCTGGCAGGTTATAGTAGTCCATATACGGTACGGTAAAGCATACGGCTTGTTGTATCATGCCCAAGCTTTTTTCCTCCGGTAATTGATACGTTTTTAAAACCGAATTAGTCCAACAGTTTCGCGCGACTTTGACTTTCTCTGATCTGAAAAATTATATTTATACACTATATAATAATACAGTATAACAGCACACCGGTTCACGTCGTCTGACGGAAACGTAATCAATCAACTTCATCGTCATCCCATATACGAGACTTACCTTTTTTTTGTTCCCTTCCTTTTGGTTTTCGCTTCTTTGTTTAACAAATTATTATATTTATTCTACTTCATTTAGCAAAGAATTTTTTTTTCTTTCCTTGGTTTTATATCGGCCTGTCAGAAACAGATGTAGGGTATATATTTGTATACGGATGTTGTTGATGATCGTAGAATTTTGATTTTTTTTCCCCCCCGCGCGTGTGTTTTCTTTTATATATTAATTATGCGAGCAAAAAAAAAAACGAGTATATAGACGGGAGTTGAATTAAATGTATGTCTGGAAAACGATTGAATATAAATTGGAAAATATTTTGATAGGAATCTAGAAATTGCTAACGAAATTGGATATGTTTCTCATGTTATATACATATGTATGTTATGTATACATATACGTGCGTTGCGTTTGGAAATAATTAATAGAGATTGGTAAAATGGATGAGGGGGAGCCGAGTGATGCCGATCTTTGTGGAGCTTTGGGATAAATCCACTTTGATAAAACTTTTCTAATCTTGTTTCTATGTGCCTACATAGGTATATACAGAGTACCTATATCTATATGTATTTTAGGTATAAACGTATAGTTTGAAAGCTGGTGGAATTATTATTGTTAAAATAATATATTGCGTTAACCAACTTCACCGCGAACGCGTATGTGCATTATAGACGCGTTGGCTTTCGGTTAGGCGTGCTACTATAAGCTTCTTACCGGCGTTAAATTCTCCGCCGTGAACCGCATATATTCGGATCGAGTCGGGATCTGAATCCTTTTCGGGCTAAGCTGAATGTAGGATTTTCGTATAACGTATAATGTGTTCATTTCGTATTATACTAATTAAGTTGCGTATCAAAATGCCTGTTGTTTTTAACCAGAGATATCAGCAGCTGCAGGATATCGCGAGGAAGTTTTCTTAGGACAACAGATTCGTGGGGAAAAAACCATTAAATCTAATTTGCAGAGAAGCTTTATCTACGGACAACAACTGGTGCTCCAATTTTGTACAGACAAAATTCTGGTATTCAATTCTTTTTTTTTTACCATTATAAAAATCATATTCTCACTGAAATTTTTAGGTAAAATTTCGCCGCAGCGCTTTGTAGGTATAATATGGCGACAGGTGTTTCGCTTGTATGATAAATTTTCATATTACAGAACATAGAAAATCGCACGTTGTACGGTAACTTCATGCGCAATATATCACAAGTCGAATCATATTATACCCGAATACATATTTACAGAAGAAAAAAAAGCTGAAGCCAATGATTTTCGTATTATGGAATTTAAATTGCGTTGAAGAAAAACGTTTTTCGAATATAAGAATTCTTCCAACGTAGTATAATATTCGGTACAGGTGTATAATGTAGGTACATTATGTATCTGCACACATGCTCGATTGCGCTGACGTAAATCAAAATTCAATGCTTTTTCATTCGTCGACAGATTATTATACGCTTATGTAACCACGAAAAAATTTTCTTACACGTTAACAAAAAAAAAATAAAAAATGTATTTTAAAAAAACACTTTTCTCTCACACCTCCGATGCAAATAATTGTGTTCTCAACCGTGGAGTACGTGCCAAAAATATTTCTTTTTCGTGGATATTTTGAAATGGGGGGGAAAAGAAAAAAAATCAGTTTGTCGAGTCAGAAAGTTACGTGCTATTTTTTTTCGATGATTTTCAATCGCTGTAATAAACTAATTCCTGTGATGCCCGCCCTTAATTTGTATTCCTCGCGTTTCTTCCCCACCAATTTCTCCAACCCACCCCTATAATTTCGCCACAATTTAACGGACTCCACATGGGGTCGCGAAGCCTCCGCGTTACGGTTATATCTACTCTGTAGCCTCCGACGTAGTCTGCTTATATACTAACAAATAGATAGAGAATTCTATGTATACGGAAACCGTGCAGTGACAGGCGAAAAATTAGTAATTTGTCTCCGGATATGTTGTTTATCCGTTAGAATTATGGGGAACGGGATAAAAGGTAATCGAATTTTTTACGAGCTTGACGAAAAAAATATCATGATAGTATAAAATATATAGAACCTATTAAAGAAAAATGGGAGGAGATTGTGTTACATATGGTTCAGTGAAAAGTTATATCTATATCTATATCTAGATGAATATATGGAATATCCACATGTATAAAAAATGCGTGAAAGTGCCCAAGTATCGTATGGGGTCGTTTTCACAAGGGTAAAGAACGCGATGATCATTGAAATAATTCAAACGGACAAAAGTAAAAACGAGGCTACGGGGAATCCCCTGTACGAGTGGCGTTTATGTACGCGATGAAAGAAGAAAAAATGGGGTGAAATTAAACGTGTAACACTCACGGGGTGAAAATACAATTAATGTGAATTAATGGATTTCCGAAAAAACCGAACACGTAGGTCCCTCATTACTTTGTTAAAGAAAGAAAAAAAAATAAAAGTGATGGTGGAAATACAAAGAAATTTAACTAAAAGTATCCCCCATGCCCCCAGAGGGTGAGGAAGGAAGTTCGTCAGTCATCGTACGAGTTTGAATTTGTTTATAATACGTACTTGAGTTATATAAGAACTTCCTCAGACCGAACTCACAGAGTTTATAATAAAACAACAAGGTATAACGTTTTTATTGGTCGTTTACGCTGTGTGCCGTTTCAGTCACTCCCCTACAGATCCCAGTTGTTGGGATAAGAGGATTAACGGGTTACCAGAGGGAAATAGAAAGGGATTTTGCGAAGAGGTTTCGAAAGGACAGAAAGCTCCTGGTTCACCATTTATTGCTGCAACAGAATAACACGGGAATCGCCGCGCTTGGATATATAATAATAAAAGTTGCTCGTGAATTCTCGTTCGTTTTACAACTGGTGTTAGTCGCGTGCCTCGGAGTACATGATATCCCTATGTACATACAAACACACATATTTATATACTATATAAAAGTAAAACTGTGTAAATTTCGCCAACGACACGACACTTTTACAACTCAAAGTCAAACTTTTCTTCGTCGTTATTTTTCAAATAATTCGGTGACTGGCAAAAAAAAAAAAGAAGAAACTTTTTGTTTCACCCCGTTCGTTCGATTTTTTTTCTTCTTTTTTTGATTTCCTAATATCGTGCGTTGGATAATAAAATGAAGAAAGAAAATGCTATGCATCGCATCTGGTGCAGTGGATTTTCGCTCGTTTTTTTTTCTATGAAATTTTCACGTGCATTGAAAAGTTGCGGGGTAAAGGAAAAAAGAGCGCGAAATCATGAAGCGGAAACACGTCGTGCCACGAGTCCGTTTTATGTACACGTCTTGAGATATAGAGAAGCGAGGAACTTTGTGGACTCAAACTGAACTCCGCCGGGAGATATATCTTACTCTGGTGGTATACACACTCGGAATTGAATTTTCTAGAAATGCCCTCAGGCATCCCCGCGTCTTACGTCGTCCCGAAGATGAGAAGAACTTCCCGTTGCTGCTGCCGCTACTTATACCGCTCGTGGCTTTACACCTTTGTACTTCCTGTCTGCGACATCAGATACAAATTACATACGGTGATATACTCATTACAAGGTAGGGTGAGTTTCCCTCCTAATGTTCTTACCTTAACATTATCATATGATTTTATTTCTCTGTGCAACGAATGGAAAGAAAAAATAACAAACGAGAGGAAAAAATAGGTTGAACGATCAAAGAGTAAAAACTTAAAGATTTTAGAACAAACTACCGGTGTAAAATACGAGGCGCGCGAGAGTTTGGAAAAGAAGGAGAGTCCTGGTTATGGCGAAATGAGGGGGGAGGAGCGATAAGAATAAGTAAAAGTAAGAGAAAAAAAAATATAGAGAGAAAAAGAAAAATGGAAAACGAGAAAATAAAGAGAAGAAAAATATAAAAGAGAAAAATAAAATACAGGCTGCCTCTTGCTCGTTAATTTTCGTCAGACGACGCCGGTGGTTGTGGAATTTCTTGAATTTCTTTTTTATATCTTATCCTATAATACTTGTGTTTTTTTTTGTTTTTGTTTTCTCTGTTTTCTGTTTTATTTATTATATTCTTATTTATTTTACCTACATCGGGCGAATGTCGTCTCTGAGGAAGGAGCGGGGAAAAAGTATGGCCGGGGGAAAAGGGTGTAAATGCGAAAAATGTCGTGATAAGAGTGACAAAGTTATACGTTGAATGAAAATTTTTCTCACTTATTTTTCCATTGCAGAATATTTTTTTTTGTCACGCGATGTATGTATGTATGTGCGATGAATATATAAATCTGGTTACATACGCGCGCGTATAACATGTACCCACATACCCATATTCTATCCATATTAAGTACGCCTTTAGAGAAGAATCGCGAAGATTTTTTGTGGGGGGAGGGGTAGAGGAAAATGGTAAAAAAGTGATTCTGTAGCAGGGTGCCAACTTATCCCCCTATTGCATAAATGTCTTGTATGTAATGTAAAGGTATATGGATATATGTCCGTAATATCGGTTTTCTCGAGTTTTCGCTCGCTCCGACGCTCCGCTCTTCGACTCTCAAACTTCAGGAACTGGAACTCCGGTAGGTTCGTTCGTGCAAAATCGTGCAGGTTGTACAGACGGTTTTTCCAGTGTAAATGTACCGTACGTACGCGCATACATCCATACGTGTTTCTACATACCCGTAAGTACGTGCACATAGGTATGTACGACCATGCGAGATTCTGTAGGAATAAAACCGAGTAGGTGAGAAAAAGGGAGAAAAAATTGCCTGGGTTGGGGGTGAAACGAAAGAAAAGTTCTTGCAGGGTGTTCGCGTCGACGAGCCGCAAGTTCCAGACTCTGCAACGTCGCGTCGCGTGTATCTTGTGACGTCGTCACGACGAAAGTGGCGAACTCTGTTTCACCTAAAATATATACATACCTTATACTCTCCTTTAAACGAGTGGGCTCTAAGCGAGCGACCGCGTTTCGAGATCTCCTTCTTACTTCTTCGACTGCCTCTTCTTCTTCTACTTCTTCGTTTTGCGTTTACTCGCAGCGGATCTTTACGTCTCTGTACCTTTTTTTACCTCAATTTTTTCTTCTCTCTACTCTCCCGTATCAAATATTTAAAACCAGTTCAATCGCTTTGCTGGACATGCAGTACGTAACTGAAAACGTATCCGCGTATTAAATAATTTACATTTATACAATATGTACGTGCATATGTAGAATTTTTTTTTTCTCTTCTTCCTTCTCATTTTGGAAAACAACCCTCAGCTCGAAGTCTGCGCTCTTCAATGCCGCGTTTACCAGTAGGAGCAGTCCGCAATTTCCGGCTCGGTTTTTAAGTATTCATGACCTCATCGCTATATAACGCTCGGATATCTGTACGTACCTACGTATACTTGAGACACATGGTGGGACGCGCGAGTAATATATACGTTTTTGTTTTTTTTTCATTTATTCATTATAAATGGGCATGCATACATAAGAGTTGTATTTTCGTTTTTACTTCCTTTTGTTTTCACTTTTAAGATAAAATATCGTATAGAATTATTTTTCCAGCTCCAACAACCGTTCCAAGCTTTTGATTGAAATATTTTATTTTCATTTACATTTTCAGTATTACCAAGGTATGAAATATGTTTTCTTTTTGTTCTTTATGTTGGTTTAATTATTTTATTTTAGTTTTGTTTTTCAAATTTTTCATTTTACATTTGTACAGCTGCTACAAAGCACTCTTTGGCTCGGTATAGTCTTGAAAATTCTTAGCCTTGATAATAATTGTCGGAGTTTACGGTCGTTGAGTCGAGTATTTAGAAGAATGGAGAGCAAGCACCGTTTAAGATAAAAAAAAAAAAAACTTCAAGATGCTTTCATTTCTATGATGTATTTTTGAATAGATTTTAGTTCGACGAAAAAATAAAATCTATAATGACGTTCGTACCGTTGCAGGTATTCGTAGGTTCGAACCTATGAAATGAATGAATAAACGAATGAATGGAAGAATGAATGGATATAAAAACAGAGTCGAGGGTGCGTACTTACCTACCCGCTGCGTTGGTACTACGTATAAAATTCTTGTCGGGAGAACGAAGACTACAACGATGACGCTGACGGCGTCGTTTGGGGTTCGTCCTACGACGATTGATCACGGGGTGCTTTTTACTAGAGGAAATTAATGGCTGTCGTAAATATTAAGTGTCTTTATAACTACGGTTAACTTATAACTACGTGCAACTCTACCTACCGACGCGTGACGTTCAAAGGCCAAAGAAAACCTAATAATGTAACGAAGATGTCGTCCCCGTAAAACGCTCTCAAAAGAAAATATAAATGAATTCAAAAAATGAAAATAACCAAAAAGAATAAAGTACGACGAGGGAAGAAGAAAGAAAAAAATCACCCACCGACTCATGGACGTCTACAGAAAATTAATAAATAAAAGTAGTTGCATATTATGGCTGAAGTATAAGCGGTAAAAATTTGTAAGGGCGCATAATTTCTGGGGTTGTTATTCGTCGTTTACGTTACAGGCTGCCGTCGTAGGTACGTATGTATATTCTATACTTTTACTTTTACCTCTCGTACCATTCCCCAAGAGAGGTTCTAATTTGATCGTCATCCAGGATTTTCTTTGCAGTGATAAATGTATTCGTTGGGCCCGAGGGTCTTCGGGGTCGGGTGATAAAAGGGAGAAAGGGAAAAGCGGTTGGGGTGGGATCGCGAGGACGAGGCGGACTACCATTTGGACGCTTTGTGAGCGTGTAACATGTTCTCAATTACACGTGAATTGGGAATGCCAACTCCCTTAAGCCCTTCAACCCTACAACTACGTGAAATTCCCCTGCGCGATCATTCTATAAGGAAAACCCAACCCTTACAGCTTGACGACGTTGTCTCATTTCACAGGCTATAAATATCACTTTCCCTCATTTTATTCTTACTGATAAAACATTCCCGATACAGAGATAATATTTTTATGATTTATACACGCTCTATACGTTTGTTTAGTTTTTCTTTCTTGTATTCTTTAACTTCTTACTTTTTCTCCTCTCATTTTTTTAGCTCAGGTAAAAATTTTCTTTTTCTCTCCTCTCTTTGTTTGTCCCATCCCCATCTCGAATGGGGTTGAACGGGCGACACATTTTTACCGGGATAGCAGCCATGTAATCTATAAGAGAAAATTTATCTCCTTGTTTTTAGAACCCCCTAAATATAAGTGGGAGCTTTTTACAACATCGCAAGTAGTACGGTTATCTTCCTATGGAATATCGTAAATTACATTTTTTCGAAAATAAAAATATCGTGAAATAATATTCTCATATCGATTCTTCGCGACATAATTTGTTATTCAATTTACTAATATTCGCGTGATTTTACTTCCTCATAAAACACGTGTAACAGAATTTTTTCTCGTCAACTGTAAATTTCTTTGAAGTTGCATTTTTTTTCTGCTGCATGAATTTCCTCTGTTTCGTATAATTTTTCTTAACTTCATGCGGGTCGGGAACAGCGGCGGTATACTGAAGGGAGGAAATTGAGGGCATGGAAATCTAGACTCAAAACTAATAGGAAACTGTAGGGTGAGATAGAAATATCGTGACATAGGAATATCGGCTTTGTTGCATAGATTCTAGAGTACGATGCCGACATCAAGCATTGTCTGCGAACGCGCCCGGCTTTTCGCCACAAATATTCAGTCTAGAGATAGCTAGAAGAGCACCTAGGCTTCAGGAAATCGGTGGAGAGGAAAACTGCAGAGAAAGAGTTTAAAGAGCTAAAATATGCCACGTATCAAATTTGAAAGGACGGAAAAAGGAAAGGAAATTTGACAGGAAAATTAAAAAACAAAAATGTATCGTAACGCAGGAACAGAAGCAAAAAATATGATGTACGAAGGGGAGGGCATAAGAAGCGAATAATATTTAAGCGTTAGGAAAGTTTGCGAGCTGTTCAGCATTTCGTAATAATTACCAATAAGCTTTTCCAGGAGGTTGGGAAAAAATGGTACGCTAAAAAAGTTCGAAGGAGATGATGAGAATAATGATAATGATAATAGTAATAATAACAATAACCTGCACCCCTCGAGTTTTCGTCATAAATTTAAGAAATATAATTTTTTGCGAGTTTTATAATATTTACGTATAAAAATATAGTATAGTCTCGTCTTATACTACACTCTCGATTACCTCATGACCTGCGAATTAGAAATCCAATAAATCCCATCTTAAAAAAGAGCTGATCACTAACGGCATCGAATAAAAATTAGATAGACCGTAAAAAGTTTCGTTTATTACATGTATTTAAAATGTAGCATTTTTAAGCTACTATATCCCTCTTTCCATTTATTTTTTGTCCGGGCAATTATGCCAGTCAGTCTCGAAAACAGTCCAGACTTAAATTCTGAGTAGGATAAACTTTTCTGACGAGCTTTGGATCGGTGAAACTTTTTTTTTCTTAATTATACATATTAACTGCGAAATAAAAGAAAGATAAAAAAGAAAGAAAAAAAAAACACATAACGAGAGAAAGAAATCACCTGAGAAAGAGAGAAAGATAAAGAAAAAAGAAAAGCAAAACGACGTACGTTGTTATGATCCACTGTGATAAAATTCGTCGGTGGTGTCGAGAGAATTTTCAGCTGACGATGAAAGTCTGAGACAGAGAGGAGGTGAAGGTGAGGGGGGAAAGAGCTTTCATTCGGTGACTTATGGTCGGAGGCATTGTCAAGATATCTTCTATTATTTTCCGAAAGAACTTAATACGCCGAAGAGCGAGTGATAGGGAAAAAGAATATTACAGAAGAAAAAAAGTAAGTAAGAAAGAAAGAGAGAACGAAAAAGACGCTCGTTAATCCACGAAACTCGGTCTAGTCAGGTTTTTCTAGTTCCAAACGCTGAGAGAAAATCGAAAAAAAAAAAAAAATTTCATCTCTAAAGTAAAATCAAAAAAGGAAATGAGATGAAAAAATAATTCGAACTCGCTACCGAAACTCAAAATACCCACCCTCATTTAAATAGTAGTAATAAAGAGAGAAAAAAAAAACTGAATGATTTAAAATGAAATGAATAGAAACCTTCAGTTTCGAAAGAGTAAACGGAATAGGGCCGGATACTAGCATGCAGGTGCTGCAGATGCTGTTATTTTTTTTTGCTAGGCTTCTCTCCATCCCAGGTGCTATTTATTTTATAAATAGACTTCGGAAAAGGGCGCTGTAAGAAAAGTTGGCGAGAATCTACAACCGAGACGCACAGGTATAAAATATTGGCACATGTATACCTACAGCACGTATCCCTATGTACATACTTTTCTTGGTACATATATGCATACAGTATACATACATATACAGCACCTCGAGTACGACGTCGCTACAAGTGGTTGTTACGTACATGCTATAACATATTATTATATTCAATGGCGACAAGTCGGTGTCGACGACCAGGAGCAACAAATGATTATTGGATTTCAAAAGGCTGTAGTTGAAATTCAAGTAGAATGCGTCTTTAATTTTTTAATCTTGTTAACTAATGAATAATACTTTTTTGTCCGTTTAAAAAACTTGTAATTTGATCAGAATTACATACGTAATCAATTGTGATAAACGTATTGATTTTTTTCATTTATTTATTCAATTAGTCTGTGTGGCATTCCGAATTTTCAGTCAGTCGATTTGGTTTTCAAAATGTTTTTTCTTGAATCCGTGCGTGAGAAATCACGAAAATCTAATGAAAAATGACGTGAACTGTACGAGTATGATGAACAGATGTAATTCCATGTTCAAGAGATGCGTGTGAATTACGAGACCGGTAATTGGCCTCCAACATCATCCGTATAACCTGACCGTGTCATCATCCCGCTAGCTTTCAATGTTTTGTCTTCGAATTATCCCCGCGTAGGTAAATACAGAGGGATGAATTATATCAACCCCCTTAACGTCTCTTCGCTAACGCAACTCTCGTGTATTTCTACAAAGAGAAACGATCCTCGAAACACCAGGCTATGTGTCCAACGTACGTACAGGTATACTGTATCATTATACCCATTATGTAATATCACACGCATTAATATTAAGCGCAAACATTCATTAAATAACATCCCCATCGTTGTTATTACATACGGAGTAAATCCTTGGCCACATAACCGAATAACCTATGGAAAAGAAAGTAGAATGCCGAGGCAAAGAAATATCGAGGGTGAAAAGTTATAAGTGCAGCGGACACGCGAGGTGCCTGGTTCATTTTACACCTGCAACAGCAGTGGTATGGGGTTGATTTCATGGTGTTTGATACGCACATCCAAAATTCATCCGAACAGAATCAGCCCTGCGATGGGGTTATCCCCTGGAGGTTGTGCTCGACGGAGGTGTGCAGGTAAGGATTTGTTGTAGGAAAGAGATGAGAGAAAAGAGAGGGTTGTGGTAGCAGGAGACGCGGTCTTCGGCAAAAGGTGCTGCAGAGAGAGGGGGGTGGAAAAGCTCGTCGAATGGAAAGCGTTAGTGTTTTGTTATTCATGTATTCCAGTGACGTCAGAGGCCCACTCGGATTCTCCGGTGGTAGCTGAGCGCCGAGGAGCCTCCTCTTCTCTGCAGAGGAGGAAAGTCGAGAGAAAAGTATACGTTACGTGTACACATACACATCTATACTACGTGTCTCTACACGTAAACCCGTATAAGTTGAGCGTTCTCTTTCACCGCCAAGAACATCATGTCGTTTTTAGAGCATCCAACATCGTCTACCTCGACGAAAACGACGCGGCAGGGGTCGTCTGATCTCCGGGTAATTCGCCGGGAGTACCGAAGGCTTCCTGTAACCTGTTTACGGACCAATATACCGGATAGATCGTGGCCCGCGCGCTTCTTCTATGTTCGACAAGAAAAACTTTA
The DNA here is from genome assembly GCA_963932425.1 of Athalia cordata. Lineage (NCBI taxonomy): Eukaryota > Metazoa > Arthropoda > Insecta > Hymenoptera > Athaliidae > Athalia > Athalia cordata. Next base: position 20,267,921 of record OZ010628.1, on the reverse strand, counting down.
CCCGATTCCAATTTTTTTTTTGTTTTCTCTTCTTTTTTTGGGATTTCCCCGATACCGCCTGTTGTATTCCCACCCGGCTGGCGAAATTCTGAGAAAAGGGTCGTAAAGGACCGTGCAGATAAAATTCTTAAGAGGATTAACTACGCTGGTCCCGAGTCCAGATGAATGTGCCGAGTTCTTCGTCTATAAAATCGTACCTCTGAATTTTTTTGCCTCGAATGCCTATCGAGAGAAAGAAAAAAAGAAAAGAAGTTCTCAACAGGTGCTCCGACCGCTGTTCATCGTTTTCACATAAATTTAAATATGGTGCGTGTCGGGAATGAAGGTACGATTTTATATTCAGACTCACGCGGGTATAACTTGGAGGTTAGGAATCGAGGAGTGAGAAAAATAAGTGAAGAAAAAAAAAATATTCACATTATATTTTTTTAGAAACAATCCAAGTAAAGATTCATCGATTTACGCTGTATGGATTCGTACCGATATAAGAGAGATGAAGTATATTCCGGGGTTTCTTCGGAGATTGAGTGATTCTTCCGAAAGGTATATAAAACGAAAGATAAAAAATAAAAAAAAATGCTATAAAATAAATAATAAATGTTGGTTTTGGCAAAAAAATAAAGAAGAAGGATAAGAGGAATTTATGTACGCTCGAACGATTCAATATCAATCATAAGTTTTGGATGGTAAAACTTTACGACTTTAAGCTCTCGTCCACGTCGCAATATTTCACCCGACCGTTTCAACCCCCCCGCCCGATTCAGGGCTCCCTTGGGCTCGTTCTTATTGGATACTTGAATACGTTAACAATATTACGATGTCGAACACTGTTCTTCTATCCCGACGTCGTACGCGCGTCCCGACGCCAGCTACTTGGATATCGTTATTTTACTACTGAAATTTCTACAGACTATAAACGTCGTTACGGACTAGGCCACTAAACAAAAAATAATGTCGTAATATTACCTTAACAGCGTTGATGTAATCCTTCATCGCTCCTTTATTCATTCATTCATTCTCTTTTTTTTTCTCTTTCCTCTTATCTGACGGAAAAAATATTCTCGTTCTTGGGCTAACAACTGTATATATTTCCGCATTTTTATAACGTGCGTGACTTCGGCACATTTCTTATCGCGAACTGTAGTCATGTTTGAGCTATTCGAGATTATCTTATGGAAGTTTTTGAATGTAATTTTGTGAAGTTAGTTAGTGTTGTGGGTGGAGAATATGAGATCGTTGATTTTACTATCAAAGTAATCACACGTCGCACATTTCGCGTCGCGATTGTTAAATAGACAACAAAGTAATTTTCACGTTTATCATTTTCCGTTCATTAACTCAGATGAAAACGTGACGACTATGGTTCTTATCGATCTTTCAACTTTTTCACTCTCTGTGGAAAGACGCGTTGATGATTTATGACCAATTTACGAGACTCGTTTCATTTACAATTATCATGTCGGATGAACACCTTTCTCTGGAAGATAATTCATCAGCACCTATAATTTACTGCGCTTACTTTTCCGCATTATTTCTTCATTTTTTTTTACCCTTATAATTGCCAATTCTAACGTACATACTTCTTTTGGCTCTGTTTCAGGTAATTAGCATTAGGAGGTGATGCGTTGTTTCAACCGGGTGGTAAGTTGTTAGGTCTATTTATTTGTTTATTTATTTCGTCGAAACTCTGTTGCGCAGTTTATCAAAAAAACAAATAAGTGGCTGAGTCGCGTGTTACAATAATTAATGTTCATCGTCCTGAGAGCAGAGCTTGTTATACCAGTGTAATTTCTTTTTCTGACTACATCGGATGTCCCTTGAGAAAATCCGGCAAACTTCAGTCCACTCCAATCAACAACGAAGGTCGGTTTGGAAGTTACCTGAAAACGAATCATCGGAGCGACTCGATCATATTCTGTGTTCTCCTGCTATCGATTTATAAGAGAATAAAAAATCATCCAGAATAGAACACAAAAAATATAGCCAAAATGAGTAATCGGGATGGCTGAGCCACAGGGATGGATTAGGTGCCTAGAAGTGTTCTGTATTCCCATGACTTTTACGAGGACATTGACCATCGCGTAACTCAATAAAATGCTAACCCCCGTTACCAGATAACTTGAGTAGAACGTGGTGTTCGGATCACTTCGACAGGTCGTAACTGAGGTTCCGTTTTCAAACCGTATTTTTAGAGCCTCACAAACCGTCGCTTCGGCGTTCAGATTTCCAGTGTGTTATAGCTGATCTCGCGATTCAGGATATCCGGTATCCACAGGTAACGACTACGCAGGAATTTGATAGCGGTGGGATTCAATAATCGAAGGAATTTTAAAAGGTACATTTTAAGTCGATAAAGCTCGATAGAATGCAGAAGACGTGGGTATGCATCAAATACTACGGGATTCAGGACAACACAATGCTGCAGGACCCTCATTTTTTATCTATTATATCCGAATACAAAGTTCGTAGATATTAAAAATTACACAAGCTCAATACAAAAAATTTGTTATCATACATGTTTTTGATGTGCTAACACTAAATAAAATTTCATGTCGGCCATCAAGCTGGTTTGGCCTCTTTCGTTTTGGGAGTGGGAATGAAGATAGAGAGCAGACCGGTACCTGATTGAAAATATAAAATATCGATGGTGATCAAAAAATTCACTGTATAATTTCTCATATAGATTTGAAAAAAAAGTAAATTGTAAAAATTATCTTACCAATGGACATCGCGCCCAGAGAAAAAATTGTAAGCGTACAATTGCGTTCGAACAAAGCTCCGATTACGTTTCCGGTCAGGTAGGCACCGATCCTGCCGAAGCTCAGAGCGACGGACATCGCCGTACTCCTGCAGTAAAAAAATAAAATTGTGAAGGATATAAAGAAAAAAACAGAAAAGAAGGAAAATGAATTTCATTTTTTTACCTGAGGTGTGTCGGATACAAATCGACTATCGTAGCGCTGAGTGGAGCCAATGCCAGAGCGGGTTGAGAGATGTAAATGAAAAATGATATTGTGACTGATATCGAGTCTGACGCGAAATAAATGCCGAAGCCAGCTAGACCGCTAATTATTTGAAGTATACCTGAAAAGTTATATCATTTAAGAGTTAGCCCATTCGTCTAAAAAATGTTGAATGAGGATATTTTTTATCGCTGAAGTTTTACCTATCATTATCTTTTTGCTGATAACGTTTGCTAGAATACCAACCAAAGCGTAACCCAAGCAGTCAACGACTCCGATTATCAATGAACTAATGTACACCGTTGGATCAACTTGGGATTGACATGTAACACTGATTGTCGCGTTTTTTGCTATATTTATAACGTCGCAGACCGTTATTGGAACGTCGGGATTTTCTGTGCTGTATTTTATCAAACGATTCAGGATATCCGGTAGCCAGAGATAAAGACCGAACGCACTGGGAGCGAGCAAAAGAAAAAATATAACATTTGTAGGTGATCGATAAGATGGCGCCGGATTTTGCTCACCTCGCGTACATGGAGAACTTCAAAATACAGGCTAAAGCCGTGCTCCGAATGTGCTTGTACCCGAATATCGGTGTGATTTGATTTTTAATGCTCTTGAATATGGTCAATACAGAACATTTGAGGAATATCTGAGGTTGAACCGTCCGTTTGTCCTCCTCTGTTAACTTGATTGTGTGGACCTATAGCAGAAAAAGTTATAGCACGGTAATTATCTCACTCGTGATTAACTTGATTCAAAACTCACCGGATACTCATGGGAAGGACGTCCCGTGTTGAGAGAAAAAATTTGTCTGAGAACATCGATGGCTTCTTGCTGTCTTCCGACGGAAACCAAGTATTTTGGACTCTCTGGGAACCACAGTATCGCTAAAACCGTGGACAACGCGTAGGTACCGTTCAGAAGTATCAACAACCTCCAACTCCGAAAGACGACGAATCCCAGATCCAAACTCCATGTGAACGGAAGTATCAACCAAGATACACCTGATGAGATTACAAATTGAAAAATAAAGAAGATATTTTTACGTTCGTTTAACTCACCTGGTATAAGTATAAACATAGAGCCTTCGCACAGATACATCCATGCTATTAATTTCGTTCGTCGTTCAGGTGGAACAAACTCTGCCAGGTATGAATAAAACGTCGAAGCCATTCCGGCGTAACTGTAACGACATAAAATTATCGAAACGAAGGAGAGCGATATTTAGGGAATCAAGACTTACGCGCTTCCAGTAAGAAATCTTAGCAGAACAAGGAGCCAGAATACCGGTGCCAAGCTTGTCCCAACGGATAGTATCAAACCAATTACCATGGACGAAATCAGGATTCCACGTCGACCATAAGTGTCCGATGCAAAAGCCCAGATATGTGTCGTCAAAAACATACCTGACGTCGTCAAGAAACTGTAGTAAAAACGTCGCTGAAGTGCATCCAGTTTTATTACCTACCCATATACGATGCTGCAGAAAATAATCCTTTCTCGCCCGCAGATAAATTCAAGTCACATGCAACAGTCGGAAGAGCAAAACTGAGACCCAGAGTATCTGCTGTGGTACTTGCGATGCATCCTCCAGCGACGATAACCAGTCCAATGTGAAACTTGCCCATTCCTTAATAATAATTACAACAACGACCAATTTCGCTTTTCTATCTTAGGGCGCGGGCTAAAAAATAGATCCCTTTTATCTCACCTGTCATGAAGAGCGCTGTATCCAGATCTACGGCGAGTGTATTTTCTCGCTCTGCGGGAAAGAGTAATTTTTCTTTCATTATTCAATTGCTCGAAGAAATAAGTTTCTCGAAAAGGTGTTTCGCCACCAATCGCTTCGAGTTTAAAACATAAATAAATTGGGTGAGGTAATAATATGAAAAAACTGCCTTGAGACCAACAGCACTAGCAATTTTATACTATCAGCATCAACTCGTACTATCAGCACTAACTCATTAGTGTTGTTTCTTTTTGAGTAGTTTTCGAAAGGAAAAAAACAGCGAAATCTATCGTTGTATTTTATTCTGTCGGAAAAGGAGTTTTAAGTGTTGTAAAAAATTCGATAAAAATCTGTCATCGTCAAAGGATAAGAGATCGTGAAAATGACTTACAAAATTTTCTTTGAAGTTGATTTATCCATATTGCAAAGAAATGAAGAAATAAGCTTACCAGAATTCATGGTTGTTCTGGTTCGTCGTTGTTCCTAAATCTCCAATTATAACTCCGTTGAGGAGCTCAGTTTGAGTGAATTTTTCAATCTGTTTTTTCTTTTTTTTTTAAATCAATATTCCAACATCCTTTTTCTTTGTCTAAAGTCAATCCACAGTTGGAACGATCACGACGACACAAAACATACAACGGCAAATAACGGCGTACATTGAATAAACGCCAACTAATTATATCCATCAGTTACAAATTCCTTATCGGGTTACTCGAAATACTCGGCATGGCATAATAGATAAAAAAAGAAGTAAGGAAAAAATGGAAGTCGGAGAAAGAGATATACGACAATGACGAAAGGTGAACGAAGACTGGTACGCCATATACCTCCAATATTTTTTATGGATCGCAAGTATGGCTTACGCGTTTTTAATGCCTTCACCCCTTCGCGTGAAAGGCTTTAATCTGTGTACTGAAATTAAACATTGGACACGTTCAACAATAAAGTCTCTCTTAGAAAAGATATCGTGTGCGTCACGAAGGTGAACTGCCTTTATATATTGCGTATTTGCAACCTCCGTTTTCGACCTGCGCGTGAACACTCGCCTATAGTACTTGAACAACAAGTGTTATCCAATTTTAATTGTCTATTTCGAGTTACACACATTTGTGCACTGTGAGTGTTATCGCCTATTTTAATGAATAATATTAGTTGAGGTATTTTCATATCGAATTTTATTATCCATTGACAGTAGCCATTTCATGATGGTCGGGAAACGTGGATCATCATCTTCTATCATTTTGATCATTTACAACGCTTTGGTTGATCCTGAGCGTGATAACTGTCAGCACTTGGTCGACTCCTGAGCTGGTTTATTGAGCTTCGCAGGATTTGGAATGAAGTATGCGAGTAGAGCACTTCCTAATTAGAAATGTTATACATCTCGGGTGATTGAAATACTTGAAATCTTGATCCGTCAATCAATCTTACCGGAGGATATCGCGCCCAGCAACATAACCGCTGTCATGCAATTATATTCGAATAGAGATCCAGTCAGATTTCCAGTGAGGTAGGAACCGATCCTGCCGAAAGTCATAGCAGTGCACATCGCTGTACTCCTGCAAAAAATGAAAATCAAAAGAGAATGAACTCGAAAATAGATCCTGATGAACACGGAGAATATTTTACCTGAGGTGTGTCGGATACAAGTCGACTAGCACAGCAGTGATTGGAGCCAATGCAAGACAGGGTAGCGAAATATGAATGAAAAATAGTACCGTAGCTAACGTCGAGTCCGATGCCCAATAAATTCCGAAGCCAGCTGCTCCACTGAATATCTGAAGAGCGCCTGGAGGATATTCACAAATTAGCTTTTGGTGTAGTTGACTTGGTGTAGAGACAGTTGAACGAGAATTCGTTCGATTTTTAAAGTCTTACTTATCATCGTCTTTTGACCGATGACGTTTGCCAGGATAGCGACTGCAGAATAACCAATGCAGTAAACGACCCCGACCAATAATGAGCCGATATATACCGTGGAGTCGATCTGAGACCGACACGTGACCTCGTAAGTTTCGTTTTTCCGGATGTCGAAGGCGTCGCAGACCGAAAATGATGCGCTGGGATCAACGATGACGTTGTTCATCATACGATTCATGATGTCGGGAAGCCAGAGGTAAAGACCAAAGGCGCTTCGAGCGGGAAAAAAAATATACCAGTAGGTAATAGATAAGATCGTGGTAGTTTTTTTCTTACCTTGAGCTAATGCAGAAATATAAAATGCCGGCTAATGTCGTGCTCCGAATATGCTTACGACCGAAAATTGGTGCGATTTGATTTTTAATGGTCTTCAACATCGTCAAAAATGAAGATTTTGGGTTTGTTTGTGGCTTAACTATCCGTTCGTCCTCCGCAGACAATATGATCGTGTGAACCTAGGGATGAAATTTTAATGGGTAATATTTTACGTTCTATGTTACGATTTCTCAATCTTCCCCAATTTCCATCTCACCGGATAATCGTGAGGCGGACGTCTGGTGTTGGTGTGGAAAATCCACTTCAGAACGTCGATCGCTTCCTGCTGTTTTCCGACCGATACTAAGTACTTCGGACTCTCTGGGAGCCACAACATTAACAAGAACAATACCAACGGGTAGATGCCGTTAAGAAGGACCAGTAATCTCCAATTCCGAAAGACGACAAAACCCAGATCGAAACTCCAGGTAAGCGAAAGGATGAACCAGGATACAGCTGAAGGTGACTCGAAGATTGGAAAAGGTTTTGGAACGCAACATATAGAGATCCTATTTCAACGCACGTACCGGGTAATAAGATGAACATTGAACCTTCTAACAGAAACATCCATGCTACACAGTTCGCTCTTCGTTTGGGCGGGACAAACTCCGCTAGGTAGGTATAACAGGTTGACCCCATTCCAGCGTAACTGCAGAAGCATACAAATCAAGAAACGAAAGAGGGGGATGATTACAAATTTCGGACTTACGCGCCTCCGGCAAGAAGTCTCAGGAGAACAAGGAGCCACAATACTGGTGCTAAACTTATGCATAGGGTTAATAAAAAGCCAATTCCTAAGGATAGAAGCAGGACTCCTCGTCGACCGTAAGTATCCGATGCATAACCCCAGCCATGTGTCGTCAGAATCATACCTGAAAATAATATAATACGTATGAGGTATTCCACGCGAAACCGACAGGCCCGTGAACTTTGACCTCTTCGATTTGACTCATTATTTTTTCCTACGTAATACGAGCAAAAAAAAACTTATACGTATCTCGTACTCTTTCGATTCTACTCTTGGTTTCAAGAATACAGAATTTTGAAATTTTTACTTTTTCTTTTTCAGCAATATTTCACCAACCGTTAGCTCGAAAATTATCGGTCCTATAGTCAGAAAGTATGGAACAAAATTTATTGATAATTGAATGCCCTTTTTGAGGGTTATTTTTTCAACATTTTTCAGTCATCCCGAACCCGTTTTTTATGCGAATAAACATCAAAAATCCGTTTTTCCACAAAAAGGCCGCTCTCGATTAATTAAAAAAAAAATCACAAAAATACCTTGAGAACAGACAAAAATTTTGAGACCAAAACGAAGATGGTTTGACGATTAGTTCAGAAGTTACAGTCATTTAAAGATCAGGATCCGCTGAAACTTGGCCAAAACAAATGTCGAGTAAACAAGGGAAAGGGTAATGGAAAAACAATGACCATGTTTTAAAAACTTTGAATTTTTTTTCATATTTCGACGTGGAGAATAAATATCATATATGAATACCGACTAATTCATTTGGAAAGACGGTGAGATATTTTTTTCAACACGTGCACGTGAAATCGGACTTTTTTCTCGCATGTCAAGTGAATGGGAAATTGCTCATTTCTCGCGTGGACTTCATTACCTCCCTAGGGAGATAATATCACCTCCCTAGGGCAAAAATGGATTTTACCTCCCTGGGCGGAGAAGGATATTACCTACCTAGGAGGGAAAATTCTTTTCCGCACTACTGAGGGAAGAGACTTTTCCACACCAGTGACGAAAGTAAAGTAAGGCATTTTTTCACTTTCGTCACTAGTGTGGAAAGTATTTTTCCACTTTCGTCACTAGTGTGGAAAGTAAAATTTTACTTTCGTCACTAGTGTGGAAAGTGCAAAAATGCACTTTTTCACTTTCGTCACTAGTGTGGAAAGTATTTTTCCACTTTCGTCACTAGTGTGGAAAGTAAAATTTTACTTTCGTCACTAGTGTGGAAAGTGCAAAAATGCACTTTTTCACTTTCGTCACTAGTGTGGAAAGTAAAGTTTTACTTTCGTCACTAGTGTGGAAAGTGCAAAAATGCACTTTTTCACTTTCGTCACTAGTGTGGAAAGTAAAGTTTGACTTTCGTCACTGGTGTGGAAAGTGAAAAAATGCTCTACTTTACTTTCGTCACTGGTGTGGAAAGTGAAAAAATGCTTCACTTTACTTTCGTCACTGGTGTGGAAAATGAAAAAATGCTTCACTTTACTTTCGTCACTGGTGTGGAAAGTGAAAAAATGCTTCACTTTACTTTCGTCACTGATGTGGAAAATGAAAAAATGCTCTACTTTACTTTCGTCACTGGTGTGGAAAGTGAAAAAATGCTTTACTTTACTTTCGTCACTGGTGTGGAAAGTGAAGAAATGCTTTACTCTACTTTCGTCACTGGTGTGGAAAAGTATCTTTCCTCTGTAGTGCGGAAAAGAATTTTCCCTCCTAAGGAGGTAATATCCTTTTCCGCCCAGGGAAGTAAAATCCATTTTTGCTCTAGGGAGGTTATATTATCTTCATAGGGAGGTAATGAAGTCCACGCGAGAAATGAGCAATTTCCCATCCACTTTATCCGATCTCAAGCCGAGATCAATACCCAGCCGGTACATTCATATATAATATTTATTCTCCGCGTCGAAATGTGAAAAAAATTCAAAGTTTTGAAAACATGGTCATTGTTTTACCATTACCCTTTCCCATGTTTACTCGACATTTCAACAAAATTTTTTTGTCGAATATAAGAATGTTCTAGCAATTTCGAGCGCGGACACTTTCCGACGGATCCTGATCATTGAATAACTGAATAACTAATTCTCAAACCATCTTCGGTTTGGTCGCAAAATTTTCGTATTTTTTCAAGGTGTTTGAGTGATTTTTTTCGAATTAATCGAAAGTGGCCTATTTGTGGAAAAACGGATTTGTGATGTTTATTCGCATAAAAAACGGGTTCAAGATGACTAAAAAATTTCGAAAAAATTACCAATAAATGTTGTTTCATGTCTTCTGACGATAGGACCAATGGTTTTCGAGTTAACGGTTGGTGCAATATTGCTGAAAAAAAAAAGTGGAAATTTCAAAATTTTGTGTTCTTGAAACCAAGAGTCGGATCGAAAGAGTACGAGATATGTGTAAGTTTTTTCTACTCGTATCAAAGTGCTGTACAACCTACCCATAAACGATGCTGCCGAAAATAATCCTTTTTCGCCTGCGGATAAGTTCAAGTCACATGCCACAGTTGGAAGGGCAAAACTGAGACCCATAGAATCTGCTGTCATATTTGCGATGCATCCTCCACTGACAATGACTAGCACGATGTGAAATTTACCCATGCCTTAACGATGATAATAATCGATTTAAAGCGAATATGCTAAATATTTGTGGGCAGGAGCCGAAAACGGTTTGACAGATCTTACCTGTCATGGACAGCGCTGTGTCCAGATTCACAGCTCCAATATTTTCTTCATTTCCTGACCCTGAAAATTAGTATTTTCTTTTATGAGTCAATTGCTATTTTTCACCAACAGGTGTTAGGCACACTGTGGAATTAAATGCAGCGTAGAGTCGGCACCGTGGTTATCATTAATAACGGCTGACTCATACATTTTTTACGTAGTTACTATATTTCCAGTATTGATTAGAAAACTAACGTAATGGTCTTGACAATTTGAATAATCATTCGCGTTCGTGCTCGATTGACTGAAAAATTCTCTTGTTTCATGGACTAAAATAAAATAAATCAACAAAATTAAAACGGACTCACCAGTTTTCATAGTTTCACCAGTTTCGCTGAAACTTTTTTTGTTGTTGATCGTGACTTGTGACTTCGTTGAAGTTTTTACTTTAACTCAGTACTCTTAAGTGTTCGTATCTAATTTTAAGTAGGGCACACATGAACACACAGTACAAACTGGGTCGATCGCACAATGAAAGTAGTTTAAAATTGACCCGCTTGGTATCGGTGTAGTGGGATTAAGGGTTACAAACAAGGTTGTCAGAATGATGAGTAAATGATGAATTGATTAAAAAATAAAATTTTAATTCTCGAAAATTACAACAGGTACAAAGGTACGAATAAATAATTCTAACGTTAATTCGATACACACCGCTGATTTTCAAGAGCGTCGTGGTGACAAATAAAGAACGTACGATTCGGATCAAGTCGTAGTTTTGATCACCTCATCACGCTTCGGTATGACGGAGGACAGCAGAACACTAACTGCAAGGAAGGGCAAAGATTATTTCACTGAGCTGTTGATTCGACGAGGCGTTGAAGTACCGAATTTTAAACACGGTTGTGAAGATGAGCGTACTGAAAGATATCGTTGCGAGTCCAAATATTGTCATGGAACAATCGTATTCGAAGAGAAATCCCAATACACTTCCGGTCAGACTGGCTCCCAGCCTGCCCACGGTCAGAGCTATTCCAACTGCTGCACTTCTGGAAAAGAATGACAAAATTCAAATTTATAGTTTCGGTGAAAATCGAGAAATAATTTTTTTTTCTATAACATCTCATTATTACTAACGAAATATTTTACCTGAGATGCGTGGGGTAGAGGTCAACTATCGTTGCGCTGAGCAGAGCTAAGCCAATACCCGGTTGCAGAATGTGGAGGATAAATAAAACAGTCGTCACGATCGTATTCGGTGCCCAATAAATAGCGAATCCAGATATTCCACTGAGCAGTTGAAGGATAGCTGGAAAGTATGAGATTTCGGTGAAGAGTTCGAAAGTCTGGATAGCAAATCGGGATGAATGGCGTGTTAATTTTCTAATCGTTTTCTTACAGAGTAGCTTCCGTTTTCCTACTTCTTTCACCATGAAGCCGACCAGCACGTAGCCCAGGGAGTAGCTGACCCCCAACGCTATTGAACTCAAATATACTATAGAGTCCATCTCCCGACCGCACATACTGTAGTCGGAAGAAATGTTCGAACGGACATTCATCGCATCGCAGACGGTCACAGTTTCATTTGGATTTATCTCACTGTAGCTTATCATGCGATTCAAAATGTCAGGTAGCCAGAGGAAAACTCCGGAGGATCTTGAAATAAAAATTGGAAGAAAAAGAAGATGAAAAAATAGAGAATAGAATTAACGAATTGCAGAATAAATAAGTAATCATCGATTTTCTTACACGGAGTAAAAACAGAACTGAAGAATGCACGCGATGAACGTTGTGCGAAAATGCTGTCGACCAAATATGGGAACAAGTTGGTCTTTGATAGCCTTCAATATCGTTAAAACAGAAAGCTTCGAGATTCGGGTGGTTCTGATATCCTCGTTTGTAATTCTGATCGAACGGACCTGTTAAAATAATCCATCGATAAGTCGATCGTCAGAAACTATACTGTGGCGAGTAAAGATGGTAATCTGAATAATACCGGATATTCTGACTCCGGTCGTCCTTTGTTGATGGAATAAATTCTGCTCAGAACTTTCAACGCTTCTCGTTGTTTTCCTACAGACATTAGATACTTGGGACTTTCCGGGAACCAGAAAATCGCGATACAAGTCGCTAGAGCGTAAAAACCGTTCAAGAGGCACAAAAATCTCCACGATCTAAGGACGACGAAACCCAGGTCCAAACTCCATGTGAGGGAGAGAGTGAGCCAGGCGGTGACTGTGAAAATTTGGCATTAGAAAAAATAAAGGAAGAAAAATTCTCATCGCACTCACGATGTGAGTTATAGCGATATAGCAGCTAACCTGGTAACAGGCAGAAAATCGCCCCTTGGAAAAGGAAACTCCAAGCTACACGTCTGGCCCTTTGTTCGGGGGGTAAAAACTCCGCTAGGTAGGCGTAAAACGTGGACGACATTCCAGCGTATCTAGAAAATAAAAAAATAAAAAATAAGCTCTTTAAAATATTACGGGAATCGGGATGACTTCGGAAAAATTTTCCGCTCTGAAGAACAAAAATAAATAAATAAAAACTCACGCTGCTCCGGCCAGGAATCGTAAGAGAAGCAGGAGCCAAAATACTGGAGCTAAACTTGCGAGGACCGATAGTAACCAGCCCATTCCTAGGGATATAATTAAAACTCCTCGTCGGCCGAAAGTATCCGATGCAAAACCCCAACTGTGTGTCGTCAGAATCATACCTGCCGCAGCGGAACAAAACTCTCATTACCTGCGCTTATGAATAATTTTCTGCGTATCCAAATTTAATGATTACCTAAAAACGAGGCTCCTGAAAACAGCCCTTTGTCGACTGCGGACAATTCTAATTCGCATTCTACAGCGGGTAGTGCAAAACTGAGTCCAACGGTGTCTGCTGTCGTAGCCGCGATGCACCCTCCGGCGACAACGACTAGTCCAAAGTGAAATTTACCCAAGCCTGCAGTTGCAACCGCAAAACAATTATCGTGTTATCACGCTCTGCATTATCCTATATTTGGTCACACTAGATGCGATTCGTGATATCTTACCTGTCAAAGAGATCGCCATGTCCAGATCCATCTCTGGGACAATTTTGTCCGCTGAAATAGTTAATTAAAAAAATGTCATTATTGGTTTTACCTTTTTCCCTCCCGGAAAACGGACGGACAAATTTACCTGCGTACTGCATCCTCCTTCTCCGTTTGGGCGAAGACCCTCTTCTATGATTGAAATTGTTACACTGCCGTGTTTGAGTTTCGAATTCGAGTAAAAATGGACCACATAAAATTCAAATTTTCCTCAACCCCCGACAGCATGAGTCGAAGAAATCAGTGTTTCGTCTTTTTCGCGCACTAATTTACAGCTAGATCAAATCCACGCTACTACCGCACGTACAGTATTTGCCTGTTTTATCTTATCGTCTTATTTCGATCCATTAATTTTTAAAACGCTTCACGTCTGAATACTTATACCGACTTTAGGCTCATTCAATAAAATGCAGTCTCGCTTCACGTTTCAGAGAACTACCAGTGCGTGTACAACTCTTTAAATATTTGCTAACCTAATTACAGAGGACGTCGGTAGAAATGATCAAAAATCGTTTCATTGCCACTTTCACAAAATATAACGTGTTGTACACATATGCCTAATGAAAAGAAGTAAAGTTTGTTCAGCATGAAAAATGAAGAAAAAACAAAAAAAAAAAAAGGTTCAAGTATTGCCTATAAATTACTCGCTATTGCATATACTTGACTACTACTTGTTGCTAGCATGAATTGAATCGAAAGAACGGAACGAAGGGAATAAGAAAAAAAAAGGTGAAAATAAAATGAAATGAAATAAAAGTACGTTGCTAATTTTAGGACGGGTTCATAGAGGTGGTATTAAAAATCTGGCGAAAAATGAGAGACCAGTCAGCGACCTCTTAGGGGTATCGCGTGGAGGAATCGTGCGGCGGGGTAAAATTACGAAGCGGCCGTGAGCTTTGACCCCGTGACCTGGAGTGCGTGAAGGAGCGCGCGCGATACGAACTCCGGTACTTCTGCCACACACTCGAGCAGTCATACCGCCGTACACATAATACAAATATACATGTATCTATGGGTACAGGTATGCAGGTAGGGATGTGAATGTGGGTGAACTTTGCAGACATTCAAACAGAACGCTCTCCGCCTTGGTATGGCTACTACACCGCGCCACCGGCTCTCTTCATGCGGGCCGCCGGAGTTCGTGGAATCAATATCCACCCCTAGCAGCCCAACTACAGCCGCCCTGGCTCCCTGGCAAAACCTGATCGTCCCGCGTGCGTCTCGTCGAAGTATGATGTACTCGTTGAGTCTACCGATAATGTATTTTCTCCACTATTCCGCCTCAGTCCAATCCACTCAACGTCTTATTTTAACCATTCCCACCTTTCTTTTCAACTTCTCTTTTCTTTTTTCTCAGCTAATTTTTTGTTGCCCAAGGAAACTTAATGACAACTTTTTGTTTTCGATTGAAAAACAATTCTTTCCACTTCGTTTATTTTATTCTCCCGAAATCTGTAATCGGCTGATGCAGAATGTTCGAACTATAATTATATGTTGGTGGATTAAAAAATTAGACTTAAAAATTTCCGTTGAATGTACAATATGTGTTCGCTAGCGAGGACGGTATACATGGTGGCAAGATGGTTCCAGTTCTGACCCTCAAGATGGTAGAGTGAACGAGGGATGAAAGTTTGTTGTAAACTTGATCTTATACGTAAATATAAAAGTAATGAGATTCTTGAAAAAGCTCTGGAGTGGATACGTATATATTCCTTTTATGAGACATAAGACGGTTTAATCTTCCGTGTCAGAATCCGTCGCGTCGCGTCGCGTCGGTCGGATAACTGTGCAGCTTCCCCATTTGAAAGGTCCGTGACGTTGCACCTCGTAGTGGTTATTCTACGGGGAGGGAAAAGCTCGTTTTCTGAAATTACGACGGTCCATTAGTCGGAGTGGGGAATGCAGATAAAAAGGGGAGTAATATCCGCAGTAAAAGAGCTACAAGATTATTTCATGCTGATTCGTTTACGATCTTTTAGAACGCAAACTGCACCTCGTACCAAAGTTTGAAAATTCTTACTCCAGAGCCGATGTGTTTATTGATAACGGATTTTCCTTGCCAAATACAGATGGTGAACGTTACCTTATTACCCTTAAAAACTCGAGGTAGAACTTCTCGTTACTTTGCATGTTTCTATAACGAGTAACGATATCACAGGATATACAGTATCTAATAACCTATTACCAATTATAAAGTCACATTATGGCGAAGAGAGTTTCTCGATCGACTTTGGTGCTTAGTAGTTTGAAATTTAAGACCGTTCTTAATTAACGTAGCTTCACAAACTCATCTTCTGGTCTCAGGCTCAGGAAATTTTGTATATCGTTGGATCAACCTTCTGCTGTGGCGGCTTTTACGTCGTATTACACATTATAATGTGCTTGAATGTACGTGTGTAAGTTTTTTTTTTTTTTTCTCTCTCGCCGCAGCAAAAAATAGTACTAGGTACTGTATGTGCTACGCGGAAAAGCCCCTTTGAAAAATGTCTACGAAATGAGATGATAATTCCCTTAAAACTCCGGCAGCTGCTACTGCTATACAGTACTCGGAATTTACGTAAAAGTTGAGCTTTTCATGCAGCATTATTTTATTTAATTTTTTTCCTCTACTCTTTGCTTTTTCAGATAAAATACGATTATCATTTCACGTCTATGTACCTATACGTGTATGACGTATTTTTCCAGAATCGGCTGAATGGTTGAGAGATAGACAAGTTTTTCTTTTTGATTTTATCGCGTTCGAGCTTTCGGTTCTTCCAAATCTCACAATGGAGAAAGAAGAATTCTGAAGCAACTTGCTGGTGTACAGCTTTAGCCAAAATCACATCGCGATAAAAGAGCACGAGCTTATTCAAGTTTCTTTTTTATTATTACGAGTATAACAGACCCACCTACTACGCTGCTTTCGATCAGCGACGCCTTTCTTCATTGTTATATCTTCTACAGACTTTAATGTCGTAGGATCAGCGAAATAAAAATGTTAACCCCGCGGTGCTGCAAAACTCATATACGTAAAATTATTAAAAATCTCGTACGAAGAGATCCGCACGTTTCTGAATTCATATACCGACTCAAGAGATGCGAGAAAAATAAAATGTCATGCGAAATGGGGAAAAAAAGAATGTCATCGAAATCACAGGGTGATGTATTAGGGTAGATAAGAGTGGTATAAAGTATGTACGTACCAACATAAATTACTATATTTTTCAGGATTCAAACCTTACGATGAAAAAAATCTGCGAACAACATTTGCGCATACGTTTTTTACCATTACTTCCAGCGACACAATTGAAATTCTTTATTCACTGAAATAAATTGCTCGACATTTTCCCAGCTGCAAATATCCCGTCTACAAAGGTAACGTACGTCGTTTCGTATGATGTGAGTTAAAATCTGTCATTTTTCGACAAATAGGTTGGTAGACGTGTGTTGTGTGCTCCTCTAAAGTAGGTGGGTGGAAAGGCAGGCATATAGTATTGGATTCGTAGAGTATTTTCCCTCTGTTTTTTCTAACAAAGAGATGGGAGAAAATGGCGCCCCGAGAGACCACCAAAGGAAAGGGGAAGTGCAGCAATAGTAGAAACGGCAGCAGCGGCTAGCCGACCCAAAGGCAGAGCTGATTGTGAAGCTGTTTTTAACACTAAAACATGGAAATGGATTCGAGGCTGATTTCAGACCCCAAGAATTGTTTGATGTAGACACCAGGGAGTATGAACTTGTATTAATTACGGTTATATAAACTGGTACAAAGTTGTCTCGTTAAAGCGAGTCGTCAGCAGAAAGGGGTTTGTCGTTTCTATTCCTGAACACGATACGTATATATGACGTTCCTTCAGAACCCAGGAAGTCTGCTGTCGTGATATAAGTATAGTACTAAATATAAGTCTTGGATATATTTGAAGCTTTAATGCTTCGTTAGTTTCTTGAATTCAAGGGCCTTAGTTTCAGAGTTTCTCCTTGGAAATGGGAGAAAACCGCGTTCAGGGATTAGAAGTCAAAATGGCGCTACCTGGTCTTTCTTGCTGTTTCAAAACGGCTCGGAGATAGAGGGACAAAATTTTAGATGCTTCCCAACCCCATTCCAGGTCAGAGGTTTACCAAACTGTAAGTGAGACTCGTTTTACTTCGTTATTAAAGCAATTTGTTATCGCGTGCGGAGGACACTTCCACTTCGACTTTTTCAATTCTTGGCTTCCTCTAAATAACCTGTTCTCCAAAATGACTGACGACTACCCAACATCGCCTTTGAACCGAGTCCTCCCAGACGAGGACTCCTGTGAACCCTCGTCTTGAAAATTTTAAGCAGCTGTATGCGGTCGGTGTCTGAAAACGGTTTGAATTTCCCCACTAGCGTGTACAATTCCTTTGAAAAAAAACTCGTCGAGGGCCCGTGTCGAGGTTTTTTCGAGTATTTCGATTCCTTTCGCTCCTGCCCTTTTCTCTTATTTATTTTTCTCTTTACATCCCGTGCCTGC
Organism: Athalia cordata; assembly: GCA_963932425.1. Lineage (NCBI taxonomy): Eukaryota > Metazoa > Arthropoda > Insecta > Hymenoptera > Athaliidae > Athalia > Athalia cordata. Next base: position 20,250,032 of record OZ010628.1, on the reverse strand, counting down.
TACCGTTCGCGTCGGCGGCTAGAGTTTCACGAAGAGGCGCGTGATCTTGTCACTGTAAACACAGAACGGCAATCTGCTCTAAATCTGCTCCGGTGTTGATCAAAATTTGCACAAGGGTCCAGCCTTCCTCCAGGGCTGCTGCTGGGTCAGGAAAATATCGCTTCGAAAATAACTCGGTGCTCACAATTGTATATCGAAATTATAATTCGTTATGAATGAAAAGCTGCATAATATATTTTATTATCATTTAGTTTTAAAATGTAGAAAGTAAAACTTTTCACTCAATAATATGCTTACCCGCAACCTTGCACAGCGCCGTACTTTTTAGCACAATTCTACAGTTTAGAATGAGATAACGCTTAAACATTTCAATTCGTAAAGTGCTCTAAATAAGAGCAAGGATAGTTTACGATCTCAGTTTATGGAGTTCTCAGCCAGTTCGAATCTATTGAGAAAACTTCCCTATTTTATTCCAAACGAGCTATTCGATTTATTCCTAAAACAACTTTCGGAAAATATTCATTCAACCAGGTCAAGGCTTTCCACCGACAGACTATTCACGTGTCTGCGATAATATTTTCGTTCATATAATCAAACGCGCGACCAGCAAATTTTCGATGAAAAAAAAAAAAAAGAAGAAAAAGAAAAAACAGCAGCTTTCACAGCCGCCACACGGGTATGTGCACGCTCTCAACTATCCAAGTGGTACAAAGCTACTTGGAAAAGATCCAAAATCTGATCATACGGAAAGGGACGATGCCCTTGCTTTAACGGGATGCTTTGTTGACGTAGGTCAACCCCTCTGTAGCCGTCTGCCTTGGTGTACGTCGTGTTAACTAGGAGCAAATATGCCGTGTCTTGTAGAGACCAGCGATAACAATCACGATATAGAACGGCCACATAGATTAGCCCTTACACAGAATATTAAATTCACTGGCACGGGAATACCTCTCCCAGCATCGCATTATGCTAGAGGTTAATTAAAATTGGTCCTAGACTATGACAACTATATGCGGGATCTGAAATTGTTTTTATTTATTTATTTTTTTTTATTCAAGATGAAAATCCGCAACTGTTCAAAATTGGGAGAGAAATTTGCTACCGATGGTTTTGTCGAAACTGCCCCTTTGCACCTGGCTTGCTGGGCTTGAATAGTTTATGCAATTCCTACCATTAGATTCGAAATATTGCAGCTTAAAGCTCGACGATATTCTCCCCATCTTTCTCACACCTTGCTGGGATTGTGAAGCTACTGGCATGAATGTGTTCTTGGATTTATGGTATGTGATGAGGTCATAACATACGCATGTGAAATGTATGTGTGTACATGTGTCGAGTACCATGTAACCCTTTGCTCTACGATTCCTGTTTCCTTTCATTTAACCTGCACGCATCGACCGGATTACACGTGAATACCTCGATGTCCGTCGGGAATCCGTAGGTGGAATTAAACTCAGTGGTACGAGTGTCCTCTGAGAGGTAGAAAAAGTCACATCAATTTTCAGGTGCGCTTACAGATGAGAAAACTAAAACTAAATATAAATAAATAAAAAGAAAGAAATGCTAACTCCGCGGTGTAATTTCGAAAAGAGCTTTTGGAACGGCTTGTTTTCGTTGATCAATAGAATCGGGCTGAAATAATAACCGTTTCAAGTTATTTGAATATTTATAACCATCGTCAACTTTTGCTCGTACTTTAATGGTATACGTATACAGAAAACTTTTGACATTCATCTCATCTGCAGCAGACGAGTTTTAACGAAATTTCAGGGTCGGTAGATTTAGGAAAGGTATCGTTATACAACGCAGCAAAACTTTCATTCGTGTTAGGTAATTAGTTAATTACGCTCTCAAAGTATCCCGCATAAACATCTACTAATACAACATACGTAGGTGTGTACATATCATGCATACCGTTACGTGGCTATTTCTATCAAAAGCTCGGCCTTTGTTTTAGTTAAAATCAGAATAATGCTGCAACTGCAGCCGCAAGCTCTTGAATTTTTGCGAAAAATCTACATCGATTTGCGAATTCAGCAGAGAGTTTCGTTACTCTCGCATACTTCGGAAGGTATATACTGTATAATTTTGACAATCGAATACGTATTAGGTAAAAATATGCTAATGAGTTAGACACTCGTAAACAGATGCCCTTGACTCGATTACACACAAGTGCGGCTTTGGATCGTCACCGCCTTTCTCGAGACTCTAATAATGAGGTGTATAAAATATCGAGTGTTGATTCAACCTTGTTTTAATTGCTGAGGCTCTGCAAAAATTTTTCGTAAAGATTGAATTATGGTTTTACAAGTTTATCTTAATCCACGTTTGCCTTCTTGATATTATATACATGAACTCTTTTTCTCTCTCTCTCTCTTTTTTTTTCCTCATTTTCCTATAATTTACATTCTCTTTGATTAGTCGATCCTACCAACCGAGTTTTTAATCACTCGTTCATGACTCTCCTTTCATCTTTATTAATTATATTCCCGAAGAGAAGAAAATCATGATCCCTCAAGAAGCTGTCCAGACCCGATGAAATGATAACGATTCGACCTGTACATATATCTATATCTCGTATTACTTTTCTTTCGATTTACTCAAGTACTTATATTACACGAATAAAGAGGATTACGTTCGATCCTTCTTTACGCTCAGTTATTACAGAGCTAAAACTCTAGAATGGAAAAGTTTCTATAAAGTTTACGTAACGTAAAACAAATGTCACTAATCTCCGGCAAACCATCTGACTAAAACTTACCTACCACATTATGAAATTTATAATACATACTGACTCCATAACTCGGAAGATCTTTAATCCCGAACTCAGATTTTTGATCCACTTTATCATTCACAATTATTCCAGTTGATTTTTGTTTGATAAAATACCATTGCGATATGCGTCGACTGGGTAAAATCAGCTGAAGAAAGTAAAACTTTTACTTCCAGTTTCTCCCAAAGTTAGGCATACGTATGTACAGTGTTTTTTTTTCAAGTGGGGGCGATGACTGAGCAGAATATCGTAATTATCGTACCCTTGAATTCATCTGTACAGTAATAATGATCATACCCTCAGATTTTTAATCCCCTGCAATTTTAATTTTGAGGGGGAATCCATTGTGGAATGTAACGGAAAAAGAAGAAGAGGAAAAGCACGGGGTTGGTTAGGTACATACATATATCTATACAGCTGCTGGGTAGAAAATGGTTGGAGGGTAATTCGTGTGGAGTTGTTAATTAACCACAAAATGACGGTATGGATAGAAATACGTAGGTATGAAATAATACAGCTTGAAATAAAATATAAAATAAGTCGCCCCGGGGGCTCGTGGAACAATCGAAGACTGCTCTGCTGCACCCACAGAGAGAAATAGACTTTCGAAATTTTACTCCCCGCACAAGAATTCGATCGAGCATGAATAGGCACGATATACTATATTATATTATATTATATTATATTATATTATACGTATATTCAAGTTGCTCCGCATTTCACCAATGCCCAGCAATATAACCGTCTGCCAATTTATTCGTCTCTATTCCTGCACGATATTCAACAAGTAGTGAGGCTGGAAAAATGCAAAAAGAAAGAAAAAAGAATAACATATATTGAACCTACGTACATGTGTATTATATGTGTACATATCGGTATGTATTAAACCATATGTTCGTGGAGACTCGATCCACTGGCCCGTATAATAAATTTTGATTGATTTTCCGATGATAACTTCGGAGTCTGCCGACGTTTTACATTTTTCAATGCTAATCTCGGCTCAGCATGCATACCTGGTTAAACATATATTACTAAATTACGACGTAACGAACAAAAACGACTACATTGACACGTGTTAGATTTTGCTGCGAAAACCTGGACATCGGATTAGAAGTTTGGCAGCAAGCTACGAAGGTACTTCAGGAAGGCTCCATTTTTGAAATTTTACATTTCACATTTCGTAGTTTTTTTTTAATCATTTATTGTTTTTTTCCATTCCTTTTTCTTTCACCGAATTAATTACGCCGCGGACTACTCATCCGTCACCTTTGACAGACCTTCATTCGGAATTTAATTAATATATGCTGGTTAGAATTATTGGCGAATGAATATTCGACAAAACGATCTTTCATTATTGTGGTTATATACCTAAACTAAGTCGCCGTCGATTATTTTGGACTCATACTCCCAAATTCTTTTTTCTACATACGATTACATACGTGACCGCACATGTTTTTTCCCCCATTTCAAATAAATTTTGTCTCCCACAAAGGGATACCCTGTACCTAGGATAAATTCACTAACCTAGACTATTGAATATTTCAAGTGAAAGGGTTGTCTTGCCTCGGACCTCAATTCGCCAAATATCTCTACTGGTTCAACCCTCATATTGTGCCCTGCCGCATACGGCATGGGGAATTCTGGAACCCATCTGGTTTTCCAACTTTGTTACGTCCACCTAAAACTTGAATGACCAACAGCCCCCCTATGGTAATTATGATCGATTCGTTTGGGGGTGAGATATTTTTTGAGCTTACCGCATGCATATTTTTCACGGTCAATTATATTGGTAAGCTTAATATATTATCGCGGGATTTGGTCTCGCCGCCGTTCGCCGGATATACGTCCACATTCGCGACGTGATGGGGTGAAATGTATTTGTATATTTTACTTTGTAGAGATCTGTTTGATTACATTATTCGTTCCATTCTATTATTAACACGGCGTAGCAGCGGCAGCTAACTAGCTCTAGTTGGCAGCTGGATATTTCCGTTATTTATCCGTGACATCAGCTTCCGTACAGAAATTCTTAAATTCGTCTCTCTCTCTCTCGATTTGGTGGCGATATCGTCGGTGCTTGACCTTGGTCCACGACGAGGCTATCGCAGTCAACTGTATATCGACGATATCATCAGAAATTGGTGAAAAAAACAGTCAGCAATTTTTCGTGTACGGTTTGACCCGAGGGGGTATCTGCTTGCGAAATACTTGGGGCAGTCAATTTTTAAATGATGTTTTGAATGAAGTATTTTTAAAATCGATTGCGGAACACTTCTCTAACGTATTCTGACCTCAGGAACACGAATCCGTCGATTAAATCAAGCTACGAATAAATCCCATTCAGATATCTTCATTTTTTCACTTTTCGAAGCTATAAATCGGCGATAACTTGATCAATTTTATAGATAGATCAATTTACCTTGCAGGTTCGTGTTCCTGAGGTCAAAATACGTCAGAAAAGTGTCCTACAATCGATTTAAAAAAATGTTGATTTTTGACCCCAAAATCGACAAAAATCTAGGGTATACCCCTTTGGATTTTTTCAATTTTTGGGCCAAAAATGAAGTATTTTTAAAATCGATCGTAGGACACTTTTCTTACGTATTTTGACCTCAGGAACACGAATCTGAAAGTTAAATTGAGCTACGAATTAATCCCATCAAGATATCTTCATTTTTTCACTTTTCGGAGCGATAAATTGGCGATTACTCGATCAATTTAATAGATAGATCAATTTAACTTGCAGATTCGTGTTCCTGGGGTCAAAATACGTCAGAAAAGTGTCCTACAATCGATTTAAAAAAATGTTGATTTTTGACCCCAAAATCGACAAAAATCTAGGGTATACCCCTTTGGATTTTTTCAATTTTTGGGCCAAAAATGAAGTATTTTTAAAATCGATCGTAGGACACTTTTCTTACGTATTTTGACCTCAGGAACACGAATCTGAAAGTTAAATTGAGCTACGAATTAATCCCATCAAGATATCTTCATTTTTTCACTTTTCGGAGCGATAAATTGGCGATTACTCGATCAATTTAATAGATAGATCAATTTAACTTGCAGATTCGTGTTCCTGGGGTCAAAATACGTCAGAAAAGTGTCCTACAATCGATTTAAAAAAATGTTGATTTTTGACCCCAAAATCGACAAAAATCTAAGGTATACCCCTTTGGATTTTTTCAATTTTTGGGCCAAAAATGAAGTATTTTTAAAATCGATCGTAGGACACTTTTCTTACGTATTTTGACCTCAGGAACACGAATCTGAAAGTTGAATTGAGCTACGAATTAATCCCATCAAGATATCTTCATTTTTTCACTTTTCGGAGCGATAAATTGGCGATTACTCGATCAATTTAATAGATAGATCAATTTAACTTGCAGATTCGTGTTCCTGAGGTCTAAATACGTTAGAAAAGCGTCATACGATCGATTTTAAAAATACCTCATTTTTGGTCCAAAAATCGAAAAAATCCGAAGGGGTATACCTTAGATTTTTGTCGATTTTGGTGTCAAAAATTAACTTTCAATTTTGACAGGGTTCAATAGGGGCTTATATGAGGGGGTAACTGCTTGTGAAATACTTGAGACAGTCAATTTTGAAATGATATGAAATACTATCGTAATGCTCGTGAAATGGTATGAAAGGTATGAAATGGTGTGAAACGGTGTGAAATAGTCCGAAATAGTTGTGAAATATTTGTGAAATAGTTGTGAAATGTGAAATAGTTGGGACACCTATATATCGAGTAGTTCCCCTTGGTTCGACCTCAAAGCGATCGTCTTGTTGGTCCGTCGAGTGAAAGCGATAATTCCGGAAGAGTCTTTTTCAACCCCCTGCGGCAGGTTCGGGTGACTTTTGTTCGAAAGGACGTGGAGACCTCAATCAATGCGGACGGAGGGTGGTTTTTCGGCTGCAGAAATGGGGAGAGTAGAATATTTTTACCGCACCTCGTAAAAGTTGAGCGACTCGAACTCGCACCAGTTGCGCTCCGAGTCGTTTCGCGGTCTGAGATATATAAGTCAGTTTAGACAGAGGGATGAAGAGAGAGAGAGAGAGATCGCAGAAAAAGAAACAAAAAACAAGTAAATAAAAAAAGCAGAAAAAATAAAGAAACAAAAAAAACTTTCAAACTTCACCGATAAACGGAGCTCTGACTCCCACTGAGCTACTTTTCGGTTAAGAAGAGATTTTCATCTGTACACACGTATATATGAGGTAACTTCAGTACATTTTTGACTTTTTGTTTATTTATTCGTTCCATTCCTCTTCTTTTTCTTTTCATTTCTAACGTACATACTTAGAATTCCTTTTGAGAAAACAAAAAAAAAAGAAAAGAAAGAAACTTTGGAGAGAATTATCGTGTCTCATCACCTTATTCAAACTGTGAAAAGTTCTCTCATATCATTTGTTTGTTCAATAAATACAGAAAGTTGTGGTTTTCATCTCTTGAATGATCTTGTTTATCGAGCCAGCTGGGTACTCGTCAAAAACAATACTTTCCGTAACAAAATCGCCAAGATATCGCGAGCTGAAGCGATTTCTTCACATGTTATACTCCTATAATGAGAAGAAAAGAAGAAAACAAAAAGAAAATAGTTTGCCGTATAAATCTCACTTTGAATATTTTCTTTTTCCAGATCCCCGCCGATTGACTACCCATATCGAGTAGAGGGTAAATATTATATTTCAATACGCCCTTGTGCAGTTATCTGAAAGATCGTTTTTTCTTTTTTTTTTTCTGTCTCTTTTTTCTCGAACAGAAAGTATAAAAATATCCTACAAGTTTCAGAATATTGAGAATTTATTTTTAGTTCGATTCTTTTTAGGCGATTTTTACCATGAAATATAACGCCCGCGGTTGACACACGTCATATCAATAGGAGTATTGAAAATTGAACCGACGGAAAGTCACATATTTCTCCGAGAAATCGGCACAGTTTTCTGCACTAGAGTTTGACTTCTTTTTTTTTCTCGCTTTCAAGTTTTTCCAACAGTCAGGAACAACAATTTTTCACAATCTCTCCCCCGACGCTCACCCCCGCCTCTCCAACCCTTGAAAAATTGTTATACTTCATCTGGCAAATATCATTTCCGATCAATCTATATGTACCTATATTATTTAGAATCAAATTATTGATTTCTCATTCGCAAAGGTTGGGCAGATGTTTGTAGAAATATCGTGTCTATACATCGAGTTTCTGCAACCGTAGCTAAATCACTTAATACTGTTTATCAAACCGTTTCGCATTCCATTCCACTACCTGAACATGTTACACACGTTCACATACCTCCGTACATACACTTATGTACAGCTGACTACACATCCTGTCGGTCGTACTCTCGTCACGTGACCTAGATGAACAGGTTGCAGCATATGTTATCAATGTATCTACGGATAATTCTACCCACGTTAGTTTAACTCTGAAAATGTCCGCCATAGTTATACGAACGAAATTCCCAGTTTAATTCCAAATTATTATCATTACTGTTTTTTCTTTTTTTCGCTGCAGAATCTGTTGAAAAATGAATCTCAAATTTTTTACCCAGAAAAAAACGCGTTCACTCTTATTTTTTTTTCTCTCTCTTCTCTTCCGTGAACCGGTAAGGGATGCGGGCATAATATTTCATCTTTCGAAACACTCGATAATTTCAATAGAATCGGAATTTTGGCAGCCGATTGTTTACCCGTATTAATTGCAGCGGCCAAATGCCGATCAGAAGATGGCATTTTGGCTCTCCCAATGTCGATGGTGGTACGTATAATGCGTAACGTGTACATGTGTGCATGTATTAAACAGCCTGGTGGTACACCCTAGGGGTTATTTAATCGCCAGTTCTATGTATATATTCACTAAACGTAGAACAATGAGGAGATTTTGTCGAAGATAAGCTCTCTCGTAATCTGGGGACAATACGTTATGACCGGGTCGGGACACCACAACCGAGTGCTCGTCTCCGTCTCTCTCTCTTCCTATGTCTCCTGTTTCAGCTTTTCATCCATCTCCCTTAATCTTGAAAAAGAGACGATCATGTACATATATATATAAACATATAAACTCGATTCGAGATCCCCGACCTGCCCGCACTCGGATTCGCTTGCTAATAACGGGTCACCCGTCTGAATATAATCGGCTTACTCTATGCTCGTACTTGTCGCTGTCTCGATACCATAAATGGATCTCTCCAACTCCTTCCTTCCTCAGCCTTCTGGCTAATTTTCCATCCCTTTACTTATTGTCCTCCTCAATCCGAAAGCTAATATTTTTTTTCCCGACTTGATCCTCCCTCTATTTTATTTCCTCGCAACTTGCGCCAGGTAAATATTCTTGCAGGGTATTCATCTCCCGAAATATCTTTTGTACCAAGTTTAGAAACCTGCAGCGAACGTTTTTTTCGAACGCCACGAATCCGGTGCGTCGATCGATCGATTGATAATATTCTTAGCGGATCATTTTTGCTCCGACTGTCTTTCTTACGTAGGATCTACCCGTGAAATTCGGAAATAGAAAAACGTCGGATTCCCCAAGGTGCAGATTGTGAACTCCCGGGTCACCCTGCAGTCTGCGTTGGCTAACCGAACGTGACCTCAACGCGCGGAGGGCTCAGGAAAGAGAGAACGGCTTTTGCTTTGGAGAGGCGGCCCAAAGAGGAGGCTGGAGTTTGGTAGCTGAAAGCTGAAAGCTGGAAGCTGGGGAAGCTGCTGCTGTAGGCTCGGGAGGGGAATCAATACGAGAACAGGGGCAGAGGCTGCTGCCTCCCGTCGCCCGTCGGCCGCGACCTCTCGCCGTAGCGTCGACGGCCAGCCGCCAGCCGTCAGGGCGCCAGGTCGGAAGGTCGCGCGAAGGAAGCTGCTCAGAATTCACCCTTAAAATGAGGCAGGCAAATCCTGCGGTCAACTGCACACCCCCTGACCGAAAAAAGAAATTAAAATGAAAATAAACCTGAAAAAGTAATTCGCCCCGCGCTGACCTCGCGAACCTGTAAGAGCGAAGTTCTGGCCCTTGACCGAACCATCGCGAATGAAGCCCTAGGGTTCTTGCAGCGGACAATCGGGGTGAACAGATTTTTTGATAAAGTATAAATGGGAAGGAATGGAAGGGGAATTCAAATGCGGTTAAAGTACTCGAACATCATCATTGTGTTTTGTACCGCCGGTATATGCTCCGGATGTATAGCAGCACATGAATTGATGATGTACTGCAGACTTCGCTGTTGCCGCGCCGGGACTAGTCAATATTTTTGACAGCTTTTAAAACCGTCCCAGCAACACCCTCGACTGTTCGGAAATCAGGGATCGGATTTAAAAATATGCTTTAGGACAGGGGGACGCCGCTATGGATTAGATAAAAAAACAAAAAAAATGAAAATACACACCGGTAGATACCAAGTTAGTCGTTTCAGTAGTTCCATATATTATCCACCCGATACCACTTTTATTTTTCCTTTCTTTTTCTCGAGCCCTCTACGATTTTATTTCATTTATCGGCCCCATTCCACCCCCACTTATATATTTTAATTTATAATGTAAATGAGAATCGAGAATGGATATGAGACTGAAATGTATAAAGCGGAACTAATTTTGCTTTCAGTGATCGTTCGTAGCTGTTGGTGCAGAACTTGAAATTGTATAGGTATCCGCGACGCCATTCGCGTCCCGTGACCTTTAACTGGAGAACCACTTCTGTTATCTCACACTCCAAGTGCGGCTGGATTTTCGAGGCGAAAAGTACCATTGAAAAAAAATTAATAACAAAATTTTTTTTTCCACCGCGAATTTTATAATCTCGAGGCTTCTATATAATTATTAAAAAATACAATTCGTGTACGAGCACCACGAACTTCACGCTTTCACCGGTTCCGGATTTTCAGGCCATTTTAATATGGTTTTTTTTTTTTTGAATTTAATTTTTTGAAAATTTTTTAAGTAAAAAAATGAAGGTCAGAGGAAACAGTTGCCATGCTACATTTTCATTTATTATATTATGTTTCCGTTACAATTGAGAATATAGCAGTTTGGAATTTTTTCTGCAGTCAACCACCAGCAGGAGAACGATTTTTTCTCCCGGATCCCGTAGGTCCTTTTCTGGCCCTTGTATTTATTCCTTCTACGAGTCCTTGAATTTCCTGCGGTGACGCACAGTGCCGGAAACGAGGGGTACCCTGAAGCACACGGTATCGACTACTTCCGCTTCCGTTACCTCTTCTGTTTCTAGCTTTTATCTCTACCCTTTCCTAACGCTATGCGCTCTTCAGAAGCTCTTTACTCCCCTGATATTACACTAATTTTCTTCAACCCCTCATCCAACCAATTTGACAAACTCTGTTCAATTCGGTATACACGTATGTCACGAGTTCACGTGAATTGTAAGGATTCTACCTGTATGTAGTAGAAAAATTATTGGTTTTGAAAGAGCTTTTGTGAATTCGAGGAGATGAATTTCTAATGTTCTCTCCTGATTATCTCTAGTCTTCCCTATTTCATCCCTCGGGATTTCACCTGATCTCTGTTGCCAGCTGAGATTGACGGGCTTGTTCCTACCCCCCCTTCTTCCCTTCTCCCTTTTCCCGTATCGCAAGCCTCGTCGCTCCTCGACTTTAATCTCCATCGTGATCCAGGCTGCTGATACACACCTATACCTATAACCATATACCTATATATTTCTATGTATATGAGTGCCGATCGATAGACGAAGAGCTCTGCAACTATCGGGTATGATTATGACCGAATAGCCGTTTTACAGTTTGTCGTAAATTCTGGGAATAACTAAAGTAGACGACGTCGACGTCGAGCAGGACGTTGATCAGGACGACGACGAGGCGACGCTGCCTTTCAGGCGCGTTTGACCTAAATTTAAAAATGTACTTTGCCTTTAACGGGGTGTGATATTGGAGTTGCAACGAAACCTTTTTCTTTTCCTACAGATCTCATCCTCCAGGATTACATCAGCGATGATCCCTTGCCGCCACATCTTTTTCTATATACCTTTTGTCCTTTTATTCTCACATATATTTTTCGATTCCTTTTATCCCCAGTTTCTCCACAGTCTCACCCCTTCTCTGATCGATCGATCCTGTCGCCAATCTTGCCGGTCCATTTACCCCTTTTGTTTTTTTCATTTACAGGGATGGGGAGCGTCGGTAGCAACGCAACGGGTACGACGGGGGCGTCGGCGACGACGATGGGATCTACGAAGGTGGCGTCGGTCCCAGAGGCAGCGCCGACTCTCAGCGAAAGAGAACAGCTCAAGATCGAGTTTTACAAGACTTACGACGTGATGACCGGCGTTAGAATCGCTGCCACCCTCGGCGGGTTCTTCGGTCTGATGGTCCTTCTCGTTGTATATAAAAGCAGGTATAAAAAAGAATCTGTTTTTTTTTCTTTGTTCGTTTTTCTTTTCCCTCTCATTTTCACCCCTCTGAGGTGGATCATTTACATTCCCTTGTGGATGTTTTTTTTCCTTACAATAAATTTTCCTCGACGTCTGGACACAGTCCGACAGAGCCTCCAGTCTCTCGCTTTTTGTTTCACTACAGATGTAAGTCCAGTAAACAGCTCGAAGATCCTCAATTAACGGCGGCTGCTGCGGCTGCCGTTGCAGAAGCTGAAGCCGAAGAACAGGCGCTAGCAGCAGCCTTGGAAGCGATAGCCAGGTTACCACCTAGGCCAGATCGTGGCCCAAGACGTTCCTTATGTGTCGAGGTAAACATCGAGCGAAAAAATTTGGATATCATTAATATACCGATCAATTTTTAGAAAAAATCAAATAAATGAAAAATGAAATAATCTCTTTCAGGTGAATTCGTCACGTGCGACCTCCGTGCCAAGGTTCGCGTCTGTTGGCGGTGGTGGGGGTTACGACGCTCTTTTAGCACCCCCGATGCGACATCCACATCTCTCACTTCCGGGTGATCATCGCCGTTGCAGTTCTGTGACTTGCAGTAGCACGGCAAGTAGTTATCTCGAAAGGAGAGGTTCAGCCATGACGATGCCCTGCCTTCCTCCGCCCCCTAGGTTCCCTAAGCATGCCGTCTACGACGAACCTTGGGATTTGTACTATCCGATCGACATTCAGGTGTGTTTCTTATTTTTAACCGTTGAAGAACGTTGGTCGTAATAATAATAATAATAATAATAATAATAATACTATTGCCACGTTATGTAAAGACAAATCTAAATCCTTCGCTTCCGTTTTTCTTCTTTCTGTCTTCCTCTTTCTCTTTCTCTTATTCTCTTTCTCTCTCTCTCTTTTTCTCCTTTCTTTTCTTCTTTCTATCTTTGCGCAGGTGATCCAGCCAACTCCAGACGTGTCTCCGTGCGGAAGTGAGGCTGGTCTTTACGCTGGAGCAATGGCGATGGGTCGTCCTCCTGGTCGTAGAGCTCCTTTAGCTTCCATGGGCAGCGTCGATCCTCCAGATCCAGATTCTAGATCTCTGGGTTCAGATTCGGTCTTCCTTGACGAGGACGACGTCGACGTTGACGTTAATATTGACGTTAACGCGGACGCTGGCGAAGACTGTGACTGCCTCGATACTGAGGATGAAGTTTCAGGTTTTTCAACAGACTCCGATACCCCCGGGCCAAGTTGTCGTAGATTCCTCAGAGTCCCACCTAGGAGAAGACAGCTCCCTGAAAGGTGGGATGGCGCAGCTGGATGCGTTCCTAGACGACGAGCAAGCGCTCCACCTAGACCCTGTCGAACATGCCTTACGATCAGCGCTTCCGTCGAGGCGCCTAGGTGAGCAATTTTTTACCAATATTCAAACCTTTCGCTAGATTAACAGAGAAAATCCATCCGAACAAGGGCAAATCTCAACACGTTATCGATCGAGCATGCTTGGCGATATTCATGAAGAGAAAGAAAAAATTGAAACTCTCTTCACCAGGGTGGTCCTTCTTTTGTGAAAGTCCAAATTTTTTCAAGTTCTTGCCACCTGAGTTTCTTCCAGTCGGATTCCAGTCCTTCAATTGTGTGTTTTTTTTTTTAAATTAATTTCGTAAAAAAATCTCGACCACTTCCACAAAACTGGGAACACCCTAACGTCTGCGGAAAAATGCAAAGACATTTTTTGCTCGAGGAAATGGAAATTGTTTTGTTAGATCGCCACCTGCGTCAACGACAAGCAGCAGCAACAGCACCGAGTCACCACCTCACACACCGCCGATCGAGCTGAGGCATCGTCCTCCGGTAACTCTGCCATCCGCACCGCCCGCCTGGTCCCAGGAGACACTTTTTTAACTATACATTTACTCGTTAGGAATTTTGCAGGGTCGAGTTTAGACTATAAACAAAAAAAATAAAAAACAATCAGAATTGTCTAGTACATTTAAGTATTTATACATATGTGTATAGGAATAATAGAAGAAAGAAAGAATTTATAGAAAAAACAAAAATCAACCAAAAAAAAAAAAAAACAACCAAAAATGTATTATCCTCCGATGTACATGATACGTACGGTATATTTACGGACACCAAATTTCGAAGGGGTGAAAAAAAAGAGGAAATAAATTATAAATGAATGAAAATTATACATTGAAGTGAGTAGTCGAAAGGCAGAATAACGCTTGGTATAAATTATGGGGAAAAGCGCCGCGGTGTTTGGCTGACAATGAGTAAATATGCGATTCTCTCTTCATTAGTTCGAGCTGACGTTCAGATTATATTTTTGGTTTTATCGGAACAACGAGATAAGATAACGGTAAAACGGTTACCCGACCAAGTTCTTGCAGCACGTGGGGAACGCGCTTAAAATCACACGCCCTTCCCCCCCCTAAAAAAATGGGAAAGATCCACTTTTTTTTTTATTCCTTATTGATGTTGTTATCATTTTTCATCGTTCGTTAGATATTTATCGTTGTCGTTGCTCTCTCTTTTTTATTTTTATATTATATAGAATTTTATTCTTTATTTTTGCTTCATCTACTACAAACACAGGGCCATTAATTTTTCCCAAAAAAATTTTCCTTACCGATATCATGAGCCTTCCGTAAAAAGAGAAAAAAAAGAACAAAAAAGAAAAACAAATTCATATTGTTGCTTTTATATAACCTGTTATATATATACATGTATAGGCGGTTTTCTCCGTATAATTGTGATAATTTTAGTAATATATAGCTCCCTATCTATAAAAAAAAACCTAAATTCGATCCTGCAGGATATGTTAGATATAACGCTTGTATAAAATATATGGGGCGGCCTTAAGGTGTGTTAATTATAAAACGCTGAACATGGACCTTGACGATTCAACAACTAATAGGTATAAATTTATTTTTGAAATGAATAAATTATCTCCAATGATATCGAGTTAGTAGAGAGTCGAATTGGAAATTTACAGCAAAAATGGGATTGAAATACTCGTAGATTGTCATCCTCGTTCATCCTTGATGTATAATAAAAAAAACGATAGTTTCATATTTTATTATTAAAAAAAAAAAAAAAAAAAACGAATCGCCCAGGTCTGGACGTCCCAAACGTTATCGTCTAGCGTCGTTGTTAAGACTGTCTAATAAAATATAAAAACCAACATAACTATATGCATCGATACGCATGTAATAAAAACTAAGCGAAGCAATCCTAGACGAAGATGCACCGGCAACGATATGAGTAAAAAATCATAAAATCAGATATGTCTAATCGTAAATTCATTTTATGGGTTGGTGCGACGCACTAGTGCAGTACCTGTTCAGCAGCTGTTCGTTGGCAGAAGAAAAATTGAAGAAAAAAAAAAAACAAAAAGACAAAAGTCGTAGGAAAATTTGCAATACACATGAATATGTAAGTTAGAAGAGAAAGAAAAGGAGCGGACGAAAAGAATATGTTCGTCCAAAATTTTTTTCGCCCTGGCAGCCAGTAGAGTTTTATTATAATCGCGTGTGGTTCGTTAATTGATATCACCTCGAACGTTCAAACGGCTCTAGGATACTTACGATATTTTTTTCGTAAATTTTCTTTATTCTATGTTGTGTGTTAGGTAATTATTATCGATGGAAGCAAAAAGAAAGGAACTAAAATAATTTCGCATTTCATCATTCAGTTTTACCTTTTCGGTATTTTCCTTGAGGGATTCGTTCCACGGATTCGGATTTCTTGAATTTCTTTTTTTTTCCCCGTGTTTTCGAGAGGAGATTGGGGTACGGAAAGGGAAGGTAAATTTTCGTACGCGTGATTTGCACCGCATAAAACCTCTTAGCTCAGATCGTTCACTATATTCCCTTGGGTAATATGCGGAAAATATGCCTCGCGATAGATCGCTACCCATTCACCGCAGAACAGAATTCCTACGCGCTCGAATTAACACGGGAAATATAATTTTTACCAAAGGTGAAATTACATATAACGAAATTATATCGTACGTTACTCCTGTGTATAGATGCATGTAATAAAGTATACATTCGATGCAGAGGCCAGAGAAATAAACTTTACAGAACTTAACCACTATAAAATTCGGCCCGCAGGGGTAGGAAGAAAAAAAGAAAAGAAAAGAAAAGAAAAGCAAAGAAAAGAATCTTCAGATTCCGGTTCGTTTGGTAGCCGGCGCGGCGTGTGTTGTCTAAAAATATTTTCAATAATGCCAACATCGAGCGGGGCATATAAAGATCTGAATGTAAGTGTAATAGTTATAGGTGTACCTATACCTTGTACAGTAAGAAGGCTAACGCCGCGCCAGCTGGAATCTGAGAGCTGTTCGATATTGGAAATATTTGATATTGCGGTCGCGACTACGCCTATCTAGATGGGATGTGGAAGATCCGAAGTGGAAAATTTCTATCTCTGTACATCATGATATATAAAAGCGTCTGATAACATTTCAGCGGATATACCCAGCTTTACGTTACATACTATGTACGTAGAATCATGCGTGCCAACCTTGATCATTTTTCGAACAAAACCGAGCGGTTTCGTTATTTGGCCTAAAAATCGTTTACAACGTAACGTTTTCACTGTACTCATATTTCCGTAGAAATTCCGTTAAATTTTCATCTACGCTCACCATAATTGAAAAAAAATGAACGAAAAATAATTTACACTTCAGTCGATTATAGCTGCGGCGGTGCAGCAGAGGTAGTAAGTGTATCAAAATTGTGGTTGGTAGCTGCGGTTTACTTGCGCTATACGATAGAAACGATGTACATATTACACCGTACTACCTGATTCGTTAAATTAAATTCCATGGCAAAGAAAAAAAGAAGAAAGTAAAACCCAAAAAAAATTTCCAACTGATTATAATTACGGTTCGAAAATTTACTTTTCTCGTTTTGCAAGTTTTACTGCTGCTCTACTTATATAGATTCAACGATATTGTACAGATTGTACAGAAATCTTCGGACTAATAAAATTCGCGCGTTCGGAAATGTATAAAACACGTTTAATAATTTTGAATCTTTGAGCCGCGGAGTCGTTAACGTTTGAGGTAATATTAAATATGGTTAGGTAGCTATGCAGGAAATTCCTAATCCAAAGAAAAGTAAAGATTATAATAATATAATGATGAAAATTTAAAAAAAGAAATCACTATAATATGGAAATAAGTAATTATTTTTATACAAACGTGATGATAATCAAAGCCGCTTTCATCCCAGGTCGGGATGTCACGGCAGCCTACTTAAAGAAAATTTGAAAAAAATAAATAAATACCCTAATAATAATTAAAAAAAAAAAAGAAGAAAAAACACTGAAAAAAAAACAGAAAAAATTACACACAAAAAAAAAACAAAAAACAATATTATGCTAACATGCGTGTAACATATGACATATATATATATATATATGTATATATATATAACGTTAATAATATACCGTTAAGTGTAAATTAATAATAATAATACTAATAATGATAATATTAATAAAAAATTATAAACGACGATTGGAGGTAAAAAAAAAAAGGAAAGAAAATCAAAAAAAATTCCGAATGGAACAAAAAAAAAAGAAAAACAATCCAATCGAGTAACGTGTATAGGTAGTTAGGTTCACCGATATTATTGTTATTAGCAGTAAATTATATTATACAAAAATCGTATTGTAAGTATATAAAGATATATAAATTATATCATAATGATTATTTTAATTGTTATCAGATAGCAAACAGTTTACAGTATAATATACTTATCCTGTGATTATATCGATATACATACATGCAATACCTTCCACATGTCAATCCGTTGTAAGATAACAAAAAAAAAAAGAAGAAAAGAGAAAACCAGAAAAAAGAAAAATGAAAAAAAAAATCGCAGACCGATAATATTGTATATCTGCTATATGGACGTTATGGGAAAATATACACGTCATTATATCTGTACCCGCAGGGCTGATCCTTACGGTTACCTGCCGTGCGATGCACGTAAATATACGTACATAAAAGTAGATGAATAAATTCAAAGATTGAAAGATCTATATAGAAATGATGAAAAAAAAATAAAAAATCAATTTATCAAAGTTAAGCGAGTTAAAAATAATAAATAAATTAAAAAATGGAAAAAGAAAAAAGGAAAAAGAAGAAAGGAAAAGAAGTGAAGAAAAATCATGTGCACATACGTACCTGCAGCGTATTTCACGGAGAGTATATATATATTATACATTAAATAATTAATATAAAGAGAAATATATATATATATATATACATAGATATATATAAAGTGAACAATAAAAATACGAATTGCGAGTATATTACGTTATATTCAATGTGTATTTGTGTATCTTGTGAATTGCGTGTAATGTATGTGTCTGTAACTCTTCGTAGTAGGTACTATGTACTGTTAAAAAAAAAACGAGGATTCCGATCAAACGATCATCGATTTATTTTATTCTGTGTTTTTTTCCTTTTTTTTCATTATTATTTCAATAAAATTATACCGGTTAGATATTTAACAAATTATAAACTTTTAATTTCTGTGCACAGTGAAGGATATAAATTTTAATTTCCAAAATTTTCTCAAACCAAGACTGCGCACGAGTTGAATATACCTATTGCTGATCGGCTTCCCGTTCCTTTCACGTTTTTTTTTTTTGTCTTTTTATATAAAAATCAAATTTTAAAAAAGAATATAATAATATTGTTAACGATAAATCAAATTTTAAGAAAGGCAACTATCGTTCTATACCTATAGTGAGGTCTGTTATATACCTATGTATTACTAATATAACAATAGCTAGGTGTACATATTGATAAAATATGAAAATAATAATAACGATAACAATAATAACAATAGTTTAGTGAAAAAACGTATTATCTACCTAAAATAATGAAAAGAAAAAAAGAAAAGGAATAGAAAAAACATAAAAATTACAGTAAAAATGAATAAATATAAGACAGCGAGCTGATACGAAAATAAAGAAAATGAATGATACCTAATAAAAGAACGCGAGCTTTTCATCATGCTTTATATTTTTTCGTCCGCTTTTATATTATAGAGAATATTAAATTATATGCGGTTATTATATATTTTACCGATGGTGTAGAATAATTATCTGTAAACTCCTCGTACGCGGTCGATAATATATAATTATTTATTTAATATTTTTCCAAATTAGAAAAAAAGGCCGCGTGCTTTTGTTATTTTATATAATTTTTGTCCAATAAATTTTGGAGATGTTTGATGAGTTTGAGGCGAATCTGAGCGGGGAGCGCAGTTAATGTTGGTGCAAATATTGCAGTTGGATAATTTAATGATGTATAATAAATTTAAGTTAAACGAGAGTTAGCGGCACATGTTTTCACATTATTAATCTTAGACTCTGTAAGTCCTGCCGCCTGTTTTGCACAATTATTCGAGTCTATAGATCCAGCTTTTAGGTTCCGCAGCTGCTGTCGCGCGGTAATCTACAGTCCACGATATCAGACTTGGGTGCTATTAATTTTACCCTGTTTCAAAACAAGCTTAGAAATTCACGTGATTCACTGGCGTTCTAATCTACAAAACTTTCGTTTGCATCCGACTCGTCGCCAGATATTATGTTATATATACAAGTTATATACCTGTATATTATACGGAGAGATATTAATTTGCCAAAATCGCGTGCAACGCGCGGTCGTCAGGTATATTATATCCGATCTAGAGTGACCGTTAAAACCACTTGTTATTCTCTCACATCATTCGATATTTATATTAAATTCACTATATGATATTGTATAAATATGCCAAAAGCATCAAAGAAAATAAATTAATTAATTAGAGAAAAAAATGATAAACAAAAATACAAGAAAAAAATATATAAATTTACTATTATAATATATGATTAAAATTATGTGTCTAACGGTCGGTAATTGTTGAGTTTTTATTTCATTGAATATTCGTTGAAGAATAAGAATAGAAATATCTTCGTTCGCACGGAAAGCGCGTAATTAATTATAATTTAATTTTTATTCTACCTATATATTATTTCGCCAGTGCAATAATTATTATTTTCTATATTCCCGTATACATAAAATATTATATACCTTGTAGTGTAGGTAATTACAAATATATATAAATACATAATTTGGAATTTTACTTTACGTTTTACGATTAGTCATTTGCAGGGTGAACACGTACTATATATAAATATATATATAATTTATTATGTAAGTTATATACCTACCTGTATGTACATATAATATTGAAGTCGGGTGTCTTGACTTTGTAAGGAGCTTCAACTCGCAAGTGCTGCCGAATTGCCAAATGTAACAATCAAACACACTCTATGTACCGTATAGAAAAATCTTACAATAGAAGAGAAAAATAAAATAAAATATAATTTAGGTAAAGGAAAAAAGGAATGCTAATAATAATAATAATAATAATAATAATAATAATAATAATAATAATAATAACAATAATAATAATAATAATAATAATAATAATAATAATAAATGAGAGAGAATTGCTCTGTGTACATTAATAAATCGTAATAGAAAATTATACTCGATCGCAGCTCTCTTGTTTAATATAATTACGTATGTTGAGTAATAATGTACTTATATACATATAATATACATTACTATACATATATATAAAATACCACATCATTATAGATGTTACAAAAAAGAAAAAACCAAAAAAAGAAGTAAGAAAAAAAAAAATACTATTTTTCTTCGTGCCTTTCTATCGCACATCTTCCATTGTCAAATTATTATTAATTTCCATGATGAACTTTAATTTAAGCTATACGTACCTATAGCTGCAGCTGTTACCGAAAAAACTTTACATTTCTCATCGCTGTTACACTCCTTCCATTTCTTTTCTCGAAACCAACCCCCTTAATTTATTCCATTATTCTAACCACCACCAAAAAAAAAGAAAAAAAAACAGTTAGTCGTATAAATAAAGAAACAAAGAAATGAAATAATAATAATATTAATAATAATAATAATAATAATAATAATAATAATAATAATATAAATAACGAAACAGATGAAATTATCATGCTGGCGTGGAACTGTGCGCGGCAGAAATGAATTCTTTGTATACATGAAATTATTATAATATAATATAATAAATTTTGTTGATAAAAATCATCGCTATGTATATGAATTGATCACACACATACACAGACAGGACATACACATCTTGTACGGATTGAACAACGGTCCGATAGGAATAACAAGCGAAATGATAATAAAACTAGAAATCCTTAAAACGAATTAGGTACTTTCAAAGTAAAAGTATAAAAATTTAACCTAGTTTTCCTAGTTATTATATGGTTCAGCATCAGCTGCTCCGAATCGCAAATCCTAGATCTAGGGCATCCATCTATCTTTCCTTCCGTACAAATGTGTCGTACACATATGTACATATATGTATATACAAATTACGTAAATATATCATACATACATATATGTATATATACGATCTAAATATTTCTGGCGAAAAAAAAGGTATGTTGTAAAAGTTATCATACGTATATATATAACCTTGTACTGTTTGAAAAAAAGCGAAACGAGTCAAAAATAAAAAAAAAAAAGTGTTGTATGTATAATAAATAATTTTACGATGTCCCGTTGTTGATGAATAAAATATAATATCGTTTGATTATACATAGATAATATATTATAAAAAAAAACAATGTTATCGAATCGATACTACCATTCTTATTTTTTCTTATTATCTATACTTATTTTCGTTGAACTGTTCTTCTGTGTATACAATTGAAGTGTCGAAAATTGGGGGAGGAAAAAAAGGAAAAAGAGAAAGAAATTTTGATACGCTATTTGTTCGTTATCAATTATATTAGAAGTATCCGATTACGTGGGGTTTGTTAGGCGATTGATAAATGAATATTTACGAGGATGATTAAATTGGGGTGGAAAAGTGTAGGTGAGGGTTTTTGGGGAGGAATGTTTGATACGAAGGAAAAATCAGCGAAACAAGAAAATGGCGTTTACTGCACTACTTTTAATATTGTTACATGAGATTTGACGAAAGTTTAAAAAAAAAAAGAAAAAACTGCAGAGGTTAAAATTGACATGTACAAAATGTCGCTAATAAATCTTAACAAAACCTTCGTACTTTTATAATTTTTCTACTGTACTTATTATTATATATTATCTTCAATTTTATAAAATACTGTTATACTCATTATATAAAATCTATATTATGATGCGAAAGAGACGAATGAGAGGACGTTAATTGTCAATTGTCGTCAAGTAAATACATTATATATATACATATAGCTACCTATAAAAAATAATATACCTACCATATAATATAAATTGTACAGATATATATATGTAAAGTCTGATATAAGTTTTATCCGTATATTATATGGACATATATATTTAGTTTATTTTTTTAAATCACAAAACTATAAACTCTATCTCTATAACTCGATGTACACTCTGTGCCAAATACCTCGGCAATATATTGTGCATGTCATTTAAAATGTCACGGTTAACCGTCGTTAAAACTTTCTCTCTGCAGGAGCCCAGAGCCACGATCGCTCACGTCATCAAGTTTAATTAAACCTAATTTATTTCTCTATGATGAAAATATAAAAACTACAGAGACTCGAGTCAGTCGCGTGGCGTGTTTCGGATACCAAAGTAAATATTGTATATCTATTCACCAAGTTTAAATATATAAATAAATAAATAAATAAGTAAATAAATAAATGAATAAATTATTAAATAAATAGATCCTAGATAAAAATATAAACATTACTGAGCCAGCCAAAGACCGCGATTGTCAGGAGATTATTATATAATTACGCGAATATATATTATAAGTATAAATTACGTGTATAATGAACCATATGTAATTAGCGGAAAAGATGCGTATATACTAGCTATTATGTAATAAATATATATATTTTTTTTTGTTTTTGTAAATATAAAACAAAAAAAGAAAAACTATATTATAAATTATTAATATTATATTAATATAGTGGTTCGGTGAGGTATGTATAATAATTATCACGAAAGCGAAGGATTGCAAATTATATACATATTATATACAGGGTGGGGCAATAACTATTACCACCTCAAATATCTTTGAAACTAAAAGTTATTGCGAAAAATTCTTTCAATAAAAGTTATTCAGTATTGAGGGGGACGTTGTATAGAGACACCGTTTTTTTTGTTAGTGGAGGCGCTCAGGAGATATCAAGGTCATCTTCATTTTTTTAAATGGACTCATATGTTTTTGGTCCCATAGCGTGATAGCGGCTTTTGAGACGAATTCAACGACCTATAACACGAGATCGTTTAAAGTTGTACAAGATCGTTAGTTCATCATTCATACCTTACAAGATATGCTCAAAATGATGGCCATTAGCGTCGATGCAATATTGTAGCCTTCTAATTGCTGACTCGGTCGCACTTCTTATAATGTCAGCATTTATTGCGGCACATGCTGCAATAATTTGTTGTTCCATATTTTGACGCGTAGTTGGTACTTCTTTATAAACAATATTTTTGAAGTATCCCCACAAGAAAAAGTCTAGAGATGTCAAATCTGCCAAGTATCTACACATTATTTGTTTTATTTCTAGGGTGAGAATGATGAATGGACGATCTCGTACGACCTTAAACGACCTCGTGTTATAGGTCGTTGAATTCGTCTCAAAACCCGCTATCACGCTATGGGCCCAAAAACATATGAGTCCATTTGAAAAAATTGAGATGACCTTGATATCTCCTGAGCGCCTCCACTTACAAAAAAATCGGTGTCTCTATACAACGTCCCCCTCAATACTGAATAACTTTTATTGAAAGAATTTTTCGCAATAACTTTTAGTTTCAAAGATATTTGAGGTGGTAATAGTTATTGCCCCACCCTGTATATATATATATATACAGATAATAATGTTAAACTGAAATTTGATGAGCATCAGAGAAAAATAGTGTTACAAAATAAAAATAAAAATAAAGAATTCAATAAATAAATGAGTATCTATAAATAAATATATGGTTAGGTTATATGGGCCCGAATGATATTTAAAAAAAAATTAAAGCGTTATTAAAATAATATCAAATGTGACACGACCGCGCGCAGATGATAATTTTTCGTTTTACTTTTCAAAACATAAGTTAATCAAAATATGTGAGGAAGAAGGAAAAAAAATTAAGCTCATCAAACTAGAACCGCTCGAATCATAATTTTATCAAACTTCTTGAAATTCGTATACTCAATGTGGATATGTACGCGGGTGATCGAAGATGAAATTTTACGAAATGTCAGGCGGTGATAACGATTTATCGATTGAAACAATAAAATCTGCATACATTTGCGTACCAAGTTCACATTTTATTCCAATTTGCCTAATTAATTCGAATTGCAAGAGAAAAGAAGATAGAATAGAATGGAAAAAAAAGAAATATCAAACATTAGAGGATCGTTAGGATCGCAGACCCAATTTGTGTCTTCTCAATCCTGATTATCTGATCCTTGAAATAATTAGAAGATGAGCAACAGACTGTGTTCGGTCTCCTTATCCTGTTACATAGGTTATAATATAATACTCGGTTCTTGAGGTGGTATTAAGGCTGATGGCAGTCAGCTGTTCTGCATTGATTACATCTCCCCCTTCCTTTTGAGATTCTGGACCATCTGCGCGCAGGTCTGATGTACATGTAATAATATCGCAAGATGTGTTTTCTTAGTTGTTAAATTTTTTTCCTTTACGCCTCTTCCTTCGTCCCTTTTTTTTCTTTTCCTTCATTCAGAGCACTGCACCCTTTTCTTTCTTCTTCTTGTTCCCTCAATTCTAGGCGCTGCGAATTTGGTGCTCATATTTTATTCGCTATGGTCCCTGCAGACGGACTGGAACGATATCCAAATTGGTTCGCGAAAATCATATTTTGAAAAATTAACTAGACTGGGCTTTTAGCTCGACTGGATTTTTCTTTACTTTTTTTTTCGTACTATCGACAACTCTGTAACATTTCTATAGTTATACATGTAGGGGTTCGTGTAACACTCGATAAACTTATCAGTAAAATCAATCAATAATTAAAGACGTCATATATATTTGTGTAACTACGCTGTGCCGTAAGGTAAAAGTTGATAAATTTTCGCCACGCGAATTGATGGCATTTATGAACACTGAAAATCGTTAAAAAAATGGAAAATCAGAGGCTACTAATATTCTAAAACT
The DNA here is from genome assembly GCA_963932425.1 of Athalia cordata. Classification (NCBI taxonomy): domain Eukaryota; kingdom Metazoa; phylum Arthropoda; class Insecta; order Hymenoptera; family Athaliidae; genus Athalia; species Athalia cordata. The sequence continues at coordinate 20,224,688 of OZ010628.1, read as the reverse complement.
AGTTAATTTTCGAACGACATTACATGGCTTAAACAATTGTAACTTTGAGTTAGATTTTTTTCAGTTCTGTTCGAAACACATTGAGGAAAAAAAATAGTGCGGATTAACTTCCTGTTTATCTTTCTCTGCGGTTCAATTGCTGTCTAGTATAACGTTGAGTGTTTTCCATCGATAGGTCAAACTACTGTAACTGATAATATTATCAGTTTAAATGACTGCGGGATTCGTTATTATATCAGTCGATGCGATGCTCACGAACAGTTACGTCGTCTAAATACTCTGCAGTTCAAAGTATTGGTTGTAAGTTTAATTTCCATGTTTATGGTTATCAGTAAAAAACAACAATCTTCGATATGCTCTTGGTTCATCAAATGTTTTGTCATGATTATTCGAACAGCAAAGATTCTTCTACACCGCAGCTTCATCTGCCGCGCTACAAGTTTTCTCCTCAATTATCGTTAATTAACGCGACGTTTCTGTACAGCTTATATAGTTATAAGTTTAAATAACAATATTTTTACTTTCGTTACATATTTATCCAACTATGCTTCAGACTTACCGTGTTGTGAGGTGGTATTCATCAAAGGCGATGGATTACTCAAGGTTTATGAGTAAGTCATCTGGGAAAAGAAAGGAGAATTTAATTCGTACTATAAGTAAGTACGTCATTTTATTCATCGAATAAAGTCCTTTTCGAAAATTTCTAAAAATAATATCCACATCAGAATGCAGTCGTATGAAATTATAATATTATTTATTTTTTTCTTCAACATATATTTTTCTTCCCGGTGCATTCGTCAGTTTTTTTTCTAATCTTTTTTTTCTACTGTAAATAAAAGAAAATGAAAATACACATTTCATTTTTCAGCTTCACTTTTCTTTGAAAATCCAAATATCATCGCTCTGGCCGGTGGGCTTCCAAATACGAGCACATTTCCATTCAAAGAAATAAATGTAACTTACAAAGATGGATCGCAACATCGACTTGTTGGGAGTGAACTTGACACAGCCCTTCAGTACACTTCTTCTCAAGGGTGAGCATTTTATTTTTTTTTTTATTGATAATAAAAATTGAGAAAATTATATCTACCTCCCTTTTTTTTTCTCGCTCCAAGATACACGCCGTTGGTCAAGATTTGGCGAGATTTTCAAAAACGTTGGCATTCACCACCGCGGGACGATTGGGACGTCGTTATTACAACGGGTGGTCAGGATGCCGCTAGCAAACTTTTTGATTTATTTATCGATGAAGGAGACGCCATTATGGTTCAGACTCCAACCTACACCGGTACTATAGGAGCGGTAAGAACAACGGGGAGGACGTTAATAATTTGTACCAGACAAGAGGAGAACGACAAAAAGCAGAAACAAAAAAATAGAAGAAAACAACAGGAGAAACTCAAGTGCGCGCGGGATGATTTTTCTTCTGGTTTTTTTTTCTCTCTTTCTTTTGCATTCTCCCGTAATAATCGTAAAGAAAATTCAGAGGTTTAACGTGCGTGAAGTGCGCGAGGGTGTGGAAATCGGTCAATAAACCAATGACGCGTGAAGCTTTGAATCGTGAATTTTTATTTTCGTTTTCTTTCGGATCGTTTTCGAATCGTTTAGGCAAATCAATTCGATTTCAACCCCCGATACTATTTACGAAACTACGTTCCAAACGATTTCTATTACTTGTACAAACGTTACGCGAAAGGGTGAGAAAACTGTAGAGCTCGCGCGCTGTGTATACACAAACCTTAAATAAGGGTAGTAAAATTTAACAGTCGCGTAAGCTCGCGCGACGATCGGATTTTTTTTTTGCTTCTTCTTCTTCTGAAAGTATGATAATTAAATTTAGCGGATGATAAAAAGAAAAGGGTTTTTTACAAAGGAGAAGAGAAGATAAAATAAACCTTAGATGTATATGTGTATGTATTTAACGACGCGAAGTTCATCTTTTTAGAAGTCTTCTGTACCCTGCAGATTTCGTGGACCTACAACTTTGTATTTAATTAATGAGAACCTGCGGAGAGAATAAAAAAAATGAATTAGTCCGGTGCTCCGTCGAGGATTTGAAGAAAAGGAATATTTGTTTTTTCTTAATTTGGTTTGCCACCTAAATAGTTATCGCAATCACACCAGTGATTTAGACATGCGTGTACAGCAACACTCCTATCTATACGTTATACGTATATAAAATTAGATTATACGATACGAATTCCGTCCATCGGATTAAATCACGGCCAATTACGTAGTGCGAGACACGCGAACTGGGGTACTTTGAACCTCCATTCTCTTCCTCTCTCTCTCTCAACCCTTCGCTATGTTAATACATTCATTAATTATACACGCCACAACGGACAAACGACGCCGGTGTGTCTAGACCTATACACGCAATTGTGACGTGGTCTGAATCGAGACGATTATTTGCCGGTTAGAAACCGGAAGATCCATAGATCCGGAGAATATTTTCAGTGTAGGGGGATTGAAAGCTCGGATCCATGTTTGTACTTTATTTTTTCAAACTGACTTCTTTTGGTTTCGATTGATTTTTTTTTTTTTTTTTTCTGACTTGTAGATCCGGCCTCTTTCGCCGGAGTTTTTAAGCATTCCACAGGACACCGATGGTATCGTACCAGAAAAAATCGAGGAAATATGCGAGGCGAGGAAAAAGTCTGGGCTTTCTCCACCGAAGGTAAAACAACGAAGAATTTAAACATTTGTATGCGATTATCACGTAAAAGAAGAAAGAAAAAAAAGAAACCGCTGTTTTCTGTCCGTGAAATATAGTTGCTCTTCTTCAATCCAACCGGTTCTAATCCTACCGGCACTGTATTAACGGAGGAAAGAAGAGTGAAGGTTTACGCCCTGGCGCAAAAGTACGATTTTCTAATCCTTGAAGACGACCCATATTATTTTGTGAATTTTCTTGAAGAACGAGCAACTTCGTTACTATCTTTGGATACCGATGGACGCGTCCTGAGGCTGGATTCATTTAGCAAAGTCCTTAGCTCTGGAATGAGGATCGGTGTGCTTACAGCGCATAAGGATATCGTCCAGAAAATCGTCATGCACATCGGATGCTCGACACTTCATGCGCCAACTTTGTCCCAGGTGAGTGTACGGGTTGATTGATTCCTGATTTTTTTCTCTAATTCTCGTTCCTTTTTCCCATCAAAAGGTTCTCATCCACAAACTACTCGACAGTTGGGGCGCCGAAAAATTTGACGAGCATTTAACGGACGTTCGGAAATTTTACATCGCAAAACGAGACGTGATGACTTCTCTCGTCGAAAAACATCTCACTGGTATAATTTAAAATCGCAACCTTTTTTTTTCTCTCTCAAACCGACGTGACGTCACTGATCCTTTATCTTTTCACGCAGGTTTGGCGGAGTGGTATCCTGCCAATGGTGGAATGTTTATTTGGATTAAAATCACGGCGATTGATGACGTTTACGATCTGGTATTGAATGAGTTCGTTGCCAACGGAGTTCTCGTAGTTCCTGGACACGCTTTTAACTACGAAACTACGTCCACCGATCAGCATATAAGACTCAGCTACAGCTACGCTTTACCAGAGCAAGTCGACAAGGTATTTAAATTAGTTAAAATACTGGAACTGTATCACGTGATTTTTATGTAAAACTTGGATTTTTTCAGGCGCTCGGAATCATCGCAAATTTGATACGAGAAAAAGCAGCCAAAAAGGTCGCCAATGGGAAGTGATATTGTTATGAAAAAAAAAAAAAATTGTATAGTCTTCAAGGATTCCGAACGAACTTGAAGTCTTCGATCATAACGATGTTGTTACGGCTAAATATATCACGATGATTAGCCACGTCTGAAGTTTGCTTGTCTCCGATATCTACGCATGGATGTTTTTAAACGAGGTTTATAATAACCAATTTACCAAAGTTTCAATTAATTTAGTACACACCAGCGGCGCATCGACGATATGATAACTACGTAATGTCCTATATAGGTATATGCCGCGTTGTCGCTTAAGGACATCCGACGAAAATAAAAAAAGTAACAAAAACATTTTAACGAGCTACTAAAAATTTAATGTCATCACGTATATTTTTGCACGATACGTACGTACACTGCAAGTATAGGTGTACGCAACAACAATATGTGACGAGTAAATCAAGGCGTCAACTGATCCCGAATATAACATGCGGCGCATTTGAAGGAAGGACCTTCAAATCATATCTGCCAGCTGAAGAAAAGAAACAGAAAAAGAACAATATGTTAATTCCTTGTCTTCTTTTTCCGTGTATCAGGTAGTACATGAGATATTTTAGCGATCGTCATCAAAACGCCTTATTTTTATCGGTCCGATTTTCTAAACAGCGACGTCGAACTGGGTGGTATACAGGGTGGGGCAATAACTATTACCACCTCAAATATCTTTGAAACTAAAAGTTATTGCGAAAAATTCTTTCAATAAAAGTTATTCAGTATTGAGGGGGACGTTGTATAGAGACACCGATTTTTTTGTAAGTGGAGGCGCTCAGGAGATATCAAGGTCATCTCAATTTTTTCAAATGGACTCATATGTTTTTGGGCCCATAGCGTGATAGCGGGTTTTGAGACGAATTCAACGACCTATAACACGAGGTCGTTTAAGGTCGTACGAGATCGTCCATTCATCATTCTCACCCTAGAAATAAAACAAATAATGTGTAGATACTTGGCAGATTTGACATCTCTAGACTTTTTCTTGTGGGGATACTTCAAAAATATTGTTTATAAAGAAGTACCAACTACGCGTCAAAATATGGAACAACAAATTATTGCAGCATGTGCCGCAATAAATGCTGACATTATAAGAAGTGCGACCGAGTCAGCAATTAGAAGGCTACAATATTGCATCGACGCTAATGGCCATCATTTTGAGCATATCTTGTAAGGTATGAATGATGAACTAACGATCTTGTACAACTTTAAACGATCTCGTGTTATAGGTCGTTGAATTCGTCTCAAAAGCCGCTATCACGCTATGGGACCAAAAACATATGAGTCCATTTAAAAAAATGAAGATGACCTTGATATCTCCTGAGCGCCTCCACTAACAAAAAAAACGGTGTCTCTATACAACGTCCCCCTCAATACTGAATAACTTTTATTGAAAGAATTTTTCGCAATAACTTTTAGTTTCAAAGATATTTGAGGTGGTAATAGTTATTGCCCCACCCTGTATAAGTAAGTACACAAATATATCCGTGGAGATTCTATACACAATATAAATGTATATGCACGTGTAGAGTATGCGTTGACGCTATAGATCAGAGTTATAGCTATAACTGCGCGGCTTCGGCGTGTGTTGTATATATACGAGTGCATATAGCTGCAGAATTGTTGATATGATCGAGTAGTGACTTCAGAACTTGATGGTTTCTTCATGGTAGTTTTAGGAGTAGCAGCACCAGCGGTAGCCGCAGCGGCAACGACAGCGTCGTCTTCGGATGCGACTAATGTTGTATCTGAGTTGAGGATAACACAGCTGAAATAAGGGCGGCGAGATAGGGAGGGGGAAGGGCGTCGCGACGCCGCGGCCACGTGAGCCACGTGACCCTCGGCAGAATCCGCGGCGTCCGTAGAAAATCTAAATCCGTCCGAGAGCCGAAGAAGAGGCTGTTCGTCCGCCGACTTCGAGGTTCACATAAGCCAGCGGATCGTTGTGCGGCATTATAATAATAACGCGCGTTCGGAGTTAATTCTTTACCGTGTGTAGAGCGCGGCGGCCTGGCGTTACTGACCGAAATATTTGCGACCCACTAATACAACGTTCATCGACGGAACAACTCCGCGCGAATTAGAGAAAATTAAACTTCCTCCTTTTTGAGTATAACAACCGTCAACGGTGTGCCGCGGTTATCCGCTGCTTCTGCTGGAAAGGAAAGCCCTTTCGTAAATTGTATTATCGGACCGCCCTTCGCCGTGGAGAAGTTCTGCAGAGGCAGAAAGACAGATGATTCGGGTGGATGAAAGCGATCCGGTGGGCGGTAAGAATTTTCATTTTAATTCCCGCCCGCAGCGATACAAATCCTAAGTTTTTCCCGCACCCTTAAAGAACCGTACGATCATTTTTCGGAGAAGGAGAAGAGATACTGAAACTGAACGATCGAACTGCGCTCGCGACGCTATGCGTTTCGAGAAAACAAGGAAATCAAATTACTCTATAATACCCCGGCACCAGGCGGTGGGAGAGATCGGAGTTTCCGAGCAGATTGAATTTGCCGAAGCAACAGTTTGTACCTGAATTCGATATCACAACGTCGTTTTGACCTATAGAAAAATTCTTTCGCGCTTTCTTTGTTTTATTATTATAATTGTTATTATACTTTCATTACAGTTTTTAACGGGAGAATAAAAAGCGAGAGACTTGTAACTATTCGTTTTTAGGAATTATTTTTATTGTTTGATTACAGAAATCGAACCGAGTTTCCCCTACCGTGACGTTACAGTTCGGCGTGGTGTTCAATTTTCAGATCATTATGACATTGAATCAGAAGTTGGTCGGTGAGTATGATTAATTTTCTATATCTCAACAGTAATTGTGCGTAAATTGTTGATCGCAAACATCGTGTAAGCGTCTTGCGTAAAACACGGGTTATTACGTTATAATAATACAGAGTATAACGCTTTCGGTTTGTCCGAGAATAGCTCTTCCTCTGGTCGAATTTCAAATTGATCGCGTAAATAAACACGCGTGTATAGAGACCGAAAATCCGTAGATAAAGAACACGTATGTGTATGTAAAACTGAGGATCCCACCCGTCAAATAATTGCCACTTTAGCGGTTCTATTATTTCACCGTCCAGTCCAGTTCACATGTATTCGGCTTGTCAAAAGTTCCATTGAAATTTCTTTTTTTGTTTCCGTACGTCCGCCTATTTTGCTCTTCATTGTTTAGACGTGGACGTATAACAGTGCGATCCATATAGATATACATTATTTTTTGTTTGATCATGTAGAAAACAAGGTAAAAAATGAATTCGGTAGCTGGCTAAAATACATGAGAATCCATCACGGTTCCTTTGTGCATTCGAAAAATGCAAGGAATCCACCCGCACGTATCAACATCCGGAATCTGCAGAGGCGAGCATTTATAAAACTGCCAACTTGGCAAGAAACATTAACCGACGAATAATTTGCGACACATCGTGTATACATATTTGGAATTATAACGTATATACCTACTTGCGAAAGGGTGAAGCGGAAGGCGACCCTCCCCTGTGTAAAAATGACACACATATCGCGCATTGCGTGTAGCTGAAATAACAAACAATAATTGTCCGTTTGGCAACAGCCGTGAATCATCACGCAATTTAAAAGAAAAAATGCATCCGATCGATCTCCCAGATTGTAAAAGTCGAGCCGGTAATCTACGCGTTGATTTCTAGATGAGAATAATTTGAATCGTTTAGCTGTTGTCTGCGTTTTTCATATCATATATGTTTACATTAGTTTGTGACATAGAGCGCGCGGGGGAAAAGCGTGATCGTTGGTCTTTAGGGAACGCCAACTCATCGCGTAAAAACTTCTCTTGAGAAACAATTCGTGCAAGTTACAAGGTCTTTACTAGCAGATGCTACAAGCACAGTTAGATGCCTGGCGTCGGTCCCGAGAGCTAGATTTTTGGTGCCGCACGCACCAATACTGTTTAGTTACCATTATCACCGGCTCGAGAACAGCGTAGAAACATCGGTCAAGTCTTCGTGTATTGGTAATCAAGGTCTCTCCGTCTATAAATAATACACCTACACGTTCCTTAGCTCGCCTACTATCCTCCCCCTTCTTCTCACCCCTCGTCATCGCATCAATACGAAACGACGTCGACGGCGTCGACGACGACGACGTCGCGAACGTCGGGGCAGTGTTTTGTTCCGGAGGCCACGAGCCTCGACCTCTGCACTCACCTGGGTACCAAATACTTTGGACGCCTAGAATTCTCCGATTAAAACTTTGTCCGTTCATTTGACACCTTTCTTTTTCCTTTTTTCTTTTTCTTTTCTTTCTTCTATTCAGGGGGAAATTCGGGACGGTCTACAGATGCAAGGAAAAATCGAGCAGCCTCGCCCTGGCCGCAAAAGTCGTCAACACCGGACGAAAGGAGGACAGAAGGGCGGTAGAAAGAGAAGTCGAGATCATGAGGAGGCTACAACATCCCCGTTTAATACAATTATACGATGCTATTGCTGCGAACAATAACATTTACGTAATATTGGAACTGTACGGTTGTTGTAAATAATTGTCATGTAAATGGTTTCCTCATTGAATTTAATCTGAATTTTAATTTGCTAAAAAAAAATTGTTTTATTCATTCAAAGGATCGAGGGTGGTGAACTCTTCGAGAGGGTGATCGATGATGACTTCGTACTGACTGAGAGAAGCTGCGCAGTATTTATGAGACAAATATGTGAGGGTATCGAGTTCGTGCATGGACAGAACATCCTGCACCTTGACCTGAAGGTTTGTATTATAAATTAAGTCGTCCCGAACGATCACTAATCGATTTTATCAGCCCAACTGACAAGTTTTATTTCAAACAAACTGCAGCCCGAGAATATTTTGTGCCTGACAAAAGAAGGTAACAGAATAAAGATCATAGACTTTGGTCTAGCAAGGACATACGACCCGGACAAGAAGCTCCAAGTACTTTTTGGTACTCCAGAGTTCGTCGCGCCTGAAGTTGTTAATTTTGATCAAATTGGTTTCGGTACAGACATGTGGAGTATCGGCGTGATTTGCTACGTTCTGTGAGTGACTAACTTAGTTTTTTTTTCCTCAATGAATTCGTGATTATTAGGTAGAAAAGGAAACTGATGGTCTTTGTTAACAGGCTATCGGGACTCTCTCCATTCATGGGTGACACTGATGTCGAAACAATGGCGAACGTAACAATTGCAAAATACGATTTCGACGACGAAGCTTTCGCCGAAATATCTCAAGAGGCAAAGAATTTCATTAAGAGTCTTCTCGTTAAAGATAAAGGGTATGTCGTTTTCTTTTTTTTCATTTTATTTTGCTTGTTTCGTATTTTACTTTCAGTCGTGTTATACTCGTTTCCAAACAACTCCTTGTACACAAGACCAATTTTCGTGGCTAACTTAAAACACCTTGTAGATAACAAAGAAAAAAAAAAAGAAAAGAAAAGAAAAGTAAACCAATAATAATGATAATAATAATACTGACGTAAAAATGAACCGAGTTGATGCAACCTGCACGTGGAACACTCCCACGAACAGCCTCCCGTCCTCTGATGCACGGATTTTTAATGATGTAGAAGGAAAAAAAAATGATAGAATTTGCTTAAAGAAAAAGTGAGATTATATAGAAATTGAGGAAATATATTTGGCGAGGACATAAATCTGAAGTATATGAGGGAAAAACTAAAGTGCCTCGACGTATTGTCTCTTTCAGGGGGCGCGCTTCGGCGACGCAGTGCCGAGCTCACCCCTGGCTGCGCCGGAAGAGTACCCCCGCTTTCGCCCCTCGACAAAAAATTCCTTCTCTGCAGCCGGAAGTGTCTTCTGTAGTGCCTGCGGCGAAAGATATCCAGGCGAGAAATGGGGCGAGAGATGAACTTGAAGTAGCCAAGGACAATCTGAGGCTGTTCGTGGAGCGGTGGCGTGAACATCCCGACAGTCCCTACGCGGTTGATGGCCCCGGGTGCCGGCCTGACTGCACTTCTGATCTCGAGGATTCCCTTGTTGCTGGTTTAGAATCCGTCTCGACACGAGGACAAAGCCCTTCGCCTTGCGGAAGCCTCTGCAGTTCGGTTGACTCGACGAATCCGATAGAAAGTGGTCTTAATATGCTCACCGTACCTGGCGCTGGACCAAGAGGACCTTATCTTGACAGAAGAGCTTCCGAGGGAACAGCCATGAGTCATGATCCTGCGGCGCAGATCGTACTCGCTGAGGAGATTATCAAACTTTCGGAACATCTACGTGCCATTGCTCTTGCGCCACGTATTGGAACCGGAAATTCCAACGCCCTTGATGAGGGAAAGGTCACTTCTTCTCCATCTTCTTCTACTACGGTGATAGAGTCGGCTGGAATTGGAAACCACATCGAGGCAAGTTCGACAAAAAAATCTGGGAAAGTTGAAAGGAACAACGGAAAGATGATGACAAGTAGGCATGAGCCAAACGCGCCGTTCCCGACGGTCCGAGTTCCGGAACAGCCCAAAATTTCACGAGCAAATGAAATATCCGAAAAATTATCGAGGATCGTTACTCAGAGGAAAACTAACGGAACTTCGTTTGGCGGGGTCGGTAGATTCACGAAAAATCAAAACGACCTCGGAGACAATGATTCTCCCTGTACTAGCTTTGGACCCAAAACTTCCGTTACAAGGACGCGGCGATTTCCGGAGAAAAATGAAAGCCACATAAAGTCGCCCAGTTCTCTGGATACTCGCACCGCGTCTTCGAATTCAACCTCAACAACGACCAGTACCAACGACAACGCTTCCTGGAAAACGCGTGGTACGTTGTCGAGGACGAAATGTTTCTCGACTTTCAACTCTTCCTCTTCCACTTCGGAGTATAATAACGCGGAGAGTCCGAGACTGACGGTAACCAGGCATAATAATAATACCTCGTCAAAATCGAGGACAGGAACGCAATATGCGAGCGATCCTATATCGATCGAAAGAAAATCTTCATCGTCCTCGCAAGGTCAAAAAGAAATCGATATGACACCTCCATGGCGAAAAGCAAAACTTCATCGATTCTCAGAAACCTGTCGTGACGTCCCTAGAATATCAAATCTTCGCGATCTCCACAGAAGTTTAAATCTCGACGAACCGACGAGCACCAAGAATCTCCTCTTGCAATTGCTCGAGGAATGGGACGACGGGCAGACCGGGACTCGGCCGAACGGGATCGGCAGGAAATCGGTCAGCCTTGATTGGGGCGGCGAAGAATCTGTCGCTAGACGATCCATGAACTCATTAGCTGAATATTTCCAGTCAGAACAGCAAAAACCACCTCCTGGCGAACCAACGCCATCCGTTCATCGCTGATCACCAGATAAATTCTGCGTCAGTTCCTAGATACCTGCTGCTAATCCGTTTCCCGCTGCGACTCAGGCTTTTTTTCTTATTATTACGTTTTCCACACCCCCTTTTATTACTTACCGAATTATTATTATTTTCATTTAATTATTATTTCTTGTTTTCTATTGTCTCCAATGTGTGTTCGGCAATGATGTCCTCGCATCTGCTTGATATTATTTTGCCTATTCATATAACTTCCTTTGTTGGAAGTTCGAAGTAATTCTATTCTAGATATCATATAATATTTTGGGGGTATGAAATTGGATGATAAAATGGACAAATGCCTAGTAGCGCGCAGCTTGAATGAATATACTCTTGTACAAAATACATGTATACAATCATGTGTAAAGTATATAAGTATACCGATAATGACGAAGAGTTTTGTGAGTATATTTCTATTTTTTCGAAAGGACAACAGCAATTTCTACACCGTGGTGGTTATGAAAGCTTGAAGACTGCAAAACTTCATTAGTTGAACGTTGCACGTTGTATATACATACCTATAATACGCAAACTGTAAATGCAGTTTAAATGCGTGTGCTTTTGAAACTGGCTACGACGAGCAAAATATTTTCGCCTTTATATATTATGTACACTGTGCAATAAGAAGTGAAAAGGCGGGCGCTGGCTATATAGAAAATTAAATGAAAATAAAATACAAACGTATATAAGAAATGAAAAAAACGCACGTCAGATTATTCATTTTTATTGACCAGGGATGAAATAGACTGTTATCTATAGATAAACCTGATAAATTGAAAAATAGAAATACCCTCTGTGAAGGAATGGAAATTAAATTATATATATGCAGGGAGCGGCCGCGGGCGGATCAATTGCTGGAGCATCGGTGGCTGGAAGCAGCGCTCGACAATCCGATCTCCAAGGTCCGTCTGAAGCGTTACGTTATCAAGAAACGTTGGGTGAAGGCAGTCAACACTATATTGGCTCTGAGACGAATGGGGGCCCGAATAGACCTCGAACTCGTCTAGTTGCTTGAAAAAAATTGATCTTAATTCTTTCTATCTTTCTCTTTACGTCTGCCTATCTCTCCATCTGTCTGTCTCTCTGCAGCCTACGATCCCGCCTTTGCCTCATCTATTTTTATCCCTGATTTTAAATTCCATTAACATGTACTCTTTACATACTTCCATATTCTCGCTATTCTATATATTTAATTTATGTTAAATTTAATTAACAAAATACGTCAGTCGCGCGCGTATATTATAATAATTCCGTTTTATTTAAATCGTTTATCTATGTGAATATAGATATGATTTATAAATATGAATATCAGATCGTTCATATTTTCCTCAGTACGAACCAATGTGCCAATGAACAAATGTCTATTTGATTGAAAATAAAAATTCCAAAGTAATAACCGTGTACATCAACACGTCTGCGTTTATACGACTACGATGTTATTCATTTTATTTTTTTATTATCTCTTCTAAGTCGATTCGAATATGCTTGCCAAAAAGTTACGCAAATAACGAAGAGTATAACCGACTTTGATAATGTATACAAGTACGAATAGTTGCGCACGAGCCAATCTATCATGCAGATCAAGTTTATAGAATTTTTTACTCGATATATGATGCAGGTAAAATATACGCCGTATTATTACAGTTTAGTCAACGCTTGACATTTTTAGAAAATTATTTGAGTAATCATAAATTATTTGTAAAACAATTACAAAAAAATTTCAATCATTATAAATTGTAAATACCTCTCCAAAAATTTATTTAAAAAAGATTTATTTTTATCGATTTAAATATTCTAACCCATCCCAGGCTTTAAACATTTAAATACCAGGGCAACATGTGCGCTCTTTGTTTGGAGTTCCTGGAATTTTTTTAAAGGGACATTTAAAGGGACTGCACCTGCGCTCTCGATCACAGCGCTTGCAGTGTCTGTGGAAATGCGACACACTAGAATTAAAGCCTCCGAAACAGTAATCGGTGTATCGCTGCTTCGTTAGCATCACAGTAATTTTTCATTTACATTAAATGGTAAGTGGTTGACGCTGAATGAAATTCTTGAAATTGATATTGTAATAAAAGGACATAATTCAACTCATTTATACTACCTATAGCATTATTGGTATAAGACTACAATCGTCAGTACTGTTCATAACCTCTACTTGTAAACAAAGCCTCAATTAATATATTTCCTCCTCCAGTCACCGATCCATAAACTTAAATCATCCGTTCACATATTTTATTCATGAATTCTATAATTTATTTCTATACAAAAGATTGTTTGTCATGTGCTACTGTTAAATACACCAAGGAGGTTATGTGGTAGCGGGTGACCTTTTACTCAACTTCTTGTATTTTTCTAGGACGAGAAGCAGGAACAATGGAGCCCTTACGCTCGTGTTTATGAGCCACTAAAAGCTGGAAGCATTGATGGTACGGATACCATTCCCCATGATAAAGCGATAACCAGAGCTATTCAATCACACTATGAGCCTCCTCATAACTTAAAATCGAAGCCGGAACGAACTCTGTTTGTTGCTAGACTTGGACCTAGAATCTCAAAACAAGACTTGAAAGAGGTGTGAGAATAATACGCCTATGTTTGATATTTCATTGGCATTTTTTATTCTGTAACAAGTCCTTATCAGTTTTATTTATTTCATTTCACCACAGCATATTTCTAGGCAAGGGGATGTACTGTCGGTGAAAATAGTAGTAGATGTGGTTACTGGGCTTCCTCAAGGCTATGCATTTGTTGAAATGAAAGATGAAGAGCAGGCCCACAGAACTGCAAGGCGATTAAACGATACCACACTGAACGGTCATAAAATATTAGTCGATTTAGAGCGTGGCCGCACTATGAAAGGCTGGAAACCGAGGAGATTAGGTAATTTAGCAAATTTTGGATATGAATTAACGCTCATACCGTTTCAACTTCAATATCTAATCCAATATTTTTTCGACAGGGGGAGGATTTGGGGGCAAGAAAGAATCTGGACAACTGAGGTTTGGTGGAAAAGACAGACCATTTAAAAAGCCTATTTTAATCGGGTCGATGAGGTGAAGCACTGATCAGTAACCCCTGCTGATCTTATTTCGATGCCCGAGACCGTCATTTACATTACCTGAATTTTCAATAAACGTTAATATCATTTTTATTGAATGCTTACTTTGGAATATGCATTAATGATTCAGATGAGCCGTACCAGCAGCTGATAATCCTAGAGTTAATTATTCATCGGTTTCCTCCACCAGGCAATGAATAATAAACAATTAATTTAACTATTATCGATTCTATCGCCAATCAGTAGATAGGAATAGCTATAGGGAAAACTGTGCGGGTGTTTTCCAGCGATAGAAACAGCGGCGGCAGATCTCGAAATACGCGTATACTCGTATCATAAATAAAATGTATTTTTAAAGCTTACATTTCAAGCGAGAAAGCAAGCTCCGGCTAAGCTAGTTACGCAACACATGAATACAAAGCTCTCCTCTGGCTTCTGAGGATCGCCGTATTATAACGCCACATAGAATTTGTACTGACGAATTTATTCGGCGGAATTGCATAACTAAGTTGATGCCCGCAGACCACCGAGCGTCAGAGTAATTACCGATAAAAATTTACTACCACGGAGAATACAAATCAAGAGTGAAAATTAACTGCCCTCGCATTTTTTATTTTTTTCCTTGTTCTTCCTTCGCTTAATCTCTGTTGCAGATTATTTTAAAGCAATTTATTAAATCGCACAGCGGATTCGGAGTATAAATATGTGGCAACTTTTTATGGCGGCATTTTTAATTCTCTGACTAAACCGCCCTTAAATTCTTAACCCAATTAGTAGAGGAGCAAAACCCGGGACATCCAAATAAATGGAAGTCGCCCAACAGTTGTATACTTATAGAAATTTTCCATCTATACGCTATCGCGTCAGAGTACATGTTGATGACATAGGAAAAACTAATATTGGTAAGTCAGTGCTCCGACAGGATCAAGGTAATTCGATACAGGTGTGTGATCGCATATCTTATTTTATATTGACCAGTGAACGAATGATTCCTGACCGCGAGGAGGTCTGAAAACCTATCTACAGAGAATATAATGATAGAAAACCCTACGATATCCGGACCTGCAGGCATCTGCCCCCGGTTTTTATGTACATATATAAGTGAAAAATTTATATTTTTAAGTTAATCTCGTAATCTGGCAAGCCGTGCGCAGCATAACAATTTATCCTGCAAATCTCGCTAACAGGCGTGGTGTGGGTCGCATGTCTTTTCGTTGCACGAGCTATAGGTTTCCTCTTGTGATCACGCCGATGGCGTCCGCACGAGTCGCGAACCGCGAGCAACTTTATAGGAGGCGTCGCGACGCCCTCCCCCGCCATATATGGAGGCACCGATTGCTCGCGCTTAGCTCACCCAAGTCTCACCAGCTCGCGCATCTTCGCGCTCCGTGTCATCGCCGTCGCCTACTTTTGGGAAACTTGCGATATTCCACGCCTTTACAAATCACCCACCGTGTGAAAGTTCCGAACAGATGCATAAGCCCGGGTTCAAAATACACCAACCCCGACCCCCTCCGCCTTAGGAGCTTTCAGCTCCTGAAACAAGTCCATCGACTACCCCAATTATCCCCTATTAAAATCGTAAGCCTCATTGACGGTGGAGAGTTGCAATAATTGGCATGAATTCTGAACCAAAGGTGCAGAGAAGAAGTCTGATAAATCTATGATAAAAATAACGAAGATAAAAGATTTCGTCCCGAAGATGGATGAACTCTTATACGTCAGGGGCAACGTTAGGTCAGATCAGGTAGGGCGTTACGGCGTCCGTGACCAATTAACTCTGTTAGATTTTCGTCGGCTCTCGAGTTGTGAGTCTTAACTTTTTCTTTTTTCCGTTGTTATAAGACATTTACAGAGTAAAAGCTCTCGGTCTTCCTGACAAGAGTAAAGTGAACATTATCAATATTATACTTTGAAAATCCGCATTAAAAATTGGCGATATGATAAATGGAAAAAAACCCCAAAAAATGTCCGCAGTTCGAAGACGACTGTGGAAGCTATTTTTTTGCTCTTTACTTCTCTATAGTTCCGTACGGACTAAAATAGCAAAGTCCACAGAGAGACGATGTTGCACGTTGGGGTACTAAAGTGACCGAGTAACCGAACCGATTAGATATCGTGTCTCTTTCGTTATGACGCCCTGCAGAGGAGATCTATAGGAATAAAAGGCTGAGTAGAGAATATCCGAGCAAGCGGATTTCCTCCCCTCCTCCGAATATGTAAATGTTCAATCCTCAGCTTTTTCACTGCTCCAGGTTCGCGGTTTGTCTCTGAAGAAGTGAATCGAGTCGCGTTATTAATAACTTTGAAAGAAGAGTCGGGTCGGGTCGAGCCTCGGTTTGGTCGGTTCGGTTCCCGTTGGTTTTCGTCCCGGCCGCGTATACTCCGTTCTTCAGAGCCGCTCTAGCTGTCGCGGACTCCACATTCCACCAGAAAAGCTCTTCCGTGTGTCACGGTGACCAGTCAGTCACTCGGCTAGGGCCCTACAATACCCTACGACTCTTAACTTTAACTCTCCCCCAAGTGTAAGTTTCACCTTCAAATTTAACTCACTGCGGTTGCAAACAACATTAAACAAGAGAAAAAAAGGAAAAACCAAAGCAGGAATACCTGCAATAATGATAATAATAATTCCGCAAAATACCATCCTTATAATAAAATTAAAAAAAAAAAAACGGCTTACAAGATTATCGTATAAATGGCTAATGGTGCAGTATCCGGTTTTCCGATTTTTCGGTAAAAAAAAAACAAACAAAAGATTCGCATACATGAGCAAGATTTGTGAGAAAAAAAAAGAAATGTGTATATATGAAATAAAATCAGTTTCTATTGGGTAAAATAAACGGGTCCGAGATTGGGGTGCTGAAAAGCGAGAGAATCTTGAAGCTCGAGAATAAAAGTGTACATGGTAAAATCATACGAGGAGTAAAGAAACCAAAAAAAAAGATCGGCAGGATCACATGGAAATTCGCCGCTGCGACAAATTATTGTGATTAAATATATTAGAAGAATCAATAATTTTTTCTATCATTATTTCTTTTACTCGATGAGATGATGAACGGTTACAGAGCCACCGGGATACAAGTATACCTGTATAGGTATATAATGAAATGATCGACATGCTGCAAAGTGAATTTAGGTCGTCGATCGAAAATTATCGCAACACGCAAAGATGATCATCATCGATATAGAATATATTCGTGCTAATTATACGAGTTGTTATAGTTTGATTAAATTAACCTGCACAGCATCTGCGGCAAGTACTTACACCCGCGGGCTTAAGCTATAAAAGGAAGTGGAAAAAGTGATAAGCTAAATTTTATTTACATCCAAGATTATTATACGCAAAGCTTTTTAGTCAGCGACCTGCACAGCAGCGTCTGTTCCTCCTCCTGCTGCTGCTGCTGGTGGTGGTGGTGGTGGTGCTGGTGCTGCTGCGATCTATAATTAGTTTGGCGGGTCCATCAAGCCTTGGTTAGAGGGAGGATATTTCGGGGGGAAGGGGGTGTAGGGAGATGGGGAGGAAATGAGTAAAATGGAGGAGGGTGAGAGGGGGGAATCGTTCGCCTTCTCGGCTCCATATAGAGCTTGAGCCGAGGAGCGGTGTCGAAGCGCTATCGGATTACCGTGTACCTGAAGCCATTTAAATCTATTCGTCGAGCCTAATTCCAGGCTCCCTGTTGCATATCGAATACGGTATTTCGTATGTTTTGCTCCTTATTTTCCTGTAAATCCAAATTTAAATTACTTTCTTTTTCCTATGGTTTGAAAAAGCGAAAAAAAAAATTTCTCCGCACTTCATACGGTACCGTGCGGATAATACAAACCTCACTTTTAAAACTTTTTACATCGTAGATAACAAAACCTAATGGAAGTAATAAAAAAAATCTCATCTCTTTCTCGTTTTTCGTTTGTTACAGACCCATAACAAGCAGCGAACATGTCCGACGACGAGGACCAATACTCGTAAGTATTAAACGCGACCAAAAATATACAAAAAAAAAAATTCATCGAACAACGAAACTATGCAAATTATATTCTCTATAGCCACCAACTATTACGACAGGTTTCAATATAATAATCTATTATTCTTCGCGAAATTTTCATTACACATCACTACCTATAATATATCATATAGCGTGGTATGTATATTTTTATGCATACTATATTCGAAGTGGAGAAGAAAAATTACGTATGTATGTACGTAATCCGTATGTCGTGTGAAAGTACCCCGTTGCCCTATATTTTTTTTTATTTTGTTGATTGTTAAAAATTTTTCCAATTTTTTTTTTTCAAATCTACCCCTTCTTGTACGTTTTGTATAACTATATGTTAATTATTCTACTTGTTGCTCGACAACCCGCGAGTCGATTTACCCGTTCGTTACGTATATATAGACAAAATTTAAATGTCAACCCTTCGCCCCTTTTAATTGTATGTAATTAAATGTTACCCCCCGTTAATAATGTTATAACGTTGTGAGAAAACAAAAGAAACATCATTTGTTGTTTTACAGCAGCGAGGAGGAGGAGGAAGTCGAGGAAGTGTAAGTGTCACCCTTAAGTATCTAATAAAATTATGAGTGATCGTTAATTTAATATTTCATCGTCTACCCCTGTAACTGACCTTTGTATGTAATGTTCCCTTTTTTTCTTTTATTTACAGGAAGTAAGTGCAGCTTGAACTCCGCCAACAACGGCACTATATAATTTCCAATTAGCAAAAGAACAAAAAGATCAAAATCAAAAAATTAGATTTGAATCGAGTAAACGATTAAATTTTATTTGAAAAAAAAACAAAAATAATAATAATCATTCACAAATAGATGTACAGTCTATAAAAGTATACATAATACTACACGTAATACATAATACGAGTTAGATATATATACGTTGTGCAAAGTAGACATAATATATCAGAAGTAGATAACTTAGAAATGCATGGTTTATAGACAGAAGAAAAAGAAAAGAAAAGAACGTAGTTATTAGGGGTGGTTACCATGGTCATGTCCGTCGCCGATACCGGAATCTTTTACGCTACGTTATATATATTTCGACGAATAATTTTTTTTTAATCATAATTCTAAATCTGATAAAAAAGTAATTAATCGGTGCGGTTGCGGTCCTGATTCTATTAAGACATTTTCCCCGCGGTACAGTAATACAACATATACTTAGTTAGACAGAAAGTAGAACACGGTGTATAAAAGCTCGCTAATATACACGTTCAGAAATGGCCGTTCCATATAATCTTTTGATCAAGAACCGCGCTGAAAAGCATAAAAATATACGTTAACCAAAACGTCGCGTCGGCAACGGCGACGGCCGTGCTGCAGATCTTTTGGTTGCGATCGTCCATCGCTATCGGCGTCGACGTCGTCATCGTGGTGTAAAAATAGAAAACGCGGCTACCATTCGCGATTTATAAATAAAATCTAGAGACTTACGTATACATTCAAAGGACGTAAATTTACCGTACATATAAACGTACGTACGTATGTGTATATAAAAAAGAATAAAAGAAAAAAAAGAAAACTGTTAGAAACTAGCGCGAATGATTTTTCAAACAAATAGTCCTTGTAGAAGAACGTCCGCGTCAAGAAAAACGGAAGAAGCAAAAAAAAATTTCTTACACAAAAAATTTTCCGCATCCACAACGATGTTTGATGAGGATTTTTACAAGGGTTGAAATAGGTTGTACGCGGTTATGAAAATATGGCCGGCAAAAAAAACGAGTAGAAAAGAAGTAAAGTGGAGTTTAATAGAATCATCCCTCAGCTGTTATTACAATACGAGCCCTCCCTTCAAATATTTTTACGGCGGAAAATCGATCCTCCGATAAATGTTGATCTAGGAGATGAATAAAATTACTAAAAAACAAAAGAAAGAAAGAAAGAAGGAAAGAAAAACAGGAGTTTAGGTTTTTTAAAAAAATGACAAATCACTGACTCTGGTATGTATCTCTCTCTCTGTTTCCCCGCACACTCAACAAACCTTCCAACACACGAAACCAACGCACCGCCCGTACCAACGTGTCCCCTGATCACGTCTGTCTGACGATCGGTCGATCGGTTACGCGCCGCGATCACTTGATTCGAACGAAAACAGGCAGCCGGAGAAGAAGATCGAGTAAGTTCTATCACTCACTCACTCACTCTCTCTCTCTTTCTCTATCTCTCTGTGTCCGTGTAATTCGTTATTTGCACTTACCTTTTTTTTTTTTTTTTACTTTTTTTTATTATTGATTATTATCATATTAATTTTTTTTTAATTTTATTTTATAATAAATAATACACGCGTATGATATTTGCAATTTTTCTCACGTGTTCCATGCAGGTAAATGATCTCTGCAGGTGGTTGACTCGCATTAAAATTACCAACAATTATAGTCTACCGTTCAAAAATCATATTCCATATCATGATATCATGTATATTTGTATAAATTTATTCAAAATTTATATACAATATTCACGGAGAAATATTTATATACAATAAAACAAATTGTTCATACGCTCGTATTAAATCGTGTAATAACGATTTTGTCCGTCCGCTATTTCTCGCAATATTATAAATCTATCGCTGCATTTAAAATACACATTATTATACATTATATATTTGACATACCGATAGTCATCACCATTGATTGATTTTTTCTATTCTTTTATTTATTTATTTATTTATTTTTATTTTCATTTTCATTTTTTACACAATTCTTTTCATTATACATGAATTTAACTGCACAAGCTCCACACACTTCTAATTATTGTTTTCAGTTTAATTTTATCGTTTTTTTTTTGTTTTTTTTTTTCAATTTTATCTTCAATCGATTGAAATTTTACACATTGTTCTTGTTAAAAGTTGTTGTTTTTTTTTTTTTTCAATGTTTTTTTGTCTTCTTTTTTCCTATCACAATTATTTACATATATATAGAATATTTTTTTTTATGGTTTTTTTCTATATATTATACATCTTCTTCGTCCGTCCGTAATATTGATATCCGTCCGTCCGTCGTGTATTCGTCCGTTTGCGCCTAATATATGTATGTATACTGTAATACATATGTGTAGAAATCAAGTATATACATTATATACCTAATATACTTATAACCATATAATGTTATTTGTATATTATATGTGTTTCCGGGGAAAAAAGAGAACTTTATTTTATTTATTTTTTGTCATTGCTTTTCTTTTTAAATATATATTCTCTTTTTCCTATCAATTGATTTTTTTTTTTCATTCAACTCCTCTCTCGTACAGTGAAAAAGTACGTTGTTGTACGTTGATTAACTATAGATTTATTTCTATAAATGTATATACATGTCATGTACATTTAAAATTTAAAGTCCATTATCACTTCATGTGTATCCCTGCAATTGCACTGTGTAAATTTTGGCGCGCCTCAAATTTATATATATATATATATATATATATTAGTACGAAAAATATATATATTATATAGTATGTACACATATAATCTGATAATTATGTGCTTGGACTATTTTAATTTTTTTTTTCTTTTTTTTTTCGTTTCATTTCGTTTTAGTAGTCTTCTCCAATCGAATTATGTATATTGAAAGTATTCGTATTCTAATGGTAGCATTTTTGGTTGATTTTTCTATTTTTTTTTTCCGTTATTATCATTATTATTAATATTATTATTGTTGTTATCATTATTATCGTTATTTTTATTATTGCTGTTGTTGTTATTGTTATTATTATTATTATAATTATTATAAACTATGTGGCCTTGTTTCAATTATCATTTATTTATTTCTTTTATTTATTTATCTTTATGGTTTTTTTTTTTTTTTTCGAAATCCGCATCTATTATATTGGTAGAATTGATTGATTGGTATTATAATATTACATTGCATCGCGAGCTTTTACGTGTTTTTTCAAACGCATTAACGTGAATAACGTATTTTTATTTAATTAGTATTATAATTATCAGCATTATAGTTAGTGCGATGGTGATGATATATGATCGTTTATGATATGATTATGAGAATGACGATGATGATGATGATGATTATGATTATGATATGATTATGAATGGTGGCGATCATATGCTGTTTTGAAAAATGAGTATGAAAGTGATGATGATGCGAATGATTTTTTTATTTAATTTTTTTTTTTCATACACTTTATATGCTAGTAATGACAGAAAAATTAACAAACAAAAAACCAAAAAAAAATTCTAAGAACACAATCGATGAGCAAAAAAAAAGGAACTTGAAGTATATTTACTATATACACGCATTGAAAAAATAACAAAAATAATACAACATAATATATCAGTAGAGTTGTATCGCAATATACCAGCAGTTGTAGTTTTTATTTTATTTTATTTTTTCTACTCTCTAATATTGTTATTTATTTATTTAATTCTTTTTGCAGTAATCTTCTTTTTTTTTTTGTAATATATTAATCAATCGTATCACGTACATCGATTAACACAATTTTACATGATAAAATTCGAAGATATTAGAAGAGAATGTATGATGAGATTCGAACGACGACCATCATTATATTGAAATAGTAATAATAATAATAGTAATAATAATAATCACAATTATAATAATGATTGCACAAATAACAAAATTAACCAATCATTATTGAGGAACAAAATGGAGAACAATTGATATGAAGTATTATCACACCCAACGAGAAAGTTTGATGAAAAAGAGAAGAAAAAAATTGAGCAATAATATAGCAATCACATGAAACCCCGCATTGGTAAAACGCGCATTTATACAATTATATAATTTGACAATTATATAAGTTAAATAATTAGTGAGAGGGAGAAGAAAAGAGCGGTACGCACTGCAGGAATCGAAAAAGCGCGTTTTACATGTCAGCACACTATAGGACAGATATGTTCGCACATGATTTATCATACATGAAGTGCAATTGTAATTAAAGTATATACACGTGAAAGAATTACCATATCGGTTAATCAGGGTTATTAATTAACATCTGTGTTATCCGCAGGAAGTTTATACACTTACAGATAATTAAAAGAATATATATTTCACATGATGAAATAATGATTTAGGACTTAATGTGATGTTATTTCCATGTGAAAAAATTAAGAAAACAAAAAAAAAGAAATACGAAAGGAATGAAAAAAAAAAAAACACTGATACAAACGTCGGGACAAAGGATAAATTATTGATTAACTCAAGTTCTGCTTTCTCTTTTATAGGGGTAGGGCGTCACAAAAGTAAGTTTTACTCGAGGTGTTGAATTGATAAGCTCGTATGACGTGGTGTTACATACGTGAATAATACTCGTTGTTCCTTACCCCCCTTTCCCCAACCCCCCAACTCTCCATTGTATAATAATGATTTATTCCTATGCACGTATATACATATTATCGGATATTATAAGCACCAAACTCTCCTCCCTATTAAATTAATAATCATTAACGAAAGGCGAGTTTTTTTTTTCTCCTTTATCTATTTTCAACGTATGATAACATTTATGTTATATACATGATTTTACAATTTTATATTATCGCTGTTAATACAAATAAAAAGAAAAAAATAATTTAACAGTAACATTTGAACATTTTTTTTCAACGTCATTAAATTGACGTCATTGAATTTCGCGTATGTATATGCGGTCTGTGATAGAATCGGATTTATTCGGAAATGTGATAGAAAATTTAATAAGAGAGACGGTTCTCGATCACGTGATACATATCATTGTGGTGACGACGATAATGATGACAAAAGTCATAGAAATAGTGAGAGTTTTTTCATGAAAATTGTTATTACGACGTGGTATAACCACTAACCGCCGTTGTTATAACAACTAACAAGAATAACAATTAGAAGTCTGGATATAACCATAAATAATAATTATGAAATTAGGTCGAAGTATTTAAATATATATATGCATAGTTTTTTTTTTCGTTTTTTTCGAAAAAATACCGTCGGTAAATAAACATTTTTTTCAATTTTTCCACTCTCATTAGAGCAGTTCTCATTCACATTACCTTGTTTCCCTAATTCCCGATCCTATAATTAATAATAAATCACATACGAATACACCCATCTGGTTTCAGCACGGCAAAAGCATACTGTGAACGTGCATTTGTATCAGCCTAATCAATAATTAAACAAACAAAAAACAAACAAAAAAAAGGACAAGAAAAAAATTAATTAAAAATCAAAGAAAAAAGAAACAATTATCCCAATATCGTGAAAAAGTTATAGCTCGTAATTGTTTTGACAAATAGCTAATTATTGAGAGAATATAAAAAAAAAAAAATAGAAATTGTTGTCTGCCAGCATGCCGCCTCATTTTGCTTGCTTATATCATGCCTGAAGCTTGCATTATATATTCTGTCCGTCCGTCTGCGTGTGTAAAGTGTGTCTGTGTGTGTCCGCCCGTCTGTTTGCTGCGTGTGCGTGTATACGTGAAATATGTCGTGTATAATGTTATACGTGGGGGTGTGAATGTTTGTGCGAAAAAAAAAAGAGCCCAAAAAAAAATCGAAAGAAAGAAAGAAAAAAAGTAAGAATATGGAAAGAGAAAAGAAATCAAAGAAAGGAGAAAAAACCATTGATAAAAGGGAGGAAGTATAAGGAACGACGAAAAGGAAAAGGAAGAGGGATAAGAATGACGTGAAAATCGGAATGATTAGATGATGAAAGGGGTGGTTTAAATAAAAAATAAAGGGGAGAAGAGGCTCGCAGGAGATGGCACTAAACCTACTTTTCTTTTTTGCCCCGGCAATCTTCAGGGAATCCGGCGAGAACCCCGAGTTCATGAAGGTACGTTAAATAAAATGCTCTTTTAGAGGGATAACGAAAAGATAGAAATTTTGGAGAATAATGTTTGATTCGATATTTTTAATTTTTTCCCACGTGCAGAGGCAGGAACAAAAGAGAAGCGACCTCGATGAACAACTGAAGGAGTACATCGCTGATTGGAGAAAACTTCGGCTGAAGGAAGATGAAGAACTTATACGACTCAAGGTAAAAAAATGATATTTGCAATTGGTCCGGAAGCTATCGATAGAGCAGCTAGAAATATTTTTCAATTTTTATCATCCCCAATATTTTCATAGGAAAAACAAGCCAAGCGCAAGGTCACCCGCGCTGATGAGGAGAAAAGATTGGCCCAGAAGAAGAAGGAGGAGGAAGAACGTCGCCAGCGTGAAATTGGTGAGGAAAATTTGTCGAAATTTAAATGTTCAACTTTCCACGTGTCGATGATATTTTTTGCTTATATCATATCGTCTTTTCTTTCCTTTTTCAGAGGAGAAGAAACAGCGGGATATCGAGGAGAAGAGACGGTGAGTTTTAGGATTTTTGTTTCTTTGAACCCTCTAGTTTTATTCGTTCGATGGTGAACTTGTTTCGACCGTTTATGTTTCCTTTGATTTCCAGGCGTCTCGAAGAGTCCGAAAAGAAGCGTCAAGCTATGATGCAGGCAATGAAGGATCAGAACAAGAAGGGACCCAACTTCACCATCACCAAGAAGGACCTCGCCGTTAGTATTAATAATTCTTGTTTCCCGATCCTCCGGCTCCCTGGGGATGGATAGAGAATAATCGATGAAGATATCTATATTTATGTCTTCTTCCTCTTTACGTTTTAGGGCAACCTTTCCTCCGCGCAAATTGAGCGCAACAAGACCACCGCCCAGCTTGAAGAGGAGAAGAAGATCTCCCTCAGCTTCCGTATCAAGCCTCTAGAAATCGAAGGCTTGAATATCGACAAATTGCGTTTCAAAGCCACCGAACTTTGGGATTGCATCGTTAAACTAGAAACGGAAAAGTACGACCTTGAGGAGCGCCAGAAACGCCAGGACTACGACGTAAGTCATCAGTATAAACTGATCCTTAATCGTTACAACAGAAATTTGGATGATCCTTTAAATTATTCTTTCACCCCCGTAGCTGAAAGAACTGAAGGAAAGACAGAAGCAGCAGCTGAGACATAAGGCCTTGAAGAAGGGTCTTGACCCCGAAGCCTTGACCGGCAAATACCCGGTAAGATTTTTTCCGTTTTTTTTCCCCCATCATTTTTATGAATTCTTTATCCTCCGTCGACATTTTTCTTCTACCGAACGTCTTTTCAACAGCCCAAGATCCAGGTCGCCTCCAAGTACGAACGTCGTGTCGATACCAGGTCATACGATGACAAGAAGAAGCTGTTCGAAGGTGTAAGTAAAATAGCGCAAGCTCTTTTTTTTTCTTCAACAAAAAGAAAATTATTCCGACAGACATGACGTACTTAGTCTACGAAATAACCGCGACCTCGCGACCCCTGTTAGAATCATTTCGTTATCACGCAAATCATCATCAAATATCGCGATTTCCACGAGCCGATCAGAGGGTCAGTATAATTAATCACTTAAAAATTGATGATGTATTAATTGAATCGTAGGGATACGACACCCTCCTCGCGGAGTACAACGAGAAAGTTTGGAAACAGAGAACAGAACAGTTCATGAAACGCAGCAAAAGTGAGTCGCCTGAGTAACAAAAAAGTTATACGGTTTTTTTTCTGCACCCCCAACACGACGCCCCCTTTTTTTACTTCTCATCACGGTCCCACCAACACGGTTTGGATTTGAATTTGCTGTTGACTTTATACAGTACACTGCACAATTCTTCCTCACTTTATCATCGTCATTACGCCCTTATATCTTTGAATTTTCACGTTAAAAAATCAAAAAAAATAAAATAAAATAATGATCGTTTCGTATATTATGTGCTCGATTATGTGTAACAAAATACAGTTCCCTCTACATCCATGTAATGTATCAGATACAATTCACCGTCGTGATATTTTTTTTCATTGATTATATTTGAACCTGCACGTAAATTAAATGTATACCAACATGTGCATTTTGTTACCATCCCCCAAAACGTTTTTTCTTACGTAACAACGTCACACGCGGCGATCTGCATCTAGGCGACGACAGGCTGTTCCGGATCAATCGATAGACCCGACGACGATAAAACGAGTAAGTGATCGCCCCTGGCATGCCGACCTTTTTCATTCATGTTTCAGGGACTCACCGACGCGATAAAGGAACATCATGAAAAGCACTGGGCCGAACAGAAGCAACAGTTCCAGGGACGCCAGAAGGGTACGTAAAAACCAAAAAAGAAAAATGAGGGCTGCGAGGACTTGACCCCTCCATGATTTTGTCTTCATTCATTTTCTTTTTTCGTTACTGATATTCGTTCACTTGTCTTCCTAGAAACCTGAAATCTAGATCAATGAAAGTTTGCTAAATTATTCAATTATCCATAAACAGCGAAGTTGCCCAAGTGGTTCGGTGAGAGGCCAGGCAAGAAATCTGGTGATCCGGAATCTCCTGAGGGTGAGGAAGACGTGAAAGCAGCAGCTGACGAGGACATCGAAGAGCCTGCGCACGAAGCTGAGGAAGATGAGGAGGCAGAGGAGGAGGAAGAAGAGGAAGAGGAAGAGGAAGAAGAGGAAGAGGAAGAAGAGGAAGAGGAAGAGGAGGAGGAGGAGGAAGAAGAATAATAATAATGCCATATCCACAAACAAGAACGATAAAAAAAAAAATTACTATACAAAGAACTATATAATGAATAAAAAAGATGAGAAAATGAAAAGTTAACAAAAAAAGAAAAGAAATAAGATTACACACGACAACAAAGATATATTATATCATGCCCTCTCGCCATCTTTATTCTCTCGCTATATAATTATAAATAATAATATTTAATTACTCTATACATATACGTCGTTATTCGCACAAACTAATATACGTATATTCACTATACCTACCACTACACAAAAGAAAACCAACATCATTCAAACTCATTACCATTTTGCCTACAACCAAAATTATTTCATTTGTGAGACAAAGCTGAAATATATATATAATTTTTTTTCTTCTTTTTCTCTTCGCCTCAGGCTCTATAGATCTCTACTGTATTTTATTTACCTCAAAAAAACTTCATTGCGTCCGTCAACCAACAATTAAACATCTGCAGGATGTTCGCCGGCATCCAGTCTCCCAACATTTTCTTCTTCTGCGCTCCAGATGTTATACTATCAGTCGTACCACATGATATCATATACTATATCCATGTACACGTATATATTCAGCTTTATACATACAACATGTCTCTGAGGGGTGCATCATTATTATCGTTTAGATGCGTATATATATTTTAAATTAGTATATGTATTTATTACATATTTATTACACGATTTATATGTTATATACGTATGTGAAGAGGACGCTACTACTATTATAATTATTAGCATTATTGTTATTATTATAATTGTTATTATTATTAATATTAATATTATTACAATTATTATTATTATTACATTATTATTATTAAAAAGAAAAAAATCAAGGGAAAAAAAAACTACTGCAATAATAATTATTTAAATAAAACGGTTTTATCATATATAAACTGCATAGCTTACGGTATATCGAGTCGTACAGGGAATGAGGGTACAACCTCATTATATGGTATAAATTCATGAAAAAACAACAAAAAAATGTCTACTTCTCTCTAAGGGTAGGAGAAAATTAAGAAAATTCTATCCATTAAGGTATTGTTAAAATCGCATGTCGGTTTTTTTCTTGGTTTGGTAATTCCTCCGTTCCATGATACTTATAGTATAGTTATACCCTCCGCAAGCTCATTTATCTATACGTATATAATATTATTTTTGAGGACAGAGTATTTTTTACTTTCATCACGATTATTATTATCATTGTTGTTGTCGTTATGGATTATTATTACTATTATGATTATCATAATTTTTTTTTTTCTTTAGCATACTATTGAACGTAACGACGATTCGTTATACGATTACGCGCGATCATCCCCTCGTCGAAGAAGACCAATGCGTGTTTATTTGAATATTGAAGAGGACTTGATGGAAAACCGATAAATTTTACGGCTCTTTGCTACGCATAAAATAAAAATCGAATCTCGTGTAAGTATAGGAATATATATACAAAAAAACAAACTTTTATTTGGTTTTTTTCTTCTTCTCTTTTTTCACACAACTCGAGAGACGAAATTTAGCTGTATTCGTGAGGTATATTTACTCGTAGCTTTGATGTATTTAATATTAACGTATATATATAAATATATAGGCGTAATCACATCGATACACTTACTTAGTATAACTATATTACTCATAAAACGTAGACGCGCCATCTCTTTATTTTGCAGAAATATTTCCCCCCCTGTTTGTAACTCTCTATCTCTATCTATATATCTTATCTCAGTGTCCCCAGTCAACTATTTATAATAGCTACTATGGGACGAGTAGTTGAACATCGGTGAGCTTTTTCGACTACCACGAAACGATTTCATGGAGAAACGTATAGGTGTGCAGCAACTAGTATATATGTATACGTAATCTATGTAGGTGTATGTGCAATGCATATGGTATACATAAACATGTATGTAGATATTATTATTATCATTATATGTAATACGACAAACTCCGCGGATCGGTATAACAGTTATAATACTACAAGCCCACGGGAATGTTGGCGTCGTATGAACAGTATTATAGTGTCACCGAGAGGTCTCCCACTTTCACGCGACCACGAGTCGGAAATACCTCAACGCGAGTTCCCCGTCTCCTCTACTCCTCTCCTCTCCTCTCTTCTTCCCATAGGTTTTCCTCTCCTCTCCTTTCCTCCCGTATACTCTTTCCTCTTCGCGTCTAGCCGCGGCCTAGCCTGGTCTAGCCTGGCCGCCGGCCGCAAGAACGCGCGTGATCTAAGGGTACATAATAATATGCGAATATGGTAAATTTATGTAAAGTGAATAAAAATAAGGGGTTGGGAGGGGGTGGTAGGGTCGTGACTCGATCGTAACGATGAACAATTTATATACTGGGGAAAAGAGAGGAATTAATTAAAATTAAAGAAAAAAAAATTGAATCCGAGTAATCGCAATGAGTGATAAATAAATTATAATTAAAATACCATAATCGTGACGCACGATATTATGATAAAGCGTTACAAAAAAACCCCAAGAGCGTCGTTATCGAAACCACAATTTTCCGGCATATGACAATGATTATTATAACCCCCTCACTCGGCACACAGGTTATACGAAATGTTATGTATCATCGTGTCATACGCCGATCGAATACCACGAAGAACTAGACATTACGTTCCGTCAAAATCCGTCGTCGTAAATGTTATACAATTATTTAAAAAACAAGTAGAAAACAGTAATTAAACGAACAAGTGCAGCGTGTAAAAAAAAAAAAACGGAACCAAGGGTGTGCGAAAAACCGAAAAAAAAAAAAAAAAAATCGTGACGATTGGTGCGGTAAAATGCGGTGCGGAGATAAAAAAGAAAATAAAAGAACACATGCAAAATTTATAACGACACTTGTTACATCACATTGTGGATTATATTTATAGTCGATATTATTGTTGTTATTAATTTTATTTTTAAACATTCACGAAGTTTAGATACGCGAATCGTATTTTTTTTGTACATTTTCGTTCTCCCATCGTATTAAGCAGATCGGTGTATTTAAGTTAATAACTTTTAATTGAAAGTGTCATGGCCGTCGTTTGCGAGGTGTCACATCAGCATCTGGGGAGAAAAACGGTCTGCGTTTACCGTGAGCTGAGAAGTGACCCCCGAGTATCGAGAAGAAGAGGGAAAAGGATGCGTAGCTGACTGGGAGGTGTGAGGAGGCTACGTCAGATTGGCGGGAAGCCGCCCATGCGGTAAGTCCATTATCACCATCCTAATTATAATGAGTTTTAAATTTTAACCGAATCATGTGCTCGGCCGCGATTGGAAAATATACAAATATTTCCAAATCTTTCTCGGTATAACGTCATCCGCGGAGGATAAGAAAAAAAAAGAAACAATTTCGTATGTACACGTATTTCCTCGTTCAAAAAATTACGTCCTTATATACACCGCGTATGATTGATTAAAAAAAAAAAAAAGGAAAAAAAAGAACAGCAAAAATAAATTTCCGGTGCTGCACGATAGTCGCAAGTTTTTTTTTTTGTTTTATTTCATTTTATTTTTTTTTTTATTCCTCTCTTTCTGGCATCGCGTTTATTTCACGGTCGCAGCCGCGGTCTTAACGAAGTTGATGGGACCACGTTGGGAATATTAAATTGTTGGTTACGTACATATACGTATGATTAAAATATACATACAATGTGGAATACCGGTGTAATTATACCTATACGCATACGTAAGTCTTTACCTACGAGTTAATAGCGTGAACAAGCTACAAGGTGACGGTAACTAAATAGAGGAAAACCAAGGCGAGAGGATTGCGGAGTGAAAGGAAAGGCGAAGACCGTTATAGGTAACTCGTGTGTAGGTGGATATCGTACAGTTATAATGCCTGTGCCTAGCTGCTACCAACGTATCTTGTATTGTATGCACATAACATATGTATATAACGTATACTCGCAAATGTTGGCTGATAATGTATAATAATATATCGTATATACGGTTGAAAATTAGTTTAAGTATAAGTCGCGCTGCATGGTATGTAATTTATACGAGTCCAAAATTTAACTATAAAAATATGCTATTATTTTCAACTCTATGAATTGTGAAAATAAAATAAAATTATAGAAAATTATATAGAAATAATAACAAAATTTTGTTATTTGCGAGTGGAAGACGTATAGGTATACACGTACGGCAATGCCACCGATTCCTTGAAATTTTGCTAGAATCGTGAATATGTATATATTCTCTTTGCGTAGAAAATAATCCGCGCTTGATCCGCGTAATTTATATATAGGTATATATAGGTATTACAACTTATATACATATATATATACGTATATGTATACCTAGGGGTTAATAGTAATGGCGTCGTTTCGAATCACTTATATATCTTACTGTTATAGAACGAGCTGACTAAACTCTCGCCCGGATAAATTTTGCCAAACGCAAAAGCAGCTATAAACGGCATGCATAGTAATTCCCGTATACGATTCATGATTAATTTTAATATTATGTCCAAAAATTTGCATAGTTTATGTAACCAACCAGCTGCTACTACTGCGTACACGGGCAACAGCGTACATGGTGCATAACGATAAACTTTCGCTTCGAAAACCGATTAATTCCAGATCAATTTCTAGGTAAATGGGACGTGTCTTAAATCTTGAAAGTCAAGTTCACGCTTGGACCTATGCTAATCACATACAGGCAGTTATAAGCCGATGATATCTAGCGGCTGTATAACTTATTTAATTTGTTTGTATAAATTACTAGATATATTTTTGTACACAACATTTGACCGCCATTTTTTTTTTATACCATTATGTTAATAGATCGACAAGGTCATCGCGGTATTTTATTCCTAATGTATCTTAACACCCTGCAACACACCTATGAAAAAAAAATGAGAAAACGAAAAAAATAAAAACTACGTCGAAGGTGGTGGTCACCCGATGTAATAGCATCAACGAATTAAACAAAGTAGAACGAAGAGGGTCTTCCAGAAGGGCTTCCGAAGCCCTAACTATATTTCGACCGGTGGTCCTCCTAGTCGCCGTCGATGTCCAGTACGTAAAACGCCAACGAGCCTTTGTCATCATCCGCGTCGAGACGCCCGTGATTTAGTTTCTTCTTCTTCTTCTGTTTTTTGTTTTTCTTTTCTTTTCTTTTTCTTTTATCTCGTTCCTCTCTCGTTTTTCGTTCTCTATTCATTTCTACACTGCATCCTCTAATATACCGGAATCTAATCTCATCCACTACCACTGCATTTGCGGTCCGTTTTTATTCCGCGAGATTTTACAACGCAAGATAGACGAACGGTTTCCCTTCTTCCTGTTCCTGTTCCCGTCCCTCTTCACTTCCGTTTTTATTTCCCATTTCCCATTTCCCATTTTGATCCGGTGGTTCACCGTCCCCACTTGTTATCTGATTGGGTTTTTTTTATGCCCATTTTCGGAATGAGTTAACTCAAACGCGTCGTTCATTCACAAGTTACTACACTTTACCGAAAAGAGTATTGAATCCGAAGTAACGACGGTAACAAGTGCGTTAAATTATAAACTAGTTACGAACAATGTCCGAGGAAGGTGCTGATGATACTGGGCAACAATCTCAGCAGAACGAAGACTCGCAGGACGATGGGTGAGACTTATTTTTAGAATAGATTTTTCGATAACATAGTTATTACGAATTCGCGATTTTGGATGCGTCGCAGAACTTCCGCTTCCTCAAAAAGAAAAGGAATGAAGAACAAAGAAAAAAAAATATACTAGGCAATTGATATAGGTATAGAAAACATATAATTACCATATATTAGTGGCATAGATGTTAGTGTAAATGAAATTGTTGACCGACGTCGCGATAATTTCATACTTGGTATTACTCGCAATTCTTACCTTTTTTTTATTCATTCATTATTTTTATTGCTTTTTTTTTTTCCAAAGAATCGAGCAAACAAACGTGTGCAAACTTACAACGTTTTCTTAAGTATATGTGTATCTGCTCATCCACGTATAGACACGAGTAGATAAAAAATACAATACTTGCATGTCAAGTTAGAGTCGCGATGAAACGTGAAGGGGGAAACCGCTAACCGGTTTTCAAACCCAACTTCCAGCGGTTTTTCGAGTCGATTACGTTCGCATACTGAGTCAAATTGTTCCAGGTATACACATGACATGAGAAAAAAAAACTCTACTTCAATTTCGTAGTAATCGGAAGATTTCCACATTTTCTGAACGTCATTGAAAATAATGAACTGTAAATTGAATGAGAGGAAATCCGTGACCAGGATTTGGTAAGGAAACAAGAAAAAAATGAAGAGAAAAAAAATTTCAATTAAAACAATACTATTGTTATTTTTGAGGAAAATTAAAAGGCAGTATGCAGTATAATATGATCAGATTCGAGATTTGCGGTAAAATAAAGATGGGGGAAAAAAAAACAGTCAGTCAGTTCAGAGACTCGCGCGTGACGATGCGGCCCAAGTCTTATTGTCGTGTTACTATACCTGCAGGTATTGGGTACCCAAGTATAACTCCCACTTTGCCTTACCGTACGTTTGGCTTACCTGGTTTTCCTTGATCTGCAAACTGAACCTCCTGTCCACAGCCTTGCGCGGTGTTCCAGTCTGGTTAAAGTTTGGCAAAGTACGGAACGTGGTCAGTCAATCGAAAAATTTACGCAATTGTATCAAAGTTTCTCCGCGTTGGTAAAACCATATTCGCTATCGTGTTCAATTGGAATTGTCTTCGATTAATCGTGATCGTTTTATCATAAGTTTCTTTGAAATAATCGCTTCCAAATTCTGTCCCGGTTGATGTGATATTTCGATTCTTATTCTTTTGAATAATCCGTGTACGGTATACCAAATGATAATTCCACCATCTTCGTGGCTAGATTACGTGACAAATCTCGACCGGCCTAACGGTCGTCGAATTAATAATCGACGGGGTAAATTATTCCCATGTTATTCTTCTGGTCAGAAAAAAAACGACATGGTTCCAGCCCTGGATTGGCCTGTGCAATCCACGACGGGATACGCGATCTACGAAAAAGAAGAACCGATCGATGGAAAATTAGGGGGGTTTGCCAAGTGAGTCAATAAAAAAAAGATAAAGAAAAAGAAAAAAACCAACAACCAATTTTCTCTAAATCTATAATTTATTTAAATTATACATGTCATCTCCTTCTCTATAATATAGGTATATACCTATATACCATAATAGATCGATCGATTAGCGAAATTTTTTAGTTCTCAATTGATTTTTTTTCTGTCTCTTTTTTCTGTCTTCTATTCCCGCACTTTACTTGCAGATTGTCTGCATTAGGGAAAAAAGAGTCACAGCGGGCGTTTGCTTTATAATCTACTTACAATTAGATAAGGCCGGTCAAAGCACCATAGGGTGCAATTAATGATCGAGTCACGCGCATTTCGTATTATTACAATATCAAAGGAGATAGGTATATCTAGTTGTATTATCGGTAGAGGTATTATGTCTATTGTAGGATATCTATAGCATGCATTCCGATGTATATAAGGTACATGCATATACATATATACGAAGTTCCGGCGGTCGAAGGGCGTCGATTGAAGAGGATGTACGGAGGGGAGAATATATTCGTCTTTGTATACGATGATACCAAAATATATGCACATACCTCTATAGGTATATACAGGCATGTATAAGTTTGTCAGGTACTTGTCCTTGTGTGCAGGTATATACATATAATCAGGTATACATAATGTATACTTTATGTATAATAGGTATATGGAAAGGGGTTTGTATGTGTTTATTGTGAGGCTTACGTATCTACTCGCGTGTGCACTGTACTTTGCATTGTAGGTTACTCGGATTGGCACCCGGGCTAGGACAACGTGTTCATTTCGAGGAGGGGTTACGAGAGCAACTCCGCTTGAAAGCTAGTATCGAGGAACAGGACAGGTTGGCATTGTATATCTACGTCAACTTAACGACGACACTGCAAATCGCGAAACCTTCGGATAAGAAAGAATGGCGCAACTGGGTCGGGGTGGCGTGGAACGAAAAAACAGAAACTATATCTGAAAATATCTGAAAGAATAAATTAACAGAAAAAAACTAAGATAATAAAACGGTGGAGGAATAGGGAAAATTAATGAAAGATTAATTGTAACGAATTTAATTTGTATAAGGGTGAAATTACAGAGAGGTATCGAGAATGAGATGAAAAGCAGCGTTTTGGAAACTGGCGGAAATTGAGAATCCCTCATAATAATTAGGGCAAACTTTAGTACGTAACGGAATTTTCACGGTTTTTCTATTTCCCTGACGTACACGCGCGGTGCACACGAGGGTGTCATTCCCTGAGGGTGGTTTTCTGACTCCCGCGCCTCTTTCATCGCGCAATATATAATATCTATTCAAGTTCGTGCTGCTACTGGTTCCCTGTACTGCAGAGTTGGCGCGCGCGTATCCCGGACGACTTATAATACGTTAGTAGTGAGTTGGGAGAGCATCGCGGGGGTTACGGTGGGTGTCAGGTAGAGCCCGAATTGAAGCTACGGGGAGTAAAAGAGGGACGAGGGGAGCTGAGGGGGTCAGCCATTCCTCCATTCCTTCATTCCTCTGGTCCTCACCTCCTCCTACCCCCTGCCACTACTCTACCCGCGATAGGCAGACCATGGCGGTGACCTGACTCCCTCAGAGTCCTCGCGCACGGTCTTCTTCGCCTACCTGCCAGAAGCACAAGTAGCACCACCGGCAGCAAATCGACTGCTGTATATTATTGCTCGTTTAACGGCTGACTGCAACTTTTGTTATACCCGAAATACGGGAAACGGTATCGTGAACGACACTATAATCCTAAATAACTTAACTCGCGTTATATAGCCGGAGCTTATAAGCTCGCCTCTCGATCCACTACACGCGGGTGATAATCATAGAACTTACGAGAGCCAACAGCGAGTTACATATATAAAACCTATTCAGAGATTAATAATAATGTTATGAAGTTTGCGGGTCTTTTGACGTTGGCAGTTTATACGTAACGATCGTAATATTTATATATAGTGCCTTTTTTTATTTTTAATTGCTAATATATATTTGACATTGAATAATTAATATCGCGGGTTTAACGGGGTGCAGTTGGATAGGCGAAGAAGATTACCGTAAGGGTGCTAAAGGGGCGACGTACTCTGCAGCGAAGTAAGCCGCGTCGAGGTGTTGCAGTAAAAGGGTAGAGGAGGTGCGCGGTGAAAACGCGACTCGACCCCGCGGCTGCGGAGGCGGCGGCGGCGGCGGCTACGCGGTGAGGGACGGAAGACGAGGGTATCGGATCGATGCCAGAGCCCAGGCCAACGGGCCGACGCCGTCACGAGCCTCGGTTCGTTAAGTGATCCGTCAAAAGCACGCGCGAAGATTCCCGTCGCTACGACGTAGAGAGACGGATAATAAAAGAAAAACGAAAGAAAAAACAAAGCGGAAGGACATACGAATCGAGAAGAGCAGCATCGGTCCGAGAACTTTGTCGATTAGCGTCAGGTGACAAGGGTTGAAAGCGCAGGCAGGGATCGTAACGATACTTGGTTGTTGCACTCTGCGCAGCCAGTGAGCTCGGGGTGCAGGAGGTCTAAAGGGGAGGAAGAGGAGGTGGAGGAGATCGTCGGTTGCAGGACCTGGTGATTCGATACGATGGGCCGCGACGTCGCTGCGAGCCACGATGATGAGGTAGCAGCGACGGCGACGGCGAATTTAGTAAAATCAACTTCATCAGGGAAAACGGGAGTAAGGAGTAACAAGGTACAGGTGGAGGCAGGTGAGCTGGTAGAGGGTGGTGACTTTATCAACCTCACCGCCAGCTGGGGGAGGTAGCTGAAGGTAGGCGGTGAGGTGTGGGCAAGCAATGCAGCGGCTGCGCTCGACTTTCAAGCGATCGCGCACGCCGACGGGTGCCGAGATGAAGTCGCAGTCGAGTTTGGAGGTCCCGAAGCAGGTGAGATCAGCATCCTTCGACGAGATACAACTCGAAGCAAAACGTCAGGACGGGGCGAGGGCGAGGGATCAACAAAACCTCGCCGACGCCGCGGCATCTTCTTCTTACCCTTATCATCAATCATCCTACCCTCTCGTTACCACTGCTACCTCCAACAACAACGAAACATCGTCATTCACATCTACCAGCCTCACCATCGCCGCTTCCAATCGCCAATCGCACCAGGAGTCCGCCTCCGGCTCCGGTGTAAGAAGACTGACGACACTTCGAGTTCCTCAATTGAGGAGCAATCAACGATCTAAGAGTTTCGACGCCTGCGGAATTGACAAACGTACCGTAGGTAACCCTTCACCACCTCCTATATTTCAAATATCCGGATGCTACCACTGCGCCTGCGTCGAAGAATACGAGAGACAGCAGCAAGCTAGAAAAAATGAACTTGGAGAATCACCCTCGGCTTATTCAGCTGGAAAAACTCTACTAGATCACGACGGAAGTGTTTTGAGAACCGGAAAAACCGACGGTGACGAAGAAGACGCTGACGAAGAAAGGGGAGAAAATTACGACGATGATGATGCCGACGATGACGAAGATCCCGATGATTCAGCTGAAGACGAAGATGAAGACGATACATCGAGAGCTTCATCTCGTCGCAGAGTACAAACGTCCCCATCATCTTCTGGATCATCACATCTCGGAGAAAGAGACCGCGATCACAGCCCTGAGATTCGGGTAACTTTAACTACCACCGATTCATGTTATCAGTCTGGAAGGCGACGATCTGTTGCCTCACCGAAATTATCACGCCAGGAGGCCCTAACCTCCTTCCCCCCTGAGCCGCCCTTCGCCCTTGGTTCCAAGGACGAAAGTAATGATGATGACGGTGACGGAAGTTCCGAGCTTTCAACGGCTGAGACGGAAACAGACGATCGAACGGGACCAAAAGGAGGACGTTTTGTCGTCAGGGATATATTTCTCACGGTACCAGAGCTCAAAAGAGATCGTGCTGCTTCCGTTGATTCATGTTTTAACGGTAGCAAAAATGCAGAAAAAAGTAATCCAAGTCAACAAGGGCTACTCGCCGTTCCTCAACAGAGTTTGCGATCGAAAAGCGTTGACATCGTTTTACCCACTGACGTTCAAACGAGATACACCGCTCTTCTACCTTCCAACGAGTCTCGTCCTTTGCGAGGGTAGGTCATACGTGAATGTTATGATGAAAAAAGATGAATGAAAGAAAAAAGAAATCGCGAGTCAGACGTCCCTGATATTCCGCGCGTCTTCTTATTAAGCCGGATAAAATTGCCGCAATTTCGTTAACCATAGACCGGGGATCCAGGACTTGGATTTAGGGGGGATGTAATTGCAGTAATGACGTCTGTTTTATTTGTCTTCCTCTATTTGTTGTTGTTTTTTTTTTAAAACAGCACTCATTGTAAACGTATGCACTTCTCGTAGAGTTGTACCTTTATTATATGCACTTGGAATCCTATGCAGGGCTGAAAGAGAGAGAAGAGAAGGACTGAAACGGAAAGAAGTTCGAAGTCGACACCACAATTTTTGATTTACTCAGATGAAGTTCACCTATCACAATTTTCTTCGTAAATTTCAGAGGGAGAGAGGGTGGCGAAAGCGGCTCCGGCAATGGACAACAAAGAGAACCCCGATCGACGCCAGACTGGGGACCGAGCGCGATCAACGGGGAACACCTCTGGGTCCCAACCGCTGCTTCAGGGGACTTTTGTTACGTAACTGATTGCTCCGTAAGTGAAATAATTCTCAAATATGTTAGTTCGATTTCCTGAAATTTCAAATTTCAGGAAATTCAGTTGATAGAAAAATATTTTAACGATAATTATTACCACAGAAACATGGTGCGAGGCTAAAGTGTGCAGCGTGCCGAGTGGTAGCGCATGCTTGTTGTGCAACGACACTTGGTTTTGCTTGTAAACCTAGTTTTCGAGACGTTGGAGTTCGGCAATATCGTGAACAGACGTCTACTCATCACCACTGGGTTCACAGAAGATCGCAAAAAGGGAAGTGCGCTAATTGCAGCAAATCGTTTCAATCAAAATTGAGTTTTAGCTCAAAGGAAATAGTTGCGTTGAGTTGCAGCTGGTGCAAAACTGCATATCACAACAAAGAAGCCTGTTTCAATGTTCAAAAAATCGGAGAAAATTGTGATCTTGGAAGTCACGTTTCCGTAATAGTTCCCCCATCATGGATAGTAAAACTACCACGCAAGGGCAGCTTCAAAAGTAGCCTTCGAAAATCACCCCAAAAGAAGAAATCCAGCGGCGGTGGTTGTTTGGCGGGTACTGCGTCTACGAGGAAAAAAAATAAGGATAAAGAAAAAGACAAGGATAAGGAACAAGGGAGACTCTGGATCGTCAAGCCTATTCCAACCGCGAGTGTCCGACCTGTTCTTGTATTCATTAATCCAAAATCTGGCGGAAATCAGGGGGCTAAATTACTACAAAAATTTCAATGGCACCTGAACCCGCGACAAGTCTTCGACCTCACTCAGGGTGGACCAAAAATGGGGTAGGCTTCTTTTCGAACATTATTCTACTCGCCATTGTAGAATTGATCATAATTATTCCCTAACTCTTTCAGATTGGAGCTCTTCAAAAAAGTCCCAAATCTGAGGGTCCTGGCTTGCGGAGGCGACGGTACAGTCGGTTGGGTTCTTTCAATCCTGGATCAAATTGGAGCATCACCTCCTCCAGCGGTCGGCGTTCTACCATTGGGAACGGGTAACGATCTGGCACGTGCTCTTGGTTGGGGTGGTGGTTACACGGATGAACCGATTGCGAAGATACTCACAAATATCGGGGACAGTGACACGACGTTATTGGACAGATGGCAGTTGACCGTTGAACGAAATACGGACGCTCCTAACGACGACGAAGCTGGAAAGGGAAAGGAAAGTCTCCCACTGAATGTCGTCAACAACTATTTCTCCCTCGGTGTCGACGCTCACATAGCTTTGGAGTTCCACGAAGCCAGAGGTGAGTTGAATGCGGGTGTATCAAGAATTTCTTAGATTTAAAAATTTCCTAAAATCGTTATTTTCTTTTCTTTATCTCGCAGAGGCTCATCCTGAAAAATTCAACTCACGCCTTCGGAATAAAATGTTCTACGGACAAATGGGAGGCAAGGATCTTGTCCGCCGGAAATGGAAGGATCTCTCGGAATTCGTAACTCTGGAATGCGATGGGCAGGATCTCACGCCAAAATTAAAAGAGCACCGGGTCCACGCCATCGTATTTTTGAACATCGGTTCTTATGGAGGAGGAACTCATCCATGGCCAGCTGGGGGTGGTGGAAGCAGCGGCGGAGGAACAGGCGGGGAACCAAAAACGGATGATGGGCTCATCGAGGTTGTAGGATTGACCACCTACCAACTTCCCTTGCTTCAAGCGGGGGGCCATGGCACCTGCATAGCACAGTGTAGCAAAGCGAAACTTGTTACAACGAGGACAATTCCTATGCAGGTATATAAATTTGGAATTTCTTCTTTTTTTTTTCCTCATTGGTTTCTTTAGAAATAGTTCGGAGGTTTTCTCAACGTTATCTTTGGCTACTAGCTGATTGAATTAATTCATATTTTATAAAAGGTCGACGGTGAGGCTTGTCGTCTACTCCCATCCGTCATATCTATGTCCTTGTTGAACAAGGCGACGATGCTCGCCAAGCGAAGGAATACCGGAAAGCCTCAGCAAAATGTTGGAACAAAACTTGAACGATTAAAACTACCGGTTATGAGAATAAAAATGTCAGACTACGAAGCCTTCCATTCCGACAAGGAGCGACTTAAGAGATCTGCTGTATCATGGCTACCGGATAATCTCGACCTTGACGCTACTCTTGACCTTGAATCCCTTAGAGGGATGCTTGCCAAAGAGTTACCTATGGATGCATGCTGCTTCTTAGATTGTGAGTAGAAAAAAGAATGATCTAATCTGATCCATCTCTCGCTGTAATCATACTGACTTTGACCTTGAATCTGGCAGCTTGCACGGCGGAACGGTTCTTCAGGATCGATAGGGCTCAGGAACAACTTCATTACGTGACGGACGTGGCTGCTGATGCTTTGTACGTTCTTGAGGAGGG
Organism: Athalia cordata; assembly: GCA_963932425.1. Classification (NCBI taxonomy): domain Eukaryota; kingdom Metazoa; phylum Arthropoda; class Insecta; order Hymenoptera; family Athaliidae; genus Athalia; species Athalia cordata. Next base: position 20,183,020 of record OZ010628.1, on the reverse strand, counting down.
TTTAGCGGCGGTTCCGAATCAGGATGTGGATATCGCCCAGCCGTCACCAAGGTAGGTGCAGGTTCTCGCGCGGCAAGGTTGCCCGCTGTTGTCTCACGGGGGACGCGACCACGTCTTGAAACGAGGAAACGATTTCAGTGACGAAACATCTAGGCCGGCCCCCGGGACGACAACGGAGGAGAAGCGGTTGTCTCCGGGACGCGTTTCTCCGTCGGATCAAACGCGAGCCACGCGAGAACCGGATCAAGAGCGTCGAGTCTCGAGTCGAAGGGTGCCGGAAATCGCAGTTCCTTCAAAAGATATCGACTCTGGAAGAGGGTCGGTAAAAATTCCTCCAAACGGTTCGTCTTCGATCAACAAATCTAGCGAAGCTCCCTCCGCGGCACCGAGTCAGTCGTATCAGCCTCTTTCCTACGTTAGGTATTTATTTTATTTCCATCGTTTACTATTCGTGATTATGAAGTTACAATAGATGGAAGAAAAAGATGTTTGGGTCTTAATTCCAGCTCTAGGGATCGTCTCTTCGGTTTGAGCGCAGAGGTTCATTCCCACGGTCGTTCGTTCGGCAGTGGACTTCTTGAAAAGACAAATGATGGTATTTTAAGAGCAGCAAAAACTGGTGATCTACAGGCTATGAAGGATCTGCATTCTCGGGGTTATTCTCTGCTGTCAATCGATGTAAACGGACAAACCGCCCTTCATTTAGCTGCTAGGCACGGGCACAAGGACATCGTGAGGTACCTTGTAGCCTGCGCACCACCTACGATATTGAACATGGTCGACAACGACAAGTGAGTGGAAATTAAAAAAAAAAAGTAGAATTCTCCCCAATACCTTTTCAAACTCGAACCACAAAAAAAAATATTTTTCGTATCAGGGGACAAACGGCCCTTCACAAGGCTGCTCAGCAAAAGCGTCGATCAGTTTGCTGTATGCTGGTCGCTGGCGGAGCAACTCTCACGGTTCGTGATCGTCAAGGAAATACGCCACGCCAGCTCGCTCTTAACGCGGAAGATCGAGAGCTGGCAGCCTACCTTGAAAGTGAGTATTGGCTTCGTAACCTTGACCTTTAAACCTAGCTGTGCAGCTGCACTCGATCTTTGCTTGGCTGCACTTGAGCACTGGGCTCTTGACCTGAATTTTAATCGTACATATACGTTGTAATATATGTATAATGTACATAGCTTTAAAAGTCGATTATCATTTAGTGAAATACATAAATGTGATCGTAGGTCAGGAGCAGTTTCATCTGGTCACAGTGGACATGGAAAACGTTCTCTGACCCACCGAGCTTTACGGCCGGGCTTAATTAGCCTGCAGCGTATTAGATTGATCATCTATACATACCTGTATGTATATACAAAGGTATTTACCTACATAATTCGCGTAGGTATATACGTATAGTTATAGTTAAATATAAACGTGCGTATCACGATTTTATTTTACGAATGATATCATATATATATACCAAAATTATAATCGTGATAATCTGTTTTCTAATAGAAAATAGAAGTTTTGAACTTTTTTGAATCCTATAGTAGAAATTAACATAAAAAAAAGAAAGGGAAAAAATGCAAAAAAATAAAAAAATAAATAAATAAGAAAGTTTTCAACTATTTCCATTATAAAATTATTGCAAAAAAAAAAAAAAAAAAAAAAAAAAAAAAAACCAACACATTTGATGATATTTAACTTATATATACAACGTATGATAGCGTATAAGCATATATACTATACGTAATATGTTTTACCTAAATTATCTACTCGACGATTTTCATCCTGCTCCATGACCGTAGCCTATTAAAAATATAATTACTCAAAACACACACACACACACACACACACACACATACACATACAAACGTAATAGAGCTATGCAGGTTCGTGACGCTGCCGTATATAAACTTTATATGTCTAACTTTTCACGACGAGGTGGCGTCTGAACTGTGACAAAAAAAAAAAAAGAAGAAAATTAGGTATGTACAAGACCACGTATAACTATACTGTACTAAACCCGTTGAAACAAAAACAAAAAAAAAAATACAAAAAAAAAACTTGCGTGCTTCGGGAATACGAGAGAAGCCTTAAATAATAAATTTGGTAACTCGTAGTTCTGCGCAAGCAAACACAACCAAAACCTGTATAAATATAATCTAATGACAAACGAAGTAAGTAAATGTTCGGTACCAAAAATGAAATGAACGGGATCAACGTGAGAACACCAATTAATTCTTAGATGCGATCGATTGCTATATCTTCTCCTAACAATTTGATATATATATAACAGATTATGAGAAAAAAAAATGACAAACCAAAAAAAAAACTAAAAAGAAAAAAAAAAAATAATAATTCCTCGATGTAAAATTTTCTCAATTATTATAGTACTGCTATATTATAATTATAATTAACTATATACACACATACAATATAAATATGCATATTATGTATATATATACATTCATAATATGTGCGACAAAGAGACGATCGAAGTATACCTATGTAAACATTTTTAGGGATTATCGAACCCGAATATCCAGCGTGATTGTTGTAAAGTAGATTTATCGTATTTATTGAAATCTCGACTTGAGTTATATCGATTCTCCTATTCTTATATACGTATATAACTTGCACGATTAAAAACGAAAACCAAGTAAAAAAGCGAAAAAACAAAAAAATGAAGATGAGCAAGAAAATATTTAAATACTTGTACCTTTATATTTGTTATACATATATGTACCGACGTATGTTTGAAATTTGGTTCGGTACTTTTCACGCGAGCATTAAAGCGTGGAGAACTCAAAAACGCGATGGTGCAGTTTGTCTAGTCAAGCAAAAAAAGATAGAAAAAAGAAAGAAAAACTGACTTTTGTCCTTACGTATAGTCCTGCTGAATCATATTGACGCCAATGTAATCTATGAACGTTCTCTCCAGACAGAAAAAAAAGGAATTAAGATAAATGAAGAATAAACGAAAGAATAATGTTCGAAATGCGCATCGTTGAAAAAGTTTCGGCATTTAAAGCGTATTCAAATTTATAACACTTACATATTTTCGAACGCATTATGATTCGCGTGAATTGTTTCGTATTGATATATACCTACTTATTGTGTATATATGCATACAGACATATCCATACAAGTATACATATTTATAATAATATTAGAAATTGTATAAAGTATAATAAATTTAACGGAAATGCCTTCTACGGTCCACATAAAGATATTAATATAGTCGTAGAAAGAGGGAAAGAGAGAAGAAACTAAATGTGAAATAGAAAGAGAAGAGAAAAAGGGAAAGTGAAAGAAAGAACGAAAAAAAAGTAAAATGACTAAAAGAGTGAACTACCTTAACGTAATTTAAAATGAAACTGAAACACAGTATTGCCTTCCTCGAGGAGAGTTTGGACCGCGAATTTCGTAATTTATAAAGCAATAAAATGGACAATCATTAATTGCGGTCCGAACCCTTTACACAATATTACCTATTGTTAGTTTGTATATTTTCATTTCTATAATTATCTAATTATATTATAATTAAGTATATAATGAACAATCCCACGTGCGATGACGATTCATTATTTCTAATCTATATACCTAGCTCTCCAATTTTTTGATTCTACTGTACAATTTTAATATCTAAACCCGAAAAAGATTAAACAAAAAAAATAAGAAAAAGAAAAAACGAAGAAAAAAAATGAAGTCCAACCAACGTATATTGTATACATACATACCTATATACATACTAAATAACTAGACTCAATTAACTCTTTTTTTTATACGCTATCTCCGTACGTAGTGCCTCCGTTTTCAAAACTAAATATACATATTGTATGTACATACTATATTCATTGATACTCTATAAATTAATTATGCGAATCCTAATTCACGTTTGCTTTTTTCATTTTTCTTTTTTTTTCTTTTTCCTTCATTTTTATGGGTACACGTTATTACCTATATTCAAAGATTGATACTCACTTTTATAGTTTTACATAAACTACATTGATAGTACATATATTTATTATATTATCGATTACCAAATATCGAACTTAGCATTAAACACGATTATAGTTACTTACGAGATGAATAACGGGTTATTAATCAACACGGCCTGCAGTCATCAGTTATATTTTTTATGTAGCACGTTCGAGTGATCTTTACTTTTTAGTCCATTTACACTACTGTCATTATTACTTCCATCATTGTTACGACTATTTATATTATTATCGTAATTGATAATATTAATTTTCAATGTGATTCAATTATATCAAGTTTGTTGGCTCGGCATCTCGCCACTTTGGGGGTTTGAAGTTGTAAAAATCATTGTGCGTAGTTTTTTTGTTCTTCAATTCCTTTTTCTATTTTTGACAAAACTTACATTTCACAATCATTATCATTGTTGTTGTTATTAATATCATAGCTAAATTATTGTTCCAGCTGTTAACGCGTTATTGTTATTATGTACTGTACGCTGTACTGTAAATAATATATCATAATATATGTTGTATTATATAATTGACAAAAAATTTACCGTTGAAAATCGTTATACAATATATTGAAGTATAAAATATATATAAAATTTTATTTTCGTTAAATTAGCAATAATTTAATGATAATAATGATGATAATGATGATGTTATTATTATAAACGTAATCAACAACGCGCACGGCACGCGACACGTTGTATAGTCAATTTATCGAGAGAAAAAAATCCTAAATAATACGTGAACGATAAAACAGGTGAAATTATTGAAGTATATTATGTATAATAAATAAAATTAGGACAAGAAAAAAATACTATATATATTATACACATATATAGTTGCTCTGTTTCTATAAAGTGTCAAGTTGATATATCAATTATTGTTTAATAAAATTCTATGCAAGAGATTTATTACGTTAAATATTATCGCAACTTGCATCGTAGATTAGATAAAAGATCAGTATGAATAATGAAGAGAAATAAAAAATGACAGAAAATGCATAACGTTTCATTCAAGGTAATTGATGAAATAGATTCATGATTGAAAAACCTTGTTAAATTCCATCTTGTCGATGATCATGGATACATTTTTGTTTTTGAAACATAAATGATTACGTTACTGTGGATGAAACGCTTCGTGTTTTTATTGTATGTATATATATACACACACACATAGAGTTATCAAGTTAATCAATCAATAATTATTAAATTTTGTCGCCTATGTCAAAGTAAAATCGCATACCTTATGAGCGTATGAAATCGTGTACGTATCATACGAGAAGGAAAAAAAGAAAAACTTATAAATCTTACGTGATATACGAAAACTAAGGCGGCGAATAATCTCGGTACTTTCCAATGGAATCTCTACATACTTCGTATACCTACTTACCTATACATATATAAATATATATTTCCTCGATTAACAACGTTTATCTGTAAAGTTGATTAAATTTTACGATAATAAAGATATTCAAAATATAGTACCTGCGAACTAGTTTGTTTCATCATATTTCATTCGAATTCACTTCCTATTTCAACCTCCGAACGGATCATTATTGAATCAATTATGAAAATAATAATCTCGAGTTTAACCTACAAGAAGGTGAGATAATTATCCCTATGATTTCTTTATCGTGAATGTCGTGAACATCATGAATCATTTATTACACTTGTCGAATGATTAAAAAAACATAAATCATCGATTTTAAACTCATAAGTATAGTGTTATATAAAATAATTGGAATAATATTCTGATATTAACATAAATGAAAATTCTGTCAGCTTTATTTTTAACTCCTTCTTCGATTCATTAAATTATAAATTACCCATCATCTATTGAATTTTGTACAATGAATTTGGGCTTTTTACGTTCCAGGTTTGTTTGACTAATAGCTTGCAGGATAATGATCATTTTAATCTATATCTTTTGAATGAGTTCAAAAAATAGCTGCTACGGGAATAACTCCTACAACGTTTGATGAGGATATTTTGTACATTTCGTAGCTCAAACATATTTGTTATAAGCAGTCACAAGCAACATTCTCACTATCCCTCTGTAATGGTCCAGATGGCCCGAATTTCGAAAAAAATCAAAGGCTATAGGCTTAAGATTTTTGCGATTTTTTGGGCCAAAAATGAAGTATCTTTAAAATCGGTTTGCAGGACACTTTGCTAACGTATTTTGACCCCAGGGACACGAATACGTTGAGTAAATTAAGCTAGGAATAAATCCCATCGAGATATCCTTGATTTTTCACTTTTCGGAGCGATAAATTGGCGGTAACTTTCTCGATTTAATAGATAGATTGATTTGGCTTGCAGATTCGGATTCCTGAGATCAAAATACATATAAGGAGCGTGGAAAAACCTGGAAAAAAATATAGATTTGGATTTCAGATTTAGAGAAAAAACTAAGGCTATAGGCTTGGTGTTTTTCCGGTCAGATTTCATTGAAAATCGCTGCAAAAATTTACAATGACTGTCTTTGTATGTTTTCGAGCTATTTTGCGTAGGTACATTTGAGTAGACATGAGTAATCAGAATTAGTCGCACGGGTACGCGCTACACATGTAAACATCGCTCCGTCCGTGTGAGGTGGTAGCGTGTGGGGGTCAACGTGTGACGACACAGATTTGGAGCTCGATCTGTGTCGTCATGTGGCTCACATGAACGGAGCGATGTTTACGAGTGGTCGTGTTTACGTGAGCGCACCTACACTAATCCCTCCGGATACGTCATCATCTCGCTACGTCATTCCGTATAAAATCGTAAATTGGAGCAAAAGATTGCGAAGTTATGACTTTGCTCTGCGCGCTCGCTGTACGTCGCGCAGGCACATTTTCAGCATACGCGATTACTGTGAGCGATCTGTATTAAATGTATTGGTATAATTTCAACGTTGATATCCTTATACCCATAACTCATTTACATTCTTTACATTTGAATCGTTTATTTGAGAAACCCCATGAGTCAAAAATAATAAATTTCTCAGGAGAAGCAAAAAACATTTTTCCAGATTAAGTTTGCATTAACATCGTGAACCAATGATAAATAATAATAATTTTAGCATCCCTAAAAAAGATTCGAGCACAAAAAAATTTAATTGTTAATTACTACAATTAATAACAATGATTTAAAGTTGGTTGACTTATGGGGTTCCTCAACAAAACGAATGAAATAGTACAAAAATCATTAATTTATCAATTTTTCTCTCTCAATAATTTATAAAATTGATAAAATAAGCTACAAAATATGTAGTAGAATAACAATTAACGGAAATTAAATCAAAAAATCATTTATTTTTAAATTAATGTCAGTGAAATCACAGTAAACAATAAAACAATAATTTAATTAAATTTTATCAAACTAATATTGCAGAAATTATTGAAATTTAACTGAATTAAACATTGAACTGAATTAAATTTGTCTAATTATTATAACCAATATACAAATTCATGGTTATCACTCGTTACTCTTCGAAAAAAATATGACTCAAGGGGTTTCTCAAATAAAGGATTCAATTTTAAGCAACGCATCGCGACATCAGGCCCCGACAAAATTCCAGAACCTGGAAAGGTAAGTCCTGTAATGACGGATATCAAGCAGGTATATATGGAACTGCGCCCGATCAGTTTTCATAAAATGGTCTCCTTGCTCACACTATGGCACAGAGATCTGAAAACTGATCGGAAATTTTTCTTTTTTTTTCTCGTTGTAGTCAATGGGTTATGAATAATTCATTATTGATGAAATTTCATACTAAAAATTCAGGGAATAACTGCTTGATTAATATTGGTCAATTGAAAAAGTTTATCCGAGTTCGGAGCATGAGGTTAAAATCTGATCGATTGCAATCTTGAAACGGTCAATTACGGACGTGTTGTTCGGTATTCGGTCCTCAGAGGATCTTGTATTATATGTAGATCCTTCTTTATGGTAACGGCAGTATGGCCGCAGCCACCGAAGCGGCGCCATCAGCAGCGACATCGTGCAGATCCTTGGAGAACAGAGAGAGAGAGAGAGAGAGGCGAGACAGAGACAGACGAAGGTATTATCATAGGTATTATGGCTACCTGCAAAGATTAGTACGCAGTTGCTATTGCGCCACAGTTTTCTATTTTATTTTAAACTTCTTCGATCGCGTTGTGAACAAACACCAAAGAAAAATCTTCCGAATCTTTAACTTGTTGAGTTCGCTTTCCAGTCTTATGAAAATAATAGCTCGGGGAGAAGTGTTCGGTTTATTCTAGATATTTGGAATAAGTGCTAGAAGAACAGCAACTATTAAAAGAGCTCCTCTATGGTTAGAAATTTCGTGAATTTCGTAGCTCGGACATAATTTTTATGAGCAGTGACAAGCCGTGTTCTTAACATCCTTTTTTAGTGGTCCCGATCGGTCCTCTTTTCAACCGGTATAATTTTGGGCGAAGGTAATACGACATGAACGCAGAATTTTTATAGACTTTGAATAATGATGCGAACCGTTGGTGAGGAAAATCAAGATCCTTTTGCCAAAACTAGAACCTAGTTGCTTCCTTGTATTTTGAATTGAGAAAATTAGTGTCATGGGTTCGGGCGAGTAGGATATAATTTGTCGTCGGAATTTCGAACTATATCTCATTGATTAGACGTTTATAAATTCCTATATTCGTATATTTATTTGATCATATTTTAATTGATTTCGGAATAGTTCTGTGCGACTTTGAACACTATGAATTCTTCTGTCTATCGAATCAAGGAAGTCATCGTCGGGGTTATGGTTTAAGAATAATGTTCGTTGTTACATTCTACTGAACAAATTTATTCATAAATTTTGGGTGCAATTTTACAATTTTACTCCATTTCTTAGATAATATTTTCTGATTTCAGGTTTATAATCGATGGACATGGGATTGGCCCGGTTCTTCGCAGTATCCATTCCAGTTTAAATTACGTTGTGGAGGAGTTACAGAGCATCGGACAATGTTTCACAGGTATTTAAATTATTTACATTCTCCTTTTTCGAACCGAATTCCCCCTGGTATCGAAACGGGTCGTTGCGCAGACATCACGAGATGCATGGAAAAGGGGCGAAAACTGAATTGAAGCGAATAGTGGCAATAGGAATAAATTTCGGCATAGATTTTTATATGGTAGGTTGATTAGGTCATGACATGTTGAAGAAGATTTTCTCAGCTCGCGCTTCAGTTTTGTGATCTCATTACCCGTGGCGGAGCTTGAAGCCATCGTAGATGACGGGGGGCGATGCTCGCGGGGCTCTATTCACAAAGGTCAAAATATATCAGAACTGCGTGGAAAACTCTTGAGAAAAAATGTCGATTTCTTGTTTTTTTGAGGTAAAAATCGAAGTATTTGCAAAATCAATTGCAGGACGCTTATCCTACGTATTTTTGCGCAGGAAACACGAATACGTCGATGAAATTATTCCAGAATCGGTTCCCACCGAGATATCTTTGATTTTTCACTTTTCAGTTCGATGAATTGGCGATAACTTGATCAATTGAATAGATAAATTCTTTCGGCTTGCTATTTTAGATTTGGCTGTTAGTTTACAGACAAAATCGTCAGTTAGCGACATACACTTACATCTTATAATAAGTGAGTCAGGAATTTTCTGCAACATTTTGTTCTAGATCGCTCTTATGCGAAGAACTTACGTTTATATAAGACCTTACGTTCCGCAGAGGTTTTGATTACATCAAAATCAACTCATTGTGGTATCCTTATCTTTTCTCTTCTCACGATCAGAGCGATGAATTGGCGATAACTCTATCAATTTTATAGATAGATCAATTTGGTTTACAGATTTAATAGATTGCTGGGCTCAGAATATTTAAGAATACCCCATAAAACCCCTTAACAAAACAAGTGGAATATTTCTGAAGTCATTTGAGCGAATATTTCTCAATATATTTCGAACTCGTATTCAATTAGCCCTACTAGAAAACTATCGAAATGAGCTCAACCAGGTTCTGAGAACTTCCTCGGAATTTCGCTACATGATTTTCAAATAATTTACTCGATTTTTTTATTTTGTATAATTCGAAAAAAATTTATTGATCCAACTCATTGATACAAAGTTTATTTAATTATTATTGATCGTCACATCGCGAATGAAATTGAACATATTATTTTTTTTTTCTGTTCCATCCAAAAAAATCGCTCGCTGTCCCCCTCAGACACCGTCTTACGATGCAAATCTTAGTAGTTAAATATTACGGTGGTTTACATCAAACGCCCGAATGACGAATAAAAATATTAATGAATATTCAGCAAACGTCGAAAGAGTGTACAACAATAAAAAAAAAAAAATCAACTTACAATTAGCTTCAAAAGCGCATTTTTCTACGGGTAAAACAAAAAAAAAATTTTTTTTTTTACGATATTTTTAAGTGTACACCCGTCAAAATCGATTCTTGACTAAGCCCTACTGTTCTTGCGGAAAAAGTGAGTCAGAATTCACCTCGCCGAGTGTACACTGTGACATATAACCACAGGAATTCGTACATATGTATTTCTTGCGGTTACATAGGATTTCCGAGAAAAAATACCAGTGCATTGGGGTAGGTCGCGAGAGGTATGAAAAGAGTTAACAGGTGTTGCCGACAAATCGTTTCTCACCTCTGAACAATAGGCGAAAAAAACTTCAAAAAAAACATGTTCACACTTCATCACCTATTAAAAAGCCATAAATTATATTTAAATTTCTTTCACGTGCCGACATTCCAATGCCCGAACACGTGTATTAAAAAATCGCCAATAAAGCAATACAGTTACCCCTTTATTCGGGTGAGCAGCCGCTCGTAACTATCGAATGCATGGAGCACACGGTACTTGAAGCTTACGAAAATTCTTTTAATTGCGAGAAGGTCAAGCGAGCTGCGCAACCCGATGGCGAGGTAAAGAACTAACTCGCGAGGGCTCGAGTGCAACCCGCCAGAGTATAAAATTCCCTTTAAATTTCTCTATTCTAATCTGCATGTGCGTTTCCTATTATATCTCAGGAACCAATAATCGGAATTTGATGAATTTGGTCACGTTCGATTCGTATTAAAATAACGAACATTTTTTTCATCCTAGCAAAAGTTTGTTGTATAACGTGTGCTCAGAATCAACAGATTACTCTCCGACCGTGTTGATTTTCGAGCCTAAAATCGAGGAAAAATTTTAAAAAAATTCCGTTTAATTTGGAAGTATGTAATAATTACAGCATGTGTTATCTATCAGTTTATTAGCTTATCATTCTGCACTACTTTAATTATTTTATTTCGTTGCTACTGTTGTAAAAAAGAGAACTTCAAGTTCTCTATTCACCGTATAACAACTAGTTATCACTGAGCGCACAAACCCTCACGTATATAGAAATAATTTTAACGATTCCAGATTATTAGGCCAGGTAGACAGTTGCGTTTTGTATCTCGAGACTTATCTCTATTCAATGAACAATTCATTCGCGTTATGATGTTATCAATTCAATGTTTCAAATTCGGATTCCTGAGATCAAAATACATCAGAATACCATAGAAAACTCGATGAAAAGAATAGTCGATTTTCGGCCCAAATTTTGAAAAACAAAGATCCTCGATTTTGGGGCTAAAAATGAAGTATTTTTAAAATTGATTGCAGGACGCTTATCTCACGTATTTGTGCGCAACGAATCAAATCCCATCGAGATATCCTTGATTTTTCACTTTTCAGTTCGATAAATTGGCGATAACTTGATCAATTGAATAGATAAATTAATTCGGCTTGCTATTTCACATTTGGCTGTTAGTTTACAGATAAAATCGTCAGTTGGCGACATAAACTTACATCTTATAATAAGTGAGTCAGGAATTTTCTGCAACATTCTGTTCTACATCGCTCTTATGCGAAGAACTTACGTTTATACAAGACCTTACGTTCCGCAGAGGTTTTGATTACATCAAAATCAACTCATTGTGGTATCCTTATCTTTTCTCTTCGCAGAGTGATGAATTGGCGATATCTCTATCAATTCTTTAGATAGATCAATTTGGTTTACAGATTTAATAGATTTCTGGGCTCAGAATATTTAAGAATACCCCATAAAACCCCTTAACAAAACAAGCGGAATATTTCTGAAGTCGTTTGAGCGAATATTTCTCAATATGGTTCGAACTCGTATTCAATTGGCCCTATTAGAAAACTATCAAAAGGAGCTCAACCAGGTTCTGAGAACCTCTTCGGAATTTCGCTAGATGATTTTCAAATAATTTACTCGATTTTTTTTTTGTATAATACGAAACAAATTTATTGATCCAAGTCATTGATACAAAGTTTATATAATTATTATTGATCGTCACATCGCGAATGAAATTGAACATATTATTTTTTCTTCGGTTCCAGTAAACGAGCATCGCTCGACGCCCCCCTCAGACATCGTCTTCAATGCTGTCTACGGACTTTGAATCAACTTTGTCGTTCTGGCCATCGATTGGAACTCGGAACGGGACATCACCAAGTGTCTTCGACGATCAACTTCCCTTCATCCTCGTCCAGTCGAGATGCATCTGCAACACATGAGACATACAACTTCTTTTTTTGCAGAGGTATGAATTCAATCACTTATTTCCTTTATGAGTGCTTAGTAAAATACATCATTGAGAGTACCAAGAATATGAATTGCACCCCCTTAGAAAATATTTTCAAACTTCTCCTCATGAAATCAGATTTATTAACTTATTCCCTTTATGAGTGCTCAGTAAAATACATCATTGAGAGTACCAAGAATATGAATTGCACCCCCTTAGAAAATATTTTCAAACTTCTCCCCATGAAATCAGATTTGTTAACTTATTTCCTTTATGAGTGCTCAGTAAAATACATCATTGAGAGTACCAAGAATATGAATTGCACCCCCTTAGAAAATATTTTCAAACTTTTCCTCATAAAATCAGATCACCCAATGAACTTAGTAACTTCATGCATGCCCATTATATATTTTATCAAACACGCCAATAAGGCACAACATGAATATATTATTATATACTTTGTTCCTATTTATTAGAATTTGATCATCATACACATCATACAATAACTTATACATTATGTTATAATAACAAGATCATATAATAAGTCACATATGAAGTTAACTTATTGTCTCTTTGTATTACAGGGTGCAACTCCAACGTCGCTTCGGTTGCTGCCGCCGTTGGACGTCGTGGGAGCCCGGACTCCTCCTGTCCCCCGGGGGGAGTCCATCCGGGTTTTGAGGGGGTGTCCCCTGGGATACAGCGTGGCCTCCCACCACCCCCGGGGTCCCAGGGGATATAGTCCCTGGGGACGTAAGTCTCCTCTTAGGAGACTTACTTCCCTGGGGACTAGTCTTCGGGGGCGCAAGTCCCTGGGGCGATGTCCCCGGGGATCCGGCATCCCCGGATGTCGGATCCCTGGAGACATCTCCCCAGAGGACTAGCCTCCGAAGACAACCCGGGAAAAGGAGGTCCCAAGCGGACAGTCGTCTTCGTGATTTCTCTAGAGAACCAAAAAACAGAGCGTCCGGGTCAGGCCTCCTTTTCCCGGGTTGTCTTCGGAGGCCAGTCCCCTGGGGACATGTCTCTGGGGATTCGGCATCCCGACATCCGGGGATACCGAATCCCCGGAGACATGTCCCCAGGGGACTAGCCTCCGAAGACTAGTCCCCAGGGAAGTAAGTCTCCTAAAGGGAGACTCACGTCCCCAGGGACTATATCCCCTGGGACCCCCGGGGGTGGTGGGAGGCCACGCTTGTCCCAGGGGACGGTCTAAAGACCCGGATGAACTCCTCCCGGGGGACAGGAGGAGTCCGGGCTCTTATGACGTCCAACGGCGGCAGCAGGGGAAATATTAAGTACCTAGAATATACAGGAAGCATTAATAATGATGTACATGTAATAATATATTATTGCTAGTATTGTATCATACGTATTATAACAAATATATGTATATTATATTGTATTATAATATATTATATTATATTGTATCACGTTATATTGTATTATATCATATTATATTATATCATATTGTATTATATCATGTTATATTGACTGATAATTAATTCATAACGTGTAAATACCTGTAAAGTATTGTTGAATGCCATGTAACTCCTGCACATCGTGGTTTGAAGTCGAATAAATACTGTAAAGAACCAGGCAAATTCCATGTCCATCGATTATTATAAAGCTGAAATAAGAAATGAACTATGTAAGAGATAAAGTAAATTGTAAAATTGAATCTAAAAATATATTATCAATAAATTCGTTCAGAGTACAACAAGGAACAATGTAATTTAATTCCTAAACCAAAATCCCGATGCAAACTTCCTCAATCTAATAGATAGATAAATTTATAGTGTTAGAACACGGATCCGCAATTAAGAATATTATCATGGACTAAATATGAATATAGGGATTCGTAAATGCATAATTAATTGTAATTTTTCGAAATTCCAACAACAAAGGATATTTATAGCCCAAAGTTATGACGCTAGCTTTCTAAATTCAAAATACGAGTAAATTTGGATACCGGATTCGAATTCCTGAGATCGAAATAGTTAAAAAATCTTTATTCGCACGATCGTATACGAAGAGGCCAAATTTTTCTCGGCAAAATATTGAAAATAATCAAAAGTTGGCTAAAGCCTAATCTTGATGATTCCTACGTTTCATCAATTATCACATAGTATAGCTGATGAAGGGGTCGCATCAATATGTTTAAGGAATGAATGGATCGATCGTTTTGACGATCGGATCAAGATACAGCTGAGTTGCACCGTTGAGTGCATGCCCAACCAGACGGACAATGATCTAAGTTAATCTGACCTGAACTGCAACCAAAAGTGAACGAGTAACACTTCAAGGAATTTCTAAGACCGATCAACTCGCTCTCGAGCAAGCAGTAAATGACCAGGAGACTACAATTAGCAACCCGTAATAATTAGGTATGTATTATATACATATAATATACAGCTGGGTGCATAAAGGATTTCTTATTTGCTGGAATTTCCATCTTCACGGAGAATATTCTTCAAATTTTCGGTGTACCTTTTACAGACTCTCTGATTCAGCAGGTTGTTTTTTTCGTTAAATATAACGAATAGGCATGATACGACGAAGGTTGAATCGCGCATAGATTTTCCAGTAAGTGTGTCGATAGTTTAAGAAAAATAAAAAGCATGATTAATTTTTTGGGAACATTCAGATTTAGGGGTTGAAAAAAAACTCAGCTTGCTGAGCGTTGCGAGCAGCTCTAACACAGGAGAGATGAATTCCAAGTAATTTTTGTTCGGACGATCGCGCGTGGGCTATCGGTTTTTGATAATGTTTCATAAAGGCTACGTTACACCAACGTCGTATACATTTATACGTATTTATAGGTAAAAGGTGTGACGCTATACACCCTACAAACGTGTACAACCTCTAGATACTTTTCTACCCCGTGAATATCGGACAAATTATTGAGTTGAAAGCACAATAAAAGCGCAAACCTTTATAACATGTCCAGATCTAATAAACCTACCATATAAAAATCTATGCCGAAATCTATTTTTATCGCCACTGATCGCTTAACTTTAGTTTTCGCCCCTTTTCCATGCATCTCGTGATGTCTGTGCAACGACCCGTTTCGATACTAGCAGGAAGTCGGTTCGAAAAGGGAAAATGTAAATAATTTAAATGATTTAAATACCTGTGAAACATTGTCCGATGCCCTGTAACTCCTCCACAACGTAATCCGAAGTTGAATAAATACTGCGAAGAACCAGGCCAATCCCATGTCCATCGATTATAAACCTGAAATGAGAAAATATTATCTGAGAAATGGAGTAAAATTGTAAAATTGCACCCAAAATATATGAGTAAATTTGTTCAGTATAATGTGACAACGAAGATTATTCTTGAACCATAACCCCGACGATAACTTCCTCAATTCGATCGACAAAAGAATTCGTAGTGTTCAAACACGCGCAGAACTATTTCGAAATCAATTAGAATATGATCAAACAAGTATACGAATATAGGAATTTATAAACGTCTAATCAATTAGGTATAGTCGTTCGAAATTCCGACGACAAATTATATCCTACTCGCCCGAACCCATGACACTAATTTTCGCAATTCAAAATACAAGGAAGCAACTAGGTTTTAGTTTTGGCAAAAGGATCTTGATTTTCCTCACCAACGGTTCGCATCATTATTCAAAGTCTATAAAAATTCTGCGTTCATGTCGTATTACCTTCGCCCAAAATTATACCGGTTGAAAAGAGGACCGATCGGGACCACTAAAAAAGGATGGTAAGAACACGGCTTGTCACTGCTCATAAAAATTATGTCCGAGCTACGAAATTCACGAAATTTCTAACCATAGAGGAGCTCTTCTAATAGTTGCTGTTCTTCTAGCACTTATTCCAAATATCTAGAATAAACCGAACACTTCTCCCCGAGCTATTATTTTCATAAGACTGGAAAGCGAACTCAACAAGTTAAAGATTCGGAAGATTTTTCTTTGGTGTTTGTTCACAACGCGATCGAAGAAGTTCAAATAAAATAGAAAACTGTGGCGCAATAGCAACTGCGTACTTTATATTGCGTGTATAAGCCATAATACCTTCGTCTCTCTCGCTCTCTCCGTTCTCCAAGGATCTACGCGCCGCCACCGATGTCGCTGCTGATGTCGCCGCTTCGGTGGCTGCGGCCGTACTGCCGTTGCCATAAAGAAGGATCTACATATATACAAGATGCTCTGAGGACCGATTACCGACAACACGTCCGTAATTGACCGTTTCAAGATTGCAATCGATCAGATTTTAACCTGATGCTCCGAACTCGGATAAACTTTTTCAATTGACCAATATTAATCGAGCAGTTATTCCCTGAATTTTCAGTATGAAATTTCATCACTAATGAATTATTCATAACCTAATGACTACAACGAGAAAAAAAAAGAAAAATTTCCGATCAGTTTTCAGATCTCCGTGCCATATTGTGAGCAAAGAGACCATTTTATGAAAACTGATCGGCCGCAGTTTTATACTTATTGAATGGAGGCGACGAGGTGGTCCGAGTCAGGGCCTGATGTCGTGATGTGCTGCTTACAAAGGATGTTGATGATGCATTCGATGTTAATCAAACTTTCAATTTGAGGGGGCTGTTTTGTGACGGATGAATAGAAGGGAGAAACTGAATTTCAACACATCATAGGATGTTTTAATTATGGATTTATTCTATCAGAAAAATCTTCTCCCACAATAAATGTGTTACAATCAAATTATTACAAGTTCTTCAATGAATTAATATTGCAATTATGCCGAAAAGTACGGAATCAATGGCTGCATGATAAATAAATTATGTTTACTTTTGCGATTCACGAATATATATATCCTATAGTCTTTGGTGTTCTTCCACTCGGATTTTGTTCTAAAATCGCTGAATAATATACGAAGACTGGTCATTGGTGCTCTTCCATACATAGACTTGGTATTTTTCCAAGGAGAAAATCGAAGTATTTGCGAAATCAATTGCAGGACGCTTATCTTACGTATTTTTACGTAGGGGACACGAATACGTCGATCAAATTGATCTAGAGTCAAATCCCACCAAGATATTCTTGATTTTTCACTTTTCAGATCAATAAATTGGCGATAACTTGATCAATTTGACGGATAAATTGATATGGCTTGCAGTTTCGGATTTATGAGCTCAAAATATTCGTGTGTCCAATCGAACCGTGCGCAACCGGGGTTTTCCCAAAAATACATATTAGGATATCGTATTGCCTTTTGTAGATTCATATTATACACATTTATTTTTACGATTAATGAGTTACAATAGTATGGACAATGCTTCTATTTCGATTAACATTAAATTATTCATTTGATCATCGTCCTTTGATCGTTCATGCACCATTTATACAATTACAATAATCTCAGATGCAATCAAAGAGCTGACTTACAGAACAATCGATTTTTAATTTCCCTATCGTGATACCGAGGAAGTTGTCAAGTGCAGGGCGACTCCTCGACGTAACCAAGAATCACGGTGTTCTCGATCGCACAATATTGGTAGAGCCGATATCAAACGATTTCTCCTCAGATCCATGTATAACGGGACGTCTACGGTGAAATCGAAACTTGCCCGACTCGATCCAGCTGAAGCTTCGCGTTCTACAACCCAATATGAAACCTGACAATAGGGTGCTGTTAGGACAGGAGGTCCGTCGGCTGTGACTTCTGCAAGACGTCCGCCTCGTATTATAGCACCTGGAAAAAGAAGCAATGAAGAACAAATCAGTGAATGGAAATCTAGAAATTCATTAAATTTCTGTACAATGCGTTTAGGGTTTCATTTTACCTGTCAGTAAAAGTCCTTCGATGGTAACACCATAACGAGATCCTTCGTCTTGGTTTTCACCAGTTTCGGACCAGTTAGCCCGTAGAATAAGCTCTTCAATTGGACGTCCGGTTTTTCTTGCCGTTCGCTGTTTGAGAGCAGCAAACAGAGCTTCTGGATTCGAAAGCCAAGAAAGATCTACGTGTTCTGCACCATCGGTGTTGAATTTACTCAGCGCTCGATGTCTTTCCAGTAATTTCCAAGCAAACGGAACCGCTTCCAAAGGACCAGTGGGCCAGTCTTTAAACCATTCCTTTGGTGTCTGTGGAAAATAACACACATATCACGCTTTGCTGATTAGAAAGTCTGAGATACCTAGAGTAGATCGCACGTTTGATACGAATATTTTCATGCAGAGATTCGAAAAAGTCAAAGCCTATAATACGGCGGAACTAATCAACCAAAAAAATTACTATTCGTAAGACTCTTCTCAAAATTTGTCTGTTCATACCGACCTTCAAATGTCCGCCTCTCATATTAATGCTCTGGATCGTGCGGTACACGCGTTTCAGCAGCTTCAATGACGACTTCTGCTCCTGAATATAAAAATCTTTCAGGGGATCTTTGGTCGTTCCATCACCATCGCCAACGTCTCTTGGGACTTTTACTTTCGTTAGCTCTTCCAGAAGATTCTGGAGATTCGATGAAGATTCTGTTCCCTCAATCCGTTCATCCGTCCTATCTGAACTCGATTTCATGTCCATTTCTACAAGGCAATAAAATAGACACTCATAGTTAGCAAGATCAATTAATCACCGAAGTGCTGTCATTTTTACCTCTTAGAAGAAGAAGTGCTGATTCAGCTGCTGCTCTTTCCCATGCGCGGTCAGCATTTGCCGGAAGTCCAAAGTAATTAGTTGGTGGATCTTGATCGGGAAGCCGGTCAATAGTTTGCAGTAACTTTGCTGGGTCCCGAAGACCTGAAGCATCGGAAACGCTGAGAACACCTCCGAGACTTCGACGACCGGAGTAAACTTCCGCGACCCATGTGTCCGCTAACATCGCACGCAACGCTCTAGCATCGTAGGCATCTTGAAGACGACCACCGTAGACTGCTGCATCCAAAAGACCGCGTCCTCCTTCCCAGTCTCCCTTAGTAGCCATACCCTTTATCAATTTAGACGCTGCTTCAAGATCAGTTTCACTCCATTCGTAAGCCTTGATCCATCCCTGCGGGACAAACCTGTAGACGATATTAACACGAATTTAGATTTCAATAATTGGTCAAAGTTTATGGAAAGTTAGTAGAACTTGCTTTCTGCGTTCCTGAAGAGTAGCGTGAAGCCAAGCAAGAAGAAGTAACTCAGCTGTATTCCCCGATTCTTGTTGATCCTGTCGATGTTGCTGTTGCTCATGTAGCTGTTGTAGAGATCTTTTCACGTTTCGTTTCACACCTTCTGGTGGCTCGTAAGCGAGTTTTGCACAAAGTGCAGAAAGTCCGGGATAAAATCCTGTTGGACATTCCTCAGTCGTCAGCCAGATCCGAGTATTTGGATCACGTTCCGTAGTGCACACTGGCGATCGTAGTAGACTTTCCAAGCGAGGTAGCCAGTTCAAGGCAAGTTGAAGATTACTCAACAGCACCCAGCCTCCGTTTCTGACACGAGAATTAAAATATAGGCCAAAAATTAGGGTCACTTGCATACAAATGATCGAAAACGTAACTATCTTTACTTACCTACACGCAGTTTCCAGAGCCGATTCAGCTTGCTTCAGCTGTCCTTGACCCAGAGAAACCTCGACAAATGAAGTTTCCTTGCCAGCTGCGAGCCCACGTAATTCAGGACCAGGATCTGCTCCAGGCGAGAGAAGGAGAAGAGCCGGTCTTCCTCCCCAGTCACCTTTAGAGAGTGATAGCGCTGGAGGCGCAATGTCTCTGACCCCTGATATTAGATAATTGAATATTTTCTCACAAGATATAAATCACATCGTATAAAGTAATGATCATAATAACGCTGGTGCATGCTCACCCAAGTGACTTGCTGCGAGCTTTGACAAAGCTGTGTGAAGATGGTCAGGTCGCAAAGCTCGAACAACCAGAGTTTTCTGCAATGGTGTTAGAGTACCATCAGCAAAAATCTTCGAGGCATCAGCGAGCCAGGCTGGACATAACTTTGATCCAATCTTAAATGGAAGGAAAACGTTATTCTCTAGTTTTCAGAATCTACATTGAAAGGATGTTTTTCTAATTTATGATCAACATATCACCTGAGGTCTTGTGGCTGCAAGCATAGCAACTGCAGATTTTCGTTCGTCCGGTACCCATTCTGGTACTGCACTGACCTCAGCACTCAACAAAGTGTTTTCACTGAGCAGCAAATTTTTTTCTGCATTTGAAATATCAGTACCCAACGCGAGAACTAGATGCAAAGCTAAGGCAAGCCTGTGTTTACGGTAAGCTGCCTTAGCACAGTGCTGTAAAGTCAATGCTATCAGTCTGGAAAAAGGTGAAATCCATTTATTTTTTCTGAAATTATATGAAATCCACTCTATTCCGCCATCTTTACCTCTTTTTTCTTTCATCACCGATGAGCGCTTCATTAGATGAATTTCTGGCAGCCTCAGCATCTCGAATTTTCAAAGTCTTCAAGTATAAGTCAGTAAACTCTTCGCCGGAAAAGACGTAATGTGGTCCAAGCCGGGGAAGTTTTTTTACCGCATCGTAGAGACCGGCTGCAAACTTTGCGAAAGCAGCGTGTTCTTGCGCTCGCTTTGTCACCTCCTCAAGACTGCGTCTGCTGTCTTCTAGGGCCTTCGCAATTTCCTTGGCCTTAGCCTGCGTAGCTTCTAGAGAGCCGAGTAGTCCTCCTCCTGATGCTTGTTCCCCTAAAAGTATATCCTGTCCTCGAGCTGCCCCGAGTTGAGCGAGAAGATCAACTCGGGCAGTATCTCTTTCGCCAGCTAATTGCTCCTCCCGTTCTAAGGCTGCTCTCCTTGCCTCCTGAAGCCCAGGCGTCTCCTTGAGTAGCGCTTGTTCTACAAGTCGCTCTGCAAGGCTACCGATTCCGGCACCAAGGACAACCTGAGCAACAACTGCTTCCCTCGGGAGCCCTTCACCCCTCACCAATGACTCTCTTCTGGTTGCTAAGAAGAGCTTAAAACCCGGCTGTGCAGAAAGAATTCGATCTCCTAGACGAAGAGGTCCATGTCGCAAAAGTGGTAGAAGAACTGCGGGCAGCACGTCAATTTCTTCAATGAGCACGGGCTTCCCAAAACGCACAGCGAGCTCTAGGGTCGTTAGAAACCGGGTATCTTCAGGCCTGGTGATCTCCAAGCCCGAAGATGCCTGATTCGATTTTAACCAGCTAACTGCAACCCCGGATGAATCTAGAAATAGAGGAACCAGAGGACCCTTCAGGGCCCGAATCGCAGCGATGAGACTTTCACTGTCCACTGGCAGACCCTGTGCTCTCCAGGAGAGTCGCTCTCGTTCCGTTGTCAAAAGTTCAATTGACGTCTTTAGGGCCTCATCTTGCTCCCTGGTTGCTTGATAGACGAGAAAAGTGGCTGCGCCTGCTGCTTCGACTGCCAGTCTAGATTTTCTTTCGGTAAGGTGCTGTCGCTGTATTTCCCAGTCATGGTGTTCCGCACCCAAGCCCTGCAGGAGTCCTTGAGCTGCCGCTAGACTCGTTTCTGTACTTTCGGCACGTAACTGCAAAGCTGCAACTCCCCGCGAGTGCTCAGCTAATTCCAGTTGTAATTGTCCCACACGACCCTCAACGGAATTCAACCCTGCGGCTAAACTTCCGAGCTGAGCTTCCGCGGTAGAGAGTCGTCTAAGGGTTGTTTAAAATATAATTCTATCAGGTGTCGACGGGATAATATTTAAAAACACATTACTCACTCAGCAAGAATTCTTTGCTCCCTTTCCAACGGTGCAACATCCCGTAGGACTTGACCATAGCGAAGATTCGCTAGGACCCAAGTTGCTAGTGGAGCTGCAGCTACGGACACTCTCCGGGCAGTTTTTTCTTCAAAACTTTCCGGTCTTTCTGTGACGAGTTTTTCGACGGCGTCTAAACTCGACGAAGAACTTCTTCGGGCATCCCACGTTCTGAGATCATCTTTCATCCCTCGCTTGGCTAAAAACGTCTTCATGCTGTTCCAGGACGTATCGCGAATTCCCATCAGCCGGAGAACACCTTCGAGAACGTCCCTGACCGGTGCTGGAGGTGCTCGCAAGGATCGGACCTCAGCAAGAGCATCGGCACCAATCCCAGCCACTGCCTGTGCTGCTTCTACGACCAAAGGTTCCACCTTACCCAGTTCCGCTTCAATATCTGCCTTTCGACGAGCAAGTTCCGCACTTTCGCGTTCTGTTTCTGCCTTTAATGTGGTCATTTCTTCACGCTGACCTGTCGCCCCTCTCATAGTAGCTGTGATCTGTTCCAGTGCGGAAGCTGCCTTGCCTTTCTCTATCTGGACTCCAGAAATTTATAAGTCTATAGAAAAGATCTGAAATTAGAGATTCATCCCCCAATTTATAGAATAAATACCTCAAGCTCCTCCTGCTGCTTTGAAGCCTCAGCCTGAAGTTTAGCGACATGATCGCCAGCTTCTTTGAGTCTTCCAATGCCAGCTTCTAGGCTGGCCAACTGCTGCTCGATATCTTCAGTCCATTGACTTTTTAAGGATTCGTATGAATGCAGGAGAGCAATAAAATTAGCTGGAGTTTTTTCCTCCGGATCGACAACGGTAAGATGTGCGGCGACTATGACACTAGTTTCTTGATCCTGTTCCGAGTCCCGATTCCCACATCGTCGAGTTGCGAGCTCTTTGAGAGCCAACTCCGAAGTCCACCACCGATCTCCTCCGAGAATAACGCAGTGGCACAGCACCCCAGATCGTTTAATCCATTTCTCATCCGTATCTTCTTCATCCAAAATAATAGCGACGCGGAGCAACGTCTTCAATCCTTAGGGAACAAGCAAGAAAATTTGTCAGAGGCCAGTAAGCACATGCATAAAAATGTGGGAAAAAGAATAAATAAATATTATAATTCGAGATTATGTGTTTCTTACTGTGCTGCATATACTGCTCTAAACTCCCAGAGAAATCTTCCCTTCTCGCAAGTTCCCCAAGAGGCACGATCATTCCGTCCAATTCTTCCGGCGTTACGAGCCCCGGAATCTCACCCGTATCGATTAAAGCAGCAATTAAGATCGCAATTCCCTCTTCCCTAAGATGATGCTCCTCCAGAAGTAGCAAAGTCGGTTCACCGTCAATACCAGCTGCCTGGACAGCTGCCCTAATTGCTACGCGTCCTCGACCTGAAAAGAGAAAAAAATATAAAATTTAGTTCCCGGACATTATGATATTAAATCCTAAGTTAGAATTTGGATGCCCACCAGGCGCGGCATCCATCAAACTGAAGGAAGACAACATAGCTGCGAGTCGCACCGCTGTTCTTCGTCCTGCACCTGGACGTCCAATTAAAGCGATTCCCTGCTGACTACTTCGACCTCGCTGACCGCGGCTGAGAGCCCAGCTAGCACCTTCGAAGATGGAACAAATTATAATTAAATAATAAATAATTATTTGCCGACGACGCTCTTCGCATCATTTGTATGATTGAAAACTAAACCTGCAACTAGTT
This sequence comes from Athalia cordata, assembly GCA_963932425.1. Lineage (NCBI taxonomy): Eukaryota > Metazoa > Arthropoda > Insecta > Hymenoptera > Athaliidae > Athalia > Athalia cordata. The sequence continues at coordinate 20,159,061 of OZ010628.1, read as the reverse complement.
GCAGAAACTTCGAGGTCATTTCTGTTTCAATCCTATGTCCATCTCTGACGCACTTTGCTGCTGCATTTTCTACTTCCTTTCGCCATTGCTCGGGGCCGTAAGGAATAAGCCCTACACTAGTACTTCCACCCCTCCAGGCATAAATGTCATCACCGGCTCCTCTAACTTCTGGGAATCTCCCAAGAACTGTCGATTCCCAACGCGGTCTCTCTGTTGGAGAAAGTCTGAAAACGGTTTCCAATTGGAAGAAAAATAAAAAAAATGGTGAAGTGAATCGCGGATTGACGCAAGGGAGCCCTTGGGTGGAACCTACCTTGCTGAGAAAAGTCTACGGCCGGCGTCCACCACGTGCCTGATCCTTTCAGATGCTTCCTCTGGAAAGGGATAGAATTCGAGGGCGTCTGCCCAGGCCGCAAGGTCTCTGGAGGTCCAATCCATCTCCGATGAAGCTAGTCCTCGGAAAGCTTCTAGCATCGCACCTGCTATTCGAGTGATTAAAGAATCTCCAACTTCTCTGTCACTCTCATCTCGCTTTAGAGAAGATCGTAAATGGAGTTCAACGATCGCCAGTAATTCTTTTGATCTTGGTCGCCTGTAGGAAATACGTAAAATTAAGAAGTTAAATTCAGGACTCCTTCTAATTCAGGTATACGATATAATTTACTAACGGAATGTGATGTGTTGCCAGCAGGGCTTCGAGCCTTGGATGGAGCGGAGTCGTTGAATCCGCAGTACAAACTACAGTAACCGGAAGTTTAGCAAACTCTAGATCGTTTTCGTAAAATCCTCCTTCTTGGAGAAGCTGCCTACCAAGTTCCTGAGGGAGCCATAAATATATGCAATGTCTGAGCCCAGTAAAAGTTATCTGCATGAAATATTGAATAAAAACCAACCTGGAGGTCCTTTGAAGCCAGGTGAATGTCTTCTAGCAATAGAATCAGACGTCGACCACTACGCGGTCTGTAGGTTCTGCCGTGAGAAGATGAACTGTCTACTTGAATACAAGCACGTTTTAATCTCGCTATTAGCTCTTCCGGCCCATGTAGCGAAGATCCACGTACCACGGAAGCACCACCCCGGACGTCCCCCGTCGACGCCAAGGCTGCTGCGATCGTTGAGCTCTTGCCGGCACCTGATAGACCCCGCAATAAAACCGGGTGACCCGATTCCATATAAGGGATTATTGCAGCCACGGCGATTTTGACAGAGCCTTATGAATCCAGATAGAAATCGTTGATGATATTTGTAAATTGTCAAGCCGTTGGAAATTCAATATAATACCTACCTGACATGGAAATTGGTCCTTCGTCGGTGTTCAGATATGCGATAGCTTCATCTAGTGGTTCTAAGCGATCTCTTTCTGGATCATAAATCGCAGCGCATGGTTTTTTTGAATCGGGACACCTGTGGATTCAATCGTAATAATCCTGCGTATTTTTCATTTTTTTTTGTAAGTAACAGAATTGAGGAACTCACCTACAGTCAGTTGCCTCGTACAAAAGTTTAGCCAGATTATCTCTAGTTGTGGAATCCTCAATTTCACCGCACAACGAACGCACTATAGCAAGAGATGCCATGGTGCGAGTTCGGGCTGATCCTAACTGTACCAAAGCGCTGTTCACCAAACCGGATGCTGACGATCGCTGCCCCTTCGCTTTGAGGACCGCATCCACCCCTTGAAATTTTTTTTCAGATTAACTGGCTCCTCCTAAATTACCTCGTGATCGATACCCTAACTTCTTACCATTCGGCAAATTATTGAGGATGACGTCTTGGATCTGTGGCGGCAATATCTCCAGTCGCGAGGGGGATAGCAAGGTTTTCGTAGGTACAGAACCCAGGTGGATGACGCCAAGACGAGAAACGGTTGCGGGACTGGCGCCGTCGAGTTTATGGGTCTCAAAGATAAATCTAAAATCAGGATTAGAAGATTTTGGATAAGGAATTAAAGGAGCACTTCTGACATGGAGAAATAAAATTATGAACCTGGTAGCAGGTCCAAGACGGATTCCAACTCCATTTGGCAAAGTCAAAAGTCTGTTATCATCTAATGCTGAATTCAAAGCTTCTGCCCAACCGGGTTCCACGTCCCCATCGAGGACGATCCAAGTTGGCGTACTTCCTGCTGACGCGACACTACCCGAGAGTAGCCCCTCCTGCCATTCCCTGTGGAAATATAATTTGTCGAATATTTTCCAATTGTACTTCAAAAAGTGTCGAATGAATTTCATTGAGGCGTTGAGGCTGACCTGGTCTGGGGATCCACACGTCCAAGAAGCCTTGATTTAGTAACAGCCCCTGGGTAGACGAGAAACTGAACAACCGGTGTTCCAATGAGCGACATCGCATGAGCGAGTGTCCTTCGCAAAAGAGTCTTTCCGGAGCCAGGAGGACCGACTACGGCGACGCCAGCACGAGATTTGAGTTGCTGGTCAAGCTGAACGCACCTTTCGACTACTTCGACACCTAATCCCGAAGATTTGCAGATAGCTTCGACAGAAGCATAAAGTTCTACGGGATGGGCAGCGTCTCCGAAGCTGGCTGAACGATTTTTTCGGTGCTCCTCTTTCGGAAATACATCCGAAAGTAGATCACCAAATTTAGTAGCATCAGATTCCGTTAATTTTGGCATAATTGCGATCCTGAGTCCTTCTAAAAGTCTAGATAACGAGTTGAATTATTTTACATCTCGTTAACCGGGCTAATTAATATCTTCCAGAAAATCACCTTGCTGTCTCAGCGGGTAACTTCTCATTCGAAGAGTGATGAACTGCTTCTAGAACTGATCTAAGCGCCCTGAGTCCCCAGTCATAGTGAGGCTGTCTAGATAAAAGTTTTTCGGCAAGATCTAAGGTCTCTACGAGTTGCTTGGCCAGAGTTCGAGCTTCCAAAAATCCGGCACACTCTAATAACGACCCGGCGATATCAAGCCTGTCCGGATGCGCCATCGCAACAGGTCTAAAAAGTCGTGCAAGAGAATCTGGAAGTCTGTGACGACCTCCATATTCCGCACCAGCTGGATTCATCGTTATAAAAATGCAGCAGTGCTTATCAAGTTTAACCCGCTCGGTACCCAGCTGAACATGAAGAGCTCCATCGCGTACTGCCTCTTGTAGAGGACCCACCAGCATGGAAACTGCGCTCAAAGTTTCTTCCTTCAGTCTATTAAACTCGTCAAAACATCCCCAAGCTCCAGACTGGGCAAGCCCACCCAGAATTCTTCGCACACTACCGGCGTCCATTCCTATAGATAAATATCATCGGTAACTACCATAAATTTAAAACGAGGATTTTTATCGACGCACCTTCGTCGCAGTTAAAAACCAAGACAAGCCGACCCAGAATTGCGCCAAGTGCTTTAACGCTCTCTGTTTTTCCAGTGCCAGCAGGACCAGTAGGACTGCCACCTAGACCGAGTCTCATCGCTTGAGAAAGGGCCAGGAAACATCTTTCCGTTAATGATGTGCGAACGAGACCAACGGAAGCGCCTTGGTACTCAAATCGATATGGAAATTCTGCTCCTGCACATTTTATTATTGGTGGTCCACCATCGGAAGTCTATGCAAAGGAGTTGAGTGAGTATATTTCAGTGGAAATGAATTAATGAATTCGAGATTGGGACGGATTTCTAAAGCGCACTGTATACTGACACCTCTGTATGTTCTCAGCTGCCTGCTCCAGTCCCAGGAGATCCTCGACGTGGTACCGGAAGTTGAAGTTGAGCTAATTAATGACCAAACTACTCCTAGATGATGAACCACGTCCAAGAGCAATCCGCGAGCCTTTAATGCAGTCAAACGATCTCCCACGTCTTCTAATCCACGATAACGAGCACGCTGAGCCTCCAATGCCTCCACTAGATTTTTCAAAGACGCAGTGCCCTCCCGCATAGCTCGTTCACATCGATCCGTGAAACGAATACGCTCAGATAGCAAGAGAATCTACAATAAGATGTTCATCCGAAATAAATAATTGTGGATTTTCTTTGATAAGGTGAAAAATAAATGAATGTAGTGCGCTGAATAATAAACACGTCCATACTGAGAAAGCCGAAGCTTGTGGTTTGTTAAAAAAATCGCGTCCACCCTCATAGAATCGAATTACAGTAGCAGAGAAAAATCGAAGGCATTCAAAATAATTTGTTGGTATTTTTAATTATACAAAATCATCGATATCTTAATCAAAGGTGATTACGATACCTGCGCTGGGTACCAGGAGGGATCAGGTGAAGAGTCTGCGAGACATTCGTCTAGACTGAGACGCAGGGCTTCTCTTATTCCCGCTTCGAGAGCCGCGAGCCATTCTGGCAACGGATCGGTTAGTTGTACTTCTTTTGGTAGTTTCAGCATCTCACCCTCCGGGGAAATGATAGCTTTTAAAGAATTTCCCTCTGTTACGGCACCGCCAACCCCTGGATATAATTTGGGTAAATGAGCGTCTAGTCCTCGTCCCCCGGAGACAAGTTCCAAAAGGTCTTCGTCACTCAAGAAATAAAGTCTCGGATATGCGGCGCGCTTTTCCTAATCGTGGGATAGTTGATACTCAAAATTAGATCGATAATTTGAACGAATAAAAGAATTGTACCTCAAGAAACTCATCCAAACTCCGTTGACACCTGTCTAAGGCATCCTTGAGGTCTACAAAGGCAGGAAGAGGAAGGCGCCTTAACGCTGGGATTCTAGAGTCCCTTGATATTTCTGCCATAAGATACCTGGGACAACGGTGAATTTTGAATTTCGATTGGGTTTTTTGGTCGAGAAATTCTATCGCATGAAACTCGTCTTCTTTTCACCTGTACTCCTTATCGGCACGAATCCATTTTGCTGATTCATTGGGCGCCGCACCTCCTCCAAAAATCGGCTCAAGATATACCCATTTCCTCTGGATCGCACTAAGGATCCTGACCCTTTCTTCTAGTTCGGCAAGAGTAGCTTCCCAGCGACCTGCTTGTGCTGAAAATCTTTCGTAGCAAGATGAGCTCCTTGCGCCTTCCAGGAGCAGTCGTAGCTCACCTTTTCGCAAATTTAATTATTATTAACATGAGCATACCAAGTGTAAACGCTGGGACACTTGGTATAAACAGCGAATGCAAAATTTCGACTCCATTTACACTACCAACCTGCTCTTGTTAAAAGACCGGCATACTCAGCGACGCAATGCACGTTTAAACCTTGGCTATCTTTAGTCATTTGCAAAGGAAGGGATGCTGAACCCTCCCAAGACTCGAGTTCGGCAAGAGCCTGACGAATTCCGCCTTCAGCCGCGGCTTTTTTTGTCACCGTCTACAGATTTGCAAATGACAGTAATTTTGTAGTTGGAAATTCTTCTGTTGACGGAATCTTTATTCTTTTACCTTAATTTTATCAATGTTCTCGCTAATAATCGGCGCTACATTCAAAAGATGACCCAGCGTGACGTCCTGGAATCTTTTTGTAGGCAAGTTCAGGATTTCAGCGAGTTCCGTCCAATGTTCATCGACCAGGTCGTCGGATCGGACGTACTGAACCCATTCGATTGCAGCCCTTATTTCTCGAACCCTTTTTTCAACGAAAGTTTCTCGTCCAGTCGATTCCCGCTGTGCTTCGATTTCTGATCCTCCAACACGCGCGTGAAGACGTGCCTCCCACGAATCGAGCCAATCCTGAAATCGAGGCAATCGCCTTCTAGCAACGCTCCACTCTTCGGCCTCCTGCTTGCCAAGTTCTTCCATAAATTCCGACTGTACTCGACAGTTAGTTTCCAAGGCTTCAAGTTCTGCCTCAATCTGAGAGGGTGAAGGCTCTTCACTTCCGTCTCCTCCACTTTCAAGATCGTCCTATGATTTAAAACGCTGGCATTAGAAAAAAATTACCACCAGAAACGCATTGCTGGAAATAATTCTTACCCCGATATCCTGGAGATCTAGGGCCAGACGGTGGCACTCTTCGTCTAACGATTTCCTCGTCTCGATCAAGGTGACCCATCGCTCTCTCGTAGTCGCCAGCCATTCCGCATCTACTACTTCCGGTCTTTCACTCCATCTCACTCCCCATCGTTCCCGGTCATCCCTTAACGTGATATATCTGTGGCGTAAATTAAGTTTCGCATCTTCTACCTGGCGCGTAATCACCGCTTGATGTCTTTCCAGCCGATCAGCTAGACCTTCCCACGCTGCCCTTGTCCCGCTGACTCCTGTTGGATTTGATAAATTAAAAGTTGTTCGTCTTTCGTAATATTATCCTGTGGAAATCCCGATTGCCGACCTTCGAGTCGTTCCCTTGTCCAGGCGGCCAGGACTCTGGCGAGTCCAGCAACATCGTCGAGTTCCTTAGCGATGCCAGAAGCATCATCGCGAATTCTATCATAAGCTTCACGGGCCAATCCTATTTCTTCTACAGTTCTAGGACGCTGGTCAAGTTCCTTAGATGCAGATGATAGAAATTCTGTGACTGCTACTAAGCGCGAGGAGGCCTCAGTTTTTAAATCAACCGAAAGTCGCTCCCAACTTCTTCGTGTTGTCGATTCCAAATCACCTCTTGCTGTTCCCGTATCTACTCGCACGCACCAGAGTCTTACCTCAGTTCCCCTTAATCGACCAATCTGATCGATAAATTTTCAGGATGAATCACAGAACATATTTGTAGGATATCCTGAGGTGAATAGAATATTACTTCTTACCTCTTGCGCCCACTGTTTCGCGTCCTTAAAGGCTTTTTCCCACTCGTTAAAAGGACGGCCCTTCAAACTATGAAATATAAAATATAAGACGGCGGTCTAAAAAATCTGAGAATTCAATTGACGACTTACCGTTCACCAGGGTCAATTCTAGCCGGTGCTGTCAAAGGCGTCCATTTCAACCGAGTAGCCTCCATGGCAGCGAGAACATTTTCAGCATCTCCATAGACTCGGCCAAAAAGGTACGCACTGCGTTTTACGAGACCGCTAAACTGTCCTTCAGCGATATCACCAACGCCCCGGAAGTTAGTTGGAATCGAAAGAAACCGGCGTAATCCGGAGTACAACTTTGCACGGACTTCCTCAATAGGTGGTCGCCACTGGAGGCGACCTTCCCGAAAAACTAGCTCGACTCTGACTTCCGGTAGTTTTTGCAGAAGTGAAGGTAGCGCAGCTCTGATGAAACAGGAAATTAAAGTCCGTTGAAATTATGTGAATTTCTTCGTGCAAATTAATTTTTACCTGTAAGCAACACCGAGGGCTTTGAGCAACTGACGATCCCAGTGAAGTTTCCATGCCTTAGTATTTCCGTATTCGCTTTCCACTGTATCAACCGTCGACCTCATATTCCTCAAGGTTTCCTTCCACCCGCTTTGATTAATAGCGAGATTAACCCCCTCGCTTTTTAAAAGACTTGCAACTCTTTCGACAAGCTCGGTATGTTTTGTGCTCAGCTCAGAATTTTGTCTGGCGAACTTTCGTACCTATAGACACCATGTGCAATAATATGAAATTCTGGAATTCTAGTTTTCCGAAAAAATATCAAAAATCAAATCATTCACAAACCAATTCCCTTAGACGCGTTGTGTACGCGTCGACTCTTTGCGCGTCGCTCCATGCAACTCCAGACTGTTCACGGACAGCACGTGCAAGTTCCAAAGCTGCTACGAGCATCAAAGGTCTCTGTGATAAAACCATTCGATCTCCAATCGTATTATGGAATGTTGCAACCTGCTGCAAAGCTTTCGCACGACCGGCCAACAATCCTGCTCTTTCCGCTAGCATACTAATTTCCCTTGGTAATTCAATCCCTGCATGTAAATTGATTCAACAGAAGTGATTCGTGGACAGGAAATTGCGATTAAAAATCGGTTTAATCCTGTGGAAAGTAAATGAGAATAGCATCTGACCTTGACCAGCTAAAGCTCGGACCTCACGCACTAGTTGCGTGAGTCGCGGATCATAAGTTACTCGCATCATGCTAGTTCCGGTTAATTCGACTACTGCACCATCCGCGTTCAAACTAAGCTCCTTCGAAAGGACTGCTGCTCGTACTTCGTTCGTCTGAAAAAAATAGAAACTCGAAGTTGAATTTTTAACGTTTTTTTTTTTCATCTTGGTTCTAAGTTACCCAGGACTCGATGAGCTCCTGTCGCCGCGATGCGGTCTGCTTGAGAGCTGAATTAATTTTCGCAGCTGCTTCATCGTAGCCGGGAAGATCATCGAGTAGTTCTTTGACGAGTCTTTTCATCCCTTCAAGTCTCAACTCAGCCGTTCTTGCGGCTTGAATTTCCTGCAGGACTCTCGGACTGTCGATAAGCCGTAGTGTGTCTGGACCAACTTGGCAGGATTCTACAATAATTGACCAACATCATTGATCGATTTTTTACGTCAGCGACTAAACTTATAACTTTTCGACATCGAACGCACCTACGAGACCGCTGATTGCTGATAAAAGAGCCTCTCGTTCACCGCGCAAAGCCCTCCTGAGAGCTTCCCTCTTCAAGAGATCACCGTACCGCCGAAATTCTGCAGCTAGTTCAACAGGACTTTGAACTCCGGAAAATTGTACACGCAGCTTGCCCGCTACTCTTTCTTCTGCAGGTGCAAGAGATTCTTCTACCTTTCGTTTTGCACGTTCCCATGCTACTTCATTTTCATCTACACCTAAGCCTGTAGAATTTTTTATTTTATAAGGACATCGAAGGAATCGAAAATTTACCATTTTCATTACCTTGCACCTCGTCAAACGCTCGGAGAAGGTGATCAGTGCCTAAAGCGATCCGTTCACTTGGCGTTAAGAGTCTAACAAGTTGCCTATGCTGGACACGAAGTTCCGCTAAAAGCCTGAAGAATAATATTAAAAAAAAAGTATGATAACTTTCTGAAATTCCTCGTTCAAATCGTGAGAGAAAAAAAATAAAATCCCTCGCACCTGAGCCGTTTTCCCAGTCTTAGGCATCTCTGAGGTATATGAACACCGCCCTTCCAGGGGTGAAGAGATTGATGGGGCCAAAAAAGTCCGGTAAGTCTTTCGGAACTCGAGGCCCATTTTTCGCAGAGCGTTGCGCCAACGGAAACAGCCTCGTCTCGTGCCTGAGCATTATCTGTACCTTGCGTTCTCAAAAGAGCTTCGACAACGGAGACTACCTCATTTCCGATCACATCAAGAAGCAATTTTGTTCGAGATTCAGAGTAAGCCGAACCCTCCAGCTTCCAAAGATCATCGACAAACCCCGCGACGGCTTCTAGACCTTCTTCCGCACCCTCGATTCCTTCTCTGAAAATCATGCAGGTCGTATATGGACGGAAAAAAAAGGAAAATATCGAGCCCTACCTCGAAGCGGTAATGCGGTCAAGTTCGACTCTAACGTTTTTCAATATTTCTGCAGCTTCTTGCGCTACTCTACGGTCTTCGGAACTTTTTGCATCATTCGCCCGCCTTTCCCAGGTCGCTTGTTCTTCAGCAACGTTAGTAGCGGCTCGAGGACCAAGTAAATCCTCTTCAAGTTTTTTCAGAATATTACCAGCGATCCCTGCTCGTTGTAAAGCCGGAGCCCAAACAAGACGGAGTGCGCTAACAAGGGACAAAGTTTCCCCTGTATCGTTTGAATCACGTTTCTTGGCTCCTCCGGTAGTAGCAATTTGCACAAGTTCGTGAAAATTCTCTTCCGTTACAGCCATCGAAGCCACCTAAGTAATCGATAAAAAATAAGATAGACAAGAACTATTGATAAATAGAGTAGTCGCAGTGAACTTTTTCAACCTTGAAAAACACCAGGGTATTTCCACCTCGGGACGGTAATTCATTAGTAAGTTTAAGATCAGCTGAATCCTGCGGACGTGGCTGAGCGCACAAAGTCCTGCAAGATGGTTCATCGAGAAATTTATCAACTTCCGGTGTCCCGGTGACCTCTAAATCGTCGTTACTCGGCACCCCAAAGTAATGAGCGGCAGTAGAAAGTATCAACAATCTTCGCCGGTCAAGTTTTACCATTTTTGAATTGACCCGGTGACAATCACCACTGAATATGTCAAAATTATAATTCACGAGTGGCTCACAATTATAAACGCTAAGATCGACGTGCTAGTTAATAGTAACGTCACACCGCAATCGGTTTACTTGTTGTTAGTCAGCTTTGTTTCATGTTTGGGTCTAATCGTCCCCATGACAACAGACCCCAGGGCTGCGCAATGTCAAAGGTATACGAAGGCTCGTACCTACATCATACGTGATCTTTTTTTATACTTTCGTCATTACTATTTTATTTTCTTTCATTTTTATTTAACTTCTTTTACCAGAATCAAAATTGATAATAATCTTTCGACACGTATTAATCTTAACTGGTACTCAATTGAAGTGGTTATTTATTGTACGTGATGTATTCTTCGTAACGTCTGATAATATCAGAGATTAAAATTTAAAAGAACAAAATTCTCTCTCTCTTGTATATAATCTCGTTAAGGTTAATCGATGTACCGATAATTCAATAAAACTACCTTCTTTTTTTCTTATTCCCTATTCATCAATGAACTATTGATTTATTGATTATGCAGATTAGGAATCGATAAAGGGCTTGCGATAAATTAGGCAATTATCGGCATACTGGATGAGACTGCACCTTTGGTATATTTCATCATATAATCAATCACTTTTTAGTGTAACGCTTGATAATAATTGCGGTATCAATATTTAATCCGAGATAAAATCGGTAATATAATCTTTGAGTAAAATTACGTAGATAATTTCTGATCCTAAAAAAAGTTCGTCATCATACGAGTGCGTATATGATTCAAAGATAATATACCAATAATTCAAAATTATCAGCTTATAGCATAGTTGGTAGACGAAACAATTATCTATACGCTAGTTCCCACCGATGACGTATAGTGTATATGTCTAGTATAAGTTTCAAATGATAACAAGAAAAGAAGTTAATAATCTTTGCAAAAATCATTTTATCGGACTTTCCCAAATGTATACGTATTACTAATCCGCAGACTTGTTATCCGATCTTATCTGCAAAAACCATCGACCAGACAAAAACTAATTCAGTATTTTCCCTATCAGCAAAGTTTGAACGAAATCAAAGCTATAGAACGCGACGATAATGTACGACCTCACTTCCTTCTTTGCTGTCCTCAAGTACGGGACCCCCGGTCATTATTAATTAGTAGTAGGATACTTACAATTAGTATAATTTATTTCTTTTTTTACCAACATTTATTCTGCAATTTTAAAGTTTGTGTTTGTGATAGTGTAGAATTAAATAAATATAAATACTATATCATGTCAAAATTACCAAGCCTCTGGTGGATATTATATTCGCTCCTGATCCACGCTCTATTTTTGGCACCAACAATTTACATAGTCATTGTATGCGTGGAATCGAACTATTCACTCTACATCTGGCATCCGGCATGTTTCACAGTTGGGGTTAGTAAAAACTAAATAAATGAATAAGAACAAGTGACATCCGATCCTTGAGATTAACAGGATCAAATAATTAATTTCTTTTTTCTAAATATTGCCGCAGTGTTTCTTCCTGATGACCGAAGGGGTCCTAGCAGTTTCCGGTGAAGCTTTATTAGCCGCAAAAGTATCAAGACCAACTCGCGTCAAGATTCATTGGATCCTTCATATTTTGGGATTAATACTTTTGGTAGTCGGATTTGTGACGATTGTAATTAACAAGGAGAATAGTGGACGACCGCATTTTACGAGCGATCATGGAATAATTGGTTTGGTCGGAACGCTCGCCAGTGTCATAATCGGTTTCACAGCTATTTTCACCCTCCTATGGAGTACACCCAGACTAAATTCACTCATCAGTCTTTCGAAAATGAAAACTTTCCATATTGTCGGTGGGGTAATAGCGATGGTATTACTAGTCGCTGGACAAGCAACTGGAATAGAATCATGGTGGGGTACCAGATCCGATCGTACAAAACTTACACTTTCAGCTTACATCGTCGGTACAATTTTCTTATTAGCTAAACCAATTTTCACTACCCAAGTGAAACTCAGCGGTATCGCATCGTGAGAAAAAATAAGTGTAATTTAAGTGAATTACGTAAGCCAAAGACATTTTTATTCATCATCTTCATTTGACTGCGAAAATTAGTACGAACGAAAAGAGAGTAAAAAACAAGGAGATAGAAAAAATTATCAATTGTACATCGCCGCACCTGATTACGATTCGTCAACCATGTATACCAATCCTTTATTAATTCCACAAATCATGTAGACGATACATATGTATACATAATATTTATTATATATATATACATATATATATCTATGTATGACATAAATCAACAATATAATCATATTTATTTAGTTTCTATTTACCTGTTTTCCTTCCTATAATGTATATTTATTTCTATACAATATGAGAGGGTTGCTATCGACGATCTGGTACGACCGATGAAACCAAATGTATTTATACTATAGTGAAAAAAGAAGAACAATCACATGTGGATTTATAGAAGAAATATTTGTACGTAACTCTTCAGTCTGCTATCTCAATAAAATAATCTATTAACATTTCACGAATCATTTATTATTCGCACCATGTATATTGTCATTGGATTGTTTTAAGTTCATTATGTCGGTGGTTTTGAGAGAAAAAAGCACCTTATAGAGGTGCAGAATGTAAAAAATAAGAAATCAGCTTAGCTGAATATACAATAAACAATAATTTTTGCTTCCGAAATAGATTCCAATGATTAGAGCATTAAGCATTTATTAGCCATTATGTTCGCAGTCCTGAATTTTTTTCTTTTCTTATCAAACAACTTTGGTCGTAAAAAATCCATCGATAGCAAACCTTGTTGTAATATAGGTTTCTTTCTTTTTTTTTTTTATTTTTATTTTCTGTCTCTTTTGGTTCTAATTATATTATACATTACACATATATGCTTAACAACATTACTTAACAACTTTTGAATCATGCGGCGGGTTACAGATACTAACGTAACGCAATTAATTATTGATTATTTATTCTCTGTCTGCGTGATGGGATGATTTTTTAATCGGATATTTAGTTAAATACTTTCAGTGACGCGACGGAGGTGCGCTTTATCATTCATTATTACATAAGTTTCGTCTCTTCAAATAATGACAAGATAATATATTTTTTCGAAATCCTGATCATGTGAACGCTGAAAATATAATTTTTTTAAATAAATTTTATCCACTGTGCATATAATTATACTTATAATATTAATTATTCATATCGACCAAGAACTACATAAATTAATTTATTATAATTTTTAATAATCTACATACTCTTCGCGGCCATACCTCACCGATTATACATTCTGTAAAAAATTGTACAGAGCAAAAAAGAAATCATTAAAAAAAAAAGAGACGAAGAATTATCACAATTATCATACACGGGCTGAATGTTATAATCGGATAAATTATTCTGATGCTAAGTTATTATTTATTACGTATTATACATATCTTGTAATCGATTCGATTTATTATGGCAACTTGATCTTGAAGATTTTCGATTACGATTGATTAATTGAATGTCTGCAGATATGTATTTATACACAGTGGCCCATTGTATAATTTCCGGCAGTCAAACATTTTTCCAAGAATTTGTAATCGAACTAACATACATACACGTAGTATAGATAAGGAAAGAAGTCTCGATAAAAAGTTTTGTTTAATCCAAATTGAAAAATATCTGCCGTTATTGAATTATTAAGCAACTGAAATTAACGGGTATAAATGAAACATTCAGCCTGTACAATAATCATACCGCATTTATTATATTAACCTCCTGTATTCTGAACGAAGTGCATCGTGATTATCTATTTCTCGTCTCAAATAAAAACAGCTGTTGATAGTTAAAACCTAGGGAACATTTTGTACTGAATTCGTTCAATTATGTAAATGCGCGCGCGTTACACGTTACTGTTGATTTAGTTACCGTTAATTATTAATTATTATTATTAATCAAAATATGTATTGTTATACTGCACAGCGGATACAACACTAATAATTATAATGCAGTACGCTGAGGTTAACGCACGAGGCGATCATAATAATAATGATCGCTGGACATTCGATTAAATTATTAGTATTTATATATAATTTATACCTATATGTATAATATGTATTTATATACCTATTCAGGTAGAGCAACAAATATTTAACCGCGATATAATATACTATTATAATATAATTTTCAATATTAATCCCTCCAGCACTACGTCCATTATTTCATTATAATTTATCCTAAATATCCAACATGTATATGTATATATACATAACATATATATATATACTATTGTAAATTATTATATGAATATATGTAACATCTTCAACCAACTATACAACTCTATTAATATTATCGATTAGACGTACATTAATATATGTAGATTTGGACAATTCCGTATGCCTTTTATAATCAACAAGGAGGTTTAGTTAGGTACGCGGATTTCTAATCGTCTGGTTCCTAATTTAATCTATTGATACATTATACCTAATATATATCTCTAACAAAATACGATCTAATTTTTGCACTCGACTCCCATCATACAACACCTATTTACATAAGATGTAATACCTGTTCCACTTTAAACTTCTTCGTTTGGGTTTTTCATTCGAGATCGAACGATTACAATTCGTACAGACAGATTATGGCTGTCAAAAAGTGACCTTCTATCTAATGTGATAAAAATACGCGATCATTATATCTGCAAGAAAATAGTTATAATATATTTTCCATGTTTATTCCTTCAATCCCTGTAGGTTAAATTTTTTTTTTATTTTTCTCCTCTAAAATATCGCACTTTTTGTTCAAGTGGTTTATGAAATCACAAAATCCAAAAAGAAAAAAAAAAAAAAAGACACGTTCAAAAATAAACCAACCTGATCAAGTAATCATTATTGTTGCACACTGTTCTTTTGACTTACAATTATTATTAATATTACTCTCACTAGCGCTATATTATATCGTTAATATAATTTTATTATTATTATTATTATTATTGGTATATCAATATTATCGTACATTATACAATATGAACGCGTATGGTACACCGCAGGCGCATGACATAAGTAGGGTAGACGATAGCACCTATATATGTAATACGATTATTTATATACCTGATTAATGGCTATACACGTGCATTTTTTGTATTTTTGTATTTTTTATATTCATTAATTTATTGTTTGTTTCTCTTCTACCTTTTTGATGTTCAATCGATAACCGTTATCAAGGAACATGGTATATGTATACGTATACAACTACATGAAATATATATTTATATATATTTTATTACGTATACTAATAATTTTTTTGAGATTTATTGACTCAACGCTCTCGCCTTTGATTCACTAACAATAGTTCTAATAGTATAATATAATATTTTATCAATTCATTTAATTTTTTTCCCTTTTGATTTGTGATAATCCAGTTTTATACTTCAATTCTTTATTCTAATAGTTTGACGAACCTGATATTGTAATACTGTCGATCACGTGGTATTCTTTGATCATTATAAATCTTTTGTACCTTCATTTTTTATCCGGCTTCTATATAATTTCTCACTATGACAGTGTTTTAAACTTGTACATTATTATTTTAATTATTCCTTTTTTTTTTGTTCAACTAATTTAACATTCACGACTACAATGACATGCTCGAATTTTATAACTTAATTTCTCCCGCAGTTCTATGTAGATATATCTATTAATATATTCGGTTAATTTATTTCTTTTGTTTCATTGTTTCGTTTGTCGAAAAATTGTTGAATTGCAGATGTGAATGTTAGAATATAATAATATTTATAGCCGCAAACTTTTCATCATCATCGGTAAATATATATTTAACTAATCGACACATCGCAATATAAGTTGACCCGCGCCCAGCGCGTGGCCGTAACAAAATAACGTATTCTTACAAATATAAAAAACATTGATACAAATATAACAATCGATATATGTATATGTATATGCTCATATTATTTGTCACTAATAGAATATAATTTATAGTCAGGTATATGATATAAGGGCGCAGCTTCTTTTTTGTCTTCTTTTCAAAAAAACGAACTGCGGAAGGCGGAGGCGGTATATATATGATTGTTATACCGTTTACCCTGCTTACATATATATGAAATAAAGAGAAAAACGAGAGAACAAATTTGTACAAAAAAA
The DNA here is from genome assembly GCA_963932425.1 of Athalia cordata. Classification (NCBI taxonomy): domain Eukaryota; kingdom Metazoa; phylum Arthropoda; class Insecta; order Hymenoptera; family Athaliidae; genus Athalia; species Athalia cordata. The sequence goes on along the minus strand of OZ010628.1, from coordinate 20,142,953 downwards.
CAAACGGGGAAGAAGAAAGATTCCTGGAATCTATTGATTATTTTTGATGTTCGAAAACAAGGAGAAATCAACCCTGTTTCCCTCTCGAAATGGGAAGACTATTCGCCATACTCGCTAAACTAACTTCGGAAGATTTGGCTAACCCCTGACAATTATTGGCTGTAAAAAAATAGATGACGTTAATTTTGATTATCCACTTTTCATCTTTCGTTATACTTACTCTCTGACCAAATTTCAGTGAAGTTTTTATTGATTCGTGCGTGAAATCTGTAGCGGATCAATGTTTTTTTACTGTTGTGTAATTATGCTCAAAATACCACTGATATTCGATGACTAAATATATCTGATTTTTCACCGAAATTAATTCAGAGAGTAACGTGAGTCAGCGCTGGTCTACAGCATAATTGCGATAAACCAGTTTACCGCATACAACTGACTTTGAATATTTTTTCCCTACCGCGGGCCTGCAGATGCGAGGGTGATTCGGCCGATCCTAGGACACCTATATTTATATATGTATAGACACTTAGTTATACACATGATTACACGTCAAATACCGAATAACTATGTATTATACCACCTAACACAGCTCCGGGATTCTAGTATCTATAGGCTCCAGACTCTAATTCATACTCGTTTACCGAATCTAAATAACCGCGTGAACAATTACCATGCTGATAATTTCGCTTGTACGACCAATTAATCAACCAATTTGTTATCAGACCTGCTGCGATGCGCAGATTAAATCGGTCTTGCTAGAATTTTTCAATATCGAAGGCCCAGGTAATTTTGCTGGTCCACCAGGTACACCCCCTGGACACAACGGGGGCTGTACCATCGGCTTTCCATTTACCAATACGATCGTGTCACGTGCTGGTTCATATCCTCCCGAAGAAGATCTTCCAGCACCCCCTGCGAAATTTCGAAAGTCAAGAATTCGGAACCGAAGTTAACGATGAAGAAAAGAATCGGAAAAACAATTTATGGAAAAAGATCAACGGCGTACCGCGTGACGATGGCGGTGGGGTTCGTGATTGCGCCCTGGACGGTGTTGCCGGACCCCATTCAGGGGTTGGTTGTAAGAGGAAGCGAGCTCTGCACCAAATGGAACTGCGTGATCCTTTCGATTTTCCCTTAGAGTCTAGATCGTCAAGATCGTCGTCCTCGTAGACGTCGTCATCGTCGTAACCCGGGTGCCGTGAACCTGGTTTACGACGACGTGTGCTCTTCTCTCCAATGTCGAGCTGGTTCTATAGAAATCAATAACATAAAATATGTTCAACCTGTTCTTCTGTATCGGCAGAAATAAACTTTCGATAAAATACCCATTAAAGTTTAACACGTATATTATTATCTGATGATAAAGTTAAATGAATATGCATTACAATATGATCACTTAGAACCGAAACGGTGAGAAACTTTGATCTTTTCTACAGGTACGAAAATTTGTGCGATGAAATATGATCGAGAAATTGCTACTTACGATGGCAAATCCAAGGATTACGAAGACTGGCAGCATACCAACTGTCCATCCAACGACATCCGCCCAACGCGGATAAATGTAAAGGCCGAGACGCATCGGCTCATATTCTACCCAATTGAAAAACAGGATGAAGAAAAGCGCCGCGGGTGTAATAACCTTCCACATCCAGGTCCAGAAAAAACGCCAACAACGACCTCGAGGGCCTATCATTTGTTCAACATCGTCCAAAAATCGATCCGCTCCGTACACCCAAGCCACAAGGATACATTCACTGATTGCTATCAATAGAACCGACCAATTAGCCGCGTATTTATCCATCAGTTGCAGCCAATACATTCCCGCCTGTAACGAGAAGATCGTTTGCTTCTTATTGTTCGATCCATTTTTTTGATGGTCTTGTATATTAGTGAGAACGGCAAAAAGTGACGAAAGGGCTGATAAATATACTTACGTTGGTTGTGAAAATGAGACCACCTGCATATCCGAGGATAGCGGCTGCTAGAACGACCCAGAATTTATAATTTCTTAGCGCAGGTACACCGTCGAGTATTGCTGTAGTGACTGTCTCCATCAGAGCAAACTGAGAGTCCAAACCAAGGGTTAAAAGCATAACGAAAAATAGTAATGACCACAGGGGTGCGACCGGAAGACGAGCGACAACCTGAAGATGTTAACAGTAATTGATTAAATTCTGTATGCGTTGTGATAATACTTAGATTTTGAATGTTAGTTAATTTACCTCGGGATAGACGATGAAAGCGAGACCTGCACCCTGGTCAACGACAGATGCGACTGGGACGTTGAGTTCGTTTGCGAGGAATCCGATTACGGAGAATATTACGAGACCAGCAAAAAATGAAGTGCCGATATTGCTTACAGCCACAATTAGAGAGTCCTTGTAACAGTTGTTAGTAAATTTGTTGTACGAGCTAAGAGTTATTAAACCTCCCCAAGCCGGACTTAAGGCGAAAAATATTTGGACCGCTGCGTCGCCCCAAACTTTTGCTGACGCTAAACGGCGCCAATCTGGTGTCAGGTAGAATAAAATTCCCTCTCTAGCACCAGGTAAAAGTATACCACGGATGAAAAGAGCGATCTGTCGAAAGATTTTTTTCTCTTATGTAATTATTGTATATTAAATAGGTTTTTGAGTTTACGTATTTCGAGATTACTTACCAAAACGACGTACGGAAAGAGGGCCGTAAAGTAAACAACCTTCCCAGAACTTTGAACACCCTTGCTCAGACAGAGAAAAACTATTACCCAGGCCAGAAACAAGCAGACTGCTAAAGCCGGACGTATTGAACCCGTTTCCTCAATCCCAACGCTCAATCCCAGGACATGATTGCTGTGGAAAATGCATGTTATGTTAATAAAGATATCGGACACTTCGTCGTTCGATTATTTTGATCAGGGAAAATACCGACTTAAAATACTCCTCCGCAGGGGGTTTTCGGACGACAGTAGTTGAGTTTCCTTCTAAATCGATCGTTGACAACTGCGTGTAATTGAGACAACTTCCTCTATAATATGTTGTGTTTCTTCGAGCGCAATTTTCCGCTGCTTCGGGGGTATAGCAATCTGGAGTGCTCCATGCTGGGTCGCAATGACCCCAAGGCAGCACTCCAACGCCTGCAGGAAGTAGCGGTTTCAGTTAATACCAGTCATAAAAATCGAAGAAGAAAAATGAATTAACTACAACATTATTCCTCACCAGCCACCGATGCGAACATGTAATATAGAGTCCAAGCGATGATAAGATTGTAGTAGAGCATCACAATCGAACTGACGAGAACCATTCCGTAACCCAGACCCCGAAGTAAAGGACAAAACCTTTTGTAAGCAGCTACCGGACCGAGACTCGCGTATTGACCTTTATGAATGATGATATTTTGAATGTCAGATGTACTAAAACTCCATGATTGTAATTTTACTAATTAATTTGTACCTAGAGAAAGCTCCATGAACATGAGGGGAAGTCCAGCGATAATCAGCATGACGGTAAACGGGATCAAAAATGCGCCGCCCCCGTTTGAATAGCATAGATAAGGAAATCTCCATACATTTCCAAGGCCGACACTGTAGCCAAGAAGAGATAAAAGAAAGTCGAACTTTCCCGTCCATTCGCCTCTTTCCGGGTGATCTTCTTCCGCTCCCTGAAGCGGCGCTTGACTGTTTGCTACGGAGTATTTGTCCTCGTTCTGCAGTGAGGGAGATACGGTGTATGAGTTATAAACTCTTAAAATTCAATGAGTTTACTCTTCATTGAGGATTCAATACTACTGGTATAGGACAATGGGACACGCACACTTACATCCCAAGAGTCGAGATAGGGACGCATTCGCGCCGGTGAATCCTCCATTTTCACCCTCGAATCAAATAAGGGTGCTCCGCAGCTGGGCGATATTCAAAAGCTCACGTGCCTGATCTCGTGCACTTGATCCATATTATAATTAGCAGTTGATTGATTCTGCATTTTTCATCAAATATCATAATCAATTATTTATATGTATAACAATTAAAAATCCCTCTTTGTTTCTCGATAAACTAATCCACGCCTCATCATTTCGCGAAGGCACGCGATTACACTTTCTCGGGCTTCGGAAATGCTCCTCATTTTTAAATATCCTCCAAGTAGCAATTTATGCAGGTATTACGCTCGAATCTTGCACACCTCACTGTGTATAATATTTGAAACAATCGCATAAACGTTAGTTTCGAAAACATGTAAATATAATTATTCATACTACAATTTGGTGGTACAGTTCTCTCAAGCATCAAAATCGATTCGTGCGGCCGACTTTGGTTTCGTTTGAATTTAAATTAATATACTATTACCCATAGAATTTTTTTTCGTCAATTTTGAATCAAATAATCTTATAATTAAAAATCGCGGATCTGTTCGCTGGTATTTATAGCACCAGTTAAATAAATCCGCGCGCGTTTTCCCTCGGCGGATTTAGGACCGCCGCGGGTACGCGATATTGGTATGAGCTCACGGACGGTCGTCGTCTGGAGGGTACCCGGGACAGGGTGAACCAAAAATCATCATCGTTAAAAGTACGCACGCGTGCACGGGCGCGCGCACCTTCACCAGCGGTACCCACGCACCACGTAGGTCACGGCTGCCGCGATTCCGTGCGATAAAATCCCCATTCGACCATGAACTTCGTTTTTCCTTTTATAACGCGGGATTATCCCCCATGATACAGGGAATTATCTAGATGCAATTGCACGTCTCCCAGAATTATCTCTATATGAAAGTATTTGACTGCCCAACGTACAAGAGGGGTGTCCCATATGGGGGAGATGGGCCAAAGATGGTAAAAGGGAATTATAAAATGAAAGCAAATCACCCGGCCATCGGGCTCTGGTAGCCACCCACGGTGCGATGCTGACAGTAATCGATATTGCCGCTCCTGCGACCTACCTTTCATCCCACTTTCCCTCAGGATACCTCACACACGAGTTAAAGGCACGCGTGTGTGTCGTATATGTGTGTACCGCAGATGTGTATCTACACATTATTCTATAGATTAACATACGTATTGTACATGCTATTATACTTATATATTTCTTGCCAAGAACATTGGCTACAAGTTTATAGCCCTTTAAAAAAGCGTCAGCAAAATGCACCATTTCAAGTATAATCTGTAGAGGGGAGCTTGTTACAGGGGAGGAAATTAGTGAGAAGATGATGGTCGTCGAGAGCTTATCTGTATACAGGCAATTTTTATCGGTCGGCCAGAAGGACGTTCGTTATAATTTTATTCATGTTGAGAGTATTATAGGTGCTGAGAGAGGCGGCGAAAGATGCTGGATCGATTTCAAACGGGGGAAACTCCCTCCCGCCCTTCCCGGGAGGGATGGGCCCTCCAGTCAACTCGAGTCTCGACAAGTCATCCAAAAATCGCACCCTGAATTCCCAATCTTCCGTAACTTATATATTCTGAGAAAAGGCTTATACACTTCCCTTTCATGACCTTGGAACGAGGTATAATCGACGCTTTATTGCCACTTGAAATTCATATTCTCGAAAGCTACAGCAGTGAAGAAATTTGCTAATCAATATTCTCTGATACCATGGGGATCGATTACAAAAAAAATCGATCACAAGCAGTGGCAACAAGGCAACTTATTGATCTACGAAAATAAAGAATTGCATAATCATTGATAGCGAAACTTTAGAGACCATCTTTTTATCCTACGGATTGTGAAAGATCATGTTGTATCAGCATGAGCGACAACTCATATAACTCGTAGAACAGAGATTACTTTGAAGTTGAAGTAGATAGCTGTCTGACGTCATCGGCGAATACTCTTTAATTTTAAAGCTTGCAGCCCACATGATATCGACGTCGCTCAAGTAGTTCAGTAAACTGAATACGAGACTGCAGATATTACAGGAAATGACATTATCGGGCATGGGCAAAAAAAAAATAAAAAAATAGTGACGTAGTTATTTTTTCGCGTAATCAGAATTTGTTAGTTATATTAGTTATGATTCTGAATGTTTTCATTCATTTACCTTTTATTTTATCTTTCGCTTCACCACCATCAATATGCGAAAGGCCGTCTGGCTACTTGGAATACATCGCTGTTTCATTTGCCTGGCAATCTATGCGAATACCAAGATTAGAAGAACGTTTTTTTTTGTCATACAAAAATCCGTCAGTAAATGTCAGCTTTTTACCAACAGATTTACGATTTTAATTTCCCATTTCAAGAAAGATCAATTCCTGATAAACAAAACAGATCTGAACTTGAGTTTTTGTTTGCCTACGGTACTTTGTAGTTCCAAAATATTTTAGTACGAGAGGTTTCGTATAAATTTCACGTAGACACCCGATAGACAGAAATAAACAGTCCAGTCATAACACATAATAAGTGATGGTTAATTCACGTCTTCTTTCCATCCGCTCTTTCTTTTTTTTATTAACAAGTAATAAACATTACCTACAATGCTCAACAATTCTACAAACATCCCCTACTTAAAAGCATACCAGGTCATATTGTCAGTTAATCGTCATCTGCACCTACCATCCAACGTTTAACTCTTGGAATAATAATTTTTTCCAACGCAAAGATTTGACGCCAAAGTTCTGCTCACAATGCGTATGATTCATACTTTTGAAGATGACATTTATCGCGGGAACTTCAGCCTAAGGCGGAAGCACGCAATAAAAACATCAAGTATATCCCGACAGTCTAGGCTTACTACGTTAAATTAGAATAAGGGGTAGAATAGCCAGGTCATATTTATTAATAAGCAAATCTGAGCTTAGGATTGTAGCCAAGTTTATCCATATTCGGATTGCAGGCGAAGTTGATCATCGGAGGTGGTCCGCACATCAGAACAAGCGTGTCATCTGATGGCGGGAATAAATGAGAAGATATCATGTCTGCGTTTACATGACCAGTGCTGTAGGGCCATCCTTCGCTGCTCGTGTCTACCGTATACCAGAGTTTAAATTGGTCAGGATGGTTCTTGGCTACCTCTTCCAATTCCTCACGTAAAAGTATGTCTTTTTCTGTCTGATTCGCAAATAATAGGGCTATCTGAGTCTGATCTTCTGGGTCCTTCGTCATTTGACGTATCAGCTGCAGCATTGGTGTAATACCAGTTCCCCCGGCAATCATATTCACCTGAAATTATAATCAATCTCTGATGAAACACGTTGCATAACTTCATAGAACCTACTTCATTAAAATTTATACGCGTAATGAATAGATCAACGAAATTTCATTTGATTAGGTTACTTTAAGGCAATGAATCAGCCAGGCCTGTTCCAATGGTACTCACCTTTTTAACAATATGCTGTACTGGCGGTTCTTTCCGGAGTACCTTAATGGCGAATTCTCCCGGGCCATTATAGACGAGGCGGCCAGAGGGTCCACGGAAGTCGATAGTGTCTCCAATGTTTAAGCTTTCTAAATATTGGGACATTTTCCCACCAGCTGGGAACTTTGGGTGAACATCCTTAAAGTAAACCTGTCGAAACAAAACCCATCTCTTACCACTCAACACAGATAAAAAAATGACCTCAATTATATAAATTGTACTAACTTTAACTACTAGATCTACATAACCAAGGTGATCGTCGCTAGTCACGGGTGTGTAAGCCCTAATGACTACTTCTCCGCCAATTTTAGCTGACAGATGAATATGCTGGCCAATCGGAAGGCCCAGAATGTGTTGGGGAGATGCAAGACCGAACCGATAGCGCCGAGTATCATGGCTGATGACTTCTTTTTCCACAAGCGGTAAGGGATACTTAGTAGTTGAATCTACTAGGGTGATAGGTGATGTCTGTCGTTTCTTTCGACTTCCAGATTTTCCTTGGTTGGAGGATAAGTACAGTTTCACTGCCCATGCTGTAGCTACTATTACTCCTATTGCGACCAAGGCAGGCAAGATCTGCAAGATTAACAAAAAAAAAAGTTAATTATCATTAGAATAAAAATTGAAATTTCAAGCTTTGTATGATACAGTATTTAAGAAACTTGAAAATTGGCGTGGACGGGTGATGTAGTGTAGAAACAACTCAATCAAAAAAAAACAAACTAGAAAACCGAATGTACTTGAAAGCATGCTTGTTGATAATTAAGTGATTAATTGTAGGCACTGCTAATGTTATGATATGATGAGGTCTCTATTAATTCCACTCGATGAACATTAAATGCTTAATTCAAAAAAACAGTCAACTAACTCCAAAGTCACGAAACTACAAGTATCATAAAGTATCATAATTTATTACCAGTGACCACGACATGACTATGGATTGCAATGAATTGAATGTCATCATTTATATTCGGTTGTAAAGCAGTTCTCAACAAACTACACTTTGAACACTGCACGCTCAAGAGTGGTTTCCCTAGGTCTAGTCATGCGATTGGTAATGACTAGGGAATCTGAACTCAGTGCTCACTGATGTAGGTAGAGCAAATGAAAAACACTAACATACTAGTGATAGGTAAGAGAAATCAAATGGATAGGCCATGATAGCAGGCACTGTGAGTAATCTATCACACTGATATATCATAATAAACAGCTGCGGTTACTTTTTGAAAAGCCATGCCTGTTGATAGAGAATAAGCAATGAAATTGAAACGAAAAAATTCATTTTAAAATCAATGAAACAATGATTATTAATCACAGGTTAATCATCATCGAATAGCAGATTGAGATACTAATCGAATTCGATATAATTAATTGTTAGGATATTATCTAATTGGGGGTCCAAAGAGGGGACTAAAATGAACTGGAATTTCGTTTTGTAGCAAATTCTAAAACTGCAAATAAATGAATGTGCAATACAATTACCGCCGAATGAGTATTTAACATTTCGCCTCGATTTTCTTCACAGTCAAGGTCGGGTTTGGAGCTGGAATGAAAAACGCAGAGGCATGTGAAAACGTGATGGGAAAAAGATGAAATATAACACAAATTGAATTTTTTCTTCGCCGGTATCAAACCGGCGCCGATCAGCCGGCTCTTTAACCCTAATTGAAATCAAAAACAGGGTTACTATACCTATACAACTAAATGAAACCGTGACCTGCCAATCTACAAAGTATATTCGATTTCTGCCGCGATCAAGAAAGATCAACGTACCGTTTCGAACAACGAACACGTGAACCGCAATTACAGACGACCGCACCTACGAACTACAATAACCCTGCTTTAAATAACCTTTTTCTAACCAAAGAATACGACTTATTTATAGGTATAATGCACGGTATATGCTTTGCTGCTAAGCAAGTATAACAGCACATGCACGCGTAGTGTCAGGTGTGTATTACGAATTCTACGGAAGGGGCAGTGCCACCTAACGTTCAACCAACAATACAAGCTCACTTCTTTCCCGTATTATATATTGATATCACTTGCCTAGCGAATAGACATTTCATTATTTTTCAATGAGTATTATGGTATTTTGTGCCCGGCAAAACTCAAAGACGTTAGTAAGGCCCACATGAATTAACCGAATGTTGAGGCCAATTCACTGACTGGACCTTTATCCAAGCCTCAAGGTCTCTGATTAGAATTTATAACATGATAACCTCTAACGCAGCTAAGTCGGCAGTTGGTCCTAACATCAAGTTCAGGCAGCCTGTCCTTCAATCAGCTTAGCCTCACATGATATTCAGCTTGGATTACGTAACAAAACCACATTCTTCTCCTTATCCTCAAATTTAGTTGCTGGACCGTCATGTTTAGCATTGAGTAACTATACTTAAGCGTACGAAGTATAGACTCATCCCATACTCCTTGTAGGTCTATGGTGAACACCAACTCCAACATCATCCGCGAGAGTGGGGACGTGACGATAGACATTCTTCAGTCAACGCGATAGCAATATTTATACGTCCATGGATAGCAAGCCAGAATTTGGCGGGAAATTCCGCGGACTTGTGTGCCATATTTTCCATACTGTGCTAGTGGCTGAGTTACGTTGTAAATTAACTTGTAAATTCAAGACTACGAGATGAATGGAATTAACAACCACTGTGCTTCGAACGGAAACTCTCTAAAATGTAATGGAGGAAATGATCTGGAGGAACACCAGAGACATGAGGAATATCAATATCTGGATTTAGTGCAAAGAATTATTCGTCATGGAATAGAAAAAGGTGACCGCACCGGTGTTGGCACTCGTTCAATCTTTGGGCCCCAAATGCGATTTAGTCTCAGAGATGGTAATAATCCACAATTCGAATATTAACTGTGAAAACATAACTGTATCAACCAATCCATGAACTCTAACGTATTGCAGGTGTATTTCCATTATTGACTACAAAGGCTGTGTTCTGGCGAGGTGTTGTCGAAGAACTTCTGTGGTTCATTAGAGGATCGACAGATGCCAAAGATTTGGCCAGTAGAGGTGTGAATATCTGGAATGCCAATAGTTCTAGAACATTTCTAGATAAATGTGGTTTCACTGATCGAGAAGAGGGTGACTTGGGCCCAGTCTACGGCTTTCAATGGAGGCACTTTGGAGCAGAGTACAAAGATATGAGTACGGACTACACTGGGCAAGGTATAAATCCAGTTGATACCTTTTCAAATAAAATCAGCAGGCCAGAGTAATTGTAGGAAATGTACTACAGTGTTATCAATTACCAAAACCTATAATTATGATCAAGTGCAGGTCACGACCAACTCATGGATGTTGTGAACAAATTGAGAAATAGACCAAACGATAGACGTATCATGATGTGTGCCTGGAATCCTGCTGATATTCCAAAAATGGCTCTACCACCCTGCCACTGCTTGGTGCAATTCTATGTAGCTGATGGAGAGTTATCTTGTTTGCTGTATCAACGAAGTGCAGACATGGGTCTTGGGGTACCATTTAACATTGCCAGTTATACCCTTCTCACGTATATGTTGGCACATGTCACAGGTTTGAAGGTCTGTCTAAAATGGAATACCAAACAAATCCTGATTTTCCTAAGCTTTTTTTTTCAAGTAATTTCACATTATTTTGTTGCTTACAGCCTGGTGAATTCGTTCATACCATGGGGGACTGTCATGTCTACCTGAATCACATCGCTCCACTTCAAAAACAGATTCAACGTATACCGAAGCCATTTCCCAAATTGAATATTACCAGGATAGTCCCGGATATCAATCAATTCAAGCCTGAGGACTTTGAGCTTATCGGATACAATCCACATCCAAAGATCCAAATGGATATGGCTGTGTGAAATAAAATGATTAGTTTATCAGTTTGACAATAAATTTAAGTCACTTCGAATACTTTTTCGTTTTATACTTCAATTGAAGAGCAAGTATTTTGTTGTGGTGATAATTTCTGCTATGTATTTAATATATTTCTCCATGTATACTTTATTTCCTATTAAAAATTATATATTCAATAAACTCATTTCTCAATATGTATATGTTTTTAAAACTAATTGAAAATTATTGAAGTATACAAATCTCATTCGAAGATTATAATTTACGATTACTTTGAATAGAAGAGCCGTAATTTTGTGGAGTAGACGTGCATATAAATATGATAGAACTGTACGTTTGAAGAGAAAGAATCTTAAATTTTTAAGCAGCACGTCTTCATTGGACAAGTAGGTTTTCATTGACAATTAGAGATGCGCAACTACATTTTTGCAAAACTAAATTTAGCACCGGATGTCAAGACAGATGCCAGGACAAGCTTCATTTCTGATTAAGAGCGCCAGTTCATTTGCAGAGAATCATCGAAGAGGAAGTCGAAGGGTGTTTTAAATAAAACTGATTGAGTTTACGTTACAAATTCAAGGGTCAACCAGTCAGAACCTGGTGGTTCAAAACTTGGAGGTTGACACTGAACAGATTCAAGTTGGTACTCCGTTGCCATAGTGCGAAATTAAAAAAGGATATTTTAGGACATATTCTTTTTCTTTTACAAACTATTCCGGTCTTGTAGACAAGGAGACAAGGGCTAGCACATTTGGACGTCATTGGCCTGTGAAGTACTTAATTGATGCAACTGCTGAGTGACGGCCAAAGTGCCTCCTTCACACACTGTTATTATAACCCATATTACATCTAAAAGTAATAAAATTTCATAAGGTATCAAGTGGCATAGGAGATCAAAAAATGATTTGTAATTTGGAGTCTAAAACTCAAAACTTACCACCAAAATAAGAGCCAGTCGGCGTTGCCATTCTCCATTTGCTTTGGTAAACTCCTGGTTCTGCTGGACTTACTAATTCTACGCTTAATTCAAGGGTAGCTTTTGGTGCTACACAGGGAACTGGAACTGGAGTAGAGTCGCCCATTTTCACCCCACCTGTATGCTGCAAGCAAGTTCCTTCAGGCCAAGCCTCGGTTCCTGTATTTTGAATTTGCCAGGATTTGCGAAATTTTGTGTTTGGAGTTACTGATTCGCCTTCCCCAATGGTAGAGTCGCATATCAATCCCATAGAAGGTAGTTTAAATGGTGATTCAAAATCAAAATAACTACATATCGCTGCTTGAAGGTTCCTGTTGGCAAACAAAACCAAGAAAGATTTACTCTGTTGTAACGTAACAATTGTTTCAGTCTTGAAAGAGATCAATGTTTGTCCCTAAAGTGATAGGCTAAGCATGAACAGCGCTTTGAGAGTATGGTATACATGTAGAAATTGAGGTTACGTCAAATTTCTCCCTTCTGTTTACAGGCAGGTTTTTATGATCTACTTTCGACGACCAAATATTGAAAAGTAGATTTACCAATTATTCATATCCAAAAAAAAGGCTGCTGTAGCTTCGTTGAGGTGACTACCAGCCAGTAACCTTTGAAGCTGTTTCACCAGGTCATCTTTGTCTGTGGTACCCAGACAGCTGAACTGTTGCAGCAAATTTTGATCAAACTCGTTGTCCACATCCATATTTATATTGTGTATTTTATCTAATAATCCATTCGGAATTGCGCAATTTAAACTATACACTAGGTATTATTTTCGGTTTCCAATACAGCGACTATTAATTTTAAATGTCATCCTTCAAACGACGTGACTGTGACGTTAGTTTACTAGCTCTACGATGCGTACGGCTGGAAGTATGTGGCGATACGTACACTCGTATTCATACGCACACAATCGAAATGCTTGACCCCGCAAGGTTTTCAGATTTTACCGAAGGTTGCGCTAGGTTGTATGTGTATCGACAGCCATGCCAGTGATTTTCTCACTAATTTTCTGCAGTCGATTAAAATATGATTTTCAGCACAATGGATGATAACGTTTTTAAGAGTAAATAGGGCATTGAGAATAAGATAGGTATCTATTCTCGATGGATAGGGTATGAAGGGGACGATGATAATATACCATGAGTAATAATTGAAAAAAAAAATTACCATCAAAACCGCAAATCGGGTTTTACCAGAAAGTACTGACAAACAAATATAAATGAACTAAAAATCTTTTGCAAGTCGATAGATCATGAGACGCAAACTTCAGAGCGCGGTTCAGCGATATTTGAAAATGTTCCCCGCTACCGACAGAAACCGAATTATTTTCTATAAAAAGCGAAAAATAATTGTTTCTACACGTGCTCAGAATCAGAAAAAACTTTTGCTTCTTGTTACGTATTTTTACCAGCCAAAAATTGGAACTGAAAGTATCCGTGATCCAGAAGAAATTCAGCGGGCTTAAAAATCAACGTATCCACTGATCTATATACTATATGTATATATATATACGTATGTAGTGCCCAATGCGCGTGTCATGAGCATGAATTTATTGTCTTTGCGCATGATCGTGAAGAACGCGCCGGTCAAGAGAAGAAATACGAAACAATTCAATCCGCAGTTGAGTTAGAAGTCGGATGCATACAGATGATCCAAATAAGCGTCGATGGTGCCAAGAATATGTAAATGATTTCGTGTTTTTAAATAGTAACAATATTAATCAATAAACATATCTTTCGTGTATCATTAATGAAGAGTGAGAATACTTGATCAGGTATTAAATCAGCCGTAGCTTAAGAAGATATGAAGAGGCGATCTCGTAACCATTATTATATTGAAGTTAGAATCATATTATTATAGTGTGCCGCGTCAGACACGTTCACGTCCGAAATACATAAATACAGATTGAAGAAAAATTAAAAAACAAATAATAATAACAATAATAAATAAATACTTAAAGCCGTTGGATTTTCGTACTCATAATTGATTGTTGAAAATAATTGCGGACTTTTTGTTGCACATCTATACATGATGATCGGACCGTCGTCGGGAACGAGCGGCGGAATGCCGAATCGGGAAGCAACTGAATCTTCCGGTGTGAGAGCAAAGCGGAAGGTCTTCGATGATTTGGATATAGATAATTTCTGCGACGATAGTTGCCAAAATGGTAAAAAACGATATCATCCACTGGAATTACAGGATTCTAACGTCATAAACGGTTCATCGTCAACGATTTCAACTCAAAAGCCCATCGGGTCAATGACGTATGTACAGGATTCAGGATTTTCACCGATGTCGTCAGAAGGAATATCTAGTTCGGGATCAATGGCTAGACTTGAAGTTTTGGTGGTCGATGGAAATTGGGAAGAATCAAATCTCGGGACGAACTTAACAAGCTTGACGAATAACCATCATTTAAACGTTATAAATTCATCGATCGTAACCGATATGCAATCTCTCCAGGATGATTACGGGCATATTCCGTACTGGGAAACGGTTCACGTCGCTCACAATTCCTCGAATCCAGTTACCAATAATAACAACAATAACAACAACGATAACGCACCGGAAGTATTCTCGGCACCAAATATGCAGCCTGTGGAAGACCAGGAAAACGGAAATTTGTCTTGGCTTTTGGACTTTAAACTTGATTCTTTGATCGAGGCACCCGAAGAGAGATGCTCACCATTCGGCTCGAGAGGAAATCAAAATGGTAATTTTGTAGTGCAAAAATGCTGATAATTGCCTTTAGCAATTGTTGCTGTATTCGTCCTCGTCGAACGCTTCAAAGATATCTTTTAATTTCATCGTGATTAGAATCTGCCGGTTACCTCAATTTTCCTTCTGGGCTAATTAAGAATTAAAACGACACACCGCAGTGACATACAATCAAGACAACGGTGTGATTCAACCACGATGAAAGGTCACTTGGAAATAATAAGATTATTCAAGAAATTTCTAGACGTAATACAACTGCGATGTGCGACAAAATTGTCTACATTGTTGCCGTAAATACGACGGTGTACCACTATAATTTACACTGATATTGTAACCAAATCATAACTGAATTTACGGAAAACTACGAATGTGTAAGCTATTAACTCGTTGTAGGGATATTTTTTAACTGAAAATCACGTTTAGGTACAACGAATGTCAGCCACAGATTCACAACCGGCAACAGAATGAGCAATGCATCAGCGTCTTCGACAGCATCGTCCGCTTCCACCTACATGCACGAGATCAGAAGGCCCTATACTCACGGTGGAATTTCGACCTCTGGATCCGGAGGTCTACCTGTACATGTACAGAACGGTATAAATTCTTCCACTTTATCATCAAGCAACAACTACGTAGTAAACGAGTCGAAAAATTTTGGTGCCGGCCGTTACGTTGGTCCGAAAAAGCCACCCTTTACCTATACCGAACTGATAGAGCACGCGCTTCAGGAAAGGGGTGAACTGACCGTCTCAGCGATCTATCAATGGATTTCGTAAGTATAAATTGCCATCGTTACACAAAATTATAAAGTGAAAAAGTATATAGAAATTACATGAAGTTTCTTTCGCATACAATGTCTTTTTTTGATCCTTTATGTTCTTATTTTATCGTTTTGTTAGCGGTGTCCCGCAACCGTACCCATAATATTTATCTAGGCGCGTGTCATTCCCTCTTTTCGGCTAAGTATCTTGTAGCGATATTCAACTCCAGCTGCACGGTAAAACGATTCGTTTGCTAGCACGGTGGTGGTGCAGTTCATACACGAGGGGCATGAGCCACCTCGGTTATACCCGAGGATGGTACTGGTTGGTACCAGAGTGCTAGAGCTACCACCACCCTGTGCACCCTGCACCCCGTCACCTCAAAGGCTTGGCACCACCTGGTACAGGTGAATCCCCGCACCCTCAACCCTTCTTTAGGCTTGAATTCGATCCGCGCCTGCCGAGCTTTCCAAACTTGCGTATACTTCTATTGCGCTTTTTTGACTCGCCAGAATCTACATGTGTATATTTATCTTTTTTCTTTCTGAAAAATGCTTATGAATTCGGCGGAATTGTACCTTAGGGCTTATTAGTTGTTGGCTGTCACCTCAATTGGCCACATAACAAGAGCTCCTGTAGCTCTTAGGTCGCACTGAGTACGCGGGGGTGGGTGAAGATAACGTTTGAAAATTGAGTTTATCAGCTTTTCGGACGATTATTTTTCTATCTTGCGACAGATGGCTTGGATCACCTGCCCTCGATAATTGATTACCGTTCTCGGATATATTGCTGAAATGAGTATGCGATAGGATAAAGTAAAATACAAGCCACCGATAGATGTATACATAGACTGTTTACCATCATCTACAACAGCTCGTGTTATACCCATTGCCATGTATAGGTGTCTGGCATGGGTACTGAAATTTACAAGCTATTCAGCGATAATCGTATCTGCAAAGAAACAAAAGAGACAAATCTTCCTCATTTTCTTACCAATTTTCGTATATTTCATTTAATTTAATCAAGAGCACATGCGTTGACTCGCGGTTAGAGGTGGAGGGACCATGTTAGTAATTATATCGAATACGTCTAACCGACCGTGACATCGCGCGGCACAAGAGCAGGTGTAGCACAGATAAACCCGTAAAGGAAATTACCTTTAGGACGAGTAGAATTACGTGCAGGACAAGGGTGAATTTTGAAATGATTAAAGTGGGGATGGCGGCGCAATGAATGCGAATAGGGGGACCAAAAGGCTAAAGTGGGGTGCTAGCGCGTGCCTGTCTCTGCGGAAGACTTCTACATAGATTACCGGGCTTTATGCCCCTAAAAAAAACTCTAAGGCAGGGTGACAACTTCTCCAAATTACACGGGTTTTGAATACATACTATACATAAATACATTTTTCGGTAAAGTTCAACGAACTTCTCTGCTGTTTCTATCTCTTTACACGTAGTACCGAAGTGTATATTTGTTGCAGGGAACATTTTCCTTACTACAAGAGCAACGATGACCGTTGGAAGAATTCGGTGCGACATAATTTGTCAATAAATCCTCATTTTCGTAAGGGATCTAAGGCACCGCATGGAGCCGGTCACCTCTGGGCCATTGCCAATCGAGGAGAAACGAGACCTAGACAGGTAACGCCGACCGGAGCGGGAACCTTGACACGGCAAGTTGCTAAAAATGGTCAAGAAACTACTTTTCGAAAAAACAACGGAAACAATTTGCGGTAAAAAATTTGAAATTACTTCAGATTAGAGTATATGAAACCGAGCGATTCTATCGAATCAATTTTTCATCGCATATTCTTGAAATTCTGTAGGTCTCAGCTTATCAGCCAGGTTGTCACGATGGATGAGATTGCGGCGGCGACAGCGAGCATTCAGCAACACGACGACAATGAAATAATAAATTCGGTTACACTTGAGCATTGTGCGGAACAGATACTAAGTGGAATAAAGAGAGAAGTTGAAGTGCAATACTTGGTACCCATGGTAATACCAAATAACGGAACTCACAATTCTAGTCATCAAAATCATCAGAATGCTCAATCTGAGCAGCATTGTCACCTCAAGGAAACAGGTGAACATGAGCATGAAAATGAAACAAGAATACCTCTACATTAATTCTATTTTCAGACTTCCTGAACCCTGTTTCAAAAGAGGTTGTAGCCGAAGAATGTGGACTTATTGGAGAGGGTTACCTGGTCACAGATCTGAACCCAACAACCCTAGGTCTGAATATGGTGGAACCAGAGACGATTTCGCCAGATAATCTATTTGGCGAAGAGTTAAGCTTCCAGTTTTACGAATTTACATCACCGTCGCAGCTACAGTCGGCCTGACATACGGAGAAAGGAAAAATCCGTGTAATTTTTCTAGACGAATCAAGAATCCAGGATGTTCAATTATTGAATAATCTTGATACTGGCAGTGCACAGGTCGTTGCTTATCAAACGTTGGGTGAAGATGATATTTTCATACCTATGAATCCTGAGGGCAAAAATTCAACAACCTGCACAGACATAGCGGATAATCAAAATATAATGCCCATCTCAAACAGCGATAGCTGATCGACTGATTCCCACCATTGTGTCATTTTAGTTCACTTCATACATGAGATAAACAATCAACTATCTACTAAACGATTCCATTTTCCAGCTGACTTTTAGACTACTCACAGCTGGTTCACATTCCTATTTTTAGACAGAGTGGTACGTCTGTAACAGTGCCCGGATATATCTTGGAACGTAACTGATGATTAAATATTACTATCGTTTCTCCTAGTCCCTACAAAACTGTGTGTAATGTTTTTGTATTAGAAAAGGAAATATAATATAACATTTACAATTTCGGAGATGTTCTACATTTATTTACAGACAGTTACCATATTTTTTGACGGTGGAATACTGAGCTACTAATCGTCGGTTTTCCTGGTTGCAAAATAGTAACAAAAACTATCAGTTCAATTATTGTACTGGCTCATTGCTGTTTTTGGTATCTGGGCTATCAGTTGTATTTGTTTCACTTTTTTTATCAGTTGTATTTTTTTCACTTTTTTTATCATTTGCAGCCGTAATCATAGCCATAAGTTTTTGTTGTTTTGCCTCTTTTTTAGCAGCTTTCTTCAATTTAGCGTCAGCTTTATCTTTCTCAGCTAACATTAATTTGAACCTTTCATCCTTAGGGCTAACCAAGAAACCTAAAGTGCGTCTCACTTCTTCGATCAAACGTTCCTTGCGTTCCCTGGCTGCTCTGGCTTCTGCTTCTTTTTGAGCCACTTTTGCATTCAATTCTGCAGTCCAGGCATCCATTTTTAACATATTCTTAGCTATAGTTGCTTCTCTGTAAAATAAAATATCGATCAAAGAGAAAATAAAACAATGGCACAACTCAATTTAGTTTATCCAGCATTTACATTTGTTTATAACACGTTACCTAGCTCGTATGTTCTCTGCATTTTCAATGTTCTTCTGCTTGATCTTATCCCATATCTGATGGATAGATTCTGGATAACACACAGACTCATACTCCTTCATCTCTTCAACTTTTCTCTTTGTTGGCCAGGCGATTCCAATAGTAACGTCACTAGCTTCTATACCATATCGCCCAAACATTCTTTGCTTATATTTCACTGTCTCTTGGAATTGATACAATCCGTCATTTGGAGGTGGTAAATTGTGAAGAACGTTTCTGTGTCCATCTCTTAGTCTAGATTTGTTTCTTTTCTGTTCGATTTCTTCCTCACTCAGCCCCGAATCAGTTTTCAACAGGACTGGAGCATCTTCTAACGACTTAATATCAAGACTGTTTTTGTCATCTTTATTCTTTGTAGTAAATGCTATACATCTTGCAGACAAGATTTGCGGCAGCGGGCAAGCTGCCTTACCAATGCGAGAAACAAGTACATTCATATTTTTTCACTCGTAAATGTATATCCTTGCACAATTGTTGAACAGATTCTAACCTACACGCAAGAGGTTATGAATGTAAACTTGAATGCAAGATTTTTTGCAGATTCAGTGACGGATTGATTGAGATGATTTCTACATTCTCCTTCGAGCTACAGGTTGTTTTTAACATTCGTTCAGATTTGTGTTGATCTTTTAATAACGAAAAATCCAATTCAACGGTAACCAAGGAAATATCATAAGGTCAGCGAATCCCTGCAGTCTGAATCAACGAGTCCGAATCCAATGTCGATTCTATTCAACTTCGACCCTTCCCAACTCGAGTCGTACTGTTGAGTGTAGATACCAGTGGTAGATACCCATCTATACTCAACAGTCGTACTTCAATGGAGGTAGAATCGTTAAGAATAGGTAGGCAGAATCGTTGGCAAAATATCTACTATCAACGGCCGTAGAATCGACTTCAAGCATTCAAGTGACATTAGAATCCCGGCGTTAGCTCAGAATCTTCAGTCAAAATTACGGACACACAGTTTTTGCAGCTGTCAGCCAATGGTCGGCCATCGATTGTATGAACTTTTCTGCATTCGCGAGAATTATATTGCCTTGGCACGCTCTAATACTTCGTAATTCGATTCAAATAACAAATTCTAAATAACAGTGTGTAACCCTAACGAGGATGGATAACAACATTCGATACAATATGGTAATAATACCTTGTTTATCTTGACGATATTCGTTCTATATCGTATCACTTATGAGCATGTAGTGCGATGTGCTAGTATTTATCCCCATCGTCCACTCGTATTTAGATAATTGCACGTAATGTTGTAATCCACCTGTTCTTCTTTGCACTTTTCAATCTCAACGCTCATTATTTTCAATGATTTCAGCAATCGCAGGCAAACAACGATTCCTCCTCAATATCATGCGCTCCAAGCGAAATACCCACGCTTACTGTAGCTCTGCCAGCGATCCAAGTACATCCTAATAACAACATTATTACTCGGGCCAACGTAGTCTCCATAGGTCAAGCTGCGCCCTCCACTCCTATCATGGTAAATCAATCGTAATCTGTGACTGTTGCCGCAATGACAGTTTTCATGTTGTGTGATTTTGTTAAAATGTATCACACATTTTGTAATTCTATACATTATCCTTGTACCTGTCTTAGCTCTAAATTAGCAGAAATTCGGTACACCACAAACAGGGCAATTAGAACTAACATAATGGGGACATTATTATTAGGGATTCACAGTCAATGAGCCTTTATAGTTTTTATCTAAACGATGAGTGATTTTAATTCTCTGATTGATCGTATATTGTGATGTAGACAACAGTTTTCTTTTCCTACGTCCTTAGAGCATCTCATTTTCCTTGTAAATGAGTTTTTCAATACTGTTGTTCATATTTTTTTTGCAAACTCTACATATTTAAAAATTACATAACCAGAACTTACAGATGAGTGTAGAAGAAATACCACCACCGAAGCCAGACTTCTCTGCACCACCACCATATGAAGTAGCAACTAAGCTACCTAGTTATGAAGAAGTACAGCGAGAAAAGACTTTGCAGGGAGAGACTACGCCTCATCCTCGTCCACAATTAGTGGTTGGTACACAACAAACACTGCTCCGGTTTTGAGTTGATTTTCATCAGTGATTACATGTTGATCTTAGGAATTCTTACAGCCGGGTATAAGACCACCACAACAACCACTGGCCTTCCTTGCTTTAGATACAGAAGCTGCAGAGGGTGATACCGAAAGTGGTTTGCTAGGCACAGACTTTATGTTCTTTACAGCTTTCATGGGTGAGAAATGTGTTGTATTTCTTATCATATTTCTTCTTTCTTGGCAAATTTCGAGTGTGTTGCACAATCTGTCCTCTTCACTGTTCACTTCTGAAATGTAAGGCAAAATATTCCACAATTTTGTTCTAATTGATGGTCAATGTATATTACCTTAGCAATTGTCAAAGTTTACTTTTCTTCCCCCAAAGTATTGCTTTTCTACATGATTTGTTTCTTTAGACATTTCACTGAAAAAACTGGATAAATTTTCCGACTAGCATGATAGAATCCAATATAAATTATAAATTTACCGATACTAAATTTCACAGTTGCATTCCTGTTTAACTGGATTGGATTCCTATTGATGATGTGTTTCTGTCACACAATTGCCTCTCGATATGGGGCATTATCCGGATTTGGCTTGTCATTAGCCAAGTGGACGCTCATTGTTAAACATTCCACTGACTTAGCATCCCGTGAAAACTCATGGTTATGGTGGCTGATTATGGCATTTGGTAAGTTGTATACCATTCAGAAATATTATTAGCCAAATAGTACTTTCAAACATAGCTATCTTCCACTGCCATTTTATGACCAAGCAATCGCATTTGACAGAAAACTTCAGAATTTTATGCGATTTTATCATCTTTGTTTGAACATATTCAAGCCCTACTATTTTTCAATGTAGAAGCTATTTCTAAGGGTTGAGCATGGAGACAGCAGAATCGCAAATTTTCCCTGTAGTAACATCCTTTTATTACAAATATTGCAGGGGTCTTGATCTGTATACGTGCCATTATTCAGTATTTAAATATTAAACGAGGATGGAGGCTGTTATCCGGCAGCGCTCAGGAGCGCTTACTCTTTTTTTATTGATTCTACGAATCTGCACCACGACCCGTTCAGCTTTCGAAGGTTGTAATTATATGAAGAATAATCACCTCTTATAAAAACACTATTCTACTTTATAAATGATTGTAATAAATAAGAGAGTATCTCCAGAAAGGTTTTGCCAAGGTTCCTTAACGTTAGAATGAAATGGTGAACAAATGAAACCAAACCTGTGTTGCAGATATCAATTCATTAACACAGTCCACATTGATTTCGGATACCAAAACAGAACTTGAAAGCGAAAATACGACATTTTTATTGCTCAAAATATAAAAGTTCAATTGTTCCTGATTCCAAAGTCAAGAACTAAGGTAGTTTATTTGACCTCCACTATGAGTGGGGTTTAAACATTGTTTACAGTATGAACATTGTATTAGGTGCATCGGTATACTTTTTATCATTCTTTACATGAAGTATGTATATCTTTCATTTTTATGTCAGAAATCTGAATCAAATGCTTTAAAAACAGTCTTTTTGCCCTTGCTATTGGTGCAGCAGTTTCGCCTAAAAAAGTGAAATAATTACAATTGATATTGAATCAGAATCGTTAGTACAATATAATATTTTGTAGTACCTTTCAGTGGGGAGGGGCTTTTAGGCAAAACCACGAACACAACTTTGAGTATGGCTACCTCCCATTGCTTGCGTACACATTTTAATTTATGGTTATATATTATACCTTATACTCTCACACACAATTACATGCATATATGTATATTCGTATACACATATATGGGTCCATCCACGTGAATCGTACACGGCGAAAAATTCTTTTTCCGCTAAACTTGTTCCCTTAGTACCTCCGAGAAAGAAAGGTATAATACAGGTCATAAAAAGTCAAGATCATAAGTTTTTCAAAAGTGACGGGAAATTTGGTAAAAAAAGAAGTAATGCGATTTCAGCGGATATTACGTGCTTGGTTTACTCTGGCGAACCGATGTATATTGGAACCATTAATTCACAAAAATCTAAAATTTTACACAAATACTCGTGGATACTAAGAGAACATTCTCTTAGAAAATAAACTTTTTGACCATGTACGTTTTACGGGGACGCGCCCATATATATATATAAAAATACATAAACATAAGAGAATGATATTTATATGTAAGTATTCTATGATTAAATAATTATTATGCTATATGGTACATGCTATATTATTTTATTAAAAATTAATTTAATTGTTACATACTTATAACACTGGGACGTTAAAAAAACTCTACAAACCTCGTAAATATTTTGAACAACGATCAGTCATGAATATGACAAAGTTCGGCTGTACTTGAGTTATTATAATCACGATCTGTATATTGACTTCTAGCTTGTTCAATGTTATATTACTTGTAGGGTGCCAACTCCAAATTAGAAAAAGTCTGGGGATCGTTCCAATAGATCTGAAGATATTTATTCAAATATGTAAATACTAAAAGAAAGGCTCATTTAATGTTGATATTTACAAAAATAAGCAGCGAACTAATCAATTAATTTATTAATTTTAAGATTTTTTTGTATATTATGAGCAGCATTCAGTGAGGGCATTAAAAATGAATATAAATTTCTCGCGATAATAAATTAAATTATTATTCATAAGGAATAAATAATTATTTTTTTTATAAAAATCGAAGAATCTGGAGACTAGTCTCCATGATCTGGAGTCTGGAGAACAGCTAATTTTTCTGGAGTCTCCAGACCAAATCTGGAGGGTTGGCAACCTTAATTACTTGACTGTATTTACTTGTGGTAGAGCTTATAAATAAAAGATATTGCACTTGGCAGCTTAGATTTCTACAAGGACTTGAAAAAATAGATGAATATCAATAAAATTACAATGAACAGACGCATTGTTGGTAGTGGAGTAATTAATCAAGCGTGCGAATGTCTCCACAAATCAAATAAGTGGGCTTAAGCTATTGAAATTTTCACACATAAATAACTATATCTTTCTAATAATAACGATAACATTATTATTACTAATAATAATGATAATAATAATAATAATATGTATTA
Source organism: Athalia cordata (assembly GCA_963932425.1). Classification (NCBI taxonomy): domain Eukaryota; kingdom Metazoa; phylum Arthropoda; class Insecta; order Hymenoptera; family Athaliidae; genus Athalia; species Athalia cordata. The sequence continues at coordinate 20,118,713 of OZ010628.1, read as the reverse complement.
CATGAGATGTTGAAGGAACATTTTACATATGTACGATTCTGAGAAATATATTGTTTGTAGCAGGTGTAATAAGTATCTTTCTAATTGCAACTAATACCTATTGCACAGCATTGGCAATCGGGCACAGAATATTCTGTGACTCAACTTCCGGCCTCAAGCAGTGCATGCGCAGAAGGCTATGTTAATATTTTCATCACAAAATTCCCTAGGCGATTATGTTTTCGTTATTATCAACTAATGATCAACTAACAAATTTCGGAATTAGCACTACAATCATGTACAAACGAACTACAAACGATTGTGATAAGGAAAATTCTAATCCGGGTACATGAGGGGCTATAAGTATACGAAGTTCATGGGGTAGTCTGGCTGCTGCTATTTCCCTATACCTTCATGTATCTACCGTTGAGTGTTATCTACACTCAACGTATCTACTCTCGTTGAAGAACTCTCCACGGCTTTATAGTTAGTCAATGATCGATCTTTTTTTTTGACATTCATTTATTCCCAGTAACACATCGTCTTGTGAACACGTTATTGATGGTGTGGTTGGCGTTTGAGGGAGTTTGACTTAAAATCTAATGTAGCGCTTTAGTTTGGAAGGTTATGGATTAAAGCTTCAGGGTGTGGCATCAAATTGTGATTTATGAAATACTAAGAACACACCGAACATATTATGCTATGTACAATAACTAGTCCGCTGCGACAACTATTGTCGACTAAGTTAAACGGTGTTTCATTTTCACTCTGCAGTTTTGACACTTGATCTAGTATCACTCAACCGTCATTCGAGTTCAAACAATTTAAGATAATTATTTCTTTCATCGAACACATATCTATAGTCACATTTCATCTATCGCAAACCATTGGATTGCAAACGTAGTTAATATCGCCAAACTAATCTCATTGTCAGCTAGAGAAACTTGTCCCAAGTTTTCTTAGATAATGTGCTAGAATAGCAAGTGGTCCACCAAAGTGGACAGTGGTTGCTGATGGTGTTGTGTACAGATCATTTCAACAATGTCTAGTAAATAAATCTATGCGAGATGTTGGGCTCCACTTCTCCCACTCCACGTCACGAGTTCACCGAAATGTCTCGGCTGGCCGACTACTTTGTAGTTGTCGGTTACGATCACGAGAAAGAAAGTAAGTTTACAGGACAGAATTTAAACCTCTATTAATCAGCCCTACTAAAATCTGCTGTATCTTGCAAAGTCCAATTCAGTTAACTTGATGTTCTCATCGTTATCAAAGACTTCCCTAAACTCTCACACCAGTTGAATGTATTGGTGTTCCGCACAGATTGTTTTCACAGAAAGTTTGGAACTAAAAGATGATTCCTTTTGTTGGAATTCTGTTTCACTCGAATTGAATGTCTTAACATGGATTTAAAGTTCTAAGTGTAGTTGGGTTACAGTAGATTAATTTATGAATCCTAGACATTCTGGAATAATATTATACATCACATACAATAGAGTGATTTCTTTAGTTTCCCTGTCGAAGCAATATATTTAGTACATTTTTCTATTTTCTAATAGCAGATTAGTTGTAAGAAAATAATAGGGCTGGATTTACGTTGGATGGCTGAAATGTATTGAAATGCAAATGTGAGAACAGTGCCTTGAAAATTCTCTTGGTAGAATCACATGTTTGCAATCAGTTTTCCACTTACAGCTATAAAAAGAATGTAGCCTAAGGTATGAGGCATGAAACATAAGAGTTTTTAAGACACTTGATGAAAAAATTAGTGGTTCAAGTTCTGACACAACAAATTCTGTTCTTTCACATTTGTTTTTATATGCGATTATTGTAAGATTATTGCTCACGATAATGCTTGTATTTATGATTCAACATCATTTTAATAGGGAGTGGGATAAGCAATGGGATGATTCTGCAAAGATTTCCAAAAAAAGACTGGCCGGACACACCATTTATAGAAGGGATAGAATGGGTGAGATATTTGCATTGATTCATAACTAACTTGTTTCTACATCCTACATGCAAAATTTGATGATAGTGCTAATGAAGTAACGTCATTGTCATACCTCATTCATTGTAATTACAGTTTTGTCAACCGCAAGGATGGGCCTTGTCAACCGACAGACAAGAACCTCGGTTTTTTGTGTCTATTTTAACAGACATCGACGCAAACCGTCATTATTGTGCATGCATGTGCTTCAATGAAACAGTTTCGATAACACCCAGTAAGCCAGTTGACGAAGAAGAAGATCCAGTTGATGGAGATAATCGTACTTTGGTCAGAAGTATACCTGCAATCACTCATCACAGCATTATGTATGCTCCAAAATGCCTGGTGCTGGTTTCCAGGCTTGATTACATCGAAACATTCAGAGTATGTTACCAGTAAAACGAAAAAATTATTCACTACATAAACCTTTACTTACTGCTATAGCTCATTAAATAAGTCGGACATTTCACATATGATAGAACCTAATCCCCACAGAACTGTCTTGGAATCATCTATACCGTGTATGTGGAAAATCTCGGTATACCCCTAGAAACTTTAGTTGGGAATATCCTGGGATGTATACAAGTACCCCCGGCGGGTGGGCCGCAGGTACGCTTCAGTATTGGAGCTGGAGACCGCCAGGCGCTTCAACCACCGATCAGTCCTTCACTTCCTATCACTCACACAAGTGTCAATCTATTATTTCAACAGCTCGGTAAATTTACCTTCCAATCTCTTAAAGAAGAAAAACCAGGTTTCACATTTGTGAATCTCTGTAGATACAGATGTTCGTGTTGTAATATGTGGTGTAGAAAGTTTTTACATCAGATTTATAAAACCAAAATCCTGTTAACTTCTAGGTATACGCAATGTACTTGTGCTTTTCTGCGGGGTAATGACAGAACATAAAATTTTATTCCACTCTGCAAGCTATTCTCGTCTAACGGAAGGTTGCCGAGCTCTTACTGCGCTAATGTACCCATTTCGATATACGCACGTTTACATTCCACTACTTCCTGCTGCCTTGGTAGAAGTTTTGAGTACACCCACTCCGTTTATTATGGGGGTCCACAGTTCGCTCAAATACGAAGTTGCTGAATTGGTAAGTACACGTATTTATTTTCTATACGAACAGAAAATTTTCAATAACATGGTTTTCAGATGGATGTAATAGTGGCTGATCTTGACGGAGGCTCTATAACAGTACCTGATGGAGTGTCCTTGTCGTTACTGCCAGAGCCCCTGTTGTCGCAAACACAGGATGCATTGTCCCTAGTTCTTCAACCAGAACTAAGTTGTGCCGATTACGCTTTTCCACCTCTTGCAACTAGAGCTCCACATCCTCCCATGTTGGACAAAGAACTTCGAGCTGTATTTATGCGCACATTTGCTCAGTTGCTGCAAGGTTATCGGAGCTGTCTCACGCTGATACGCATACATCCAAAGCCCGTCATAACTTTCCACAAGGTGCTCTTTCGTGAAATTATTGATTCTATCAAGAAAAATCTTGTTATTTGACGATTGGTTGGTTTGGATATTTCTGAGTTCTGGATAACATACTACGGTTTTTTCTGCTCAGGCTGCGTTTTTGGGTGAGCGAAATCTGACGGATTGTGATTTTACAACGAGGGTACTTGACTGTATGTTCTTCACGTCTTTCATTGTGGAACGAGGACCCCCGTGGCGGCCTTGCGACGTATGGGATGAGTTACATAGTAATCTCAGTGATCATCTTAAACAAGAAGCACAAGATCATCGTAAGTCTTAGAACATCATATTTAGAGACTGGCTAGAAGATTTCAATCGAAATCGTTCGGAAAGTCCCGTTAATTATTTTATTCCTCACATTCAACGTTGCGTCATCCATACCAGGTTTACTATTGACACATATTCAAGAATTAGCGCAACAACTTTACACAAATGAGAATCCGAATCCCCAACCTTACGTTCAGAAGATTCTTAAACCCCCTGAAGGAGCATTTGCCAGAATTCACCAACCACCATTACCACTCATTAACTGCGAGCAGGTGGAGGCAATAATCGATGAAGGGCTGGCTAAAAACAATCTCAAGATGAGGTACGTGCTTAAAATCGTGTAATAAGTACCTTATAACACGTTTGCTGCCATCTACAAGTAGAATCAAAGATGCGATTCATTAATGTTACTTATTTTTCAATCTAGATTGTCTTCCTTGAGGCCTACTCAGCCACGTATAGTTCCTATGGGGCCCCATATCTCCATAATCCATGACAGTAGACATTTAGTAAGTAATTCTGCACGGCGGTTGGAGGTCTTGCGGAATTGTATAAACTGTATATTTGAGAACAAGATATCAGATGCGAGAAAAACATTTCCTGCGGTATTGAGAGCTTTGAAAAGTAAAGCAGCTCGACTAGCGCTCTGCATGGAGCTCGCTCAGCATGTTGTTGGGAATAAAGCTATGCTCGAACATCAACAATTTGATCTTGTGGTACGGTTGATGAATTGCGCTCTACAAGATGATTCTTCAATGGATGAACATGGTGTAGCTGCAGCTTTACTTCCCCTGGCAACAGCATTCTGCAGAAAACTGTGCACAGGTGTTATACAATTCGCGTATACTTGTATCCAAGAACATGCCGTCTGGCAAAACCAACAGTTCTGGGAATCTGCATTTTATCTTGACGTTCAGAAAGATATCAAGCGGCTCTATTTACCCGGCGAAAACACTCCACCACGGTCTTTCAATGACAACATACTCAGTCCCATCAGCCCGCGAGAAACAAAAGAGTTTCCGTTTAAAGACAGATCTTCGGTGTATCGAGCCCAGGAACCTTCTGCGTTAGAAATAGCTGCGGAGCAAATGAGGATTTGGCCGGCTATAGATGCTGCGAAACAACGAGAATTAATCATTAGCGAAGAAAGTACAATGTACAGCCAAGCTATACACTATGCCAACAGGATGGTGTATCTACTGGTACCACTAGATATTGGAGCAAAAGCACATAGGCAAGACAATGTATGTGATGACGAACGAGCGAGTAACAGCATTACTAATAGGTATGTATGAGTCATATGTCCCAACTAGTGAAATTCCATTTGCTCACTCGAGAAACTTGACTAATTATAATTTTTATATCTACTCAACAGCGTAGCTAGTGACAGCGGAGATGCTGAATCAGGTTTTGAAGAGACCGATCCTGGCGAAACTGGCGTTGCAGTAATACGTATGGTTTCTCGATTCGTAGACAGAGTTTGTACAGAGGGTGGCGTTAGCACGGAACATGTGAGATGTCTCCATCAAATGGTGCCCGGTGTGGTCCACATGCACATAGAAACTCTTGAGGCTGTGCATCGTGAAAGCAAACGATTACCTCCTATTCAAAAGGTGACGCATCAAGGAAGATATTTACTAAATCATCATTGAACCATTATAATTGGTTACCTGTTTTATCTTCAATTTGCGTCCATCATATATGTTATTTTTCGCCACTTTTAGCCCAAAATCTTGACACCCAACATGTTACCTGGTGAGGAAGTGATAATGGATGGATTACGAGCATATTTGTTGCCCGATGGTAGAGAGGAGGGATCTGCAGGTTTACCGAAAGCACCACCTCTTCTGCCTGCAGAAGGAGCTATTTTTTTGACAAATTATCGAATAGTATTCAAAGGGATACCCTGCGATCCATTTGGTAGGTTTGAGTGAAGAGAATGTTCGTGTATCTAGTTTAATTTGTCATTGTTTTTACCAAAATCATTCCCATGATGACATTTCTAGCTTGCGAGCAGTTGGTGGTAAGAGCTTTTCCAGTAACCTCTCTGACAAAGGAGAAGAAAGTTACAGCTCCGCACTTGGCCCATTTGGATCAATGTCTCCAAGAAGGCTTACAGTTACGGTCGTGTACCTTTCAACTAATAAAGTTAGCTTTCGACGAAGAAGTAACACCCGAAAATATTGAGACATTCAAAAAACTGGTGCACAAAGAGCGCTACCCCCCACATATCTTCCATCACTTTGCTTTCAATGGTCAAGTTATGGTTACGCAGACTACACACCATAAGGGAAAGGAAAAGAATGCCACTCTGAAGTATGTATTGTTTTGAGAATAGTATATTATGCACTTAGGAAAAGAAGTGACTGTTTTTTGTCGAGCCCCGATGTTTTCTGACCAAAGACGAGTTCTGAATCTTAGATAAGACACATTTCTTTCCCTAGGCGCTTATGACATTTACTAAACATATGCACGAAATACGAAAAAAGCGTGCTTTCCCTTCCCCCCATGCGTTTTGGTTTACCTGTTGCAAGTCTTCCCCCTTGCTCCGGTTTTTTTCTTCCATCATAGAACTTTGACTTTTATCCTGCAAGTTTTTCATGTATTTTACTTTTTTTCGCGACAGGGGTTTTGCGAAAAAAACTCTTTTGAAAACTGCCCGAAAGGCAGGATTCAAGCCCAAACAATCATCCAAGAGGCAGAAATATGTTTTACCGAACATGAATTTCACGAGTAACAACAAATATATGACCTCACCTGGCAGAATGAGCCTGCCTGTTACGGATAGCAATGACTTGAGCCACGACGATGATTTGAGCAGTAAGTAATACCGAGTCAAACGCATTATTCTCCCTGAATATTTGTTACTAACTGTTATTTTACTTGCACAGTTGACGAATTTGAGATTCCCGGAATTATGCCCCAACCTCCGACAGATGCCAAAACATTAGAGCGTCTCTCGGAGCGAAGCTATGTGAGAGATTGGTATCGGCTCGGATTATATCCAAGTAGTCCTCAAAATAATCGACGAAATGAGCCGTTCCGTTTATCCTCTGTAAATTGTGCATACATGATGTGCAGAAGCTACCCAGCCCTTTTAATAGTTCCTAATAGTGTGACCGACGAAAGTATCAGAAGATTTTGCCGACTGTATAGGCATAGCAGAATACCAGCTATCACTTGGCGCCATCCTCGGACTAAAGCACTATTGATGAGGGGTGCTGGCTATCATGGTAAGGGAGTTATGGGAATGTTAAAGGCTCATCCTTCTTCCACTGGAAATCTCAAAGGTATTTATCGTATTCTTATAAGTAGAGTACTTACCATATCCACAAGGTACCAACCGAATAAACGTTGTAAATTATATTTTATTTTAGCTACTTCTTCGGAGAGTACCTCATCATTAGAACTAGAGAAGTATATGATGGCTTTGGTAGCAGCAACTCCAGCTTCGGTATTACGACAAGGATCTGCTTGGGGTATGTCGGACAGCTCTCTCAGCATAGATTCCCTGTTTTTGGCGGCTGAGGACCGAAACGCAACTCCTGAACAATCCAGAAGAAATCCATTCAACAAAGCAATCGGTACCCTTGGGTATGCTATCTTGTAACTCAATTTCAACTAAAATAATTGTTGCATCGTTATGTTGGGTAGAAGACTTTTGTATTTTCTATGTTGCTAGTTATTTTCGTAAATATTATCTGTCATTAGTTTTCATTTTTGTATCAAATTTTATAGAAAATCTCTGGCATGAGATACAGAGGTATAGTTTTACTTGATATTATCATTGTGTATTGTATACTAAAGGTCACTCAATTGAATGTCGTATCGTAAATCGAGCATGTGCTTTGTATTTATTCTCATTGTCCGATTAGATGGTATTGCTTGCCTGATTCTGCGCTCTCTAACTTAGAATGTTCCCAAGATCGTCGGGTGGCAAGGGGCCTAAAAACTTTGGACGTTGGGGTTCCCTTAAAGACAAGAGGCATAATAGTTCTCAAGCCTCCCTGACGACGGTCAATCAACGAGGTACCGTCAGGCATTCAGCAGATTCTGACAGCGGAACTGAATGTGTACATACATTTCAACGTGCAGCGCTTTATATTCTTGGGGAAAAAGCCCACATGAAGGTAATATTTTTGCTCCTAGCGAAGTCTAAAGAATCGAGAACTGCAGGTTGCTTTGAGATATGGAAGTAATTCTATTACCTTTCGATGATGGCATTTTATTTTTTCATTTCCATCACTTCTGTTTTCTTATGTCATCATATCCGCATTAGGAAAGGTTGCTTCCTACACATCTTTCGAATATAGTAAATGCTCAATATTACATTCTATCTTTAGCTAATGACATTTGATGAATAATAACCATATTTCTAATAATAACGATCTAATAATATGATCAAATTCCTTGTGTTTTTTACAGGGTGTCAAAGCAGAATCTGCACCAAAAACAGACTTTATACCTGTGGAATATCATGATGTTAGACATACTAAAGCTGCTTTTAAGAAATTGATGAGAGCTTGTGTTCCCAGTTCACTGAATCCAGAACCCGAACAAAGCTTTTTCAAGTGAGTTCCAATTTTTGATAAACTGCAAACATTTATCATCGTGTGTAAATTTCAATTTTCTACAAACTCAATAGTCCCAATGCTAAATTATAACGGACATATTTATCTATGTAATACTTGTTTTTGTTCACAGGTTAATAGAGAGCTCTGAATGGTTACAGCAATTGCAGAGTACCATGCAATTAGCAGGTGCTGTTATAGATCTGATGGATGTGCAGGGCTCGTCAGTAACTCTTTGTTTGGAAGATGGCTGGGATACAACAGCTACCGTTTGTTCCGTGGCCCAAGTGTGTTTGGATCCCCATTACAGGACAATTGATGGCTTCAGGATTCTCATAGAAAAAGAATGGCTAGGTTTTGGCCACAGATTTGGACATCGAAGTAACTTAGCTGTGAATTCACAAACAACGAACTTCACACCGACTTTTCTTCAGTTTTTGGATATTGTACATCAGATACAGAAACAATTTCCCTTGGCATTCGAGTTTAACGACTACTACCTTAGGTTCCTCGCTTATCACTCAGTATCTTGTCGTTTTCGAACATTTCTGTTAGATTGTGAGTTCGATAGAGTAGAATGCGGTATTACTGCCGTTGAAGACAAAAGAGGTTCATTAACTAGTCATCATAAAGGAGTCGATACAGGAAGCGATGATGAAACCGTATATCCAGGAGGAAGGCTAGCGGGTACAAATACTGGGACCAATCTCGGCCAAAGCATATTCGATTACATCGAGAAACAGCATACTAGATCGCCATTGTTTTATAACTTTATGTATACCCCGAACACGGAACATCCGGTGAGCTGAAATTATTATTCATGCCTAGTTTCATTACTATCCGATATGCAGACTATAAATCATGATCTGTTTCATCTTCAGGTTCTTCGACCTGCATCCCACTTACCAAGTCTGGAAATATGGCAGTATTATTTAGATGAGGAATTGGCGCACGGTCCTGGTTATGATCTAGAAGTTTTACAACAAGATTCTGAGCAGGAGGAAGAGGCTGAGGCTGCCGATGGCATTGTCAAAAGCAACCGGAAAGTCGTCACCCTTGGGTGGGTATTCGGATAGTGTTCTGAAGTATTAGCGTTAATGGTGAAACGTCAACTACGTCAGGCAATGCTAAGAATAAATAAGAGAATAAGTATAGTGAAAAGAAATTGTGTTCATTATCGTAGATGTACGTGGTGAACTTAGGGTTTAAGGAAATATATGTTACGATTTTTTTCCAGAAATCTTAAGGCTGCATGATAATCAAAGTATTGCATGATAACTCGATATTCGTTCAGCAGAACTCTGTTGTGTCTCATTAATAACATCAGAAATTCTACTCTAGATATGATGGATTGAGTACAATGGTACCGGATCAGTTCTCACATTTATTAGAGGAAATCCACAAATTGGAGACAGAGCTCGGACACTTACCACAGAAGTGGAAAGTGCTGTGGGACAAACTAGAGTTACCAAACACGGATTCTCTTACTGTGAGTGTTGTATTCAAGCGTAAATTCAATTAATCTCAGCATCTTTCTCAACAATTTTTAAACTTAACTTATGCATTTCAGCGTCATGCATCCTTCAGTACAGCCTTAGTGAGATATCATGGTCGTTTGATTCATAAGAGATCCACATTAGAGCTTCTCTTGAGGGGTAAAATGGCTGGAGGAAATCCAACTGGGAACGAAGGTTCCATTTATGGCCATCCTCACAGGTGAAAAGACTTTTTTTATGTTTATAATTGACACGGTCGTTTATCAGGTTTCAATCGGATGCTAACATCTTTCGTTTTCACCGTTTTTCAGGTTCGAGAAAATAGATTCTGCCATGCGTACGCACTGTGATGCGTGCACTGGTGTTTTGTGGGGTCCGCTTAAGGCGGGATTAAGATGTGTTGATTGTGGTCACGTGTGTCACGAGAAGTGTGCCGATTCTGTGCCGAAGAACTGCACCAAATATAAGGCAGTTGCTGACAACTTGCAATCTCATACGCTGACGAGGAGTGGTGGAGATAACGGCAGTGTTAATTCCAGTGCGTTTCACGTATAATTTTTACAACAATTTATAATAGAGGATTAAGGAAAATGAAATAATCTACTTCTCCCCATAGGCGTTGCGACGATACAAACTTCCTCTCAGCAATACTACGAACAATTCTCAAGCAACGTAGCAGAGAATCGAACTCACGAAGGATATCTCTATAAACGTGGGGTTGTATTAAAAGGATGGAAACAACGCTGGTTTGTCTTAGATTCAATAAAACATCAACTGAGGTATTACGATGCGATGGAAGATTCTCACTGTAAGGGATATATCGGTAAGTTCAGTACCAGTGATGAAATTTTATGAATACAAAAACTTAGTCATTCGAAACATTCTCAAATAATGATATGTAATACTTTTCTACAGATCTAGCAGAAGTTGTGTCTGTTACACCAGCGGCACCAACTCCAGGTCCACCGAAGAAAACGGACGATAAATCATTTTTCGATGTGAGTAAATTTTTTGTTGCGTGAGACGATAATTTTCAATAGCATTTTCTCCGATATTCAATGATCAACAACAAATTTATGATTTCAGCTGCGTACTAATAGACGAACTTATAACTTTTGCGCTGGAGACGCATCTACGGCACAAGAATGGATCGAGAAGGTCCAAGCATGCTTGCAGTAGTGTCTTCAATGAATTGTAGTTGTATAATTTAAATTGTGCAAGTGACTGATAGAATAATTGCAATTTTAATTTTGTTACATACCTCTGTATAGTCAAGCGTAATCGTGTATGTGTTATGTGGCTGCGGTATTTTTACTTTGGGATACTCTACAAGCCAAAATTAACCAATGGAAAAAACGACCGTCGAGCCACACAGGAGGCGGATATCTTCGAAATAGCCCAATTGTTAGGAGCAACAGCAAATGTAATATTGTATATTATTATGTTGAATTTAATTATAATTACTTCAAAACTCATGAAGCCTAGCTGGAAGATGAATGATCATTAAAAATTTATAACTGTTAAGTTTTCTTCTAATTTTTCTTTTACTTTATATATAACTTTCAACAACTAAATTTTGAAATTTATATATCATTATGTATAGATATATTTGAAATAATTAGGATATAGGATATAAATATTATACATAGATATCTTTAGGTGTATCTCTTGATATATTTCCTAATAAGAATATGTCTTGTTTTTGGGTTGAAATTTTATCGTCGTTTATCTTCTCTAGATAATTATGAGAAAAAAAAATGAGAAAAAATAAAATAAAAATATAATAAGAAACCTATCGAGGATACAGCGACGAGGCGACAGCCAAAGCCGGTCTCATCCCAATCACATTGAAATGCTTGTAATGTAATTAATGTGACGTGTTTAGGCTATAACAGATAACAGAAATAAAAGATATTGACAAAGTGCAGCAGTGAAACGTATCTATAGTTGATGAAAGGGAGAAAAAGGTCCAGGCTCAGGGATAAATAGTAACCAAAGTCCATTGGATCAATTCAGTTATAGTATCTTCAGATCAGAATTATCTGTGCCACGTGAACTAAAGTATACATACCTATGTCATACTTCTTATATGATGTGAAATAATAATAATACTATAAAAATAACATACATATTTCATTTATCATAAGCCTCATGAATGCCTCATTATTCATGAAATTCATCAATAAATCGAACAGAGATCAATTTGCCTATGATATGACATTGAATGTAGATCGCATAACTTTTGGGCACAAAATAGCAACAACATCAGTAATAATAATGATAACGACGAAATTTCTCTTCTACCAGCCAACGAAATTTAATATAATAATAACGAAAATTTCTCATTTAATCTCGACTTTGCTTCAATTGACCCCAAGTTTGATTCGACTGGTTCCACCTCCAACAGCCGTTATCTCTGCAGATGTTGACCCAAAATCGGAAAATTGGGCGTATTTTTTGTGCGAAATTATTCACACTATTGCCCAAAATGTGAAAAAAGTTTTCATTTAATTCAAGTAATTCCGAGCGAAAAAACACCAAAGACTATAGTCTTTGTACATTTTTGCAGCGACTGAATGTGCAAGTCTAGTCTGGTGATTTTTCGCTCCAATTTCATCGAAAATCGCTCGACAAATGTACAAAGACTATAGTCTTTGGTGTTTTTTCGCTCCAATTTCATCGAAAATCGCTCGAAAAATGTACAAAGACTATAGTCTTTGGTGTTTTTTCGCTCCAATTTCATCGAAAATCGATCGAGAAATGTACAAAGACTATAGTCTTTGGTGTTTTTTCGCTCCAATTTCATCGAAAATCGCTCGAAAAATGTACAAAGACTATAGTCTTTGGTGTTTTTTCGCTCCAATTTCATCGAAAATCGCTCGAAAAATGTACAAAGACTAGTCCTTGGTGTTTTTTCGCTCCAATTTCATCGAAAATCGCTCGAGAAATGTACAAAGACTATAGTCTTTGGTGTTTTTTCGCTCCAATTTCATCGAAAATCGCTCGAAAAATGTACAAAGACTATAGTCTTTGGTGTTTTTTCGCTCCAATTTCATCGAAAATCGCTCGAAAAATGTACAAAGACTCTAGTCTTTGGTGTTTTTTCGCTCCTATTTCATCAAAAATCGATGAAAAAATGTGTCCTAGTGAAGTTACGATAACGAGGATTTATTTTAGAATTTTTCCTGATTTTTTCCGATTTTTTCTAATTATTTCTGATTTTTTCTAATTAATTAAATGATTTTTCACTAAGCCCCGCCCAGAAAGCACAAAAAAATGGCCCTGGTGGCGCCATCCCTCGGATTTTCCTCTGAACTAACCCCTATTTTTCGGCGTAAAGTCGATTTGTTTATAACAATAGTTCAGAAAAAAAATCCGAGGGATGCCGCCACCAGCGCGATTTTCAGCAAAAAAATAGGGGTTAGTTCGGGGAAAAATCCGAGGGATGACGCCACCAGGGCCATTTTTTTGCGCTTTCTGGGCGGGGCTTAGTGAAAAATCATTTAATTAATTAGAAAAAATCAGAAAAAATTAGAAAAAATCGGAAAAAATCAGGAAAAATCAGGAAAAATCGGAAAAAATCAGGAAAAATTCTAAACCAAATCCCCGTTATCGTAACTTCACTAGGACACATTTTTTCATCGATTTTCGATGGAATCTGAGCAAAAAAACACCAAAGACTATAGTCTTTGTACATTTTTCGAGCGATTTTCGATGAAATTGGAGCGAAAAAACACCAAAGACTATAGTCTTTGTACATTTTTCGAGCGATTTTCGATGAAATTGGAGCGAAAAAACACCAAAGACTATAGTCTTTGTACATTTTTCGAGCGATTTTCGATGAAATTGGAGCGAAAAAACACCAAAGACTATAGTCTTTGTACATTTTTCGAGCGATTTTCGATGAAATTGGAGCGAAAAAACACCAAAGACTATAGTCTTTGTACATTTTTCGAGCGATTTTCGATGAAATTGGAGCGAAAAAACACCAAAGACTATAGTCTTTGTACATTTTTCGAGCGATTTTCGATGAAATTGGAGCGAAAAAACACCAAAGACTATAGTCTTTGTACATTTTTCGAGCGATTTTCGATGAAATTGGAGCGAAAAAACACCAAAGACTATAGTCTTTGTACATTTTTCGAGCGATTTTCGATGAAATTGGAGCGAAAAAACACCAAAGACTATAGTCTTTGTACATTTTTCGAGCGATTTTCGATGAAATTGGAGCGAAAAAACACCAAAGACTATAGTCTTTGTACATTTTTCGAGCGATTTTCGATGAAATTGGAGCGAAAAAACACCAAAGACTATAGTCTTTGTACATTTTTCGAGCGATTTTCGATGAAATTGGAGCGAAAAAACACCAAAGACTATAGTCTTTGTACATTTTTCGAGCGATTTTCGATGAAATTGGAGCGAAAAAACACCAAAGACTATAGTCTTTGTACATTTTTCGAGCGATTTTCGATGAAATTGGAGCGAAAAAACACCAAAGACTATAGTCTTTGTACATTTTTCGAGCGATTTTCGATGAAATTGGAGCGAAAAAACACCAAAGACTATAGTCTTTGTACATTTTTCGAGCGATTTTCGATGAAATTGGAGCGAAAAAACACCAAAGACTATAGTCTTTGTACATTTTTCGAGCGATTTTCGATGAAATTGGAGCGAAAAAACACCAAAGACTATAGTCTTTGTACATTTTTCGAGCGATTTTCGATGAAATTGGAGCGAAAAAACACCAAAGACTATAGTCTTTGTACATTTTTCGAGCGATTTTCGATGAAATTGGGGCGAAAAAACACCAAAGACTATAGTCTTTGTACATTTTTCGAGCGATTTTCGATGAAATCTGAGCGAAAAAACACCAAAGACTATAGTTTCTTTATATTTTTCAGCGATCGAGTGCATCCATCTTCCGCTAAATCATTGTGTGCGAGACCAATATCTGTGAGATTAATTTTTGTGTTCGCTAGCTACTGTGCGCAAAAGCTACTGTGTCCGAGTACTGCTGTGTCCGGAAAAGCCGACGGTCGGTCATTCTTGTGTCCATTCGAACTGTGTGCAATTGAACTGTGAGTTGTGTTAAAAAAACCTGTGTGCCAAAATGCTGTGTGCTATTGCCACTGACTGTGTGCAATTGAATTGTGCGCAACTGGGACCCTCTCGGATTCGTCAGCTGCGCGACCGAGCGCTTAGCGGTAGGCAACCAGACATACTGTGGTGTAAACGCTGGGACACGTAGTATACATACCTACGTATGTATAACATGCATTCAGTGAACTCGAGGAAGATAATCATTAATCAGAGTTCATCATTTGCTCCATCTTTATATTTCTAATATATTAGACAATGAAAATTCTTTGAAACGTATTCTTATGAGCCACTGACTATAACGTACTTATGATACGATTAACCATCGTAATTATGCCTTCGTTGCTATCAAAATGTAATCAAACGTTGAACTCACATCCTTATATATCGTAGAAATTCTAAATTAAAAAAAAAGAATAGAGCCAAGACTGTTCAACTCATCAGGTGTCTGTGTCTTCGATCACGGTCCATTTGCGTTTGAATATCGTAAGCTTACTTTTCATATCACATCTCATAAAGATGAACATTGATTTCAAGTGTATTTGAAATGTGCATCGTATATGATAACCGCCGATTCTCCATAGTTATGACAGATGATAAAACATCTTTATCTCACATATTATGCATATTTATAAATGATCATTGCTAACTTGAAGAGGGTATTTTTAATTTTCAGTATACATACCTGATACCTAACATTGAGAAGGTAATGGTACTTGAGAGAAAAATGTAGGCTCACTAATTAAACGTTTAAGAGGACGTGATTAGTAGGGAGTTATTAGTATGCAATCATACTGAAAATAATAATGAAAATTTCATTCGGTGTTATTACAGCGCCAATAATTACTTTTGGCATACAAAGCTTATCGCGAGTTAGTTAGTTGTATCTATCTTTGGCCTTTGGCTTTGAAATTATAACCGGCTACTGCAGCGTGCAGGGCCAGATGATGTTGATCTGGAAATTTCATGTATCTCTCTCGTATACAGACACTTTTGGACAGGATATATATATATACATGTATATATTTGCATACACATGTATGTATGTCATGTGCAAGTATACATAAGCATATAATATAGCCATATGGTAGCGCATATTATGATACCAGAGAATGACGAATAAACTGGTAGACACGGTTCGCCATCGTCACATAGGAAAGGATGATGTGATTAATCGCTATAAAAGAGTACAAGAATTTAGATTGCCACCCACCTCATTGTCAGACCAATATTATCTGACCTCTTAGAATATGAACCAGCTGACGAGGAGAACGAGCTGTTGCTGTAGCTGGATGGTAATAGATATCCATATTTTGAAACCACGAAAACTAAATTAACGAAGCTATGTGAAGTTATGTGAAGTTAGAGGAGCTTTTGAAAATAACTCAAGCATTCATACCTGTACGTACGTATGCAAGTATATTTATTGCACATCCTGTTCGAGATCCTTCGATCTAAACCACAAATATATTCTTACTGCGGTACCCTGCCTATAGTCCACGCATATATTAATTACTTCCAAAAATTTCTCTGGTCATAAAGCAATCAACGAATCATCGAAAGAGTTGGGGAGGGAGAAGGAGGATTGTTTCGTTCCTTCATGATCCTCCCACCTACCATCAAAAGACCTTACTTGTAGGTCTTTCGCCGGCTACATTAACTTCAGTCGAGACGACTCGCTCCGGCGCAGCGACCAAACGCTAAGCGGTTGTTATTTATTTATTTATTTAGTTTTATTGATTTTTTTTTTTAATTTTATTTTTCTATCTCGTCTATGACTTTCATTTTTATCGCATCTATTTCACGATCTTTCTCCGTTTTTGAATTTTTGCCGCTGGCCTCCGCGAGCGTGAGGTGTTCTTCTTCTTGGTGCAGTTTGCATTTGTGTGAGATGGTGTTTCGGTAAAAGACTATTTTATTTATTCTCGTTTTTTTTTTTCTGCTTTTGTTTCGTATTTCAAAAACTCAGCGCGACGAAATTTTGAAAAAAGAATATTCTCGATTTATCGATAAACGAGCGCAATGTTGACGAAGAGTGATTCATCGGAGAGTGCTGCTGATGGATGCAGATTTATTTTCTATATATAAACTTCGGAAAGAAGTGGTAAGTTGGATCATTTACTACTTCGGTGTCTTTCATACTCTTAAACATACATAAACTACTTCATCTATTTTTCAAAGGGGTTCGGTAGAAATAATATTTGTTGTCAATTATTTGAATCATGTCGATCGTAATTCATGTTATACGAAATGATCAAAGTCGTCGCGTGCAGTCGACAATTTAAGATCGACGATGTGCCTCGTATCGACTGTATAGTGGTGTACACACTTATGTATGGTTCAAAATATGAATGGGGATAACCGACGTAATTTACTATTAAAACAACGCCTGTGATGCCAAATATATTCCCCTGTAATTATGTATGTGTTGAAGATAAACGTATAGTTCGTTAATTTAGCTTGCAATTATTATCCATTTTTCTCCCACGTGAGGTAAAATAGCTCATGTAGTAACAAGTAAAACGTGGTAAAATTATATGAACTATTGTTATTAATTACATTCAATTCAAAAAACGATAGTTTTGTGTAATGATGCAGTTTGCACGTGTAAAGTGAAACAAATGAGTTTACAACGAGCTAAATATCGTGGAATAATAGTAACTAAATATGTTCTATTTAGCCCGAGAAACAAATCAACTGCACGTGACAATTAATAGTAAAATATCCTTTTTCTTTCCAAACAAGAATCTACTTTAGAATGATTGTCGTGTGTATTCAGGAAACAGTCTGTACCTAATAGTCAAGCTATAGTTATGTACGATCGATAAATGATCATTAATTATTCATCTCTACCGATTGATTGTCATTGAAAATTTCACCGATCGGATTTCAAAATTTGACAACCATTGGAAAAAGGGGGTGTGACATTTATATCACACACACACAGTTACAATGCCTCAAATTATTCCATGATTCCTTTTTCTATAGGGGGTTGATATTTGTTCTCTCATTGCTATATACGTGAGGAAAATCTGTTTGAAATTGTGAATTTTTCTTCCTTTAGAATTTCATTCATAGTTTTCTTATCGTTGTATCATATGCGAGTACATGTGCCGTCTGAAGTTGTTGATATTGAATCAAAGTTTGGAGTATACTATAATACAACAATACCGTACGCATGAGGTAATAAAATTGCACGAATTGTTCGCGTAGAGAATTAGACATGTAAATATTAGCATAAAAAATTTGCGAATTTTCGTTGTACGTTAAAATCGAATTCTTTTTTATCCGACGTGAAAATAATGGAGACCCTTTTTATCTTTGAACGCTGCGAGAAAAAAAAATAAAAAAAACTCAACTGATCGTCATCCGTCGTACGTGTAATGAAATTTGAAAAGTTTTCCCCTTATAATTATAATTAACTTTAATTTAACAATAATATTCCACATCATTTTTTTTTTTTAATTTTCTAGTTGTCAATATCCGAATATATGTTTTAAAATCGCGTCTTCTACGCGCGGGCAGCTGATGGCGATATATGTCGTATGAAGTGACTTAAAAAATTTGCATCTGTGGGCTAGATTAACGCATGAAGAATTGCTTAGCAGCCAAGCTCTGGTTCGTTGGATGTCGACTCGGTAAACAATTAGGCTTGTAAATTAATCTAATGGAACTAGGTACGTGTATACACCAAAGAGTCCAGCTTATATGTACCTAAATATTATACACCAGGAGGATTTTTTGTGTTTCGTTTTACCTAATTCGATAGAATTTGAATCCAAATTTTACATATTTTTCCTACACCATAATGTCTTACTAACTGGAAAATACGAGAACGCGTTTGATTTTTATCCTTTTGAGGGAAACAACCGCAGCAGCTAATTAAATCGTACAAGTATTGGAGAAAATCTTGGGTCTTTTTTCTCTCGCAATTAAACTAACTTATGTAGATGAAAATTAAAAGTTGCACGACAACCACGAGCCATTGAAAAAAAAAAAAAACAACAAATATATCTGTATATTTGTCTACAACAGGAGAAACCGCAAATAGTGTAATTATCTTTAATCTGAACATATTACAATAAATAGCCTTTGTAAGTCAATCGTTTCAAAGCTCTTATTCTATTCTTTTTCTCTTTTTTTCTTCTTTTTAAATTATGTGTAACGTGCGAAGTGAAGAGTTGGGACGAGGTTGTTTTTTTGTTTGTTATTTAATTTTTTTTAATTCTCTTTACATTCATATGATAAACCCAGTTTACAATGGATGGATCGTCGAATAGAAAATTACAACGTTGGAGGATAACGATTTCTTGATGAAATGTTGCGAAAAAAAAACAAAAAAAAAAATTATACATAATTGTGATCTAATGCCTTGAAATATTTGAGTCAAACGTTAGATGACCTCCGAGATTTGAGGTCACCTGAAAATTTAATTTCAATTCGCGGGGATTCTTAACCATTATTTATGCTCTTTTTGGAAAATGGAATAAATTATAGCGCCGGAGGTTATGTGCTGAAAAAAACGTTTCAATGATTTGGTAATGATGCGATTGCTCTCGTTACTCAACGATGATGATGATCACAATTCTCCCTTCGATGTTGAGGCATAAGCCGGGTCACACACTGTAGTGAAGCAATGTGTACTGGGTGCATAATTGTTGACACAAATTCCGATCGACGGAGAACGCAAGATTGATCGCAGACAAACTAACATATCGATAAATCGTATACTATACATTTACCTGCTCATATAGATATAAATGGACAATATTTTCTTTTATCTATCGCAGAAATTAGAACGAAGAATTTCCGATGATTCGACTGATTGTTTAAACTGGAATCTAGATAATATATAATATAGATTATATCAGGTGAGACAAAGTTCTGCGAAACTTGAAAAAAAAAAAGATTTCAAAAACCAACATTGATTCTATTCATTCCTTACGTCCACTCTGGAATATTTTCACACGACACATGATACATATGTGGTCGTGGTTTGGACTATAATTGCAATAAATTCGTAGTTATTTTTTTTTCTTATCAAAAATTCATCTAGTGTTTAGGACATACCATAACGGAATTAGACAAATTCATCTTTACGTTAGAAATTAATAATTAAAGACAAAAATCAGTGTAGAATCATATCTCCCGAAAAAAAAAAAATTAAAAAGCAGCAACGATTTTTTTTTTTTAATAAATTATGCACGGAACAAATGGAACGTTATTATACACACGTATACATATAGTTAAACAAGCGGTTGAGAGATAATTGTGAGAAGCACGCGGTAAACCGATCTTCGTTTCAAAAAGATTTTCTATAATTATATTTACAACTAAAAACGTTTAACCAAATTATACTACAATAATTTTTTTCTCAGTATATCCCAAACCGCCGGAGACTTTGCATTTCTGTTGCAGTTTCAGCTTCAGATCGCATCGGTGTTGTACATACGATGGACATTTGTTTGGTCTAACGGAGATAAGAAGTGAACGAAGTCGCCTAAATAATCTCCACTCGTCTCCGATCGTCCGGGGAATTAAATCGAATATCCAAACCATCTTAATGAGGAACAAATTCGATACATTTCACAAGTTATTCGATCATTCGTCACAGTTTCGAACGTGCATTGTCTAACTTTTGACCGTTCGCGAATCGGCGATCAATAGGTATTTATTTTTTTCAAATACGTGGTTTATAGAAAAATCTCGAAATCATTTATCATAGTTAAATGCATTCGATATTCAAGGACTCCTCTATGAAAGCTGCGCAAACAATTTTGCACCGTTCTCAAGTAACGTACGCATACAGTTTACCCTGCACTTCCGGATGCAAACAAGATCGAGGTGAATTCGCGCAAACAAGTGCAGATCGCATAATTACAGTAAACACCGTTAACAGTTTTATTTCGTTTGTTCAAATATTCATAGTCAATAAATAGCAACAAAAAAAAAAAATGTAGATCGGAAGAATATTGCAGCAAAGGGTGGATAATGGAATAAATTCATTGCGACGTTCTAACCGTATTAAAAAAAGTCGGAACGATTGCGACAGCTGTTGGAAAGGATTAATTATATTAGTCACAATCGATGTATCTATACATGCGAATCGAAACGGACTTGGTGCAATACTTAGAAATGATATTATACACGGAAAGACGAAGAGACGTGGCTGTTTTATAAATTGCATCCTCATTGTCAGTGTGAAAATAAGTTCGAGCGAAGGAAAATACGAGGAAAATATTCGAGGAAGCTGTTGCGGTATATTTTATAGATAAATGAACGCGCACGTAACGCGGTTTCATCGGTTGAGAAGTTCGTGGTTCGGGTTAAATATGTAAAAGCCATTTATTCAGATTTTCTGAACGTCACGGGAAATCCCTCATAAGATTTTATTACAGATCGACGTCACGGGATGTCCGGTGAAGGGATTGAGCTTTTTCATATCCGAATGTGGTAATAGTTGGTATAACTTTAATTTTTTAAACCCATTATGACATATCCGCATATCGGATAACCGGTCATCGTTTTTGTTTTCAAAAGTAGTGCGTCATTTTACGCATTTCTTTGTAAATCGCCACCGCTTCGTGCTTCGCTTTAACTGTTCTTTTTCACCGCGAGATCATCCCATTTGAAATTACCTGTGGGCACCGATGCAACAGGGTTCGATTTCCGATGAGGGGAAAAACAGTTGAGACATATCAAACGGCACGGGGAATTCACAGGCAGCCGCACACTGACGTCTATCCCATCTTATTGAATCAGGCGATTTTTTTTAACTGCATTTCAAACCGCACATTTATGTTATCGGAAAAATCGCATGTATAGGTATAATGAGTCTTGGGATTTTACACTCTGAAAATGTGACAAATTAGCCCATTGCTATTTAGACTTCAATTCACGAATTATAGTCGTGATAATATAGTAATTGTTCGAAGTTACTTGTAGCGCGCGTGAGTAACGTTAATTGACGAAATATGGTGGGAAAAAGGTTCGGTGACATTTAAGGTCTGAAAAAAAAAACTTGTATTGAAATTTTGCTCATTATTATTCGTGTTACGAGTGTAAAAATTCAACACTTTTCGTTAATCGTTTGTAACGAGTTCATTAAGAATAAACAAATTCACTGCAATTGAGTGGGCGAATACAGGTATTACTATCGGACGTTATTTATACTTTTCGTTTGTTGGTTTCGCTTTTCTTACTTTTTGGTGATATGGACTTATGCTACAAGTACAGGTAATTGATACATGTCGGAACTTTTTTTTGATCTTTCCAAAGCACGTCACGATATTTATATGATATACGTTGTAAATTCAATTATATCCCTATTTCCTTCATTTTATTATTTTTTATTTCTATATACGTACGTTTGAATTTTTTTATTACGAGTTATTAAATTGAAAATACAGGTCGTTGAAATTGGGGAGTGTATGTACACCCGGTTGAGTCAATTCTGAATGGCTTCGCGGCCAAGCGCGCGCCTGGACAACTTTTCGTACATGCGTGTAAAATGATTCCTTAAATGAGAAAAAAGAAACAATAAAAAATAAATGCTACTTTTCAATTCGACGAATATAACATATTACATGTGGTATATGCAACTTGTTTTAAATCGTCAGCGTTTCATGCGTTGGTTAATCCTTCACTTGTGGTAATATCGTAGTAATAAATAAATTGTGCTATGTGAAAAGCAAGGCGAGGGCATGGCCAATTATGTTAATTTAAAATACAGTGAGTAAAACGTCGCCCCAAAATTATATGTTCGAGCGTTGGCTGTGCGCTAGTATGATGAGGCTGCGGTGATGATGCTGCTGAAACAGCGGACGCCGGCAATCTACTTAGTTTTCAACTACACCGAAGCAATCCGTCTGTATTCGCGACATAATTGTCGTTTTGTATAAGATACATATATACATATATCATGTGTTCTATTTTTTCGCAATATATGCTGTTTTATAAGACTTTTTAAACAGATTTTTCCAAATATAGAATTACTCGTGCATCAGATTCATATACACCCCTTTAATACAAACCTGTAGTAACGTTAACAACGGGTCACTTTGTGCTCACAAGGAGAGATACATATATATATATTTATATTGTTTACATAGACGATTTACGTCAAGAGAGATAAAATATCTCAAGGATCACCTGTGCACCACCTGCCCCCAAGCTATATAATACACATAATCACTCGTATAATCTTCGACAGAAATAGTCGTCAAAATTTCTTCGACAGTCGGCGTTGTAAAACTACATCTGAAAAATGTTTAAATCTGCGACGATTCTCCTCCTCGTATTTTGAACTGTACCAGATACGTTTTTGCCGCTAATGTTCCATGAATTTTTACCAAAATAATGATAATTGTAAATATTACATACGTACACCATTACATAAGCAGTTAATCAAATTACTTTCGTCTCGAATTCATATATCTGTTCTCCTTTTCATTTCCAGAAATTTCTTCGAGGGTTAAATATGCCTACATAATTTTCTTTTTACTTCTTCAACTTGTGACTGTCGTAAAAATCAAAAGAAGTGACGGACTTTCAATATGGAGGATTCTCAACGAATGAGGAGCATCGATTTATAATTTACGAAGTATTCCCACGAATCTGGACGACGATCTGCGGAGTGGAGATAAAGGCGGTTCAGAATCACTCTGATTGTGAGCTATAAGATATCGTAGATATATATATGTATAATATATATCGACCATCGATTACTTGAAGAGAGAAACCCCAGAAGATAATATTCTCGGTAGAATATAAAAAAAAAAATTATTAAATAAAATAAAACCAATCGAAGAGGAGTCGGGGAACAGACCGTATAAGGTGTCCGCGCGCCGCGTGGGAGCAAATAAAAAACGAACAGAAAAACCGCAAAAAAAAAAAAAGAAAAAATGGTTTCGTGACGATTGCTCGTTTAAACCATCCCCAACACAATTATTTAATGTAACGATATATCGAGAGTTGTTGTTGAGTTGTTTATTGGATTTATAATTATCTGACAAGGTGGATATATTGTGTTAAAATGGTTAGTGAACCGAAAGGGAACGGCCTTGAACTTTTTTGAAGTGGTGTTACCGATCGTGAATTACAAAGGTGATCATGTCTAAACGACAATGGCTAGTTTTGCTGATGTTGTTCCTTACTTACTTGCTACTTGGAGCTTCTATATTTCATCACATAGAGAGCCAACTGGAGGTAGAAAAAGTAAGGGAAGCTAGAATCAACCGCATTGAAATTAACGGTGAGTGAAAAATTTATTTTCAAAACGAATTCACCAGTTTGAATCTTCAACTTCCTCATGTCCCTTCTCGCGCCATTTTGTCAATGCTGCAATTAAAACTCAAATGATTTTTCCAAGTTGAGATGCAATAAATGGTACGTCATATAATTGAAGATGAATTGTTGTCATCGGGATACGAAATTCGACGATCAAAAATTCTATTTCTTGTTAACGATAATTCGACAACTGCGCCTAAAGCGACGTCAATCGACGTATTTGATGTTTTAAAAATCTGACCTTCAATACTATCAAATGCTCAATGGTTAAATACGTTCGATTGTGATCCCCTTAATTTCCGGACAGAATTGCGATACCTTGCAAAGGTATAGAATTAATACGTAATGACAAGGGAGTGGCTCAACTTGAAAATCCAATGATTCGCTTCAAAGCTCAGTGGTCATCTTTTCTTTGACTACTGGATCATTTTTCTGTCAATCGACAACGAAATCGCATTAGCGACACTCTCCTAATTTCCAAATACGCGACTCTATGCCAAATAATTGAATATTTCGATTTTTTTCGTAACAAGTTTCAGTGATTTTCGGGCCGAGAAATGAGGCGAATGATAAATTTTCAATTTTTTTTTTTTTTTGTTTCCGATCGATCATCGATTGTTTTATAATCGCGCATACAACGAAATTGTAAAGGATCGCGTATTATAGATACACACATAGATGTATTTTCTACCCTTATCAATTTGAAAAAGTTTTCTTTTTTTTTTTCGGTATCACCCATGATCGAAGTCGATGACGACTTACTTTTGGTTATTTTCCGAGCGGAGAGTCAGATATGTAGCTACATGCGTATGCAGAATGTTTAAACCGAAGCGATTACAACGATGCGATGCGACGTTGGCCGTGAAATGATTCGTTTAATCGTCTCGCCAATCGTTCTTTTTAATAAATGATTAGAACGGAATGTTACGTATATACATATGTGTATAGGTATACGAGGTTATTAGCTAACTGTTAACTATCAATGGTAACTTCCTAACAGTTTGAACGGGTCTGTTCGTTAATTTTATTGCCTCTTCGTACTACCGACTTGCATTAACCCAATTAACCCAAACTATAGGATATACATACCGAACACTTTCCGTGAACGGTCACGCAGGTTGACCGGAAGTTTCTATTATTACAATACATATAATATAATAAAAAAATGTCAAATCGTTTCTACGGAACACAGAGACTGACCTGTGAAATCATCGATGTACATATTATTAGAGAACCGAATTTCTGCAACTCGTATTTAGGAGAAAAAAAAAGGATCATTTTTCGCCTTAATCTTGCCCATTAATAGATATCTATATAGAACAAGGCCGGCTTTGTAATCAGATCACTTTAATATTTTGTAATTTAATCTACATAGCACATGGAGTCCTTTAAACGTTTAATATAATCCGCAAAAGGATTTGGATAACTTTTTACAACTAGCGAGTATAAAAATGTAAATTCCTGATAATATCAAGATGGGTATCGGAGTACCGAAAAAAAGGTATAATAATGTTTCCATCAGATTAATTGTAAGTTTACGCATTACATGTATGGTGGAGGTCTTATGCAGAATCATAACGACGCGTGCTGCATAACAAATATATCATATACTATACAGTACATACGTACCTTACACATAGTAATTCAACTTCCGACTTTAGAATTGCGATCAAATTCTTTTTTTTTCTTACCTTTTCTTTATTTGTTGTCTTCTTTGTAATATGCATATTACGACGATGTAAAGTCGCACGTACGTTGGCAACGATCGTCGCGGCGGTGTTTGGAAAATGACCTTATCTGTGTCATCGCGTGGTCAACGTCCTCACGGTCACGTATAGTTGTTGTGTAGATAAACCTATGCCTACATATTACATTCTTGACCCTTCAATTTTTCAACTGACAATTGTGATGTTTCGAAAATTATTGTCTAATTAAAATATCTTCTGTAACGAGTTAAATTTATTTTCGATTTTTTCATGATATAATTTCGATAACGAATCTTTATTTTCCGATTCAACATAATTTTCGAGATATCCGTCAGTCTATAGTTGAGATTACAGAAGGACAATAAAAAAAAAAAAACGATTTTCAAAACGCAGGATAATACGAGATTGATTCAATTGATATGCATAAATTTTCATGGCGAAATAATATTAATCATCGAATGAATTGCAATGGTTTATACATACGTATACTGCGTCGATGATTCCGTGTTATATTTTCTTGGATTTCTTTTACCTTTCTTTATCCTTCTCCCTGCAGTCGTACAGGAATTGTTGTGTTGTATTTGATCATGCAATTGTAGGAGTATAAATAATCGATGACACACGTCAATCAATATATCAGAAACACAATACACATACGATATATCGAGCGATTCAATGAAGCTCCTACGCAATTAAAAATCCCAGCCTGCGTTATGTGGGTCTAGGACTCGAGTGTATTCTCTGCGAGGCAAAGGCGCAAACTGTGGAAGATTCGAGAAACTCTACGCGGATTAAGGGGAGCAAAAAATCGGGAAGTTCCATACAAACACCAGAGGGAAGTAGATTTAGGAAAGTTTACGCCAATGCGTCATTGTCTTCGATGAAAAACGTATCGTCACGATTTCATTTGAATATTGAACTATACCTATATCTGAATCATGCTTTGTAGCGGGTTATGCTGAATATTAAAACTTTTTTATGCAATACACCCATTCAGCTGCGCTGGTGCAAAGTATCGATATAATGTAAGGATCTCCCGCAGTGTATGGACGATTTTTTTTCCTGCATTCATTTATTGATTTATTTTTTTTATCAATATGAAGTCGTTTCGCAATCGAGAACAAATTTCCTCAGCTCGCCACATTATGCAGCGATATCGATCGATTTGCTTACGATTAGTGACGAGATATGAATCCCTACGCTATATTGCATCGGCTGCATTGCAGTGTATAACTTTTATACTTTTTTAATATTCTGTCTTCGTTTTCTACAATATTCGAAAAAATCAGGATTGATTTTACAAATCCATACGCTTTGCGTATATTAAACGTAGAGAATTGTTTTTAGTTAATCGCATATAATTAATTATCAGCGATAGTAGTGGACTTGTATGACTTAAGATTTAATTAGCAGATAGTAATTAATCGTACTGCGATATGCCCACAATAAAGCTCTATACATATTACGTATCTTTAATTTATTTCATTTTTAAGCCTGATTGACATTTTATTGAAAATATTCTAAGAAGTCCGACGCGTTAAACGACGTGAGTGCAACGTTAGAAAATTCTGTGAATCGGATCCGCGAGGTGATTGGGATGAAACTCTTTTCTATACACATACATATATTATACGCTGTCATTATACCTATGGTCACGACGATGGTATCTGTTTTTTTTTTTATTCCGATCTGCAAGTAATCAGTCGTTCAAATCTTGGGTATCTGTTGACACGCGGTTAATCAATCTGTGCGGTAATCGAACTGACAGTGATAGTGGGCTTATAATTGTTTTTAATTATCACTGATTACCTCTTAATAATCATCTTATCTTCACGTACTAGATAACACCGGCGATTTAGCTACGTCTCATTATATCGATTTTTAATAAAATAGGGGTTCAATAATATAATATCAGAATAACTGGATTAAACAATTCCTCTTATCGCACGAAGTCGCGTCAGTTTTCGTTTATTGGTAATTTTCTTTCTCGCTCAATCAACGAAATTCGATTCGACTTTGCTCTCATCTTTTTCCCTCATGAAAATCATCGTGTGAAGATGGTTTAAGACAATTGATTTTTGTGGTTCATAATATAGGTGGATATTACAGCGAATAATCAATTGTCTTGTCTCTTAATCTCTGGAGAATACTTCGTCTAATTTTAATGGGGCTATCTGCGGTATAGGCCAATTACTTCCTATTATCTTATCAGTTGATATTTACCAGTTATATTGTCCATTTGCTCAATTGTATCGCGCGACTATACGGGTTGGTACACCTTATATAGGTATAATAGAGTAGTATCAATAATACCTACGTCTGCAAGATTGCAGAGGAACTTCGTCGCATTTAATAATAACAACTTGCAACGTATTTTGGAATTATATATCCACGCTCCATTTCACTCAAGATATATGTACGCCCTTACCATCTCATTTTTTTTCTTTTTCCAATTTTCTATTTCATATATATAAAGGATTTTAGAGTTTCTGGTTCCAGTCGATGCGGTTTTCCAAAACTTTGAATTCCGATCAGAAGGGCCGATTCGCTTCAGTTGGAGTTATTGAGAAAACAGAATTTCTGAAGACAACCCAAACTGTTAGAAAAAAATCTTTTAGGAATACTGATAAAAATTTGCTACCGACGAGTTCTTAGGAATGCTTATCGTGAATCTGAGGTTGTGTTCCAAAAGCTCAAAACAAATCCGAGTAGCATCAACTCTGCTTGTTTTTCTTTTTTTAAATATGGTGATATTGAAGTTAACTAAATCGTTGTAATGCACGACAAACACAGACAGTTATATTTATTTACGATCAGCACGTAGCAATTTCAATTTCACCAAAGTTAATTCTTGTTTGATAATGTTTTGGTGATTATCAACCAAAAAGCACGTGTCTCGATGTTAATCTTATAATTTCGTTCATGCGCAAGTGGGATCACCACGAAACCGTTCACGTTGGTGAGACCGCATGACAATAACGATTAGCGTCGGTTTACCGACCGATTGCGAGCCGTGAAAGTCGTCAGCAGATGAAGTGAATGCATTTTCACTCCCGATCATATCGTCAGGTTTCACTCATTTGTTATCATCTCGATTGATCCACAATTAAACGACATTTTTATCAATCGTCCAAGTTTACCGCTGTGGCTGTAAACCAATGCTGGGTCGTCACGTGGTCTCGCTAAGAACGAGAACGAAATCTCATTGGTCGCAATTGCGCACGAACGAACGGTCGGTTTCCGTTTGAATTCTCATTATAAAAGGTGAAAACGTGATTTATTACTTGCGTTTATGAATTGATCCGAAACGTATGATGGATCAATTACTGATTTAAAACGTGACGATTATATCGATGATTGGGTTACCACGAATCCCTATTGTCGCTGACGATAAGAATCACGGGTAATTCATTATGTCGATGTCGTATATATGGCGTCATAAATATACGCGCCATAAAAAAGTCGATGACGAGTTTTTAGCTTGAATAGAATCTTCCAAAGACAGTAACTCCGAAAACTTATACTTAACGAGATGTTAAGTAAGATTGATGAAAGTTTTTCATCATTCGATATAACGGATTAATTACTGTCGCTAATTACCTATGTTGCAAAATATTTCTTAATAAATTACTAGAATGCGCTCAATATTTATCATTCATATCTTTGAAAAAATTGTTCTCGTTGTACAGTTACTGAAAAGGTAACATTTGACAAATTGTATCTGAAAACTATTTTATACCTGCAATTAGCGATTCGACTGACAATACGCATAACGATATATCTAGATAGATATAGTGGGAGGTGGGCGCAAGATTATTGTGAAGTGGTTTTTCTTCTTTGATCACGTCTTCCTCAATGAAGGATAATCATTGTATGATGAGATATAGCCAAAACGCGGAATAATATTCGAGGACAGAATTGACACATTTTTAACAAAATTCAATTTCAACGTTCAAGGTGAGGATCATTCAATGAGATAGACATATTCTCGAACCACCATGGGTGTGAATTGTATCGCGTACGACTACACTTAGTCAATAACTGTCGCGGTTTTACATGAATTGGAATGTCAAGCAGAATGTTTGAATTCACGATTGAAATATCGTCGAAAATACGTCTGATATCACATTTTTACTCAGTGTTCTGTTTTTCTTTCATTCTTTTTTATTTCTTTTCAATTTTTTAAACGCTTTGTCTTTCACTGGAAGAGAGACATCTGAGTGTATCCGATGTGTATCATAAATAATGACACCATAATTAATAATCACCATAAGAATAATACACGGAATATATTTTATGCATGAAGTTTATAATTTGAAATATTTTCGCGCGGCTTAGCTGCGGTCAAACCGAACCGACCTAAATTTTCAAAATATTTTTACCTACGTCAATTGCAAAACTTGTGACTTTGTTTAAGACGATGCTAATTGTTCGATGTTCACAGTCTACAAGAGCACGAGTTCGACTTGTGCAATGATCCGTTTAAAACTACAGCGAGAGAAATAAAAAATAAATAAGTAAATAAATGAAAATGAACCCATGAATAAATAAATTATCGTTACTCTTCTCATGATTTTTCTAGCTCTTCTTCACGAACACTATGTACCAAATCCTGGGCATGGACAACATGAGATTTTGGAAAAACTATCGGTCTACTGTGGAAAGTCTGTCTTCAATTATACGGATAATGAAGTCGATTTGTACAAATGGGATTTTTACAACAGTTTTTATTTCGCTTACACCGTCGTCAGTACCATTGGTGAGTACCTACACCTATATCTTGAGGCCTTTGACATTGACACGTTTACAGTAATACACGATAAACTGGAGAACTAATAATATGGTGTGCTATGTCGACCTATACATAATATAAGTATAACATTCTTTGAATAATTTTTAAACAAATCTATCGCCTTTGATATTGGTGCAGTTGAAAGTTGTTTTATCGATTTAGCTCTTTGCAAGGTGTCGTCCAACAATTATCAGTGGCCCATTCTTCGCAGGCAATTATTAGGGAGACTTTAAATATAACTTCAATATACTAAAATAAATATAGAAACTGTGAGATGTCTTATTAAGTGACCTTAAAATAGTCAGTAAATGCAGACGCGACAAACATCCAAATATTATTATTATACTCATGGTGAATTATCTCACTATCGGTGGACGACTGTTATCAAAAATCTGAATGTTAATTGCGATCAGCAAAAATCCGGAAATAGAAAAGAGAGCCAGTTTCACGAGAAGAAGAAAAAAAACGGTATGTTACCTGTCTGATGAAACCGATGCAGAGCCGCATGTATGTTAATGATTAGCACATTTTGGGGATCAGTTTATTCTACGAAATACTTGTTAACGCATAACGTTTTTAGTGTATCACTAATTGTAAGACCTCAATATTTATCATCATAATTTTGGTTAACGAGATGCCGCGCTGTCGTCTTTTTATTTTAAATCAATCGTTTGGAGAATAAAGTTGGAGGAGATGTTTGAACGCAAAATACATCATGGAATCAATTTAATTTCAGGGTACGGCAACCTTGCGCCTACGAATATGCTGGGGCGTATTTTGATGATATTTTATGGACTAATTGGTATCCCGATGAACGGTATTCTCCTAACACAACTTGGAGAATTTTTTGGAAATGTTTTCGTCCGGGCGCATAAAAAATACAAATCTTACAAGGAAGGGCTTTCGGATTCGCCGAAGAGACTTCATCCTCTGGAAACCAGAAGGGTTGGATTAGCTGCTCAGATATTCATGTACTTGGCGCCAGGATTCGTTATGTTCATTTTCTTCCCTGCATTTTTATTCTCATACTACGAAGGATGGCAATACGATGAGGCTGTTTATTACGCTTTCGTTACTCTCACCACCATTGGATTTGGCGACTACGTTGCTGGTGAGTGAAATATCGTGTTGAAATACCCGCTTAGGTTTGGTCTAAATTTTAAGATTGGTGAATGGTAAATCTGGTACTTCCGTTTCTGGCTAATCTAATAATCTGACATTTTTCCAACTGCTTGCTTTACAAGGATAATCATCTGAGGTGAGTGCGGTTAGAGTATTCGAAACAATTCGTTTATTTCCAGTGGCAAAGACTTGTGGTTTTACAACCGTTTCCCCCATTCACGTTACGTATTTGATGATAAAATTTATACGTGTTCCATTATCCGTTATTTTAGGCCAAGACAATACGAAGGGAAACGGAATATTGTGGATTTTATACAAAATCTTTCTGATAGTTTGGATAGTATTTGGACTGGGATATTTGGTGATGATTATGAGTTTCATCGCTCGAGGAATGAGGAGCAAAAGGATAACGAGACTTGAGCACAAGCTTGCAATGAATCTGAAACATACGCAGAGTAAAATTTGGAACGAATTCAACAAGGATGTCAATTCGAGTGTCAATTATTTGCGGAGAGTCTTCAATGAAATGTATATTATGAAGCTCAAGGTACGCGCCTAAGCAGCTGCAATACACCCCTCCGATTATGTTATATCAAAGTCTCTAGTCTGAACATGTTGCTGAAAAATTCATTTCTCATTTTTCAGCCGGTCTATCAGGACGAATGCGATTACGAAATTCCTCTAAACTGTAAATTCGCTCGTAGTCAGAGTTTTCCTGATCTTCGTGAATTGATTTATGGTGGCCTAGAAATTGCTCCACCAATTCAACCCAGGCGACGAGCAAACAGCGAAATCGCTCCGATGGTAAGCAGTAATTCTAAATTTGAAAGAATTCACAGAATTTTTCGGGTATTTTTTATCCGAGTAATATCTGTAATCATTTTTTCTATTCACAGATTCAGTACGAGGCTGTGAATCGCGTAAGGTCAGAAAACGACCTCCAGAGAATAGACAAGACTGCGACCTTTGCTTCTCACGCGGTGGTTCAATCTGCCGAACTCATAGCTCGTCTCGTGAACGCCCTGGGATACATTCCGCCACCATCTGAAGACTTTGATACGCCTGCTGATGAGGAAAATTACACGAATTTGAAGGGCGTCGAGGGTTTCAGCGACAAAGAAATCTTGGCTGGTGAAAAGCCATGGGCTGGTTCGGGATGGAGAATCGGCCCCGAAAAAGTCTCTATTTCTCATCCTAGGACCAGAGCGGCGAGTGAAATAAGGCTACAAAAAGATGACGGCGGTTTTGGGCAACAATCAAATAACGAGTGGACTTGGTCCGGACCATCGGCGTCGAGAAAAATCCAAGAGATGATGAAAGCTAGAAGAAAAAGCGGCACATCTACCCCGATGAAAAGTGCAAAAGCTCGATTACATTCCCTGCCGCTTCCGTCCATACCGAAAACCATAAGACCCAGGTGGTGTAATCCATTTTCGAGTAAAAAAGAACCGACTGAACCGCCCAAGCGGGATTCTTTGCCTGGGGATGATCTCGAGACTCACCTAAGGGAGAACTACCTTTCACATACTACAAATACCCGGCCAATTGTCGGCGATTTTGACCGCCGACGATCCGTTGCTCCTCATTATTTCACTCACACAGGTGGAAACTTGCCTAATACTCCAGACACAAATCTACTCGAAGAAACATCACTCGCCGATTTCTTGCGCGCTTTAACGGCCCTTCATTCGAGGGTCGGTGCTGTCCCTGATGATCTGGTTCATAGACCACAGAGAAAGATGGGCACCGCTAGTCTTACGCCGCCGAAACTTCCCAGTCTTCTCGCCCTATTTTCACCACCCTCAGAAATGAATCATCGGAATAATCAGAGTACGCAGAGCACTGTCACAGCTGGACAAATGGCCGCTCGTAGGTATTCTCTCAGACCAGAAGCAAACTCTGGATCATCAACACCCGGATACCGACGTAAGGGAAGTCTTATTCCCGGAGCTGGGCCCAGGAGATTTTCCCTTAGGTCAGTCTTCGCTCCTGGAGCATCTCCATTGGCAAACACATCGTCGCATGCTACGGTAAGTTGAGATAACGATGATGTGATGAATAATTTGAAGAATGTAAAGTTCACTTTCGTAATATCCCAATTCTTTTCATAGGATACCCTCCCGCTGCATATAAAGGATCGCCAGAATCCTCCACCATATTCAGCTGACCCCTTCGCATTCGAGTGTCCAAAGGAGCCCTTGGTTTCCGCTGAAATTGGTCCAGCTCAGGAATCAATTGTACATCCGGTTCGTGCGCCGCACGTACCTCGGAGATTTTCTCTTCGTCCAGCACAAATCGGAGTACCACCCGCGCCCGCATCACCAAAACCATCTCTGATAGGAAGACCAGTTTCAAAGTGGAAAGGTGGAATGCTACAGCGTCAAATAAGTGAACTTAATCTCCAAAGACGCGCGAGGGCATTCAGTTTAGGCGACGTTAATTCTATAAGAACAGAACGTTCCACTAATCAAACTAGTCCTTTGGCCTTGCCGAACGCAACGTCAAACTCTTCGAATTTATCAGCAAGCCGGTCAACACTTATGACGGAAGCGCTCGGTGCTTTTTCACCTACGAGAACATTCACAAATGATGTTAAACAAAGTTCGCGTAGTGGTTCGACCGATCAGCTATCGGTAGCGCATAATTTCAAGGATAAATTGGGATTGAAAGTGCCGCAATCTCCGCAGCTCATGCGATCGGCTTTTAGAACGGGCTTAAACAAGCCTGATCTAGAGCCACCCAAGAAAGCCTTCGCAGTAGACTCAAACGATTCTTCTGACGCTCGATTGAAGCATCAGCAGCAGCAAATTGCGTCTGAAGAGCTGCAACGCGAAAGCAGTTCTAAAGGGGTGAAGATTAATGCCGCACAAAAGACACCGCAAGTATCAACTAGTTCATTTAACTCCGATCTACTGCGACTTGAAAAAAAATCTGAACCACATGCCATTGAAACTTTTGGCGAGATGCTGACTGACGTCAAAACAACTGTTCACGACGTAATGAGCGCGAAGTCATCATCCATCGACGTGAATAACTGTTTAGCACTTGAATCTGTTGTGGTTGAAAAACCTTTTAGTAAACCACGTCGGTCTTCTACGAAGGACGATATTCTTTTACCATGTTTTACCTCCAAACGAAATTCACTGACCGAAGTCAAGGTGGAATCTTTAATGGAGGTCGGGAAACCACATCGGAGCGGTTTGTCTTCGGAAATTCAGAAATTTGGTGACGTGTCGGTGGATTTGAAAGACAATTCTACCGATAGAAAGTCATCGATGATCTCGCAAAAGAGCACGGGATCGAATGAGGGCGAAAAATCCACGGGGAGAAAAATCTCAGCTATGTCGCAACAGAGTATCGAACTTGGTTCAATATCCGGTAGCAGGAAGAGTTCAACGTCTGCAAGGTCAGATAAACCGAGGGTTTCTATAGATGCTTACAAAACGCCGCTGGAATTTCAGATTGAAAAGCCAGCGACGAATCCATTTGCACAATACAAAGCGACGGTGGAGTGCAAACTTGATAGACCTCGGGAGAGAAAAACGTCGAAGAGCACGACGGAAACCAAGGTCGACGCTGCTAGGTATCAACGTGACTCGTCAACTCTGTCGTGTACCGATAAATCGAAATCAGAAAATACTTCGGATAGCAGTGTGGGGTAGACATGAAGACGACGAGATACGAAGAACTTGTCAGTGTGTTTATAAAAAAAAAAAGGAAATACGTGTTATCGATTGACATGCGATGATTTACTAGTTCAAAGGATGAACCTTATAGTTTTTTTTTTAAACATGATAATGTTAAAAAATAATGTTATGCATGCATAATGTAAAAATGATAATGTTAGATATTGTAGATAATCTATGATAAAAAGGCTGTGGTAAATTAATTAGGGTCTGTGTGTGCCTTTCAAAAAGTGATCGATGTATTTAAGTCCGTGTAAATTTTTAAGAAATTGTAAAGTTACTAGGAATACAGTACGAAGTGGGAGTTATTTGTCTCATATTAGTCCGTGAATCATTCCAATGACAAAATTAATTGCTGATCTTAATGTAGCGGTATACGTTGAATAACGTGAAATTGTAAATTACCCGTGTTAAATAGTTGAAAATATATTATTTATATTCCAGACAAGGACGTGGCGGGACCAGCTCCAAATATCTATTCTATTAACGATTATAGGTGTGCTAAAAGGACATTGAGTATTGTAAGAAAAAGAAAAAGAAAAAACCTACCGTTGGTAGCCAGACGTAAAAGATCGTGGTCTATGACTAACAAAATACGATAATTATTGTGAGTAGGTTAGTTATTAAAGAAACATACGCCCGTATACTGAAGATCTTTTTTTAATTCAAAATTCTTTGAATTTTTCTGATTTACGGGAGGCTTTTTTGGGCTACAAATAAAGAGAAGATGAAGTGTATCATTTGGTGTTTTATTTCAAATAAATTGGTGCAATAAATTAATGAACGTATGTACTTAGTTTTCTAGCTCTACCTACAACCATAAGACCATTTCATGTCAAGTTCGGCATCCTATGGCTCGAAATACTAGACATTTCGAGTGCAGTAATAAAACTAAAATTAACACTTCAAATTCCGAATATTCACCCATGGACTTATTGCCTCATATAATAGCGCTTCATGATCAAATCTAATTACTGAATGGATATACTACGTCCTATGTATGAATGCATAATTTATTATCGACGTGAGCATTCTATAAGTACGCAAGTAGGTAAATCCAGAATCAGTCAGGAATCATGTGATAATGATCAGTCGCATAAATTAGAGAGGTAATACATTAATTATTGGCCTGATTAATTAGCTAGTATAGATTCAAAAATCTTTAAATACCCATTATGGTTGTGAGGATGGATTCGACAACCATTTCCTTACCTCCTCAACAAGGTTAGCCCTTGGAACAGCTCGTTCAGCTCTTGTGGCAACTTCTCGCAGCGTAACTTCTCCTCGCGCGAGTTCCCCCTCTCCAAGTATCACAACTAATGGGATCCCATTGTCTTCACAATGCTGTAACTGGGCTAACAGTTTAGGACTTTTTTTGTACGATTGTTCAGCTTTCAATCCTGCCTCCCACAGTTCTGACAGAACACCCATTCGTTGTTCGTGTAGGTTCTTCTGTGCACTAGCCACAAAGACTTCGACCTCTGCGGTACGAATCTTCTGTCCTTTGTTCGCTAGTTTTGACTCGATTACACTAAAAATTCTCTCCACGCCAAGAGACACTCCAACACAAGGAACTTGTTTCTTTTTCGAATCGAACATACCTACAAGATTGTCGTAGCGACCACCACCTGCTACGCTTCCCACGCCAATGCCGTCACCTTTAATGAAAAAATAAACCCAATAATGACTTGCTCATAAGAAATGGCAGTACTGCACTATGAGAAATAATGGTAGTTTTTACTTACCAGTTAAGATAGCCTCATAAATAACGCCAGTGTAGTAGTCGAGTCCCCTGGCTAAGCTTAGGTCGAAAATAATTTTGTCGGTGAGTTTATAGATGTCACAATACTTGAGCAGCAGTGCCATGGAATCAAGCCCATTTACAGCAGCGGGCTGTTTCATTAGAATTGTATCACTGCGTAGTTGCTCAATCAGTTCAACACCACCTGTTTTAGATACATAACTACCAATTTTATCGGCGATATCTCCATCCAATTGTTTCTCTTCAATCATTTCTTTTCGCACTTCCTCCCAAGGACTCTTGTCCAATTTATCTACTGCTGAGCAAATGCTTCGGAATTTCTCTTGTGGCACGCCACAGGCTGCAAAAATACCATCAAGGAGAGAACGATGATTCAACTTTACAACATAAGGTCCTAGATCTAGGGACGTCAGAGCCTCTGATACTACTCTAACACATTCTGCATCAGGAATCATGGGGTCATATTGGCCTGCTATATCGAAATCCTGGAAGAAAATAAGACCATCAGAATTAAATGATTAAATCATTTGGAGTAGTTTGTGAATTGTGATTTCAAATGTTTAACACATTAACCACAGCTAGATATCGTCAGGTACTTACACATTGGTAAAATTCACGGTATCTGCCCTTGGTCATCGCAGGATTGTCCCTACGGTAAACTTTGGCAATGTGGTACCTTTTGATTGTAGAAACTTTCCCCATTGCCAAGTACCTGGCAAATGGAACGGTCAGATCATACCTCAGAGCTAAAATTTCTCCACCTTGGTCTTTCAAGTCATAGATGAGTTTTGAATCTTCTCCATATTTACCAGTCAGAACATCCTACAATCGAATGAGTGGATTGTTTCACATTGTTGCAAGCTAAGATCCCTTTAATTTACATACCTTCAATTCAAATATAGGTGTATCGATTGTCTCTGCTCCATGACGTTTAAATATTGCAACTATTTTTTCTAATACTCCCAATCTTAATGCCATTTGTTCCGGATTGTAATCTCTTGTACCTTTCGGGGTCTTGAGGATGAGTTTTTGAGGACCTGCATTTTCATCACCTAATTGTGCTTTCAAGTCCAGCAACTTGGCCACCTCCTCTGCTATCTGCAATTGAAGAAAAAATTCTATTTAGTTTGCATCATATGTTATCTGGTTGTACTTGGCTGGAAACTTAAAATGTACAAATTTAGAAATTTATGTGAGTGTGGTAATATTGAACTGGATTTTTCAAATATGCTGAAAAATGATCTACGCTAAATTAACATCGGCTATTTCGAAAAACTGGGCATTAAAACGGAAAAGACAGGGCAGCCACGTACCTGTGGGGCACTGGCCGTTGTCGATGTACGAGATTGCCGTGCAGTGAAGAAGATATTGATGCGCATCAGACGAAACATTGCACGATACACGGTTGATACCAGAACCAGAATCAAACAGAAAAGCCCACCTCAGTGCAGATTACTGTACTACCCGAAACACGAGATACAATAAAAGTTAGCAAGCCAGCATGGTACTGCCACAGAGCACATCTTATTTTCTAATCATGAACGATCCAATATGCAAGTTTTGTCAGAATCGGTTCAAGAATTAATAACGTTGCGCATTGAAAACTAAGAAACACATTATTATGTTTATATATGGAAAGAAAATATCATGAGAATTATTTGTGCATGAATGGTTTGAGATCAATGATGATCAACAATTCGATTTCTCTGTTTTTTCTTGGAAATAGTCTGTGGCAGCCCCGCTAGCTGGGCATGCAACGGCTGCCTCACCTTTTTGTCAATTTTTTTAGGGTCATAGTTACAGGTGCCAGTCAAGCGCTCAACTTTCTCCATTAAAGAAGAAGAGATAGGAAATGAGGAAGAAGCGATGCGGCATGGTAAAGGAAAGATAAGACGTTCTGCTTCAGAGTAGCTTTGGAGATGGTCAAACCACCTCTTTAAATGTGGTAATTTGCATAGCTTGCCATACTCGTAATTGCTACAGGCATCAAACAGTTCAATATCCTTTGAAGTTGGTTGCCAATTGCAGACAAAACTCACATTAGCGAGTTCTTCATTCAAGTCGGCTAGCTCAGAATTTAAATCTATCAAATCTGGCAATCCCTGAGAAACGAAACAGACTTCAGCTGATTTGTTGATTAGTTTCTAAACCGTCATTACTTACATGCAATGGTGGTAAAGATTTTAGTTTAGAATTGATACGAGGTACATCTAGTAAATATGATAATATAAGTTAGGTGCACATGGATATGGAGAATTTATCCGGCGTTTTGGTGGGATGTGAGTCATCTCTAATTATAACGAGTTGCGTTAACGACATTGACTGAGGTTCGCGAAAGGTTTATTCTGCTGTTGATTAATGCCATGTTATGGCTCCATTATCTAAAAATTTAATAAACAAAAGCGAATTCAAGGTCTTCAGTACATTTCTCGTATGTTTTTGATTCACTACCTACCAGATGATAACCTGCTAAATGTATTCCGAACATATTTTAACATTTCAAGAATTAAATCTTTAGTCAACGCGATATCGAAGCAGACTCGAATGTAGACACCTCTAAATCCTGACTCACCTGAATGCGACCATCTGATGAAATCTACTTTGCTATTGAAGCAACTACACGGATCTAGATTGATTTACAAACAGTACGGTGAAAGCTTATCCTTTCTAGAGTGAGTGATTGTAGGTGTCAGAGACAGAGAAGTTGAATTGTGAGCGTTTAGAAAGACCCTGAAACTTGAGGCTAGAACCATATGTGCGGCACATGCCACAGGTGGATAAAACTTTGATTTTCCATGATCTTACGGGATTAAATACAGTAAACGACTAACCTTTGCACTCTCAGCTTTAGCGGCTTTCAATTTGCGCACAACTTCACCCTGATCTTTGATAAGATCCAGGAGTTTTCTTCTTGTTTCATCAGACATGGTCGACCACCACGCGGCTTTTGCACCCGACTGGATGTCGTAGTTCCAGATTCGAACGTTCCTTACGTCACGCGCAGGCGTATCGATCAACTGCAGAAATGACCAGGCCAAGGACCGTAGCGAAATTAAAATCTCCCGCCATTCACGTCGAGCAACCGGACACTTGTTGTTGAATGAAGAAACGTCTATTGTTGCAATACTCTCGATTTTTGCAGCAAGTTCGTACTGTCAGCGTCCCAGATTTAGAAACAACATTCACTTGCTGATTCTGAGTAATGATCAGAATGTAATCCTTAGTTCTCAACTCTTATGTACGAAAAGTTGTCGATATCAATATGATCGTTTAGTTCAGTTACACTATTTCATTTGAAAGGGTTGATTATAAACTGTACACATGCATGGAATTCATTTAGATTAGCGAATGCAATGGAGATATGCGTGACGTAAATTAGTAATCGCTTAAAAATTCGCTACGAAAGAGAAGTCGGTAGCGATTCAGAGGCGACCTTCTTAATATCATGCTCACTATTATCATCAAACGAGATAAAATTTCAAGGTCTTTAGTTTTGCCAAAAAAGTAGCCTACTGATACGCATGAGGAATATATGATTACGCAGTATCATGTCGTTATACGTCATACCCTATTTTACTAATAAACCGAGCGAATAATGCTCCGGGTTTGCTTACGATGGGCAAGTTTGTGTAACATATAAGCTTTTCGATCTCAGTTCCGAATTATCTAGACGAAAGAAGAGTAATATGAATCTATTTAGGGGTAAAGCTTATGTCAGTAGACGAATACATGATTACAGCAAATCTGAATTTCTGACTCACCAACCAATCAAATAATCGGACTCCTCAAAAAGATTAATCAACTGTCCTCTTTCATCGAATTGTAAACGAGGGGGTAACCGCTTGTGAAATACTTGGGACAAACAATTTTTAAATGCTATGAAATACTAGTGAAATGCTCATGAAATGGTTGGGACACCTATGTATCGAGTGGCTACCCCCTCGGGCTTATGAGCCATTTTAATGTCTTTTGACCTCAGGAACACGAATCCATCGATTAAATTAAGCTAGGAATAAATCCCATCGAGATATTTCCATTTTTTCACTTTTCAGAGCGATAAATTGGCGATAACTAGATCAATTTTATAGATAGATCAATTTAACTTGCAGATTCGTGTTCCTGAGGTCAAAATACGTAAGAAAAGTGTCCTACGATCGATTTAAAAAATCGTTGATTTTTGACCCCAAAATCGACAAAAATCTAAGGAATCCCTTTGGATTTTTTCGATTTTTGGGCCGAAAATGAAGTATTTTTAAAATCGATCGTAGGACACTTTTCTTACGTAGTTTGACCTCAGGAACACGAATTCGCCGACTAAATTAAGCTAGAAAAATATCCCATCGAGATATCTAGTTTTTTTCACTTTTCAAGACAATAAATTGGCGATAACTCGATCAATTTTATAGATAGATCAATTTAACTTGCAGATTCGTGTTCCTGAGGTCAAAATACGTAAGAAAAGTGTCCTACGATCGATTTAAAAAAATGTTGATTTTTGACCCCAAAATCGACAAAAATCTAAGGTATACCCCTTTGGATTTTTTCGATTTTTGGGCCGAAAATGAAGTATTTTTAAAATCGATCGTAGGACACTTTTCTGACGTATTTTTACCTCAGGAACACGAATCTGCAAGTTAAATCAAGCTAGAAATAAATCCCATCGAGATATCTTCATTCTTTCACTTTTCAGAGCGATAAATTGGCGATAACTAGATCAATTCTATAGATAGATCAATTTAACTTGCAGATTCGTGTTCCTGGGGTCAAAATACGTAAGAAAAGTGTCCTACGATCGATTTAAAAAAATGTTGATTTTTGACCCCAAAATCGACAAAAACAGTCAATTTTGAAATGGTATGAAATGCTCATAAGATGGTATGAAATGGTATGAAAGGGTGTGAAATAGTGTGAAATAGATGTGAAATGTGAAATGGTTGGGACACCTATATGTCGAGTGGTTACCCCCTCGATTGTAAATATATAATCAAGCTGTCAGAGATAAAATCAGAAAATGGGAGAGACAACTGTATTAGTGGATCAAATGTCGAAGCAGTTCAAGTATTATGAAATATTAATCGAATTGGCATTGCAAAAAAGAGGCTTTGATAAACGCTGAAAAATCAATGACGGAAGTTTCGAAGAAATCTGCTACGAAAACGATAAATTCGATACGAGTCTTTTTTTTTTATGAGAACGGGATCTGAGGAAGTCTAAATAACGTTTAATCGTGATGTATGTACATCTAGATAACTTTTATTAACCAATACAGTCATCGTTACAAACCTTATGGATGCGACAACGTTATGTCAATTACCGAAGGATACAATGAAATGTGTTAACTTTATTTAGATAAGTGTTCTTCCTTTTTTTTTCTCTCTTCTTTTTCTTCAATTTATCACTACTGACTTATGAACTGGTTACTTGACAACATGTACTTATTTATTCACTTTTATCAATCGTGTTTTGTATAATCGTGGGGTGTGTGTGATTTGTGCAAGTGTGTACAAACGTTAATTATTTCAAGGACATCAAAAACGCACCTACTACAATCATGGATCATAAATATCGTCATGGATTCATTTCCAAAGGATACTCAAACCCGCGATGTAGAATTTTATATAACGATCGAGTATAATTATCTTTTCTACTATACATTCCTCATAAAATCTTTAATCTTTTTCAATTAATTCGTTATTACACCACATTCGATATCCAATAATTTCAAATCCATGACTGAAATGGTTAGGCTTATGGCTACCGTAAAGCTAGTAGTACATATACAAGAGTTTTATTGATTGAATAATTATTTTTTTCTCATCATTTAACGATATAGGCAAAGTACAAACACTGCATTGCCTGAAAAAAATAACATACCTATGGTAAAATTCATTTGAATTATTTATTATTATTATTAATAATATTCTTTTTTTTTCTCAATATCATTTATAAACCTTACCACAACATTACATAGTATGGGATTTGTATAATCATCATTGTGTGGGTTATTCGTTTTCAAATGGAGGGCTTGGGGTTTGCTCACAAAGAGTAACTTTTTTTTGTCTTTGTTTTTGTCTTTGTTTTTTCACTATCTGATTTTTGGTTTTGCATTGGTTGGTCCGGTATGGCAGTGCCTTGTCTTCTATTCTAATCATAATGAATAATTTCGTTTAAAGATTATTATACGTCGGTCCGTGTGGATTATTCGTTTTTTAACTTTTTTTTTTCTCTTCTTCTTTTATTTCCGACATATTCAAAATCTAGTGCAGAGTATCGGCGAAATATTGTCGCGGTAAACGAGAAGAAATGCATGTATAGTATATAATTATTCATAAATGTATATTTCAAAATGTCATTGAAAAGTTATTTTATTATTTTTGGCAAACTTGAATAAATGGGATCAACGTCGCAGTGTTCATCACATATTTCGGACATGATGATTATGTGTTAACTGATTCTTCATGACAATGATACAGAAAACGAATGTGGGTGAATGATTCTCGACAAAAACTACTATCGGTATAATTGGACATGGATAATCATATAAACACGATTACAGTTCAATGTATATAGGTACATTTTAGCACTTTGCCGATTATAAAATATCGTATCATTATTATCAGAACTGATGTATATTATTATATACATATACTGTGAATGCATGTATAAGGTATTATGTAATGTGTACGTAGTACATTGTCTCCTTAGATAACTTGGCCTTTTGTTATCTTTTTTTGTTTTAACTTTTTGCTCGGTTTGTTCTTATCGATTTTATATTTTCAGTGCAGTTAATAATCTCGATGGTTATATAATGTAATAATCGTTTATAATATTAATGTTATTAACGATCAATAAATAATGACGTAATGATAGAATGAATAAGGAATAAAAAAAAAATAAAAAAATTTATGAAAAGGAAATTATGGCCCCCGCTTCACAAACACTCTGCTGAATAATTTACTGATATTTACACCACATTCAACATGTATCAATCTTACGCTTGAAATTTATCATATATATGTGTGTATATATATACATGGGGAAGTGCAGAGCTGGTGAAATTGACCTGACTAAAACCCTGACCCTCTCAGATTCGGTACGAGCTTTGTGAGTGTTTTTCAGATTCTTTGTAGATTTTCATTCAAAGATATTATCAAGTTAGCAGCCGATGAAATATTTGCTGAAATCGACAATGTCTCACAA
Organism: Athalia cordata; assembly: GCA_963932425.1. NCBI lineage: Eukaryota > Metazoa > Arthropoda > Insecta > Hymenoptera > Athaliidae > Athalia > Athalia cordata. The sequence goes on along the minus strand of OZ010628.1, from coordinate 20,074,269 downwards.
TCTGCAGTTTTCGTTAGGTAGAACCTGAAAACTATTGAAGTTCGCTCAAAATTCAAACCTTTTTTTCAAAAAAGTCTCATTACTGCCACTCATCAACAAAAACATCAACAAATCGATTTGAATCGATTCTGAGGGGGTCAGGGTTTTGGTCAGGTCGATCCAACGTGTAATGCCCCATATATATTATATGTAGTATCATTATTATTTTATATATGTATGTATAATGCCATCTCGGGTACACATGTACATATATAAATATTAATTCAGGTTCATGTATCTCTATATATATAAATGAATGTTTGTATATATATTTGTATATATAATATCATATAATTCATGTACACATAATTATTGTGTAATAATCTTCTTTTTTTTTCCATCTTCAAAATTCTCATTATTAATCGTTTACTTAAAATATGTAGACTCGACGCTAATAAATATCATTGGGAAATTCGATGGGTTGAAAGTATCGCAAGAGGGTCTACGGGGGTTTTTTTAGGGGTTTGAATGGGGTAGGAATCAGGTATCAGGGTTTCTAAAGCGATTCGTTTTTAGACGAGTATTTTTTTTCACTCTTTTTTTCCTTTTTCAATGATTCGCTCTTTATTAATTCTAAGGTAATGATTTGGAAAGAGGATTATTCTCGAGTCGTCTTAAATATTAATCAATAATTTATTATTATTAATATTATATTTTCATAATAATAATTATCATTATATTCTTCTTCCTTCCTTCCTTCCTGTAAATGAAATATCTTTTCGTAAGCTAGACGCGTCGCCATAGCTCTATACGCGTCTGCGGTTCAGCTATGTCGCTATATAATGTGTAGGGGTTGTGAATAATAATAATACTATAATTATCTAATTAATGACTTCATATTCTCAATCACTTATGCGTCAGCTGACGCTAGAAGAAAAAAATATTCTTTATACTCTATACACGTCGTGTCATTGTTACAATATCATCGAAGTTCATACATATATATATTGTATATATATTATATTTTATTACGTTTGTCAGTTTGTATCTCCTGATAAAATCAGGTCGTCATTGTATTCATTTTTTTTGTTTCATATTTTCACCTGTATTCTTTCTTCGATTTCGTACGATTCTTTGTTGCTTTTTTCCATATTTATTCTTTCATCTAATTATTAGTTTTTGAATATTTTCCATTCTTCATCCCTGATCGTGTCGGTAATTATTATATCATACATAGTGAATAGAATATTGGACTTCATCTGTCACGCAACATATACTAAAATATAAATAATTTTGTACTTTACATATATACGCAATAAACGCAGATTTCTGTTTTTATTTTTCTTGTTCTTTTTATGGTGCAAAAGCGAGCGGTTCCAAATATCAAAGATGAAACATTTCGATCGTAGATTTTTATTCATTTATTCATCCTCAGATCGTTGCTATAAAGACGCATGCTGCACATGCCTATAACGGTTTTATATTTCACGACGATTTTTAATACTTCTGTGTTTTAATCTCTCGTTGTTTGTCAATAGATCATTTATCGTGTAATTAGAGTGATGGCTAGACATATTAATATGAATTAAAAATATCGAAAAAAAAAACTCCATCTGGGATTCGAAAATTATTTCATAAAATAACTATACGGCTTTGAACCGATGAGACCATAATTCCGATTTATGACGAATTTATTCACTCGGTGATTTCATCGCCTCTAATTATAGTCTTCTTTTATTATACAATTTTTTTCAAAACCATTTTCGGCACAGCTCCGTTCTAAACTATAATAGGCGATTATTAAACGATGAGATGTTTCACAATATATGAAGGTAGCTAACGAAATGCAGCTGGACTGCTCATTAGGTATATACGAGTCAATTAAAATTTCCTCGACACGTAATGCAGTGCAGGTATAAAAGTAGAAAATTTGACAATAGTCGCGTTGAAATTGATGTAAAGTATAAACGAAACGGTGTATATTGGTTTTTTAATTCTTCATTTTTTTGTTTGTTTCATTTAATTATTTGTGTATATCTTTTATAGTATTAAAATTGGAAATGTTTGCAGTTGCAGGAGGCATATTATTCATAAAGATTTGGCAATGTTTTCATTATATATAGTCTGGTCTGAATCGAATGTTTGTTTAAACTCTAGTACTATGATGAATAAGTATTTGGCCAAAACACAAATTGGAGGAAAAAAAAACATATGGTCTAGAAATTATCAATTGCTGCTCTTGTTAACTGTATAGATTGTAAACCAGCAGAGAATGTTTTTTTATACACTGTAATAACCTTCACCGCTGGGATTCGGATCTTATGAACTATTTGGAAATCATTTGATCAACGATTTGTTATCTATATACGGTAGACATAAATTTGTCCTATCGACATACGTGACTTGGTATTTTTCAAAAAATGTTTATCCTTTTAAATCTATGATCATTGTTTACCAGTAACATTGAAAAACATGATACATCTGGCAATGAAACAGAATAAAACTTGTCCTTTATGTAAATACGATAAAAGACATTCAGTTTTTGTTCTTGTCTGCAAAAGATGCTTTTTGACAATGCTATAATATACGGTCGTTGTTAGTCAATCGTTTTATTGCACCGTGTCGTCCTGTTTAATCATTCACATTTTCTCCTTTTTTTTTTTATTTTTGTTGTCTATTCACATGAAAATTTAAACCAACTATTTAGCTGTAATTTTTCATGTTACGCATCTGCGTAGCTGTAAACGTAATCGTAGTACTTACGCAAGGCTACAACATAAGTATTTAATTCGTGCCGCATATCGACTGCATTTGATCGTGTTTGGCCGGTTTTGGCAATAAATAATTTGCGCTCCATGGTGTTTTTGGATTTGGTTCGTTTACGTTTTTCGCTTTCAGCATTCCTTCAATATATATCCATTTATCATTTCCATTCGACGTGTCAATTGCCTTTATTTCATATTTCATACTCAGCATACTTATGTATGCGCCGTTGAGCTCAGTAATGTAATTGTGCGCGTTGTTTCGCGTTGAGCATTATATTGCATAATTTCCCCCATTGAAAATCGCTCACTTTACTCGAGGCGAGCTTTGTAGCTCGTCTTCCATATTTCGGCCAGCGTAACCGCGCTATGGAACCTATGGAAAATGCAAAGCGGAAGTGTAACGCGTTGGACGATTGCCCATGCCAAAAATCCATAGAAATCCAACTGGACGGGATTGGCTACAACCTTTTGAGTCTCGAAGGTATAAATAACCCACATGGTTACGTTGCAAATCAGCAAAAATGTTACAACTTGACGGCCTGGTTTGCTACGATCGTGTTCCGGGAGGTGGACACGCCTGCGGGATACGTCAGCGATAAATAGCATCTGGAGTACAACCTGAGCAACTGATAGAAGACCGGTTACCATTACGAGTAAATTTGGCTCGTGAGTAAATGCGGCCAGTGAGCCAGCAATTACGCTAAAAACTGCGTAAACAAAGAGTCCAAAAGCTGATACGCGGAGCAGAATGTCGTTGAGGTCACTTTGTTCCTCAGCTTTGAATTTCAGGCCTTGAACCCGAATGAAACCAACGATTATCGCGATTATCGATAGCGCCATTAATACGCAGTGTGATACGTCGGCGAGATAAATGGCAAGTAAGCCAAATTCTGGGTGGTGAATCAGGACGAAGAACAGAATGAGGCATATCAGAGATCCGACCAATAGAAGTAGTCCGAAGAAAAGACCTTTGCTTGCACCTACGCAATCGACTCGAGCATGTCCAGCGTGGGCAAGAGCGACCGCACGACGTGAAAGCATTGCTTCTAATCTGCGCTCAAGATCAACTTCAATACGTAGTGGCCAGCGAGGGTAACACCCGATGTGTTTCCACATTACATAAATCACAGCTGCACCTATCAGACTGTACTCAATTATGAACGGGAACAAATAAGGAGCAGCATCTTGAACAATCGTTCCCATTATGTTAACTCGCCCGCATGAATTTGACATCGTACCATCCTCTGTCAAAGCCTCAGCGTAATAAAATCCTAAACTTGGTGCCCAACTTGTACTGGCATTGGTCGAATTACTTACATCAAATATCTGGTTTACCGGAGGATTACTTTGCGGGGCGTCCATGTACTCCGATAAAAATGGAATCAATGGTACCGTAGTGGCGGAAGTCGTCGTTCTAACAGTGGTTGTTGGTACAGTCGTGGTTGTGGTCATTCGACCGAGTGTTGTCAGAAGTGTTGTCAGGGTTGTAGCTTTACTACGTGTAATCGGTCGGGGGTATGTCGTTGTTGGCGGCGACATAGTCGTGGTGGTGGTCGTTGTCGTGGCCCACGGTGTCAGGGTTGTCGCGGCGGTGGTAGTCAGAGCACTGGCAATGGCCTTGACGGTGGTTCGAAGGGTTCTACCAATTGGTGGAACAGTCGTTGTTGCCAAAGTGGCAGCCGTTGTTGAAATTCTGGAACCGATTGGAGCCTCGCGAAGTTGAGCAAGGTCACGTGGTTCGGTACCCAGAATGGCACCTGCATTGCGAAGTGAATGTTGTTTGATGCTCTCTGACAATAAGAAAGTTCAAGCGATGTTAGAAATGGTGGTGGTGTTAATCGAATGTATTATACCCTATTTTGGAGTAACGGTGAAAGGGGATAGTTTCGCATCGATGGAAATCTGATCTTTCTCACCTAGAACACCTGCTTCTTCTTGTCCCAGACGTTGATGATACTGTGTAATTTCCTTGAGGCTTTCCAATACTAGAGTACGAATCCAAACGCAGAGGTTTGTTGCCACTACGTGCATAAGACCAAATCGAGCGACTACCTTGAATCGATGGATGTTGAGCTGGAATAAAATTCAATATGCTTTCACTATAGCTTCTCAGAGCTTCACCCACCGGATGATTCATCGTATTAAAAAGAGATCTACTTTCAGAGTGAAAAAGAAATCGTCATTCTCACCCTTGAGTTCATGAATATGAAGTACATCTGCATAAAAGTGAAGATCATTTGCAGCACGGGGTTGATACCCCGGAGTATTTGGTAACATGGTGAACTAGGTGGTACTTCGAAAAACGCACCAAACTCTAACCCATTGTACACCATTGTACCCAAGCCGAAAGCTGAAAGAAAGATAAAAGGAGGGATCGTAACGTTTCCAAACAATAGGGAAGCTTCAAAAGGTCTTGTAAAGAAGACCAATCTTTGATGCTTACCAATCGCTCCGATACGGAGAAAGAAGCTACCGTGGCTATGGTCGTTTTGAGACGTTTTACGTTTTCGAAGAGCTCGGTTTGACACTCCTGCTTCAACCTCCACAGCATCCTGTAACGAGTGTATAAGATATGTTATATCAAATGAATAAGAGAATCGTTTACTTTCTGCTGTAATTCTGAGTCAGCTCAATAGTCAAAGATTATTCTCTCCCTCTGACAACAAGGAGATTTGACCTTGGAATCCAGCGTTCAACTGATTAAATAAGAGATCAGTTTTTAAATATAATAAATCCCGATGTAAAAAGTTCAGTTTCGACCGAATCTCCGTGTTTTGAGACCTGAAGAATTATTTATGCAACCATTTTTATTTGGAGGTCTTACAATATGTGTATGTGCGTGATCAAATTTATGGTCGACGATAACTCGAGAACAATTCAATGGATTTCGTTGTTTTTGGTTTCAATTGATACGATGTTTTGCGACTTAGAACTTAGTCTCAGGACGCAATGTAAAGTTCTCCTTATAAGTCGCTATCAGAAGTCACAATATCTACGGATAATGTGAACAATATAAAGCCCAACATCTGGTTGGAAATATAACGAGGTTTTTGGAACCTTCGGCATTCCAAACGTCATAAAAAGTTCCGCCTAGTCATGATCTAAACTTGTCACATAGAAATTGTCTGCCGGACGCGTCTCCGCAAAGTCTATAAAATGTTAAACCAGCCGATATTGCGTAATGGAGTAAAAATTGCACAAGCGTAGGCATCTGGTGTCCCACTCGGTTAGAATATTGCACTCCCACGACTCACAATCGGTCACCCAGTTTGTAAACCAACAAAAATATACAGCGATGAAACCGATCTAGATTCTACTTCCCCACCATACGAACATAGATGTATCGAATATAACGTTCAATGGTTTGCTGTTTACGCAATTTAACGATCTCCGTTTGCAGCTCCGGCATCCGCTACGTTTATTTGTCGATCATTCGTTTATTACGGAAAGACCTATATTTGAAGCTCGAAAATAAAAGAAATAAAAGCTTAAAGAAATTCAGCGTTAATCTACAAACAACATTTGCGTTAAACGAATCCGAGAATGGAATCAAAGCATTGCAATTGTTTGCTAGACGTGTAAATTCAAGAGCCTTTGAGCTTTCGTGAGTTTTATGTTGAAAGTTGTCTAATTGAAAGTGAAAAGCATCGGATAATAAACGAACCTGAAACTCCTTTTTGTTCTTCGCAGCTGCCTTCTGTTCTTTTTCCTTTTTTTTCTTTTTATCCTTTGTTTCCTTGGGTTCCTTTGGTGGTTTTGGAGGCCTGGGAGGTGGCGGTGGTGTGTCAGCGCCTCGTGAACAACACGCGCTTTCTTGCAGCAGGAAGCAGAATACGTAAAGCAGGAATAGAATGCTTGCACCATAGAGATAAGTGAAGAAACCTTCGTAATAGTACAACGGTAACTTGTGCGTTACAACTTCACTGATGACGTAGGCAATGCAGACGACAACCAGAAGCTTAGCGTAGATAAAGCTCATTATTATGAAGAGGGATGTTCTGGGGAAACAAAAAAATTCCAATCAATTTTGTCTCAATTGCCATAATTAAAGAAAAACTACTTACGATCCGTGAATAACACGAAATTCTCTTATTTTTAAACTCTAGGTGATCTTTGAAAATGTTATACAAAAGCTTGTTTTTATGTTCTGATTATTATACAACTGGATGGTATATTTTCCCAATATTATTTTTCATCCTCCCAACCCTTCTAGAAGTGCTGATCAGTTCATCCAAAAACTTCCTCATCAAACTATGTAGACTGTGTTCTTTTAACTATAGGATAATAATATAAAATAACGTGCTGCAAATGTGTGCGGTTACATCCCACTTGTGATAATTCACATCTTCCAAGCGAAAAAACAGTGCCGATTATTCTACTTCGCTAAAAAATAAGCCTATACGAATCGCAATTTGATTAATTCTTGTCGATCACGATTTCGGGTGATTTTGGTCCCGGTGATCGCACATACTAAATCTTACCCTCTTTCGTCAAAATTTCGCCTGGCGGCTCGGGTTTCTGAAATAAATTTATTTTCGTTGTTCAAAAACGGACGTACTTCAAGTTCCATGTTCACGTCAGTCATGGTTGACCGATATGTTATATCTTCAAATCACTAACACTCCGATTCTAAACACCTTTTCGAGTATTTAAGGTTCGTTGGATTTTGAGCCGCTGAATAAATATAATAACTCTTTTCTCGTATCGAAATGCCCACCGTACAATAAGCGGAATCAATTAACGGGTTTCGCGGACGATTAATTAGACGACTAGAAACGCTCGAGGTTCAAGTAGGTATACCGGTACCGGCTAACCGTCAGGCACGGATTGTTTACGAAAGTCGACTGCCGCTTGTGCAGAGCTGAGGGTGATATCAATTGGTAGCCTCTAAGCGGCAATCCTCGCCGCGAAACATCGACTTCATTTATAGGTGTATATACAAATATATAGGTATGTATATACGTATAAAAGCGTTGACTTAAGTTTCTGTTCTATAGACTTGAAGCGGTCGGTCCTGAAACTAGTGACCAGTTAAGAAATCTACGGGATTCTTCAATTCCTCCATGAAGATCGGTCGACATTCTGCGACGCTTGAACAGTTTTTGTTTTTCATTCACTGCCACTGCGTATATCTGTAATATCGGAAGGACGCGGCGCGGTGTATGGAGACCGATTTCAAACTCCTCGCACTATTTATTCCAATTTTAAAAGATGTAATGATTACGAAGCTCAGAATTTCAAGAATGAAGATGTACCAGACGTATCGGCCATATCGCGTTACTCGCGTTAGTCGCGTGAGAAATTTATGACGACGCGCCGAGATCCGATTATGTGTTATCGACTTTTGCCGCAGGCTGCTGCTGCTGCTGCTGCTGCTGTCGACGGTGCTGCATCGGATGAAGAAATTTTTCAGTCTTTTTCATATGCACATGTATATCGTAAATGTATACGTGTACACAATATTGTCTGGTGCATTCCCCGACAAGAGTTTAACGGAGTCTTTGTTCCGTTGATATTTCAAGGGTTGTGGCAGCAGACTTCATTGTCTTCTGTGTAGCGCGGGGGTTTTCAGACTCCTCGTGTACACCGTCCCTTTCCTACTGTACCGCCACTAAGGGCGAAGAAGATAAAAAAACAAAATAAAAAAGAAATGATGGAAAATATAATACTACCCCATCATTCACGTGTGTGGGGTGCCACTATTATTATTATTTTTTTGAGAAGTCAATATAATCAGAATATAAGTTTATGTACTTTTGAGTATATAACGACACTTTATATTAAATATGAATCACGTTTTCAGTTCTGTTCGTAGGTTTGGGAAAAAGAAAGGAAAGTTTTTCAAGTTTCTTGATTCTCTCTACAGTGATCTATAGATCTTCTCTACGCGATTTTTTCATCATTATCGAGGGGGAATATGTGTTTGAAATTATCGATTATTTTTCGTTGTCTCTGTTCTTTTCTTTGTCGCGAAACTTTTTTTCTTATTAATTCAGAGTTAGACGTAGACTCGATCGTAGACTGGAACTCCTGCACGAGCGAACGAGTTATACCAGTCGTTCGTTCTTTTATACGCATCGTTTCAACTTCCAGCGTATTCGCTCACGCGCGATACATGAAGAGTTGTTATACGGTTCGTTCGTTCTTCGTTCCGTTGTGCACGGACTCCGGGCAGCAAGCTGACTGGCTGAGCGCGTGGTCGATAAAACCAGGAGTACCGCCACCGCGTCTCCGCCGCCCTCGCCAAATATCTCGTTGCTCTGTCTTATCGTATACCTGGACCCAGGAGATCTCGACTATTCAGACTCTTTCAATATTACGTTACACTTCTTCTTTTATTTTTTCACTACAAGGGCAGTTTTTCTATTCTTATCTTATTTTATTCTTCTTTCTCTTATCCGCACCACCCTTATTATCGCGGTTTCGTAATACTTATTTTTCACTTCCTTGCGACAAGGACCCAACGCGACGTGACGTCCTTGTCATAATACCTACTGCAAAAGTACCGAGAGGCTAGAAGCTCAACCTTAATTTGCTTGAAAAAGTATGCATCTAAGTTTTCAACATTTAATTAATTACTTTTTTCTTTCTTTTATTGTATTTTCATTCCCCCCCAAGTTTCTGAAAAGCAGTTTAATGTAATCACACGCTGGCTGAGTTTTCTTTTCCAATGAAAATATAGCTACCTGCACACCCCTTTTACAATTCCTTTCTTTTTTTTTTTCTCATTACAATGCCCGAGATTTTTTTTTCAGAGTATGTACTTCAGTTGAAAACTTCAAGGAAATTAGGCTTCTTGTGTTATACAAGAGCTTTATAACATTATCATATTTAACACGTAAGCAAAATTTCTCGCCATCATTATATTATTGTCATTATATTATTGTCATTATATTTTTCTTTTCTCAACGATCAATCGTTCTTATTATTTGCCTTCTATAGTAAATTTTCTCATACCATACGATGCAGACTTCGTAATAATATAAGTCGAATGAATCGTCGTGAGAATGAAAAATATATAGAAATATTTTACCTGAATTCATGTTGTTCACCGCACGTTCGGGCCATGGGGCGACAGATACCCTCGGAACGTTGGGTATTGTATCATTTCATCGAAATTTTGCACATTAATGAGGTGTACGAATTGTTTTTTTTTAATTTTATATCAGTTTGAACTGAGGTTGTAGCTCGAATCAGATAAACATCTGCTGCTGCTACCGCGGTTTTAATACACTTATGTTATACAAATATATGTGAAAACTGAGGGGTATTAAATGGAGTAAGCCCTTCTACTTCCTGGTTTTGTTTGTTAATTTATTAACCTGAGTATTATCACGAAACGTTCATTTGACACGCACGAAAGCACGGGTCAAAATTTAAGATTCGACGAGTGAAGGAGTACGAAGAAAATTGAACTTCAAACGCCGTTGTCGGTAGATAGATTCGTTTCTATTACGGAATTCTACTTTTGACTGTCTTTTGCTACCTGCACTTTGATACTCGAGAAATGCAGCACTACCTTAGTAATTTGAGTACCTAGTTGGCTTGGCCAATGGTATGCTGTTATTGAATACGTACGACTCGCGTTACGGGAGACGTTACAACGTTCGGAGCACGTGAGAGGGAAATAAAAATATATACACATGTACTCAGATCTATATAGATACATAAATGTGCAATATAGGTATAGATATATGGAAGAATATACGCTTTTACATCACAAAGATTAGTTTACGCGACAGCTGAAAGACGGCCTTGGGTAGCAGTGAAACAACTAACTATGTGCGGATAGGTAAAAGTGCGTCACTTGATATTTGCGACGAATTTGAAATAAGGACACTTGCTCATGGTACAAGTCCACATGTTTCCCACATACCAAACTCTTTGGATGATATTCAAAGAAGAAAATATAGTACAGATACATTCATACGACGAGTATGCATAAATTATAATTAAAACGATTTCTAATTAAAAAGGTAAGTGTAACGTCGATGTGGGTCGCGGCAATGCTTTGTTTAGTCATTATTATATTCATGTTTTATGGCGCAAAAATATTTGACAAGCGTTGAGAAGAGGTTTTTTCTTCTTCTCTTCACCACGATTTCACGTTCGATTATAGGCCTCATTACGCTCTGAATCGTGGACGAATATTAGCATATAATCACTAACGACTGTTCGGAACGCAAGCATTTAAGACCGGATGAATCTGACGTTGGATATTGAGCGCGCGCGTAGAAAATTCAGCAGAGGTTGAATTGCATCGGGAATAATAAGTAGGTATATGATGTTGAGATGCACGTCCTAGAAGACACTCGTGAGAATATCATATGGATACACTATAGGTATATGCACAAGATACGCAAAACTCTGAGCTTTCTCTGTAACGAACTAACACGGCACGTTCCCCATTCAGTGCGAAAAAAAAAATTTTTAGAACTGAAATATATTTAAAATAAAAAAACAAAACTACCCTGATTCCGTTTATCTTTCTTGCTTATCGGAATAATATAGAGAATGTTGAATGTGATAATCGACAAATCATGTTTGTTTTTTACAGAACAAATAAGTATTCCTCCAAGGAAATGTCGATCAACGATTATAACATGATGGACATTAATAAACGCAGAGAGACTCGTTAGCAGATTTTGAGGTATAATTATGGAACAGTCAACTGTTGCCACGGATTGTTTATAATCGATTTGTTGTCAATGTCGGCATAAATTATGATCGTATATCGGGAGGTTCGTTGGACGCATTCTTCGGTTTCAATGTAATGCTGAAATATTGCGCCTGAATAGTTCTATTTTTAGATTTGTAATTAGCGTCGATAACTTTGAAACGCTAATTTATACACTGTAGTTTCCTTCTGATATTACTGATTCGGGTTTTTGAAAGATCATGTAAAAGTGAAGTTCGTTCGTGATTGGTACACACAACTTTCTGACAGTAGTCAACTTCACATGCGACCTTCTGGCTTTTCCTTATCAATGAAACAGTTTCAATAATTTTGGAACGATTTTCGGCATATTTAAGCTATCAAAAAACGTTCTTGTTATAGGTTCTGGAAAAGCGTCTATTCTATTCTATTCTATTCTATTCCATTCCATTCTCGCTACATTATAATGCATGGGGTGAATATGGAATATTCCTGATCTATTGAGTGGTCTTACTTTTCGTCAGGCTTAGGCTTGACGATCTTAAGTTCCATCCTCTTGTTCGCGGCATTATTACGTTCAGCGTTGTCCTGGGCGTTGGCGGGGGTCTGGGGGTTCAGGGGCCGCGTGACCGGAAGCGTGGCCGTGTTGTCGCCAGCAGCCGCGGCCTCCACCTCGACGGTCGCCACCTTACAGTCACCACCGCCCACCATCGCTACTTCTTCCTGGGCGCTGACGATCTTCCGCGTCTCTTCTCTATACGTACACGGGTTAGCGCAAAACTTGTTACGTATCTCAATCGGGAAATCGAAACTCAACCCGTCGCAACCAACGAACGATATTCAAAATTCTATTCCCATTTATAAAACTCAAGCGATCGTCGATCGATCTTACGATTGCAGATTTCAAAAAGTGCATTCTTACGATTGATAATCAACAAAACTTTATATTTATTTATCTCTGTTTGCCGCAGCAAATCGCGTTCGAACGTTGCGACGAGTATTTGTTTTTTTTTTTTTGTTTTTTTTTTTGTTTTCTGATTTCTTTTCTTTCTATTTGATGTTAACGTTTTTTTTTTCTTTACTTCATAATGGATTCAGTCCTGAGTGGTTTTTACCACCCCGATGCGTGAATGGCGCTTCAGGAATTCCTGCTGGAAGGCTCGCTACACGTACAGTTCGTGGCACCGAAACGACTGTAGATCAATCGAAGGATATTGATCGATGGATCCGATTGCGATAGGTACAGAGAAAGAGATTAGAACAGTAACAAAATGCAATGGACTTCCGTACCGTTATCCGTGCAGGCCTTTGAAAGGATAAACGAAAAACATTGGAGGAAGGCGGGAGAGAGAATCCCAAAAATAAGGCTCGTGTAACAAAAAAAGAAGTTAGCGCGTATAATACGTTATAACGTATGGAGTCTGTTTTTTCCAAGGTACACGCGAAACAACAGGATCAGTTTCCCTCGGCCGCGCGCCTTTACGTTGGCTTTCGCTCTACCTTCCAGAAGGAAGACCACTTTTAAAAAGCCAACTGGTCGCTGCTCACCGCTTCTGATGCCGCGCACTTGCTTCAACGGACACGATTATCGCGAACGCGACCGACCGATCGGTGGTAACGCACGCGAACCGTCCACCAAAGGCTATAAACACTTGAAGGTGACTGCACGGGGGCAAAACGGGGCGCGATACGTTAGGGGGGTTCGTAGATCTCAGGGTAAGAGAGATGAACCTGGTGCGGATGAATATGGGGAAGGCATTCCACTCTGTGACCCCAGCATCCCGGAGACTGAGGCTTGCCGGGACATCTCTCCCGGGCCGGGCTCGGGACGCTCGCGCAGACTCCGCCCGAAACCCGCGGGACTCAGGGACAAAGATTAACCCACAACTGAAATATATGCCCCGCACCCAAACTTTAACTTTAAACAAAAAAATTCCTCAACTTCCGTGTTCTGTTCGATAAATAATTATAATTATTCCACTGAACTTCGGAAACGTAACGTTCCAGAAAGTTCTTCACAACCTGAGAATCTGTCCAGTTGAACCATTTATCACTTTGGAGTGATGATTTTTCTGGACTTTTTCATTTTTGGTGACCCACTCAACGTGGTTTAGCGTGTCTTTCAATCGTTGGAAGCATCAGCATTTCGTATACTTTTTTTAATTTATTTATGGAATGGTTATTCGAACACGGTGCACTTGGCAATTTGACAAAGACGGATGAGGTATGCATATAATATCGGGTTGAGTTCAACCCAGTTGGTTGATAGCCCTGACCTACCCTGTCAGCAAACTTGACGTCGGGAAAGTGTCGGTAAATACATATGACCGTTATACGTTTACACCGGTCATTGAAAGGTCACGGAGTATGCTGTTATCCGGTGTCATTTACGACATTTTCTTCGTCACCTTTAAAGGTATTTAAGTGCCCACATACCCTAGATTTGATACTGGAACGGGGCACCAGAGTACGGAAAGCCGTTACTGACACGGTTCCTCTGAGAGGATGCTGGGACCAGGGCGTGGAGTGGTGGTAGTTGGTAGTGGTGGTTGTTCTGCGACCCACTGACCCGCTCGATACCGCCACCACCCAGGTCACTGACCTTTCCCTTCTGAAATCGGAGCACCACCCTACTATAACCAATGGACACTGTGTACGCTTACTGTTAGCTTCCGTTCGCTACGTTTAACCGAATATTTCAGACATTCTGAAAAATTTCGCAGATGAAAACTCGCCTACTCGAGTAATTATCAGATCACTGGACTTTGACTAACGCCATTCACCTATACGAGTGGCTCAGGAAATTCCTTTTCATAATAAATTTTTCAATCAAATAATCAGAAATTATCCGTCTCACTTATTACCCATACGCCAGCGCGGTAATTTATTAGTGAAAGATTTTTTTTCTAAAAAGAAGAAAAAAAGATGAAAAAAAAAGAACTTGGTCAATCCGACCCCGTCTCTTTTGTTTTTCTCGTCGTGTCGCGAAGTGGAGATCAACGCCAGAAGTTCGTTCTGATTTTTCAGGGATGTATAATTAAAAAAAAAACAAAGAAAGAAAGAAAAGAAAAAAATTGTATAAATAAAACAAGCAGACGCTAATTGGAAAGATCCGCTTATTCACCCGCGCACTTGCTGTGGATATGCGATAATGATACTCTCTCTGATATACTGGAATAAATGATATATCGCGACGTGTCTATGCATCAACAAATTGACAGAGGTTGACAGCTGCTGAATTTCCCTAATGAACATCTGACTTAATCTTAATGCATATTTTATCATAACTCATCGGATGGGGGCTTCGCGGAAGTGGAAAGAATATGACGTGTGAATTTTAGTTGAGTTTTTTAATCGTTGCGAATTTTTTCGTAACGTTTCTGTTCGATTTCGAAGACTGTCAGGAAAAATAATCGGAGAATCAAAGTTGCAAAGTTTTAGTAAAATATTTAATATATTCCGGAGAAAAGTAGGTAAACCTCAAGTTGAATATCGAGTTTTGGGTCAGATACGTACGGAGTTTCTGCAGGGTCTAATTATAATAAGACAAGGATAGAATTGTTTTTTTTCTCCCAGAATGTATTCAATATCCAGGTGTGCAGTATTGATTTTAGAGAAACGGGATCTGCGCTTGTAAGTTTACGTTGGGGATTGTGCGAACTAGAAACGTTTCCCAGGAAATAATTCAGGAGATTTCTAGTCTCAGAGACATCCTGGTTCCGCCTCTTTGAGGGTGAACTTACTCGAATGTATATAAGTGCTCATAAATCACATCGAAATTGACCTGATTCTAACTCATGCGTTATACCAGTTAGCTATGTACCACCGCTACGTATAAGTCAGTAATACAGCCGACGGATAAATACCAGCGAATATCATACCAGCTGTACCTACTTCTAAAGAGCAGTGCAAGAGGTAACTCTTCGCAGCTTCAAGTCGCTGCTGATGTTGAGCTCGTTAAACGCACAAATCCGTTGCAATTTCGACATTATAATTCAACCTGCACCGCAATCTGCGCAAAGGTCATACAAGCACATAGGTATGTATACATATATGTACATGGAGTTGAAAAAGCAGCAGCAGGTGCATGTATACCGCGTGTCCCAGCGTTTACACAGCAGTATGTCTGGTTGCCTGCCATCAGTTACAGGCTTACGCTATAGGGCAGTATAAGGGATCCACGCTCCGTGAATGAACGTGGCGGCATATACAGGGTAAGTTTGTCCAAACTCCGAGCCTAGGAGGAGCTTGATTTGGCAGATATGCGCTCGACTCTGGCTCTACTTCCTCATTCATTGAGCATGCTATATTTTTGAGTCCACTTTTCTCATTCTTCCCATTTTTCTCGTGCGCGGAGCGTTGACTGAGCAAGAAAGCCAAATGAGGCTCCTCCTATTCTCGGAGTTTCGAATGACTCACCCTATATATTTTGACTATACATAAGCTCATATAGACTTGAAATGAATATATATTTCAAGCGTTTTTCATTACACTCACAATCAGTCGAGTGCGATGGGTGGTAAATTCTTCATTTTTTTTTCTTTCATCGCTACTCTTTCAGATCTCGGGGTGTGAAAACAATGGGGTGAAATCGAGTTACCCCTTCATCTTTAATTTTCATCTGAAGTTGTTATTTTTTTTATCTCAGTTTCTTTTACATGGTTAACAACGGGCGCGGTTGGGATTTAATCCTGATGGCAAACGAGTGACGTACGATGATATAAAATAATGATAATAATTTAATAAAACATACGCTCCGTTGGTTGCCATTGAGCTGCGGACAGTAGCTGGTTTGTAAATCTGTTTTGTGTATAATTAGCTTTGAGAAAGTTTACCGTGAGTTGGGTCTTGATAAATGGATTATTTTTCTAGATGATAATCTAATGACAAAGGAGAGCAATTCGGTCAATAGGTGTATAATACGTCTCTGAAACGTAACATACATACATACGTTCAATGTTTTTTCATTTATTTTGAACACGTACGTCGCGTCGCTAAGAAGTCTTTGCGTCACTTATAATTATTAGTCCAGTTAAAACGTATGACAAAAAACTACGTCAATTATTCTCACGGTGATGTTGGGCGCAGAGTTTACGAATGATACGGACAAACGGTGGACACGTTGTCACTTCGAAAAGTTTTTCTATTTATTTTTCATCGTAACGAACCGGCCGTCCCATCCATCTATATTATATCTATATCATTTTTTTATATCTATATACAAACCCTATGATACAACTTGGTTTCAGCTTCGGAGCTAAATCTCACGTGTCCACTTTGCTTCCAGATGCGACTCGCTGGCCGGAATTGCCTGCTATACTATAGCCGTTCAATTTAGATAACGGCGCACACATTATAGCCCCGACTTTGTAGTCGTGATAGGCAGAGTTTTGTGCAGTCTCATCTGCTCTTGGCAAAGAGATAATGGTGTACCAGATTTAGCTGGGTTCAAAGACTTTATACGGAAGTCCTTGAGTTATGACGATGTGCTTATTCTTCAGTTTCGGTACACTGATTTTGAAATACATCCATATCTGGCAGACCTGCGATGAAATAACCCGAAAGAAAATCGGCAAAGGATCGAAGCCCGAAAGATGATGCTACATTTTCTATTCTCGAAACAGAATTTCGCTTTATGTTAAAATTAAAGGTTAACATCCTGCGCGGTGGAAGAATGCTACGCAATGATTACCTCTATGAAACGTCCTTTCACCCTCCCCTCGTAAATTTGAATATGACTTGAATAACGACGTTTCCGTGTGCGACCTGAAAAGGGCTTGCGGAATAGAGAAACGGATATCCGTTCCGCGATGTGGAAAGTTATTATTAATCTTGATTATTGTACTCACTTGGCATTCTTGGGCAGTACTCCACCCGCAGGCGTGTGAGTCGGAGTTGAACATGTCGGGGGTGTGTGTGACACCTGAGGGACTAGAGGCTGTCGCGCGTGAGCTGGTGACGTGTGCGATCCGTAGCCATCGGCGTTTAACTGCACCGGAAATTAAAATATATATTCATTAGTTTTCATTCCGTATGTTCCAGCGGTAATATATTATCGGTTGAAGAAGATCGGTCACATTTTACACGATCATTTTTGGCTGGAATGTCAATCGTTGCACATCGTTGATCGAAACTTATACCATTTTTTTTTTTTCATTTTTTCACGTTGGATTTTGTGGGATAAAAAATTCTAGAAAGAGAGCCAGGGCACAATCAATACAGAGTAACTTTCATCCTGACAATCGTTGGATTGACATCATATGTGGGAGAAATACGAAGAGTCGCGTGATCCGAGAGTATAATGGATGGGCAATTGCGGGGGGAGGAAAAGGTGAGAACAATGCTCGGGAAAAAAATGACTAGCGGTGCAGAAGAGCAGCTGTTGAGATTGAAACGTTTCGGTTGAAGAGTGAGAGAAATGTTGTACATGACATAATACTGTCGCATGTCAGCCAACTGCAATGAATTGTCTTTTCATTTTTCATTTCAACTGCTATATTTTCCAGGCTGTTTGAATCGGTTTCAAAACTATGTGGAGGACTGATCAAGTTTTCAGACGTTTAATTTCAGAATTTGAGACGTGATATTGAAAATTTAAATTTCTTCCAAGTGACCGACTTCGGTTTTGATTGTCTGATTAGATGGAGAAAACGGTCACCTTGACAACGGTGCCAATGAGAGAATCTGGCGGCATTTCCGGAGGGTCAGGTATTACCCCGGGGTTTATGTGAGCCGCGTATTCGTTGTGGTGTTTTGACTCTTTGACGGGCGTTCCACCGTCGAGACGCTCCATATCCAGGCTGTCGGCAGGCGTAGGTTGCGAGAGTAATCTCTCTTTCATCTCGTGAAGGTACGGACACCGTTGCATTTCCTCGAATCCACTATTCTACCCTGCAGATTCTGAAACAAAGTTCAAAGGCGTTATGGTCATTACGGAGTACTTTCAGTTTCGGCCTGAAAACATGCTCTGAAAACATCAAATATATACGAAAGAAATATAAAGGAAAATATGAACTATAAGTTTCACCGGAAAAAATTCTCGCGCACTAAAAACTCCGCAATCTACTATGGTATTAAAAAACGCAGCTGCGAATGGGGCTGCAATAAATTCGAGAATAAATATTTCCTGTGAATATTCGAAGCAAGATTATGTTTTCGATACTCGATCACCAGCTACATCACACTTTGTTATTAATCAGAAAATCTTTTAAATATTCAAGGGGGTTCAAATTTTCACAGAAATATTCCTTAATGGAAGTGCCGAGGTTCTAACTATAGCTCTTCGACACCAAATTATTGATCTTTGCAGATTATATTCAAAACAACAAATTTAGACCAAAGATGGGTGGTTTGGGGGATGAAAAAAATTATATACGGAGTATAAGATCGTCAAGGGGGGCGTTTTGATCGCTGTGGATTCAGGACTTTGGATTAAATTTCTTCGCTTGCCGGTTAGTTTATGGTTATTGCGTTCATTAGATTCCGTGGTAATTAAACGCCGAGAGAAAGTTTGAGGTACCGTTTAATTTGATTAAAATTTCAAATCTTCCATAAAGTTAAAAATACAGCGACATATTTATTTCGCGGTTCAATTTTTATGTTACAATAAATCTTGGAAATCTCAAGTAGGTACAACGTCTGTGACACCACTTGTTGCGATTTAGAGCGTTCAAATTAGGATCTAAATAATTACGTGATATTGCGAATCACGAAACGTAATTGAGTGACAAAATTATGGTCAGTTTAATCTCGTTTCAAACCCAAGCGGATTAGGTGCCTATCCTGATTAAATTAATTCTAGTAGTTGAAATTTTCAGGCTTCTGAAAATTTTCTGAATTAGGTAAGTTGAAGAGTTTATACGTATAACTAGGATCAAGACTAGGATAAGAGAAACCGTGCAACCTCTGTCAACATTTTATGCAGCCTACTTCAACGACACGTCTGCACGCGCGTCATCGCGAGGATTAAATTCATAAAACGTCCCTACAGACACCAGATGTTTGCGTTCACGTCAATCTTCCTTTGCTTGACGAAGGTGGAGATACACATCCGGTGAGATGCTTGGGTCGCAAATCTATTCGAAGGCGTGACACGCGCTAAATCAATCTAGGAAATAATGGTGTGCTTCGAATTTGAAATTGTGAAACTGAAACGAAAGTGAGAACACTATAATCGGAGTCAGTTGCAAGATTTTCTGTGGCAAGCACATTCGATCACCTAATCAAATATGGTTAGGTATGTCTGAACAATCACAGGAAACAAAAAAACGCGCGTCCTCAAGTGAGCGTATAAGTACCAAGATGGCGGTGCAGATGTGGCTGATTACTGACCTGCCCTAAGTAAACGTACAGGGTTAACATACATGACAGATATATATCTAGGTGTAGGTCATTCTGCACAGAATCCTACATCACATCTAAACGTAAACCGGAAACAATTTGAGCCGGATTCAAATGCCTAATGTTCGAATGTTTGCATATGATGATATAGTTCGATCCAATTTTCTGATTTTCGCTTTAATTATCAAATTATGTTTGTAACCATGACGATGCTCAGTTACACATCATTTGTCTTCGTGGTTTGTGTGAATCATTTTTTCAACTATTGGCTGAAATCTTTCCTCAATGAGCTAATTCGTTTCGAACGATTGTAGATGATCAATTTTCTTCTTTTTTTTTATCTCAATTAAATTCCTGCGGCAACGTCTGTCATTTTACAAGCGAACACTAAATTTTCGGCCCTGCATCTCGTTAAATCAATCAACCCTGCAGGCGCCAAGGGCGTCTCTAATTCCTTGTTCGCGACTGATTGGTGAATTACAATGATAGGGTGATTTTGTGTGCTCTTAAAAATAAGCCCGACCGAATGACCGAATGCAGTGACGATACGTGTTGGGTTAAAAATAACATATCACATGATATATTCACGGTGATCCACTTTCATCCGATAATTAAACACGAGAAAATCGTGACTGTGAGCCAAAGAATACACTGGGGATATAAAAGCAAGAAAATGGATTAGCTTAAATATATTTTTGGGTCAATAACAAACTGGATTACACCCATTCTTCGTTCATCGCCGATGCTGATCGGATATAATTTTAACAAAAACATTCACTTCACCCAAATTTATTGCTCCATAAATACCAACTGTGAGGAAGGAATTGCAAAGTCGTTAAATTAGCAACGAATTTAAAACCGTTTCGGTTTTGATTTTGGATCTAAAATTGTGTTGCGATGCGTTGCGAGATTATTTCATTCAGCATCGCAAAATTGACTATAATAAATGAAACAATTAGTTAAAATATCAGAGCTAAATTTGCGCAGGGTCGTGATAGGTTTTTGCCAAGGACAACAGCTCACAGCGAGTGCCCCTCAGCTTATTTACCAAGCGTCGTGCGTATCTATGGCGATATGACAAAATTCAGGATGTTCTGGTATACCAAAACTTTCACACAAATAACATCCCACGCATGCATGGCTTCCCAGTATCCGAGGCTTCGAGCTCAGGATGGCCACGAATCTTTGAACTCTTCGTCAAAGGAAGATTTGCGTTAAATTGTTCCGAATTAGAGAATGCCAGGTTACGTTCTTACGCACACATAAATACACTCGGCGAGAGATAGAAAGGGTGTGAAAATAATAAACTATTTTTCTTTTTTTTGCGCCCTTACAGTAATTACTCTCCTAACGAAAGGAGGATGCAGACGTTGGATGGGATTCCTCCGTCGAGGTTGGTAACGTTATTTGTCTAATGATCACAATGAGCACAATACGCATACGAGCACAATAATCACGGAGTCACAACACTGGGTACCGGAAGTGTCAGGAATCGATGCGCAGTCGGTCAGAGACCTCGGCAACCGAGGTGCACGACAAGGGCTCGAACACCAGACTGCGTGGCGACCACCTGTGCGCGTCCCGGCGCCGGCGTCGCCAACGACTTTGGCGTCTCATCGACCCAAACGTTTCACCATCGGGTGTTCACCAACCTACCTACCACTGTCTACAAAATGTTCCCCGAAAACCAAACTCATCAAAATTATAAGGATATGCGCGATGGATGCGCCTCCATTTTGCCGGAACCGTTTAAAATTTCAAAATCAAATACGAAACCGCTGCTTATAAAACTGACTCGATGATTCGAGAGGCAACCAATATTTTCTTTTCTTCATACTTCACCGATAACTCAAAAATTTCAAGGTCTCACGAGAAATGCTGCAAAAAAAGTTCTCCAAGAGCGATTAATTGATTCGAGGAAGATTACAAAATGTCAGGCGAATAATATACCAAACTGAGTGTAAATAGAATTCGGATTTGGTTTGCGGCTAATCGCAAAAATTGGTTTCTCTGTTCGGTAAAAGAGTGTAGAAAATGAGAATTACTACCATAGGATTCTTACCTCCATTTCGAAGCGAAAAACTTTTCCGGTTTTCTTTAATTTATCACCAAAATTCACAACTAAAATATTTTACCGTCGCCCGATACCGCACAAATATCAATGCGTCTTGAATTGATACAAGAACATATATTCTGCTTGGCCTAAAATAAAAAAAAAAAACGCGACAATTGGCGTCGCCGAATTTTATTGATAGTGGATTTCTTCTATATTTCCTAAATTCGAGAAATCGGTTAACAAAATTCCGT
The DNA here is from genome assembly GCA_963932425.1 of Athalia cordata. Taxonomy (NCBI): domain Eukaryota; kingdom Metazoa; phylum Arthropoda; class Insecta; order Hymenoptera; family Athaliidae; genus Athalia; species Athalia cordata. The sequence continues at coordinate 20,052,222 of OZ010628.1, read as the reverse complement.
CACAAATGTGGGGATTTGAATCTTCTAGGCAGTCAATTTTTTATTTGAAAACAATTTTTGATCGTTATCGTTGATGACATATATATTATTTTTTTTCTGAAGTTCATCCATAACAAACCCGATCAAAGGCACGTTATTCTTCAATCTCTGGTAAGATCTTTAATGATGAAGCAAAATGTTATCCCGACTAGTATCTGCGGTGCTTTTTATCGAGCATCTTTAAAGATTCGACGTCGATCCCCGTAGAGCTTTCTTTCATCTATACAACAAATGTACGTTCGCGCGTTGCTCCAATCGTCAGTTGTTGTACGCGAACACTACCGATGATTATACTTTGGATTACGCGGCGTCGCGCAAGTTTAATGGTAATACCGGAGAGACAGCTAGCGAAGGAATAATCGAAATCGCTTTATGAACTCGGTTCTCATGTGTCAGGCGACGGCGGAGGCTGCCCGTTACTCGCCGCTACAGCCGCGTCCCTCTCGCCCTTCACCCGATGCTATGTGGGAATTAACTTTATAGAGCACCGCGAATGCTGCACTTTCTCTGTGTAAATGAATACCCGTACATGATATACATATGTATGCGCTTCTATATTACGCGATGCGTGCAGCAGCGATGCCACCCGTACGTTTCGTCAACTGCACGCTACAGGGAGATCACTTCTCTCTGGTGAACGTGGGTGTTATATGACGTTTGAATTTTCATTGCAGGTTGCGATGCAGGTTGGATGGATGGATGATCATGGCGCGAGGCGTTTATCGTTGTATTCGACGATTTTGGATATACGTGCATACCTATTTGTCTGCGCGCTATATGTATATGTAAATATGGTGGTATATATACGAGTTGCCGCTGCGTCACCGTAGCAACCCCGTCACGAGCGACGCCGCCGAGCGTCGCGACGCCCGCGCGTCCCTCAAGCGATAGTTCAATGCCACCATGGTCAAAGCGAATGAAATATTATAGCTCTTACGACGAAATCAGATCTGGTTCACTTTTACTTATCCGCGGAGGACCTTAACTCGATTGTTCGATCAAAATATTAATAGTATACCGAGCATACGCATAATATATTCTGTAGTTTGCCGAGGACTCGAAATATGCCGCGAATTTCTTTCGGTTACGCCACTATTTTCCAGACATTTTTCAGAGATTTCCATACCAGATGACTCGAACCTACCCTTACGTATATACGTATCACATTATCATCGATCGTGACGAGCATTCAAATCTCCTAAAATTCTATTAGATCATTTCATTTTATGTGGTTCAATTCTAAGTGGAAAATTTTGAAATAGCGGCATATATATAAAATGTACGTCATCCGGAAGGGCCGCACGTCCGGTAAAATTTCTGAAGAAAAAAAAGAGATCCTTATATACAATAATAAGTGCTTCGAAGGTTAAAAAAAAAAAAAAAAATAAGGGATTACCGTAGCCGCCATCTCGCAATACACCAGGGAACAAAACCAGCCCAAAAATTCTATATTTGGAAATGTGTCCCATCATGGCAGCGAGAGTGTATAATTCTTTTGTTTTAACAAGGCAGAAAAAGCCCTTGAGCATCCTCTTCTTTTTTCTTTTTTTTTTCTTTCCTACGGAGGAATTCACCCTGCAGTTCCTCCCACTCCTGCGTCTACTCAACACGTCCACGTGACTCGAGACTTGACCCTCTTCCCTCTTTACTTCTTTTCGCGCGCAAAATTTATTTGCAAGTTTTTGCAGAGCCTTGCGAATTGCCGCGAGGTTTTATTCATGAACTCGAAATACATATTTCTAGGCAAACCAAACAAAAGAAGAGAGGTGAAAATTTTGGTACTCACCCGGTTCGTTGATGAATGGTAAAAATTGTTCGAATTATGTTTTACATAACTCGGGTTGCGTCGATACTTCGATTTTTTTTTGCCTCTCGTTTTCTGATCTGCACGCAATGGAACTCCAGTTAAATTATACGCCTCACGGCAAGGTAACTATCAGCTACAAACCAGGCGGCCTTTGATCACCCTGTAGCTGCTGCACACCAGACGCTCCTTCGGTCTCGTCGTTTTATCTCTTCGATTTGATTCTGACCCGTTTTCTAACGGTTTTATGATTCTCACAACACTCCGGTGATTTCTATTTGGAGAACAGCTTGCGGTAGGGCACCGTATAAACTATAAGATTATATTATCGAAACGCGCGGCAACGCGCGTCTTCTACTTTATACCCTATGATATAAGGTATACTCGATGTAAACAAGGAATCGACGCATGTGCGCGAATGACCGCCAAACCATAGGCAGAGCCTGGCTGCGCTTGGTGCGTTTAACGTGTGCGTTTTCATCTCAAAATGGTATTAGTGTCCTATGAATATACGTATAGAATCCATGGGGGCGAATTTACCGCTTTACGGGGGTTGCTTTGCTACGCCATGACACCGCCAACAGCCATCCTTGTGCACCATAACGCCGGGACTATATATACGCGATCAATACCAGTTGCAACCATTCCTCCACCCTCTTTCGTGCCCCTGTGGGGGCGGAGGGAAATTTTTACCCTTCATAGCGAAGGGCATGAGTTACTCGCAAACTCGTTGATCGCATATAATCAGGAAACGAGTAACGAGGAAATCGAAATTCTATACAGTAACAAGAATTATAGTTTTTTTTCCCTATATTTGGTATCTGCACATTCATCCCCTGATTCGACGGGTTTAAAAAAAAGCGGAAATGGACTTGCCCTCTGTTTGCAAAAAAAAAAAAAAGAAAAAAAACCATTCGAATATTCACATCTGTATAAAGGTGTGAAATACCAATACATTATAATGTTGTTGGCTTCTATTTTAATTATCTACGTTCATTTAATCAACGCGAAGTAGTAATATTTTACAATCACTTTTCCACACGCTAATTAAATATACCATAGAAAACTATATAGCTGTGCCTATGTTAATGGGCAGAGATCATTAGAATCTAACATGATATGACTCATCCGTACGCACGTGTCCAATTCTAATAATGTATGATGATAAAAATTTATATAGCGTGCAGTATGTATTTAAATACATGAATATATCGACGTTTCGTTTCATCGATCGTCCACGAAAGTTATATATTTACATTATTTGTACACATTATGTTTTATAATGATAATTCTGAAGGATCTTGTTCGTTCTGTTTTCCGTAATTATTTTACTTTTATTTTTTCGATATCTCTGACTTTTCCTTTTGTAACGTACTGTACGTATTATAATATTGAGAGCGGTGGATTAAAGTAAAGCGAATATTTTCTGTATAGGGAAAACGGTTCGTTAAACACGACGCCAGGAACCCTCTTCCACGGATCACGTGGGTTATAACCCTAGGGATGAGATTTTCGATGGAAGGGAAACTTACAAAGCTTATATCTATATGCGTACGTAGATAGGTATTCGTTATACATATACACAACTAGCGATCCGCCTTCACCAGACAGTCCGGCGACGATTATGCCGCCTCTGCAACGAACTACCAGGGAACGCTGCTGCAGCGTTTTGTCGTCGTGAAATGGATGATGACCCGTTACGCGGAGAACAATTCAAATCGTTTGCAATGCGAGGAGAGTATGGTAATAGAAAAATAGAAAAACAAAACTCGAGCCTGCATCGCGTGGCAACAAAAAACAAAAAACGTTTACACTCATTTATTCTACAGAACTTTTTAAGAAGTATAAAGAGGTCCGAGTGAGTGGAAGATGTCGATGACCCAGAGATAAGAACGATTTGTAACGTACAGGATATTGTCCTTGCCCTTGAGTAAGGCGCGAAGGTCAATCGCAATAGGAATGCCAAGGCAAGGATTATTATCAATACATATACATTATTTCAAGATTGGAAGGTATTGGAAGGATTTGATTATACGTGATTTTTGCTGGCCGCAGCTGTACTTCTTTCGAAGATAGATTAATGATCCGCAGGTGTTTTATAGCGATCTAAGAAACGCTATAATATGATGAAATTCAATAGGTGGAGTATATCAAGTTATAATATCCCTCGATCCAAATTATTTTGCCAAATGTGTTTGCAATATTTGAGAAATCCTGGCGATTTCAAATTCGAGGTAAACGGAAATCGATCCGAAGGATATTTATTAAAAGCAAAATTATGAAACGGCAAATTTTTAGAAAAAAAGTAATTTTAGAACTGTAAAAGAATTTGGTTTTGGAAAATGTAGACTTGCTCTCTCTACGACGGTCGCTTTATTTTTAACGATTCGATATAATTTCGCAGTAATTTTCATGGGCCACCGATGACCCATGAAAACGACCGCAAAATAATGTGGAACCAATGTCTGCAAAGTAGAGTTCGAGAAAGATTCGAGGTATGTAGGTCACAGTCTACATCGCCACGACGACGTTCTCGGAGGCCGAACCATATTTACGATAAATTAATTAATTCCTCGTCCAGCTTCGGATTATAATTGAAATATTTCACGACAATAAATCGGCATTATATAGGTACATTGGATTCTAATCTCGGGGTTTCCCAGTTTTCATTGTTGAATTTTTTCTCTTCTAATTGTTTAAATAGTCTATTATATGCGCCCGCAGTGTTAATTATTAAAATTATCAACGGTTCGTTATCGTACAAGCTTTATATTACCAGAGAGTATGACGAGTTTCGAAGAGAGCATAACTTGGCAAATCGGTACCGCAAATTACAGTAATTATAACGATATTCAGTTCCATGTTATTGAAAATATTCAAGGAATCGATTCTCGATCTGTAGAATAAGAATGTAGGTCGAATCACACATGCATATACTTATTGCACTATGTAAAGTAAAAATCTTGAAGAATCGATTTTTCTCCATGGGAATCTGATCGATTGGTTTGAATTTATCGATCATACGTTGATTGGAAATGAAAGGAGAAAGAAAAAGGCACATGATATGAGGTGATCGAAGTTAACGGTCGATAACGATCGACGAAAGATAGAAATTCAGGTATAAATTATTGCGGACGACTGAGTGTATTGCATCGCAAGGTACAAATAGTATACAAAGAGTATAAGAGTACAAACAATGCGTATAATAGGAACTACAGTATGTGGACATAGAAAAAGTACAGCGTATTATAGGTATGATATATAATGTGGTTTTTTTTTTTTTTTTCATTGTATACGAGGATATAGCGTGATTTATTTATTTTTCTCATTCATTTAATTTCTTATTCTTTTCTTCTCCCATATAATCACGAAGTGATCCGTGCCGAATGAATTAGCGTAGATTATTTTATCAGTATACATACGTTTCACGTTGGTATACATATCATTTTTGAAGTGATAATCGACCGTTAAGAACCAGGAGGGTGTAATATACAAAAAATTGCAAAAGCTTAGAAATTGTAAAGAACTTTCTGCCAGAAGGGCGTATACGTTCAAATCATGATAAAAAGAATAATTTAATAAATACGTAAAAGAAAAATACTCCAGAAAAGTATTTTTTTCGAATCTGCACATTTCACCTGATCAGTGTAATTTTGATTTGTAATTCAAAAATCGCGGGTTGAGCCTCTTTGGTTGCTACCGGTCGACATCGGACTAATTATTTGTCGTTGATAAAAATCATTAAAAAAATTACATCAGTACCTGTATATCATTAATGAAGTAATTATAAATGTATGACAAATGTATATGACTTATGTGATATTTTTGTGCTCGTTGAAGTGATTTTTGTGACTTAAGATATTATAGTATAATAATAAAATTATATGTATTATCATAAAAATTTTGAGTCTGTTGACATTTTTTGATTCCACATGTTAAAAAAACATCTTTTGACAAGACGAAATGAGAATAAAAGTAAAAGAACAATTGTCAAATTTTTTCAAAATTTAATAATAATTTGTACTTTGGTTTTAGTGTATTATTCTTTGATCGTCGAAGTTCGAATCTTATTTCTATACGTCTAGAATTATTATTTGATTTTATTATCTCTCGTTTGATTAAACTTTGCTACAATTTTTCTCTGATTTCTAACAATACAATTGTTAATTATTTTGATTATTTTATTATCATTGGTTTTTTGTTTCTCCTGTTTTTTTTGTTTTTTTCTGCATACAGTTGGGGCAAATGCGTCAATATATTAAGAAATAGATTTTTTCTTTAAGAAAAAGCGCGCGCTAGTATTAAATTTTAATCATCGACACGGGCTCCGAGATTTTGTTAAACACATGTTATATGTATAACGCGATATAATGCACGTATAGATGGTACGTAGAGAAAGACAGCGAGAGAGAGAAAGGGAGAGACAGAGAGAGAGAGAGAGAGAAAGAGAGTGAGAGACAGGAAGAGGGAAATACAGCTGGGTATACTTATAATTTATCAATAATGCAATAAATATTATAATAGAACAACGCAATATTAACGTATCGTAGCAACATATCGTAGATATAGAAACATGGTCGACACGATCACTATTCTAAACATTCAGAGAATTTTGTTGCATTTGGTTGATTTTTTCTTTACCTTTCTTTTTTCTTTCTTTTTTTTTTCGTCTTCTTTCTTTTGATTTCGCTATACTGTTTCGTAGCATTGTATATTTACAAATCAATTAATAATCTTACACTATATACGCAATTAGCTATTTTACAGTGTTTTCCTTTTGCGGTAAATAATTCATAATAAATCATTTAATACAATAATAATATCGTATCATCGCATTACACAATATAATATACCTATATACCACAATTGCTAACGTTACTATTTTAACGTTCATATATTATAAATTATAATTGTTATGCATACATGTATCTATATACATAACATTATATATATATAATTGTTATAATTGTATTGTACAACGATATCGTACCGTTAATCTCATTATTGTAATTATTATTTATTAATATACTATTATTACTATAATACTATTAATTTTTCTTATATTTTTATTTTTTTTTTGTTTATTCATCTGGTTTTTTGTTCAACGCAAAACGCCCGCTAAAAACACATCGTATTATTTATAACTAACGGTAAATGTATACATATATAGTAAATATATATAGCGTTGTGTCTAACACATAGATACGTATTCTGTCTGTTGAGCATATAAAATTTGAGTATTTTCATTTGTTATTTCATTTTCATTAATCATGTGTAGTGTTATGGTTAAATATCGACCACCAGCTAACAGAAGAGTATGAGCCGACGTGATTATTAAATTTTAAATTGATCCCTTACGCGATTCTTCTCTAGATATACAATATAGTGATAGGAATTTTACATTATACACAGGATAACTATTTTTATGATATGAATAACTATTGCATATAAACATTAAAATATCTAGTCTTTTTTTTTTTTTTTTCTCTTGATGCATGTCGGGAATTACTTCAAGAATAAAAACAACCTATCTCAAAAATGCGATTACTTCTTACTGCTAATTGATTGTTTTGTATTAATTATTACTATTACTATCTTTCATTGTCAAAAACAATGTCAAAAACGAAGTTGGTTTAAAATTGCAAGTGGTAATACGTATATAATTTTTTGTTCATTGTGAATTTGATAATTTGACTTTTGTGCGACTCCCGATACGGATATAACTACTTTTTTTTCTCGTTTATTTGTTCTCTTAGTTTTCATAGTTCGTAGTTTGTACTACATGGAAGACGGAAGTTTGTATAAAAGTTTTTGTTTTTTTTTGTCTTTTTTTTGGAGGGTAGTGAATACGGACTCATGATTATAGCTGCAAAACGTATATAACGGAGAAAAATTGTACACGGAATTTGTTTTATTTTACTTTCAGCCAATTTTAGTTTCTTCCTATAATTTAATTTGATTTTTTTCTTTATTTCAAATTCTACACCGCGATTATTGTAAAATGATCATTATTACTCGAGGAAAATATTTCTCTTTTTGAATGAGAAATTGCTCATAATAATATTATGTTTATATCATATAATATACGTATATAATAGTATAAACATCGTCGATATAATATTTTTGTATCAACATAAAACGTTTTTATCAATTTATAACAACAGAAATTTTTTTTTTCGTCGAAAACTTTCAGATTTTAATCCAAATAACGCGCTAGAATTTTAACTTCGTCGAATAATAGATGAAATCATGAGGCGAAAACGAGTAACTCGAAATATTATTATTAGTATTTTTCATTCTCTGTATGAAAAAAGCATCAAGCGAAAAAATCATGGTATTTGTGAGACGTATAAAATTCAATGAGAATTCGAAATCACATTGATTTTTTTTTCATTCGCATTATGACGCGGGGGTATTAATTGTTATGATTATAATAATTATTATTATTATATACTTATAGCTTATATGAAATACGCCGCCTCGTTTTCAGCGATTGCTTCGAGGTTAACAGGAAGATTTTTAGGGCGCTTTGTGACTGCGCCAATCGTCTGCATAGCAGCGCCCTTGCAATCCCTAGGTCACATGTAAGTCGGTTTAACTTTATAGGCCCTTTTCCATATCTCGCATAAGCATACGGTGCTGTGAAATCGATAAAAAATGGCGAGTGGCATCGAAACGTGGGTGATTATTGTCCAGGCCCATAATCCATAAAAATGTAGCTGAACGGGGTGAGATTCTGCGCGAGATTTTTCTAGAGTATTGATTGCCCACATAGCGAGATTAGTGACCAATAGAAAAGTAACGATTTCACGACCCGGTTTTCGACGAATTTGTTCAGGTGTTGCCACCGAACGCCTAGAGGCGTCGAGAATAAATATCGTTTGACATGTTGTCTGAACAACGCTAGCTAACGCTGTTACTAAAACCAGAACGGTATGATTTTCAACGGTGAAATGACCTCCGATTATTGTAAAAGTTGAGTATATAAACATCCCCGTTTGGGCAGCTACCAGCAGAATGTTATCCAATTCTAAATTTCGACCTCCGTCATAACGAAGCTTACGCATTTGAAACATTCCAACCAATGTCGCTAATGTTGACATACCGTAAAGCGTTAACTCGCATATGTTTACTTCCGTTACTGCAAGACCTACCAATTCTGGACGTGATATTAAAACGAAGAACAGTATCAATGATATTATAGTCAACACCAGGATCAGGATACCGACAAAAAGACCCTTGTGAGCTCCCGCGCAATCCACGCTGTAGTGATGTGGTGATCTTCTGTAAATCCAATATTATTTTTCACAACATTTATTCATATGAAATTTCAACGTTTAAAATCCTCCCGGAACTTGTTTCCTTTACTCACCTGTAGGCGTGCGGCGCGTGGTGTCGAGTACCCGGAGGAGTGATGACCGGTTGCTTGCTTTCCCTTTTCGATATATTTTTCCACATTACGTATAAAATTGCAGCGCAAATAAGACTGTACTCTATGGTGCAGGGGAATAAAAAGGGACTAGCGTCCTGCACCAGAGATCCCATTATATTTGTACGTCTACATTCGAACATGTGATGAGGACCCTTCAGTCCTCGAGCTATCCTGGTATGCTCTCCCGTGGGTGTCGGGACTTCTGGTATGTAATGTCTACCGTGACCGTGTCCGTGATTGTACCCCCCGTGATGCATACCGCCTTTTGCGCCTGTAAACGCGAAGAGAATGTTAATAAAAAGAGTTGTATGAGCAAGTTCTGAATCTAGATCACGGTGAATCGAGGACAGCATGTTTTGGAAGGTTGATGAAAAAGGCTTACCAAGTCTGTGCGATATTCGAAGCGAGTTGTTCTCGGGGTCATAAAACGTGAGGATCTCGTGTTTTGTTTCTTGGACAAGGACGTTCAACCAGACGGAGAGATTCGTACCGATCATATGCATGAGACCGAATCTTGCGACTATCCGGTGTCGGTAGACCTTCATTTGCTAAAATTAACCAGATGCTAATCAGCGATTTGGTACAATATAGGTACACGCCTAATCGATTTTTTAGTCATTTATTTTCTTTATTAGGAAAACTGGAAACTGCGGTAACTACAGTTACATCGCTGTCGCATGAAGTGGAATTGGCGAGGCACGAATCGTTCGAAAATTCGTGAACCGATTCATACTGGCTCATTAATTTCTGGCATTTTGGGCATCCCTATTATCCGAGCAACCCCTATACGACCGCGAATTATCTCTTCCAGTAGCCCCGCAGCGAGTTACATCCGCTTCCTGAAATCCCTCTATTTTTACCCTTAGCGAAAGAACGTCCGCCACTTTCATCCCTTCGCAGTCGTTAAGTACCCTCCCCCCCTCCCACATGAAACCCCCCAGTTCTCAGCACCGAAAACTGTTTTTTTGCTAGGGTCGAAACACTCGCCGCTCAACACCATTACCATCGACCAAAATCGATCATTTGTATTCACGATGAAAACTATATGATAGGGTTCGAAAAAGGAAAATTTTATCTCGGCTGACATAAACTCCCCAATAATATTCAAGTGTGACAACTATTTGCTATAGATAATCTCTCCAAAAGCGGCATTGAGGTTCAAACTCGATTTACTCAATTAACTCGAGCGTGAAGCCAATAATTACGTTACTCACTTGATTGGAAAATTTGCCATTAAATTTTAGTATACTAACGAAAAGCCACGTGTAAGCGGATTATCATTGCTTCACGTTTCGTACAGCAAAACTAACGAGGGGATTTCTGCAGCTGATGATAGTTACAGATACATTATTATATCACCATACGAAAGAATGACATGAGAAGAAATATTTTTAAATCATGACTTACTTCGTTGTTTAGAAAAATGAAGTACATCTGGATAAAGATGAATGCCATTCTCGTGGCCGGGGTCAAGGCCAGCATGATGTTGTGACACTTTGTGTCCCTTTCGAGTTCAAAATATTGGCCAAATTCTAATCCAGAGTAGATCATTGACCCGATACCAAAAGCTACGGCACCCATTCTTAGGTAAAAACTACCATAATGTTGACTTGGTTTTATAACTGCCACGTGATGACATGCTGTGTCCTGTAAGTCACTGTCCACTCCGGCACCGCTCGAAGATCTGGAGCTGTCCAAATCGCAGTCGTCTCTGTGTTGCTTTTCTGATGAAACATTTATTAGAAATTACCAATTCACTTCACATTCGCTAAACGGGTATCTACTAGGGTGGTAATGTTCCGAAAACCTTGATTGCATTTTTTTTTGTTTTTTGGGTGAGCTTTAAAATCGAATAATGATGTTCGAAACTTTGCCAATCTTAAAGAGAGTAGAAAATGAACATACTTGGTTTGGGTTCGTTGTCCCTCAGCAACATTCCGTACATGTACAATAAAAATATCATACTTCCAAAGTATAGGTAGAGGTAAAACCCTTCGTAGAAAGACGGTGGAATGTAGGTGGAGATTACTTCAGCCATGGGAAAAGCTATCCCCATAACTACCAACAGTTTTCCGTAGAGAGCACTCAAGGTGGTTGCCAAAGCGTTCCTGTGACATCGGGTAGTCAAATCATGAAAATTAGAACATTCGGTTACATCTAAAATCGGTCCGCCATTTTCACGATGACCTTATAGATTTACATGTCACGAAACTCACGCTCCAAGGTGTTTCCAGTTTCTGTCATCGTTGACCTCTAGGTAAACAGGTGCAGGATAACAAACAGCAGCGATGGGTTGATTTTGGCAGGGAATTGCGAGGGCGAATTGCGGGGGCCTGTGGGCTCGGGATGGCGAGCTGCTGCTGTGACGGGACAGTGTTTCCGGTGAAACGATCACTGCTGAAGGAGATGCCGGCGATGGTAACGCCGCGGGAAGTCCTGGCCAACTGATAAAAAACGAATAAATAAACAAAATTATTCCGTACGTCCCAAATCTTATGGGTTTCTCAATTTCTTCATCGCCAAATACTATTTTTCAAGGTTTAACAGTAGCTGCAATCTTTCCAAAACAGAACTGGCAGCAGACGCCCAAGGGGGATATGGAGGCGATTACGTAAGGATAATTCTCTAATACACCGTATGAATCGTGGATTCGACCTTGATTAATTCCGATGATCAGGGAAGCTAGTGTATGTTTGTTAAAATCGACGTCAGCTTACTCCTTCTTTTTTCCCCCTGTCCGTCGTTTCATGGTATGTATGTATGTGTTAACCTTCCCGCAGGGAATTCTGCAGGTTCAAGATAAATAGATAAGTTTTTGTTACGTTTAAACGATTTGATGTTATTCTCCGAAGGGGTCTTACCGAGTGGAGACTCGATCGAGAACTAGACCATGCATATAACGTTAATCGGAAAAATTAGTGCGCAGGCCAGAGGTCTGATCTTGTGTTCGTTTGCTTTACCTAATTTGTTATAAGATACTAATTTATGAAAGTGACTTTACCGCGTGACCTGCAGGTTCGCCGTTCAATTTTCGTTATTCACGGAGGTTATCGACAGTTATTCAATTTAATATTAGGTAATATTCCTAATCATGAAAATTGGGTTACGACACGGTCAGTTACATAATTATATCAAAGTTTTGGGATAACCATTTGTTCGAGAGTGCAGATAACACTAGTTGCAAGAATTGAGGAAGAAGATTCGCGTGTCCTGACGATCTATAATCATGCTGGTCGAACACGAGCCGCCTTTGTTTGTACAAAAAATACTACCATATGTACACGTATAATATTATTTTACACAAAATATCACCGGTCTTTTCCTTGCTCAGTTATTTCTTTCTCCCTTTCTCTTCTCCCGAAGAGCGAGACAACATTTTACACGGAGAATCTACCACAGAAGCAATCAACGTTGAGTTACCCCCACGAAACATCCATTTGCTTAATTATTCCGCCAAGTTTCATTCAATTGTTTTACGTACGTTGTGCTAAATGCAACATTCCCTCCGCTGATATGTTTTTCATTTACTCGCCCACACCGCGGGCCGAGCGCGTGATGAATTGAATTTCAATTATCGCAATGCGGGATTCGGTTAATCGAAATCTACGGATGAAAAAATTCACGCCGATTGTGTATAAGCGGATTTTTTTGATTTATTTATTTTCATTCTTTATCAAAGTCAAATTAGGAGGAACCAGAAAACGTGAGCGCTACAAATTCAGTTTCACGTTCACCGCGTGTACACGTTATACATATTTGACACAACGGATATTTTCATTAATAAATTATATAAGATAATGAAAGCGCGTATACCTGCATTTGCAGTATAACTAACTCGTAATATCCCTCTATCTGTACTTACGGAGGGTTAAATCTAGGAGGATATAGGTATACCGTGCTTGTATAGCGTCAGCTGGTTTAATTTAAGGTCACGTCTGTGTCACGCGTGGCTATATATATCGTATATTATAAAACGTACATACAGGAAGAGACGGGCTGACATCGACCATAATAGTTTCTAGGCGTTTCGCGGCGTGAATGAATTTTTATCCAAATAATAAACGACGATTTTCATAGCCTCGTCGATATTTTCAATTTTGAAAATATTCCGCCTAAATGCGGTGTTGCAAAGAAAAATATTATTTTTACCGAATGTGCGGAATCGTCTGATTTTGAAAATTCGTTAGAAATATGACCGACCTTTTATTCCGTTCTGGTACCACGTGACGACGTTTTTTTACGAATTATTATAGATATTGTTATAAGATTTCTATGGGAAACCACGAACAATCCCGTTGATATTTTCTGACTTATCTACACGATCCAAACGCTTGTAACAGGATATCTGGGGGCCACGAACGCAATAGAATTCATCCATAGTTGAGCTTTATGAAATAATCGCACCGTTTGAAACCGCGGTCGTCGTCTAGTACCGCGATGGTTGAAAGGGTCTCTCTTTCTCTCTCTCTCTCCTGAAATATGCGAAGCGTGTTCAACAGAAGCAAATGGAATGCTGCCACCGGTAGTTCTGGATATAAACGAACGTTGTCAAATTACATTATTTTTAATAAAGAGTCGGAGGGAGTATGCGAGGCATGCTATCGATCAACTCTCGTATGAAATATTTTTGATTTTCTAAGAGACTTCGAAATATCTTCACGATATGATGTCAGAATTTTGATGATTTGTTGTTTCAAATGATTCTTCGATTCTCACGAATATTGATAATCTCACGTGGATCATCCTTATACCAATTATTATACCAATCGGTTCAATACGAGCGCTTTCAACTTTCCCCTCCACATTAGCGAAGGAAAAAAACCGAATCTTGTAGTTTAAGAATAAACAATTTACACGTGTAAAAAACACATACTCGTGAGAAGCGTATGGAAATGAAATATCTGTAAGCAAGGGAACTCGCTCTTTACAATACAAGCACGTCACTACCGAAGGGTAAAACTCGAAGCTAGGGAAATTCATCGCGGGTTCAACATTCTGAAATAATCACGTGTGTATAATCGCGTGTAAGGCGAGTTTCGCAAAATCACCCAGTTGCGTATTATTGTATATATATTCCTATACATGTATTTGCCCCCCTTCCCCCGCCTTATGTGTAAATACATGCTTGTACATACTGTAACGTGGAAGGGGGCAGAGATGGGGGTAGGGGTGGGGGTGGGGGTGGGGAAGGAGGATAACTATGCGGCATACTACGAAGTCCAGAACAGGCAGACACGCGTGCCATAGCCGAGTGGTACTTGTGTCCATTGTTCGGCTTAGCGTGGAGGAACAGCCTGCAAGCTCGCCTTCCTCCCGTATTCTTATATACGTATATAGACAGATGTATATGTGTGCACGTGGAAGCGTATGTGTGAATGTATTTCTTCAGGGTCCTTGTGTCCTTGAGAGGGCGCGTACACGTCCCTCTCGCGCAAAAGGCGTCTCCTCTGGAGGAACTCCCGGAGACTACGACAGTGCAGCTCGAACCACTTTCCCTTCAATCTCATCCCTATAGAACCCGCCCGCCTTTGCACGGCCCTTCTGTAATTCTACATCACCCAACTGCGAGCCCTTTACGCGTTGCAGCTTGATAGCAAACATTTTTTTCTTTACTTTTTAGCACTTTTCCTTCTTTTTTTTTTCGTGCAACGTATATATATAATGTATATGGACACCGTGTCGTCCCTCTGTAGACTGAAATTTATGATATTCATGAATCGCCACAACGATGTTGACCCTTTTGTTTTTTGATCATTATTTTTTTCAAAGCCAATGATTTTTTCGGCAATTTTTCTTCTCTGATCTCGTACGTATAATTAATTACATGAGATGATGCGGTACGTGCATCATAAGATATAGATAATTATATATACTTAGCCAATCATAGAATGTAGAAAATTTCCAGAATTTAACGGTATATTAAAAAACGCCCGTCGTCGTGTATTATGTCATCGAGGACTTTACAACTTCCCCGCAATTACTCACTCTGCACTCGACGTACCTATTTTCTTAAGGATTTTATTGTAAGAAGGGGTTGTGGAAGGTAAGAAATATCACGTATACACACGTAGATATATACGTATGTGTGTTTATAGCGTTATAGTGTAAAAGTCTACCCTAGATAGCTGCATTATACGACTATAAGCTGCATGAATGAAGCACAAATTGCGACTGCGGAGACACGCTATTTTATTTGCATACTTGTCTAGACGTACCTACATACCTGTATAGCCCATACTATGTCAAGCACATCTTAAGCTCGTTTTAATGACGTAATATTTCCCCATTTGTATAGTACGGTGATTTCAACCTGTGGGAAAAGCCCACGTGAATTCGAGTCAAGTTTGATTCTAGCCGTATTGTATTCGGTCGCCATTTTTTTTCGCTCTCCATTTACTACCTAAGTGGTTTTGAGTTATGATTTTTTCAAAATTTGTAGAAAATTGAAATTATTTTTTAAGATTATTTACCGGACAAAAGGTTTTTTTTTCTCTCGACGTTGAATCATTAAACGTAGATGAAATTGAAATTGCGACGTAATTGTGGTGTCGCTTAGCGGTACGTTTATAACGTATATATTTTGACTGCCGCACGTAATTGCCTTTCCGCGATTGAGATAGCGACACCGCGCTTATCGGTATACTGCGATCTAATTGATCGTCGGATGCGCAAAATCCTGATTCTGGTTCTAAAAGCATCGTTTATTTTTGACCTACCTCAACGAGGTCTCCTTGATAAGCATCGCCGTTCCTTATATACTAGAAATTGTACAGTTCGCCAACGGATGACACAATCAGGGCCCTCCTGGCCAACTTCCACTGCCCGTAGCCACACATAGTAGACTGGCTAAGAGTTACTTGTGACAAACGCCAGCATAAACTAATGCCCTATATCGCTGCTCGCCCGTTTAAATTCTTTTGATTCTATATAGGTGTATTGTATATGCATATATATAGGTATACTGCACCAGGTTACAATACGCGCGCTTCTAATTTTCTTTTTTTCTTGATAAACAATTTTTGCTCTTTCTTTTTTCTTTTGCAATTCAATCAAGTCAGTAAATTGCCATCAGAGTGTTACGTAATTCAATGACGTTATATGGTAAGAATTATGGGGAATAATTCAGTAGGGATCTAATTGTAAGCAGATATCGATAATTGCGAACCTTTTTTCCCATTCGATTCACTTCACTCAAAAAAAAGCAAAGAAAAGCAACTGCGTAACTTTTCACGAAACATAGCCCAACGGGGTTTGAAGTTTTTCTTTTTCCCTCGTTCGTTTTTTCTTATTTGTTTATTCTTTTTCCTGATTGATGAGGATTGTCGACGTCTACCGCAGACTTCCGAACCAGCAACAACGGAGTGTTCTGGCTGGGATTTAGGCTCTGTAAAAGGGTGATAAAATCAAACTGCAATATCAGGAGGGTTGACAGATTTTGTCTTCAATATCCGCCGGAAATAATCAGATGCGGTGGGAGGTGGGCGGAGTGACTCGCGAATCGCTCATGTACTGCAGCGTTATATATCTACTGGTTCAATCGAGCAAACACGTGCTATAGGTATGTACATCGAGTGGTCATTACGTTGGAATCTTCAATTTTTTCACGCACTTGTACATTTTAGTTTACTATGGAAGAATTTTTTATCACTGCAGAGAAAAGTGCCTCTTAACGTACCTATAGGAAAAAATGGCGGAGTTGCTTGAGATAATTGAAGAAACGTCGAGGAATGGATAACATAAGAGGGAGAAAAAGTAGACATCGATGTCAAGAGGAACTGCAGCTAGAAGACTAGACTGAAAACGCCCGGTTCCACTTGGAAATTATCGTGATATTACGAGATGTTCTATAATACTCGTTACGAGGGGTACTTAGAGTATAAGACGGCTTCTTATAGGTATATTCTGGAAGATATAAAATGCTATATTATTTGGCACAAAGAAATTTCTAGTATATATTACGAAGGGGTAACTGCTTGTGAAATACTTGGGACAGTCAATTTTGAAATGCTATGAAATAGTAGTGAAACGCTCATGAAATGGTATGAAATGGTGTGAAATGCTGCAAAATAGTTGTGAAATAGTTGTGAAGTATGAAATGGTTGGGACACCTATATATCGAGTGGTCACCCCCTCGATTCCATCAAATAAATCAAGCTAGGAATAAATCCCTTCGAGATATCCTTATTTTTCCACTTTTTTGACCGTTAAATTAGCGATAACTCGATCAATGATATAGACAGATCAATTTAGCTTGCGGATTCGTGTTCCTGAGGTCAAAATACGTTGAAAAAGTTTTCTGCGATCAATTAAGAAAAATGTTGATTTTTGACCCCAAAATCGACAAAAATCTAAGGTATACCCCTTTGGATTTTTTCAATTTTTGGCCCGAAAATGAAGTATTTTTAAAATCAATCGCAGGACCCTTTTCTAACGTATTTTGACCTCAGGAACACGAATCCGTCAAGTAAATCAAGCTGGGAATAAATCCCATCGAGATATTTCCATTTTTTCACTTTTTGGAGCGATAAATTGGCGATAACTAGATCAATTTTATAGATAGATCAATTTAACTTGCAGATTCGAGTTCCTGAGGTCAAAATACGTCAGAAAAGTGTCCTACGATCGATTTAAAAAAATGTTGATTTTTGACCCCAAAATCGACAAAAATCTAAGGTGTACCCCTTTGGATTTTTTCGATTTTTGGGCCAAAAATGAAGTATTTTTAAAATCGATCGCAGGACACTTTTCTGACGTATTTTGACCTCAGGAACACGAATCCATCGATTAAATTGAGCTAGGAATAAATCCCATCGAGATATTTCCATTTTTTCACTTTTTGGAGCGATAAATTGGCGATAACTAGATCAATTTTATAGATAGATCAATTTAACTTGCAGATTCGTGTTCCTGAGGTCAAAATACGTAAGAAAAGTGTCCTATGATCGATTTAAAAAAATGTTGATTTTTGACCCCAAAATCGACAAAAATCTAAGGTATACCCCTTTGGATTTTTTCGATTTTTGGGCCAAAAATCAACATTTTTAAAAATCGATCGTAGGGCACTTTTCTGACGTATTTTGACCTCAGGAACGCGAATCGGCCGACTAAATTAAGCTAGAAAAATATCCCATCGAGATATCTGGTTTTTTTCACTTGTCAAGACAATAAATTGGCGATAACTCGATCAATTTTATAGATAGACCGATTTAACTTGTGGATATTTCGGATGACCGCTCTGCTTTGCCGGATCATGTCTAGCGCCTAGCGGCAGGCATTCAGACATACTGCGGTATAAACGCTGGGACACATGGTATATCGTATAGTGCGATTTTGATATACCTATACCTTATACATTCGATAAAATTGCTGATTATTTTACGTCCCGTTGAATTCGGAGATGAGTATTATAGGAATGACCCTAACTCCCCCCGAGGTTATGAAGAGATGAATTCAGATTAGAATCAGCAAATCGTTCCGAATGTCTATCGGAGCAGATCGCAAAAACGATAACCTAAGAGCGTGCCGCGGAGCGACCCGGTGAAGATACAATCGAAAAATAGGGTGCAGATTTCTCATTAAGCGAGACGCCAAAAAGTGTATTACAGCTAGGGCGGGGAGAAAGATTTTTGCTGAATTTACGCTTTTTTTATCCTGCGATTACACTCGCTAAATTTTCATCGAAATAATGGTGACATCACCGTGTACGATATCGTCCCCTATTTTCTTATTCAAAAATCGACTCACATCGTTGCAATTTCACTTGCCTTTTTTTATCACAATTATTTCGGTGATTATCTGATTTCTGCTCGTGCTCTGATAAAGTATAATATGGAAGCACCCCATTGCACGTTTTATGAAATGAATAATATTGCGATATATCAGAACATCGAATAATTCCTGTATCAATATATAAGTTGTAGGGTGTACGATAGGTAAATTCCTATTCGTACCAAATTCGCAACCCTACTGAAGCAGCAACTGCTAAAATGCACAACCGTGCAGGTAAAAAAAACACTTACTCTCTATGTTTTTCAGGACCACCTGCACCAGTTCCGTCAGCTGCATCATCCTCTTCGGCAAGTATTTCTTCGGAAACTTCTTCGGGTATAGTTGTGATGTCTTCGATCGGTGGAAGATCGTTACCATTTTCTTCGATTTGATTGTCAGGAATCGGATCTGACGAATCATTTGGTCGAGCAACTTCTTCGATATCCGAGTCAATGCCCTGCGGATGAAAGCATTAGCGCACAATTTTAAAAGCTGCGAGGTAGTTACGATAATACCGAAATGCAGGCGTGAAAGCTCTTCGCTAAAGCCCGGGATTGTCTTAACCTTCTGAACCGTGAGCGGGTACCCATTGTTTGAAATTCTCAACTTTAGATATTCAACTGGAAGCTCCGGGGAACTGCTGGAGCCTGAGATAAGCCGCCGACACAGCTCTGAATTAATATATTAGCTATAGGTGTCGAGTAATGGGGATTACTTCAATTCAAAATCACGATCGGATTATTACATACTTCTGGAATAATCTGAGATAAAAATTTCAGGCACTGTTTAACGAGAGACAAAAATTTTATGTCGGAAGAGTTTTTCGGAAAAGTTATACGTCCATCAAAAGTGAAGCACGAAAAGAGCTTTTTCATCATCTGGCGCGCGATTCGTTTGTCCCATTGTTCTCTGATCGGCGTGAACCAGAGAAATAAGTAGTTCGTGATGAAAGGTAGGTATGGAAAAAAGAAAGAAGCAGAGAAAAAGAAAACAAAAAGACAGTAATAACCATTTCGTGTCTTTTTCTCATATGTCGTGGCAAATGTACGCGCGGGGTTTTCGAGTCGGCTTGGAATTCTTTGTTCGATTCGTTTCATCGTATTTTTCTCAGCGGCAAAAAATCCGCTCGGAGTCTGAGAGGGACCAAGAAAATTGATTGGCTCGATTCAGGGAAGGTTATAGCGGATAAAAACATATGATCGAATTTGCGGTCCATGCAACGATTTCGTATCACGTTTCTCAAATATCCGACTGCAGCGTACTTGAAAAATGAAAGCGAGACATATTTATACGAGATCCTCTTATATTCAGAAACAAAAGAACTATACTTGTATAAGTAGTTCGATTCTCTACTTTCACAGCTTTTTAAATGCCTTCATTTTTATACCTATAAATAGCTTACGATGCATAGAAAACGGGATAATCCTACCTGCGCAAAGTCCATGTAAAAGCAGTCCCGGGAGTCCGAACTTCCTCGGCGAAGCCGGAGGCTTAGATCAGGAGAGCTTTCGCCCATTCTTCTGCTACAGTTGTCTCTTCTATTTTTTTTCTTTTATGCCCTTTTTCTCTCTCCCCCTCCCTCTTTTGATCTCTTCTTTCTTTCTCGTGCTCTGACTTCGTTATCTTTTTTTTACTATCTTTCTATTGTCTTTCCAGATCTCTTTGTCTTCGCAGCTCGAAGCTCCTACTCGATCCTCGTAGTATCAAAGGGACTTTCTGAAGAAGGACACTTGTTTGTAAGACACGCATGCATTTCTCCGTTCCCCAAAGAAATCTTTATACCTATTACAGCATTTGCTCATTCATGTTTAGAGACGATCTTATTTATTCATTTATTTTTTCGTTAATTCGTTTCAATGATCCAGATAATAATAGCAACAACGGTGATACAACAATCGAAAGTCATTCTCTGATCTAATATATGACTAAGTATTCGATTCAAATTATGTTTTCGGAGTGTGACTCGGCATTTTTCAGCCGCTTTTATCAAGGGATATATCAACGTTGAACAGGAGCTAGTTTTAATTATTCGAGTACCGTTTGTAAAGTAGATATGAATGTAATTCTTATCGCGAACGTTTTCATTCGATCTCTGTTGATATGACCGATGCAATAAAGATGAAGTGTGTTATCATGAGACATGCAAGGCGGTTGAAACATGCGAGCCGAAGTGCCCTGAAATAACTGTATTATATAGCGCTGCTTATGCGACAAGAAATAGATCGTGTTTTCCTGTTCATCATAACGCTGAATTGGGGGCTGATAACTTCGCGGTTATAATTGCAAGAATTGTATTGAAATCGAAGAGATTCCAATCCGCAAATATAGCACACCCTCTGCTAGAATTGGATGTTCAAAGGTTTTGGAAATATTGACAAAAATCATGATTATGCCAGGGAAGCCTTATGTGCAATTACCGTGATACCGCGGTGAGACGGAACATTGATTGGTGATTTTAATTGAATTATCCATCGACGGGGAAATTCCCTTCAATCACTGCTCCTCGCAAAAGATATGAAGCGATTAAAAAAAAAAAGGTAAGAGAATTTTTTTCATCATTATATACGGATACATATTTTGTATTCGGCCCAGCAGGTCTGAATTTGTTACGGTTATTGATTAATTCCGACAGAGTTTTTTTGCTTTTTCGTTTTTCAAACTAACAATAAATCGTATTGCCTCATATATAGGCACACCGTTCCTGGTCGAAAAATTCTTCTCTCGACAAACATGAGCACGAAAATTTGTAACATCGCAAATATTTGAGGGTTTCGTTTCTCTTAGACTACTGCAGTGTTTTATTATCTTTCTTTATTTTCTTTTCTTTTCCTTTTTCTTTTTCTTTGTTTTATATGTAGAAAGTTGTGTAGGTCTACGTATGCACAAGACGCGTACGTACACGTATGTAGAGCTGCAGGGTTATGAGATATAAGATTATAGGCATATTGCTCGTAAACTCCCTCAACTCCCGGTCCCGTTTTCCCCCTGGAATTTTTGGGGGATTTATTGCCTAAACGTGGCTTTGAATAAAAACCCATAAATTTTTACCGATCGATGACGAAAAAACACTATACGGAAAATTAATCTATTTTTAAAAAAAGCGTTTCACCAAGACTTGTTTTTGAAAATTCGACAAATAGATAGATTCGAAAATTGAGCCATAATATAATACTCTAATGGTTTTATTTGATTTTCTTTTTTTCTACAGACTTTTTAGGATATTCTGACACGAATGATTCTGAACGAATATCGTGGATCGGGAAGTATAATAGCTGCAGCTTTCAATGTATAAAGCAATAATTTCTCGTTTTCATTGATCGCGACTTATCTCGCATCCTACACCCCATTCACACCCACACATGCAAAGAAAAAGCTACGCACCTCGGTCGACGTTCATGCTTAGGCGTAGTTTTGTGCCGGTTCATGTCATTGTCGTATCGATGTCGTGATAATACGTTGTGTTTTCTGTGGCGGTAACACGCGATAGAGAGAACACAAATTCACGCAACTTTTCAAAGCCATGTCCAATGGACGAGGTCGACTTCACTCAACTTCTTCAATTCCTTCGCTTCTTCCTCCAAATTCAATTCTCGAATTGGACCTAATCTACGGATTAAATTTTGGACGTGAATTACTTGATAATATAATAAATTTATCATTCCGATTAATCGGTTAATATCTAAGGGATTGTAAGAATTATGAACTTTATCTTCAGTTATAAAAATCACTGTTCTATTCAACTCTGATAAAATAAAAAAACGACTAATTGTAAATAAAATAAAAACTGGCACCGGTTCTGAAAGCATACATAGAAATATATG
Organism: Athalia cordata; assembly: GCA_963932425.1. NCBI lineage: Eukaryota > Metazoa > Arthropoda > Insecta > Hymenoptera > Athaliidae > Athalia > Athalia cordata. The sequence goes on along the minus strand of OZ010628.1, from coordinate 20,029,358 downwards.
TGCAAAAAGTGAGAATCTTTCGCGACACCCTTAAAGTATTAAAATTAATTTTACATTATTTTTCTCTCTACCCGCTTTTTCTGATCTCCATATCCTTCGGTGAAGATGTTCAAAATGGAAATTTAACACAATTTAACACATTTTCTCTTATTTTTTGGTGGTAATCGTTGATTCCAAATTATTATTCGATTGATTAACCAACTGCCGAACCCTATCCAAAGGTGGCGAATACGTTGGTACGCGTTTTACAAACGGTTGTAAACACAGTACTACGGTGTGCACAACAAAACAGGAGTTTACATATACACATGCGCGAACTCAGTCAATGAAGCTGCGTGTCGGCGGTCCACCGTAGGCCGCGTAGTATTCGTAAAAACCCATACGTAGAAACATGTACACCGGATATATTACATACGACGTATGTGTAATTGGAAAAAGAGATGAGATAAAACAAAAGAGAAACTCTTTGAGATGTTGTTTGATGCGCGTCGCGGATAAATCTTGTTTTCCTTCACAGGGGTTGATCTGGATTCGTACTTTCTCTATAGAGTTTTCTCCTGTTTTTTTTCCTCGCTATCTTTTTACTTGTTATTATTTTTTTCTTGTTATATTTGGGTTCAACCGGATGAAATAACGCGGAAAAAATGCTTGGCAACGATGTATGTAAACTTGACCGACGCGGAAATGATAACCGGCGTATTGGGGTTAAACTTGTTGATGATATGAGAGGCTGAGCGAGAGAAGAAGATCTAACGGGTAGCGCGCAGCAAGCCCCGAATCTCGATTATTTTTGCACCCCGAAGGGCGCGCGTCGCCGGCATCGACGTGCGAGAAGCGAGGGTGGAATGGCCCGGGCGTCGCGACGCCAGCGCCTTGCCATCCCACCCTATCCAACAGCTAGCCCTTTATCCCCGATGCATGAACCCCGTCAGTAACGTATTCTAGAAACCAATCCCTCGCGTACTATGAATAACATTTTTTTTTATTCTTACAGGATCTCATCAGACTCTACCAACCGGAGTTGGCTTTGTGGTTTTTGAATTTCATTAATTAAAACAACTTTTTTGTTGTGGCATTGAAATTAAACATTATGGTCGTGGAGTTCGTTGAACTAACTTTTCAGGTTCATTTGTACACCATCATAGTTCTCTTTTTTCTATCCTAATGAAAGTAAAAATGTGATGAATACAAATATTGTATATTACAGTATTCTGTGTTATTCTCGCGGTTTAGTCCATTGCTGATCGATATATGTAATATAGTTCAACAGGCTGTATAAAACGTAGAGGTACGAAAAATCAGCAAGAAAACCGCAAACGTGATCTGCCTTTCAGTAACCCGGCAGCTACGTAACCATAGCAACAGGCTTCTCAACTCCTTGCCGGTAAGACGTTGTCACGTCGCGCGAGACCTTCAATTACTACTTTATCTTGCGATGAAATTCTAATATTTTGCTTTCAACTTTAAACGAGACGAAAGCTAAAATGTTCTCGTGAATTGCAAATAATCATTCATTGCTATTCTGAATAAATGAATTCGATGGGAAGATTTTCAATAGCTTCAATGAAACGGTAACACCATCCTCCTTATATTTGCATCAGGATCTTCTGCAGTAAAGAGTTTCAATTCGCTGAATAGAAAAAATTATGAAGCTTAAAACAATATATTGCGATGTTAATATCGACACCCTTCCGGAGAATATTCGTGCTTGTAGGAAATCAGGAGACACGGTGTAGTTTCTGAAAAATATTTGACGTAGAGTCAACGCCTTAGGGGATGCAAAATTCAGGGTGTATTTTCGTCGTATTTATTTTCCACGTCAATGTTGGGGTTTGGGATGGTCTTGAGCCGATCCTGATCGGAGGTGGCTGCACCCAGACATGCGCTCTGGAGATGAGGAAATACGAGAGTGGCAAGGGTGGCTTTTCCATCCTTGTGTTGGAAAAAATAATGCGTCTAATGGTGCGGAACAGTTGACGCAAACAGTAAATTTCCGACAAAGATTAGCCACCTGATAAACTGCGGGAAAAATCCAATGCAGGATATAAGAATATAGGTATATTGGTGATGAAGGAATCTTATGCAATTAATAAATATGACACCCACAAAGTTATTATTCAACAGTTACATTTAAATCAGCGATTCACGCGTGAATTGAATGTATCTTCTATCAAAGATATGTATTTCATGACAGGGTCGGTTCGAATAAATAAACGTCGTAGTTTTCGTTATGATAGGTAATTCTTTAATGTAATAATTAAGACAAAGGGAATAGTAAAATAAGATATAATATATGTATATGTAGGTATGCATATCATACATATAACTTAAAGTAAAGTTTACAAATGAAACAGTTGATCAACAATATTTTTAGGTGTGATTATAAATTATGATATCTAATTAAAGTAAAAATGATACGATGTTCACAAATCGACATCAGGATTATTCATTTTTTTTTTATTTTTTTTTTTTATTTTAGGTCAATTGTTCAGCTAATGAGCGGAACGAAAGATTAATCATTCAATTGCACTTTGAGCTGTTATTCCATTTTATTATACAAAATAACCATTATTCAGAGATAAATTTCTGGTGCCTCTGTAACTTCCTGATTTTTGAACCTCAATCTGAATACACGATGGATTAATTCTGAATTAGTATTGAGATTGACGCATCATGCTGAACAATGATTACGAGCAAAGTTTTTAGCACCCAATATGACGGATAAATTCAAGATACCGGCTTCAAAGAAATAGACGGAAAAAGTACCCAGTCTCACCCGCTATAATATACATAATTGGTTACGGATAGTATAACAATAGGTATTTACAATATACAAGGTTAATTGTGAGAAATTGAATGTAGTGAATCGGTAGGTAGACTATAACGTGCCCGATGTCATCATACGTTACATAGACCACCGACCTTATTATTCTTTTCCATTATTCCCAAATAAATAGTAGAGCACATTTATTGTTTCTGTTTCTCCATTGTTTTTTCAATCTCTGCAAAATCGTGCATACTTATGTATGTGTAATGAAGACACGAGTTCATGTATAGCACGTACGAAATTTAGAGAGTTCGTAGCATCTTCAATTCCCAACACATTTCTGCCATGCGAGACCCCCGCAAGCCATAGAGACGACAAAGTATATAACAACCTATAAAGCGAAAAGAGTTGTAATTAGGAATTAGGTGGATGAAAAGTTGGATACCATTATTCTTGTTAGTAAACTTCATACGTACAGTTAAGATGGAAGCCACAATCACGTAGAGTTTGATATTTTTCCAGAAGAGGGAACGAGCCAAGTTCCTGCTGGTTTTTCTAAACGTGACAGACTGCAGAACAAAGTGTGCATGATTACCACAGAATTTTGATTCCAGTAGAAAGATGAATATTGATTCTTATAACTTACGCTCGCAGTGAGATTCTCAGTTTTATTCACAAGCAGTTCGAGTCTTTCTCCTCGCATGGCGACATTGTCAATATTTTTCACCATGATATCTTTGAGTTCGTCAAGTTCTCCATGAACTTTAGAAAGCGTGTCTATGTCCTTAGATTCGCTGTAGTGTTTCTGTATACATTTGAAGATGAAAGTTAGCTTCTATTGGAATTTATTCCCTAATTTGACAACGAAGATTTTTACCATTTCATTGGCCAAAACTCTCGAAAACTCTGAGTTCATTGCGTAAGCCAAAGCAGTTTGAGCACCCTGCCCATAAGCAGCCTGAAATCTTCTTTTAATTTCGTTGAGGTACAAAAATGCACGTGATCGTTGAAAATCCTGTAACAGTTTAATTAATCATAGCAAACTGAAACAAGAGCTGTTTTATTTTTAATAGCGCCTTAGTAGGCAGAAAATTAATTAATGAAACAAGGAATGATGTCACCCGATGATTACGTACATCGTCTGCGATGCACATATATATTATTCTGTTGTCGCAGATATAATGGAAGAGGTATGGTCCTTGCGAATAGGTGAGCTTGTCGTTGTGAGGTGGTATTTTGGCCAAGATCTGTTCCGTGAATTCAGAAAAGTTTCCTGCACACGCTGCATGTTTAGCAAGCACTGTGGGGCCACGAGCCACAACGCTGTAGAAGAGAGGCATTGTCTATCTAAAAATTGAAGGCAAATTAATGAGATTGAACTTTGTAAGCTCAATTTTGATTTCTAATAAATTATGTGACATGTCTAACAATCATCCTTGCACTAATGTAAAATGTCCACTCAAAGTTCAACTGTCACAGTGACAATGTTGCCTTGAAAAGTGGGTAGCAACAATTACGAATTGATCCACCAAAGGTTTGGTTATGCATTGTGTAGTTTAATAGATAGTATTTATTGTGACTGGCAATGACCTACCTTAATTTAAAGAGATATTGATGAAGGTTATAGGTGTATTTTATACTTTTTAAATTAGTCTAACGCTGCAGTTGAAAACAATGCAACTCTGGAATGAATAACCCACATCAGGGTACAATGAATCACTAGATAACGACAAAATTAACACAAACGTCAAATGCGTCAAAACACTCGTCGTTACTTTTATCACAAACAAAGCAGAGCAAAGCACAGCGCGTTTTGTGGTATTGGTATTAGTTACCTTAGACGTCGGTAGGAGTAATCGAGATTTCGATATTTATCGCTGAATACCACTGCCGAATACGCGTGCAAAAATCTCGTTTTTCAAACGTTCAACCAACATAAACGTGGCAGCATGACTTCAAAATAATCAGTAAACGGTGGCAGAGAGGAATCTTCTCTGGGATTGCCATGTATTTTGCTCTACTGAAATTGAATTTTCTATATCATAATTCGAACAAACTCTGAAGGATGATTTGGTCAATGATATACGTGTGCGTATGTAGAGATCAGCGTTGACTGAAGATTGTAAGATCAGTTCAAGGAGTGCATACATGTTTATCGAACATTATCAGTGGATTTGGTCGGTTCGTAGATTCAATTTAGAAGATCGAACAAAAGATCGAACACCGGGTTGAACATATTGTGCATTTCACGATGCGTTTTCGAATGTAAATCGAACGAAAGAATGACTCTGCACGTAGGCGCCACTACTGTTGTCCCTGGTTCAAAAGGCGCCAAATAAGTTTTGGGAAACGTCCATCCACAGTCAAGGGGTTGAGAACGTTTTACCCCACAGTTGTCAAAGTTTGTCGACGGTCATATTGTAGACGTACATCGATGTTTTATTCCATTGAAATCCTTAGTTTGCGGAGGAATGGAAAACTTGCCAAGTGTTGGCTCGCTGCTCATATGACTTCCCGAGATTTCCATACTAAGTTTCGCCGGAATAGCATTGCTTCCATCGACGTCATTCAAATTTGGTAATTGTCTTCACTACTTTCCAGTTTTTGAAATTTGTATCATATCTTTCATTAACCGTATCGATACACTCGTGTTCAATAATTTAGTTATAGATCATCGATGCTTCCTATTTGACGACTCTGTGGCTTTATTATCTTTTCATTACTACCGTCACTAGACCCTTTTTGCTTTTCTCTGCATGTCCTCGTTTTCTCCTACACAGGCACTGAGTCTTTCCCTTTTTCGAAATTGACCTGGTCTTTTTTCACTTGTTTTCCCATTTTCAATTCTTGCTCACTTGACATTGATTTGCTCATACTTTACCACAGTCCTTTGCCAGCATGCGCTTATAGTCATTTCATTATCTCACAGCGATGATGTGATAGAGCATATTATAGCCCAGAATAACCGTCCAAGGTTCAGCCTTTATCTGGCAGCTCACCTAATGTTTGGAATTGCAAGAATCTGTTCGTATCAAACTAAGAGGCTCTATGGTAAGTGATACCCTTCCAATTGACACCTTGTAGGTATGGTGTTTAGGCAATAATGATTAATTAATTCGTTAAATTATGAACAAATTCCATTTGTATTCCTTATTTATCCTTAGATGATCTATGCTCTTTTTGGGCTGACTATAATGTTCCCATATTTATTGAAGGTGATGCAGGTAAAAAAAAGCAAAGGTATGATAGAACCATAATTACTCATTCTTCTTACCACTTTTGTTGAACATATTGGCAAAAATTAAAACTGTAAATATTGAAGATGACCATCACATAATTTGTACAAAGTATTTAGATGACTGAATGACAAAATGATGCTGATTAATATTCACCACGCATCTTTTTTAATAGACGTCCAAAAAAAACAATGGAGCTGCCAGTCTTTGATATTACATTGCCACCTGCGGAGCCACCAAAATCTGTCCATACCATGAGTGTGCCTGAATCTCATATTACTATTACTGAGCACAATGGTATATCTACTGTGGTAAGTAAATGTCACCAAACTTTGAATCTAGTCATATAAAATGAATGACCTGATTATGCTGATCTTCAATATTTCATTCAACTCACACTGCCTGCTTTTCTGCACACATAGTTACCAATCTTGACTGAACCTCATTTTGGTGCTTTAACAGAAGAGGAGTTGGATATCATGCTTCGACATGACGGATTGCCTTTGTTCGTTCAATACTTCTAATCCTTACTTGGATTTACATTTTAATGAACCTATTTTGAAAGTGGTTGAATGTAATTTTGGTCTAACAGCGTTCCATCACCGTCGCAGGCAGTCAGGTCAGTACCTGAACCTGCTCTATCACCAATCACCCCAGGAATTGCAGGTTTATCAAGGATGCCCTCTCCAATAATACAACCGAGGACAGAAGATTTCGCTGAGGCAGAAATACCGATTATCGGACCAGTTGAACTTCCAGCTCCAGATGGTAGGTGATCGAACTGCATTATGCTGTATGTAACATTGAAAATTATAGAAACTATTAGATAGTAGTACGAAAAAGGTATGCACACAAGTTATAACAGACATTGTAGGAGACATGAGCACAAATTTATGCTGGGGTTTCACTTAAGTCTGAGTTTCAAATTCTAGAAGTAGTCGGAGAATCATTTCCGACTCAAGTTCTACGTCCCAGAGAGGAACGGCCCCAAACACCAAAAAGACCCAGATTGCCTCGTTCTCCCAATGGGGAAACACCTCCCAAAATACGACGAGTAAATATTCCATTCTTTCCATTCAATGCTGTCCTATCCTAACAGAGTATTCTTTGCATCATCACAACATGAGATTTTACAGCTAGTTTCTCTCAACAGCCAAATTATTATCACCATTCCGTATCCGCAATCTTGAAAGTTGTATACCTACTTGTATCGTGCAAGTGTATAACAAGTAAATGAATTGTTGAAAGGTTTCGGTCGCTGATGATGTTGGCGAAGCACCAGTGGTCCCGATTCCAGTCGAACCATCGGCCGCTAGATCCACATCCACATCATCCGCAAGCACCTTACATCTGCAACCACTGGAAGTCGAAGCTCTCAGTTTGCCCATCAGAATGAAGAAAAAGAGAAGAGTTGTAGACCAATATACAAAGTTGGGGAGGCCTTCAGATGATCCATTTGTTCATACCAGGGTTCGCACGGTAAGAAGAATGAAAGGATACCAAAAATAGTAAATCCCACATGAAACGGAAGAAATAAAATGAATTTTGTTTTTATAATGATTTGCTGTTTTTAGAGTGAACAAGACCACGCTCGAATACACGCAGTAACGTCTGCTGTGGAGCTTCTAACAACTCCATCGATGGGGCGAAACATGGCCAAGTGTTTACTCCTCGATTACCAAATGATTATTGTTCAACCCATAATGGACGACAGTGAAGCGCGACCAAAGAAAGAAAAAAAAAAGACCAAATTGCCAAAACCTACGCAACGTACCTATGCCGATTTCTTCTTATAATTCAACTAATTGTAAGCTTGTGATGTGAAGAAAGTGAAATGACAACACGTTTGAAATTTCATCACAGCTATGGTTCGCCATCCAGACACAACTGGAGAAACAACAGGAGGTTTGACCTCGGGGCATGAAATGGGATCAATTATTTCGCGACCCGATGAATCGACGACAGATCGAACAAAGACTTTCGAAATAATTCCGATCACTGAAGGAACAATACTGCCTGGGCAACCCGACGGGTCATCAATTGAGCGGGAGGAAACTCATGACAATGGTTTACACCCGGTGCCCGGGTTACCTGGGGTGTCTGAACAACTCGATGAAATCTCAATGATCCAACCAGATATAGTCCGAAGACTTATGAAGTAAAGCAAATTATACATCAACTGTCATGAATAAGATAGAAATCCGAGAAAAAAAACAAACGTTTTGGTTTCACCATTATTTCTGTTCGTGGGTTCCATTTCATGGTTTTTTCTTTATTTTTGTACCAGGGACTGGGAACAAAACGGAGAGTCATATTTGGCTCGATCACCAGTATCACGCAAGCCGGTTAAAAAAGATGCCATAGTAGATATTAGCTTGGTCTCTCCACTGTTAGGAAGACCCTCAATCCAGGAGACTCCTACGACTAGGTGTGTGATTTTTTCTATAAATTAGATACCCTAGTCAAGAAAACATTTGAATCGCACAGTTCAAAATTTCTAGCAAACAGTTAGGACAGGTGAATAAAGAACTGAAGCTTCTGATCACTCCCAAAATGCCTTAGAAAAGTTGCGAATGATTGAATAAAGAATATTATTTCTTGCAGATCTTTTACTCCTACCCAAAAACCCTTGGTAAAAGCAGACTTAATTGCGACATTGCGGGCTGAGTGGTCGGGTAGAAAATTAGTCACATTCGAAGGTATCTGTCCACCGTCACTGTACGTAAGAAGAGATGCCGTTAAGTTGTTTCAACTACTTCTTGGTTAGTATACCATTAGGATGGAGCTCATTTTAGATTCAAAGAGCCTGTAATCAGTTACGTATCATTTCTTATTTTGCTTTTTCAGAGTTACACGCAACCAAGGATCTGCAGCTCAAGCAAGCAAGGCCGGATTCACCAATTTATATACTGCAATATTCACCGGACTATTAACTTTTTATAATAGAAGATATTTCGAGACAATTTATCATTTGTTACATGTTATTTATTATTCATATTGTGATTTAATAATACTTAAGTTATGCCAAAAATAGTTGTATTCATATTACAAAGTTTATCATCAATAAATATTTTATCATATAATGTCAGTGTTCTCCCGTGTTTCAATGATTAAATTTAACCCACCTTCAAAGCGGAGTGGCAAGATCGGCTGATGTGATAAAGGCCCAACATGTATTAAATTTAAGTAACTGCACTGAAGTATATAGTATATTTTTTTTACGAGTGGACGCGACGAGAAATTCGAAGGCAAAGGTTCATCGGGAAAACATAAATTGACCAACGTGTTTCTCGAAAACAGAACTTTCGGATTTCTATAGCGAGGTGAATCGCTTTTTCAGGTGCACTGTACAAGATAGAAAGGGAGAAGATTCCAAATTTTGATCCCAGATCATTTATAGATAATTGGTGGATCTCTATCCTCCGATTTGAATCTCAAGGTTCTATCTTGAAGAAAACAGATAGAAGCAGCCGTTGTAGACTTAATTTCGAATTTTGATATGGTGAATACTCCGGTAGGTATAAAGAGGGGTTGTTGGCATCAGTTATCAGTCAACGGTTCGGGTAAGCTGGAAATCGTCATGTTGCAGAATTGTTCAAAAGAAATTGGAGAGTTTCTTTAGAAGGCGGGGATTTGGTTTGTTCATATGAAGAAGTGTCGTAGCATATTTATGCGTGAAGTGGCGTTGACTGAAGAGTCAACGGAAGTAGAAAGAAAAAGAAAAATGGCGTCTTGAGAAGATCAGTTGTTTCAAATGGACGCCATACTGCTAAATCTTCGGAATTTTCAAATTTCTTCACGGGCTTTGGAAGAATGCTAAAAACTCCACAACATGAGGCCCAAAACTTACATTTATGTTGATAGATTCCAAAGATATAGCGCTTTCAAGAAAAAATTCGTTTGTTTTACAGAATTTTGAAATTTTCACTTTTTCGTTTGGAGCAATATTCCACTAACCGTTAGCTCGAAAATTATCGGTCCTATCGTCAGAAAGTATTGAACAAAATTCATTGATAATTGAATGGCCTTTTTGAGGGTTATTTTTTCAATATTTTTCAGTCATCCTGAACCCGTTTTTTATGCGAATAAACATCAAAAATCCGTTTTTCCACAAAAAGGCTACTCTCGATTATTTGAAAAAAAAATCACAAAAATACCTTGAAAACAGACGAAAATTTTAAGACCAAAACGAAGATGGTTTAACGATTAGTTCAGAAGTTACAGTCATTTGAAGATCAGGTGTAATTTTCTGGTAATGAAGTGCGGAAAAAGATTTTACCTGAAAAATGATATTACCTCCCTAGGAAGGGAAAATCCTTTTCCGCACCACTGAGGGAAGATACTTTTCCACACTACTGACGAAAGTAAAGTAAAGCATTTTTTCACTTTCCACACTAGTGACGAAAGTAAAACTTTACTTTCCACACTAGTGACGAAAGTGCAAAAGTGCATTTTTTCACTTTCCACACTAGTGACGAAAGTGAAACTTTACTTTCCACACTAGTGACGAAAGTGAAAAAGTGCATTTTTTCACTTTCCACACTAGTGACGAAAGTGAAACTTTACTTTCCACCCTAGTGACGAAAGTGAAAAAATGCTTTACTTTACTTTCGTCACTGGTGTGAAAAAGGATATTACCTCGCCAGGGAGGGAAAATTCTTTTCTGCACTAGAGATTTTACCTGGAAAAGGATATTACCTTGCTAGGGTGGGAAAATCCTTTTCCGCACTAGTGATGGAAGATACTTTTCCAGGTAAAGTCTTTTTCCGCACTTTATTACCAAAAAGATAGATAGGGACCGAAGGGAGAATCCATTTTTGCCCTTGGGAGGTAATATCATCTCCCTAGGGAGGTAATGAAGTCCACGCGAGAAATGAGAAATTTCCCATCCACTTTACATGCGAGAAAAAGGGCCGATTTCATGCACGTGTTGAAAAAAGTATCTCACCGTCTTTTCACATAAACTCGCCGGTATTCATATATGATATTTATTCGCCACGTCGAAATGTGAAAAAAATTCAAAGTTTTTAAAACATGGTCATTGTTTTTCCATTACCCTTTCCCTTGTTTACTCGATATTTCTCTTGGCCAAGTTTCGGCGGATCCTGATCTTCAAATGACTGTAACTTCTGAACTAATCGTCAAACCATCTTCGTTTTGGTTTCAAAATTTTCGTCTGTCCTCAAGGTATTTTTGTAATTTTTCTCAAATTAATCGAGAGCGGTCTTTTTGTAGAAAAACGGATTTTTGATGTTTATTCGCATAAAAAACGGGTTCGGGATGACTGAAAAATATTGAAAAAATAACCCTCAAAAAGGCCATGCGATTATCAATGAATTTTGTTCAATACTTTCTGACGATTGGACCGATAATTTTCGAGCTAACGGTTGGTGAAATATTGCTGCAAACGAAAAAGTGAAAATTTCAAAATTCTGTATTCTTGAAAGCAAGAGTAGAATCGAAAGAGTACGAGATACGTGTAAGTTTTTTTTGGTCTTATTACGTAGAAAAAAACAATGAGTCAAATCGAAGAGGTCAAAGTTCACGGGCTTGTCGGTTTCGCGTGGAATACCCCATGTATAGTTCATGAATCATTCAGTTGTGTTACAGCCGCTGCAGTTATCATATTTCTCGATTTCGGAAGCTCATTTAATTTGGCCTCGATCATTTTATCAACAAGTTGATAATTTGAGTATTCTTCACCAGTTGACACGAGCCAAATAAACGGAATAATTCTAAATTTATTTTCTTATCTCACTCAGCCATCAAGATCAACTATAATTAAATTAGATATAGTTACGAGATGTTGTTCAGTTTCAAATTTCGTCCAATTAAAAAAAAATTTCGAATTTTCACGTGCTCGGCGGTGTGTGCATATACCAAAGCGTAAATATCCGAGTTATGTGGTACGGGGTAATGGTGATGATCTACTCTGGAGAACGGAGAATGCGGTAAATATAAAGTTCGCGTTGAGCCAGTAAGCGTAGTAGATATTCAGATAACGGTGTCGAGTAATACGGAGTCCGTAAAGTCGTAGAAACTATACAACAACGTTTTTCTCATCGCCATCAGTAGTTATAAGCGCACGTTACTAAGCCGACTGAGACTTCCTGGGGCATGGGTGCTGATCGTGAAATTCTAGCGTATAAACTCTCCTGCCAAGCAAACGCACTTGCTAGGTAGATTCCAGTGGGCACGTTGCTCCACAAGTGCTGCAAGGTGTGCGTTATCTTTATACCTCAGGGTGTGGATGTTCCGATTTATATACAACTATCGTTTAGTGAAGATTGACCTCGTCGGCTGAATGGGTATGTTGGAATTTCAAATTCCCTTGTTTATTATCATTTATGTATACCACCGCTTGAAAAAAATTCTCACAAAATTTCACGTATTTATAATTACTTAGATTCTTAGATATTTATTTGATCGGTGTGTATATGCTTGAAACAACAAACAATAGAAGAATTACCTATCTTAGTTTACACAGCAATGTCCTCGCATGATCTATTCGGTGGGGATTAAGTGGAGTAACGAGAATTTGAAATTTTAGTCTTTTCAAAATAAAATACATACTCCCAAAACATGTGACATGCACGTGTTCGGTTGTACAGATACTATGTGCATAATGTCATAATCACTTGTCACGCGATGCAAACGTCGGATAAAATTTGCGTGATTTTTTTGTTCGCAAATTTCATCTACTCGACCGTAACGAGTAAAAAGATGGAAGAACGGAATCATTCGAAATTCTAAATGACAATCACTGTCCGCAAATTTTATCAAGGGTCATGAACTGCTCGATTCGTAAAGTATTGATTGTACGAAGGGCTGACTCCCGCCCATGGCGACAGCGGAAGTAGTCGAGTGAGCCTGTATATCATGTTCCAGGAATATGGGATATCAAATATCATTGTTCTCATATTTTCCTTGTAATTTTCAAAGCTTCTGCACCTCCTATACAGCCGGGCCAACTGCATCCCAGATGTTTACCAGCTGATCAGCGACGAAGACGTCATTGATTACTGGAGATTCAAAAAAAAAAAAACGAATAGCTGAATTATCAACGCGTGCACGCTTATCGTAGTTGCTATTGTTAAATTTCCGATTACTGTTTGATTAGACCGTTCATAATTAGAGGAACATATTTTAAATAAAAGAGAGTTTCACGCGTAACCTCGATCACTGACAAATGAGAACCTGCATGGCACGACGCGGCAAAAGAAGCGTGTCTATTTTGCTTTCGGAAATTAACGCCTTCGCTAATAACTAATGATTGTCGTAAATGTATTACTGATCCTAATACAGAGTAATACGTGATGTTCCAATTATAGCGTCTAACCGTGCGTGGAAAATGAAAGTGTAGATTTACATGCTCTACTTGGAAGGAATTTAGGATGAAAATACTGACCGACGATGATGAATATATTTATCGCCAACTCTCTGATATTATTAGTGGAAGCAACACGCATTCTTTTCTTCATTTCTTTCTTTTTTCTCTGGCGGTGTTTGTAAAAGTCTCATCTCATTCTTGACATGAAAGTTGCGATCATTTTCTTTATCATCGTTCGTGATCAAATCCCAGACTGTCAGTCCTGCTCGAAGACGTGAGAAAAGTTCTTTTTTGCGAGATATTATAATTGTATCTCAATTCAAAGCGGACGCCTGCACCATGTAGCTTTGCACGAGATTAAACATACGTACGATATGATTCGAAAATTATTTGCGAAACTCGTTAGAGATAAAAGAAAAGAAAAGGAGAAAAATTAGTTCTAATCAATCACCGATATGCTTGAAAAAAATAAACGTTAACCGATAAAATTACACTCAAATGTCCTCGGACACCGTTCACATCGTCCCACTTATATTCCAGCACCCATTTGAAGTGCACGTACAGTCTCATAGAAACATATTATTTAAATCACTAGATTACGATTTTTTACGCTCATTTAAGACGATACCAAGATTGATCAAGATTAACTTTTTCATTTCTCTTGGAGTAAAAAGTTATTTTCCTCTCTAAATATTAGGCATAATATAAACATGCTTATTATTGTCGGCGCAACGAGGCGTAGATTAAGATCCTGAAAAGGATAAATGGGGCACACTTCTAATTGTAAAAGCGTTGAATATACCGCATCGATTAATGACTTCATGCTGATAATTTTTCTGTTTTATTATATAAACGCTACTGTAGAGAGAACGAAGTTGGCCTACGTGACGGCCGTCGTCCTTGGCGCCGGAACGGCGGTCGCCTTTGCTTGGTGGTTCTGGAATCGTCGCCAAAAAGAACAGCCCCCTAAAAAATGGCGGAAAGTCGGTGAACTCAGCGATCTAATCGTATTTCCTGTCAAATCTTTGGGAGCTGTTCGCCTAAATTCGATGGAATGCACACCACTTGGTCTCAGGGATGGCTGGCTGAGAGATCGCACACTTATGGTGATTGATTTGGACGGACAATTTGTCACGGCAAGAAACGTGCCCAAAATGGTGCAGGTACGAAAGAGTAGGAAAAAAAATTATAATATCTAACTTTTCGTTTTATGGAACTACTGGAATAACTGATTTGTTTGTCTTATTCGCGAAAAACACTGTTGCGTCTCTTATCATTATGTAGTTATCTTAAAAGATTTGTTTTTATCATATCATTTAGAAAGTAAGCCCACTTTTGTTTCCATTGTTCTATGCCTCTCGAGATCATATCAAGCGATAGGACGCCTTGATTACGACCTTCCGGTGCACCATACTTGGTGGAACTCATATTCTAATCCTATTAAACTCTTAGCGTAATTTTTAGTGTTTGAAACTTGAGGATCTAACATTCATTTCCTAGAATTAAATCAAGTCGGTCTCGAATTTGGGAAATTTTATTTTCGCAGGTTTCGCCCTCAATTTCTGGATCGACGTTGACCCTTCGGGCACCAGGAATGATGGCAGTTTCCGTTGACCTCGCTGATCGTCTTCGAGGGAAAGGATTCCGGGCAGCTGTATGGGGTCAGGCCGTTCCCGCCCGAGATTGTGGAGAAGAAGCGGCTCGTTGGCTGTCCAGGTTTCTTTTACAGGAAGATGCTGGTCTAAGACTCGTATATTATCCGTTAGATCGACCGAGTAGAAATGTGCGAACGAAAAATAAAGCCTTCCCGCTAGCCATCAGCGAGGATACGGTACGTTTATGTGGGAAACCAAGCCACGTGATTATCGACGTTTTTTCTACGTAGATCCTTATAAAGCGTATTTCTTTGGACATCACTGGGACGTTGTAACGGTTCGTCAGATTACACGAGTATTTTATCTGAAATTCACAAGCTTTTTCATCTCCTAGTTTTACACTTTTATCTAATGCCTCTGAAATTCACTTTAATCATTGAGGTAATCGTCGTGAATAATATAACGTGCATAATAATATACGAATATACGATACGTGTTTGTTTTTTCTTCAGGGGGCGTATCCCGATGCAACGAGTTACACGTTGTTGAACGAGGCCTCAGTCGCTGACCTCAATAGTCGTCTGAAAGATCCCGTTACCCCGCAACATTTCAGACCAAATTTTGTCGTCAAGGGTGCAGAAGTATTGGAAGAGGATAACTGGGACTGGGTAAAAATCGGCAGTGTTGTATTCAGAAACGTAAAGCCCTGTACGAGGTGCATATTCACAACGGTAGATCCGGAAACTGGAACGAAAAATCCAACCGTCGAGCCGCTCAAGACGCTGAAAGGGTGTGCATTATTTAATTTACACATAAAATGATTTTTCGAAAATTCCAGAATTATTCAACACTTACAGAATTTTATGTATCCCGCTGCAGATATCGACAAATCGAAGATCCTGCTCTGAGACCGTTTACCGGTGATAGTCCAGTGATGGGAATTCACCTGGGTTTGAGATCGAACAATGGAAAAGTCAGGCTCGGAGATGGCATTTTTGTCGGTGTCCCTGAAGAGGAAGAACCTCTTTATTCGCCGCCGTTGCTTCACCGATGGAGCTCATGTGACCACGAAACATTTCCCGTCGATGGAAAAGCGACTCCTGCAGATGATGTTGATTGTCCAGATTCTCCCGGGAAATTCGGATTGAGCAGTGGCTTGGCGGCAGACTTGGCCAATCTCGAGTGACAATAATTATAGAGAATATGCGAAAGTAATTTGGAAAAGAATTCGAGTCAATGAAAGAAAAGATTTTGAAGGGTTTTGGAAACTATTTACAAGTCGGAAAAGCTTTTGATTCGATGCGTGTTTCGGATTATTAGGGGTATAGGTAGAGCTAGATGAAATGAGCGTTAGGCCTTTTCTTGGCTCGTAATTACAACGAGTTAGAATATTTTTCACAATAAAATTTATTATTAAGATTTTGTGGATCTTTTGAAAGCAGCTGAAGTTGATTGTTGAAGAAAAAGAGACTTCTACAGAAACGGGTGTATTGAATATCGTAGGGACAAACTTTTTTAGAGTTTGGTATTTTTTCATATATTTTAAACGATATAGGAATTGAAGTACCTTGCCCACGAATGAGCAGTGTTATAAATATGAGAATGAATTAATTCTAAGAAACTTCCAAAAATGAAATAATTAGATATATGAAGAACTGATTTTGAAGTTTAGAAAGAATTACGCTATTCAATAATCGAGGGAGGGAATCTGCAGGTTATACAGAATATTATACCTAAATAGTGTTAAATAAAGTGTGACTACACAATTTCCTAAGAAAATGAATTATTATTACAATAATATTTATTTATTTACACTACAAAATAACAGGGGACGATTTACATAAGTTGGTAATTAGCCTAAAGTAATTATATTATTATAGATTATCAAATTCATAACGTCTATTTACGCGCTGTTATCGAGGGCGGATTTTCATCTTCAACTTTCGTTTGTTACAGAAAATTGAAGATGAAAAAAATGAACAACACATCACGCCTCGGCGCAAACTGGATGTACGGTATTCAAAAAAATTTAAAGAAAAGTCGGTGCCGCTCAGATGGCTTTTTCTGGCACATAGTTTTCTAAAAATCGTTTTGAACCTTGCTTATTCTGCATCTCGCTAAAAATTCGAGTTGCCAATCATAGAAACTGTGGTAATATAGTGAAAATATAAATGGGCACTCTGTGTGGCAATGCGTCGATGGGATAACTATATACAACAAGTGTTTTATGTGGGACATAATTTAGATTTTTCTCACCAATCTTCTCGTGTGTCTTAATATTGCTCGTGTTCGTTTTGTCGTTTGAGAAAAAAGGAGCGTATACTGTTACATATAGTTCGATCAAAAAAAAATAAAAAATAAAGTTCTTTCAGTATAATTTAGGGGTTTTGCAGGGTGAAATTAGTCGTCGAAGGGTTCTCTCGTTGAGTCGTGCGATCAGCGGGGACAAGAGGCAACGGTTATTTTCTATACATTTTCTTCTATAAAAATTCTCTTCTCATTTTGTTTTTGTATTTTTTTCTTTTTCTTTTTCGTTTTGTCGTTTTTTTTTTTTTCAATGTTGCCAGATCGGTCCCGCGACGCACTCTTATAAACGTGGCAGAAGAAATCAGCGGGGCTTCCGGATTTGCTCCAGATGCTAATTTCTAGCTGCTTATTCCGGAAGCGTTCTAGATGATGGAGGTGATCAGTCGCGCTTTGAAGTTAACGATTCGTTCGCTGGTAGCTGCCAAACGCTGTGAATGAGAAAATAAGTATCAATATTAAAGTTCTATTGTCCAGTTACGTGTACTTATTAGATCTAATATACTTATACAGAAGTACCAAATAATCAATAGTTTCATTCTAGTTTCTATAATAATTAAAACGGTTTTGAAATCATTTTGAAATACGTAGACGTCACGTGTTCCTTTCATATATGGATATATTCTGCGGTTACTCAATTCACGCTTGTGATCAACTGCGAATCGAAACCGTCGAAAATATATCGAGTGGAAAAATAAAGTAAAAAAATATATACACATACATATACAGATATATAAACTAGTACAGAACCAAAAAATAAAACCTATAAAGACATGCAGAAGAATTGTGAAACCTTTTCACATCAGCGAAGTAGCCCGCTCTAATCCTAGACCGTGAATACTTTCGAATATAAATGCAGCTAATTACATTTGCTGAGTTTTTGCATACGCCAGTATTATTGTTGTTGCTATGATTATTAATATCATCATCATCATTATCGTCATCGTCATCGTCATCATCGCCATGATTACCATATCAACTTGTGTGTAATGATATTCTACATTCTACGTAACACAGTTTTTTTATTCGTTCGTAATATCAAACAGCAAACGCTTTCGATTTCTGTCCAGTTTCAACACCATTGAAAATTCTTTCTATTCTGCTTTTTTTTCTCGTCATTTTTTATAACACCCGAAATCTTGTCACAGCTTTCGTCTCTACAGATGCATGTTTTCAGTCAAGGCTAGATACCTGCTATGCATATTTAAGGTAATAATTTGGTAGTAAAATAACATGCGCCTCCTGTTCTACTGCCTCTAGCTAACTCTCCATGCTCGGGATCAAAGTTTACATACATATATACCATATATTAATCTGTATACCATCTGAATGAACGCGATCAACGCCATGTAACGCTTGCATAAGTCCCGTGAAGTCGGCAAATGTATTTTAAGATAGTATATAGAGCTATTTCATAGAGAAAGTTGAGCACATTTTTGCTTTCCATTGATCTGTTCAGTGTTGCATAACTCGCGAACACCAACCCGTCATATCTGGAGCATTGAATTAGTCATTCAACCGGCAGTGAGAGATTTGTTAACTTTTATACGTTTTTTTGTCTGATTTTTATTAATTTTTTTTCCATCGAGATTTCGAATGAATTATTAATATACTCCTCTGCTACTTTTTACTTTCATCGTACGGGTCGCGCCGTTTCAATCTCGGGGATAAATTGATAACTATTATCAGAAAAATGTTAATAAATGGATAAAAACAAATTGCTCATACGTGAGTTTCGATAAATGCGTGTACAACCGTATGTATAATTGGCGATCCATATTCTAAGTAAATAATAACCATACGATAAAAATCATAATAAATTTCTAAAATCACGTAACAACTGAACATTGCCGTCTGTCTGTATAATATTACCTAAAGCCGGTAGTTCGCAGTGTTCAGTGCATTGCGATTATTTAAATAGGTGTTCAAAGAAGTTATAATGGACGATTATTATCCATACAGCAAACTAACTATAGTGTTTTTTTTGTTTCTCTGAAATTGCGCATGCATGATATAAATCGTTGTTGTTTTATTACTCACAAGGATCAAGTCTTGGATGAGGTTGGAGATGCCTCTGTTTGCAATGACGAAAAGTCTGGTGACAGGACCGGGAACAGCTTCCTGACTGCCGTCAGATTTGCCAGTATCAGGCGAGTTAGCGGCTACATCACCAGCTTCGGTGGCTCCGCTTCCAGCGATCAGCTGTAAAACGATAGTAATTTAGTTAGTCGGGATAAAAAAAGGTGGATTTTGGATTCTCATATAGGCCAGGATTTCGGGATACGAGGAGACGCAGGCTCCCTGTACTGGTCCAGCGCTCCCGACACTACGTGGTTCTTTTTTTTTTTCTAATCATTTTTCTAATCATTTTTCCCCCTGCTACGCAAACGTTATTTTACCCTATAAACAACGTCAACTCCTATGTGGTGATCAACGACAACTAATCATCTATTGATTACGGTGGGTAAAATAATTATACCTGTAGTTATCGGAAACGGGAAGTATGCTATTGAGATTATTCTAGGCTTTATAACATATTTCAACGTTTTCGTATTTAATTCATTTGAAAAAGAAACAAGAAGAAAGAAAAAAAAAAAGAAACGATTCATCAGCATACTTCCGGTATATCCGATCACCACTACAGCTAAACAACACACCAAATTACACTAACTATTATAACACACGATAAAAAAGGGCAGACATTTTTCATAAACGCCATTTTAATTCCAATGGTGCAAATTAGAATCACAATGGGTATTGTTTTATTTTTTCATCACCGTATAATGTATTGCAATGTGAAAGAATATTCGAGATTATTTCATTCTTTTTTGTTTCTAGAATTTTGATTACTTGAAAAAGAAACAAATCGCGTTTTCGTCTGTCCGAAATTATCGTGTTTTACATTATGTATGAGAAAAAAAATATGAATAAAGAATAATAAATACAGAGGTATATATATATATATATATATATATACGGTGCAGATGAAATTACATTAACAAAATTTCTGATAACAACAAAATACATGGTGATTTATAAAACAAGAAAAAAACCAAAAAATAGGGAAAATAGAAGAGAGAGAAAAAAAAAACAAACAAACAAAAAATGAAAGACAAAACAATTATCAACATCGTAAACAATTCGATGATCGTCAGTTGCCCGTGTTGTTGACACGCCGGAAGTCTTTTTTTTTTTTTTTTTCTTTTCTGGTCAGGATGTCTGTGTCGCGTCGGGACCGTTGGAGGTAGCCAGAGGCTGTGGTTCGGGATTGAAATTATTTAGAATATTTTAGAGGAAAATTAGACGAGGAAAAGTATGTTGGGTGATAAACAAAAATAAGGGGACAAAGGGGTTGTTAATTTTTTCGGTCAAACGAGAAAAATGAAGTAAACGAGCATGCGGAAAACATTTTAACATCACATATCAAGATCGAAATTGTACACAACAATAATTAATTGTTATTATCAATTTTTTTTTTTCTCTTGCCGTTATGACACTCGTGTAGTACGTCATCATCATCATTATCATCATCTAGCTACTGAATCAAAGTTGTATTTATATATTCATGTAACATTATTAATCATATATATAAAAAAAAACAAGAAAAAGTAGAAATAGAAAAATTGTAAAATCTTACATTGGATTTATAAAAGTCGTATGATCTACTTGTGGGCATATGTGCAAATTAGAAGTAAACAATATCGAATGGAAGAAAAAAAAAAAAATTCAAGATATCTTGATATGTAATTATATGTAGATCCATGCATGCAGCCAATTGAATAAAGTACAAAAAAAAAAAAAAATAGTTCAGTGAAAAACGAGATTTGAAAAGGAGGCAAAGACCGAATTTTTTACGAATAGGTATGTTATTAGGAGCGTCTCAAGTACAGTCAAGAGTATAAGTATGAAAGTTAATTAAGTTTTAAAAGGTGCTAAAGAAGCGGTTGCAGCTATGGTGGTTTTATGTAAGTATATGGTGTGCATTCATATTTGAGCGTGCTTTTCTCAGATATCATTGCGGTGCGATTTGGTGAAGAATACGATTATAAAGTTAAATATAGTATAGGTACAGTATTCGTATACGTGCTTCATTCATGTATGTATTATGATTATTGTGGTAACAAACAGATTCGCGATGGTTTTTAATCTCTGGTTATTGAAATCCATACCGAATCACGAACTAAACATGCAAATCCGTGAGCTTATTGCAACGTTTTGTGTATGGCATGTATTGGAACGTTCGGAAGTGATGTGTAATCAAATTGAAAGAAAAAAATAGAAAAAAACGAATAACAATAAAAAATGGTCGCTCTTTGAAGTTTCATTAATTAGTTTTCAGCGTTATTAAAATTTGCAAATCATGCGATTGTGATTCTGAACGTAGAATATGTGTACAATGAATGAATGATTTATCTGAAGGATCACAAATTATATCTTGGATTATCTCGCGTCGATTGAACAAGCGCAAAGTTTTCTTCTTTTTTTTTTCAGTTCTACGACTAGTTTTATTTGATTTTATTCTCGGAAATTCAATCAACGTTATAACATCGATGCATGCGATAGACTTTTGCATTAGTTATGCGCTTATCGAGGAAATAGTCCTTCAGCCTTGCATCATCCAAGAAGTAATAAGCGTGTCATTAAGAAAGAGGTGAGTTCCGCATCCAATCAAATTAACCGATCTATTCAAAGTTATCCCAGTGCATATTTTTATCAATCATATCTTTGTTTTCCGTGTAAATCGAGGCTGTGTAAGAATCGTAAATTTGAAGTTTATACAGTTCGAACTTTAAAACAAGACGAAAGAGGTGGGCATATAGTAATTTAGTTCAGATACAGCCTGTTCAATACACTGAAAATAATTTTCGTGAAAGTCAATCAGGACGACGGTTTGATCGCACCATGATCGAGGACAAGTGCAGGCGCGGAAGAATTTTCCGCGTTTGATAAGTATATGGTATGGTACAGAGAGTGCGGTCTAACGTAAGATTGAAACAGAGAAAGAGAAAGAAAGAGAGAGAGAGAGAGAGAGAGCGGTAAAAAAGAATGAGAAAGAAAGAAAGAAAGAAAGAAAGAGAGAGTGTCAGTGAGTGTCAGTAGTGTGGTCGACAGGATTGGCGTACCCCGGGGCCGGCGTTTGGGTTGCCGGCTGGCGCTGCGGAAGAACCGGGTCCTGGGGCTGGAGGAGCTGGAGGGGCGGGCACCCCCATACCCATGGGTGCCGGGGCAGCGGGGATCGGTGCGATGTCTCGTGACGCGCTAAGACCCAGCCCAAGGCTTTGGGTACCCGCAACGACACGGTACACGGTACCAGCCGCGCGAGCCGCCCCGTCTGCAGTTTGCTAAAGGAAGATAATTATCTTAAATTCAGACCACCTACGGTCACCAATTTCCAAATTCGATCCCTCAATATCGGTATCGACATCGATACAGATCTCGCTTTTTCTTCTTTCGGAACTTCCGGTGAGCGCTGAAAAAATTCTCCACATCCTTGTCTTCTTCCTTATACAGTATACACAGTTTTCGCTATTTTTTTACCCATCGGGCATAATAATCGTTAAAATAAATTTTGTCTTTACCGACAAAAATTATGAACTGTATTTATCAGACATTTGCGGATATAATCCTACCCCATGTAAAAAAATTTTGTATAATATTGGTAAAGAATTCTTGGATATATATAATATACGAGTATATGTACGCGGATATTTTATTTCCAACGAAACAAGCAGTGGTGCAGAATGTTCGTGCAGGGATAGAAAAACTTGTAGAAATCGCCAAGGAAAAAACGAGAATTTAAAATGGAATAAAATTTCATCAGGACACATACTATCCGCGCGTTCCTCGAGGGTATGTTTTTCTGCAACGTAAACCTGCATTAATGCGCTATCGATAAATCTGTGAACTAAACGGCGGGGGGTGGGGGGAAAAAAACAAGTCAATAACTTGTCCCTGTACATAATTGATTGAATTAACTTATATAAACGATCGGCGCCGCCGATACCGTCGTTCATGTTGGGGTCAAAAGAGTCGAGCAATTAAGAGCATTATAAACTTCCTTGATCAAAGTCTAACGTCTAAATTACCATCGCGTGTCATTAAAATTACGCCGATATTATATATACCCATATAGTATAGTACATAGTAACGATGACAATTTTTGAATATATATCATACTCGTATATTATTGCTATCCGTTATAAAACACCGCGTCATTTTAATTTAGTATGTATCTACAATAAGTTGACTTTCACCGTCTACACCAGACGCCCTTGCGGTTTATTCCCTGATCGCCGATCGGCGTCTCTGAACTGCAGCAGTAGCACGATTATCCTGAAGTACATCACGGATTACCGGTGTTTTTCCGATCAATGGTGAAACCATTGTACCAGAATTGTATCATGTAGGGATTTAAAGATCCGATAACCGAAGGTTACGCGACAGCCTTCGGCCTCGGGCTATAGGTAATGAATTTCTTTTTTTTACTGTCCTGCAGTTCTACACACGTAAACACTTTACGTCACGCTATTCCGTAGCATCAAGTCCCACTTTTTTAACGATCATCATCGAGTGGAGTTTCTTCTTCTTTTTTAGAGACGCAGTGCAGGCGCGATGGAAAGACCAAATGGTTTCCTCTTTCCTTTTTAATTTATTTTTTCTTAGAAATATTAAAACCACCTACCCGGATGAGGTCGAAGATGAAGTTGCCAGAGCCACCTCCGCTTCCACCGCTCGAATCGCCTCCAAAGCTGCCGAGAAACCGTTTGTTTCGGTTTTCATCCGACAAATCGACGTCGTCCAATGGAGCAAGTTCAGCTGCTGCTCCGTTTGCAGCAGCAGCGTCACCTTGTTCGTCGGCAAACTGGACTCGTACTTCGTTATTTTGGGATTCAGCGACCACTTGATTTTCGGCTTCCGGGTTCACATCCTGCGCAATAAATGTACACATTTTAGCTTGACGATGAAAAATTTCACGGTAGATGATGGTATATTGTAATATAGAATGATAAATACTGCACGTGAATACTACTGAAAATTAGAAATTGCAAACTACTGCAACCTGTGAGAAGAATATTAATTAATGCGCACATATGTTAGCATTAGAAAAGATATATATGGGATCTAGAATTTTTGCTCTCATATTGTCTTAGAATTATGGAGCACGACATGAAATTATTTTACATTCATATATTACTGCACGTACTATAATGCGTGGTCATCAAGGACTTTCGTAAACCTTGTACGGATTTATTTTCCGTATTGTACATCTACACATTTATATCATCACAAAAGTCCCTGTTTATATGATGATATTGCCCTCGTGATTTTTCCATTGCTTGAAGCAATTTTATTTGGAAAATAGTCAAAGCCGATATATTAGCGATAAATTTACGCAACAATCATCTTGTTACGACGGCATAGTAACTACGATGTGCATAAAGATTATTGTTTTTTCACTTTATGGTCCCATTCAGTCTGCATGGGATTGTACCGTATCGATTGTCATGGACGTTATTTGTACGGTACTTTGATACATGTATAGATGATGTATAGAACTACAAAGATAACTATGGAGGTATATACGAAACAGAAGAGATACATAACTTTTTTCGAAATGGATAGTTATGCATACGTATAATGAGAGGATTTATGCTACGCGTAGCGTCAATTCTACGGAGCAATGAAGTACACTGTGTCAACGAGAAGAAGAAGAAGAAAAAGAAGAAGAAGAAGAAGAATTAGAAGAGAGAATAAAATGGGTGCGAAGAAATGCCTCATCGCGTCAGTGAGAAACGAGACATCGTTTACAAAAGCGATGAAGAGCGAATATAACAAGAATGGAAAGTAATACAAATGGAGAACGATGAAGATAGCTGATTTAAAAGTGATGCGAAAAGTGACAGAGACTTCGAGATACTCAGGAGAAACCCTCGTAGTCGTCCGAAAATGAGGAAGTTGTCCGAGATTCTTGGCAGTCGGTCATTTGGACTGCGTACTTTGGGTTGTTTCGATATCATTTAACGTAGTTGCTTGAGAAGAAGATGAAGAGTTTAGGGTTGTGCTATCTTCCTCATCGGGAGGAAACGTAGGCAGAGCTACTACAACCTCGGCACCACTTCCACTTCTCGAACTTATTTCATTGGCACTGTCTGATTCGTTGAAGTCATCGTCGTCGTCGTCGTCACCAAATGGCGATGCCACTTCTACGGTGGTTCCGACGCTGTTATCTCGACTCTCTCCAGCTGCTGCACGACCCTGACTTATCGCCATTCGTAGCAACAAAGGTCCAACTGCACGGATTACTTCACCCGTGATCATGTTCACCTTTTGTTCAATCATCTAAAAAACAAGCCAGCTTAGGTCGTTTCCGGTTTTTGAAATGATAAAAAAAATGATCCTGTGGTGGATGGAGAATCTTTCTATGTCAAGTCTTTTTCATTTTTTCATGAAACTTTTTTTTTTATTCAGACAAAAACAAACTCAATTGTCGGCCGGTTGGATAATGACTCAATTTTTTTTTTCTCGGAAGATAAGTTCGTTGACGTGGAACAAATTTTTGAGTTTTCAATCGATTTGCATTTGATGAAGAAGATTGTTCTACAGCAGATGGAATATACATGATCGTAAGTATGACGAACAGCTGACGAATGAGCTGGGAAAGTCAATGGAAAGTCTTTCGTCGAATGAACAAATTGTGACGAAGCAAAGTCAGCTTCGGTTTGTTTTCTGCCACTTTTTACCGAATACATTTCACTACATTTGTCTGCAGAGTAGCCAATCTACATATTGGACAAAGTCGTTTCAGATCATAAATTATCTCACGAAGGTTATTCGGCAAAGTGCATCATGAGGTCACGACAATTCGAGAGTATATTTTAAGCTTTGGTTCACCTATTTTTTCTTCACCTCGTGTCTTTTTTTTTTTTTTGTAACCGAAATATTTATACTTTGTACGATGAGAATAATTTTCGTGATCAATGTTGTCGAGGACAGACGGATCATCCGCATAATTATAAAAGACTATCACAAATAAACTTTTCAATCGTTTGTTTTATCAAGGTGATCTTACTGTCAGCTATAACGAATCATGAGCCGTAATTAGAGTCCCAATCAATCATGGCTGAAGAATGAATAGCTGCAACGATTGCACTGCCAGACTGTTACATGATCTTACTAATTGCATGTCTGCACTAAAAACATGACATCTTTCTTTTTGACAAATGAGTGAGCTTCAGAGATCCGTGCAGATTCCTTTTTTTTTTGGATGATTCGTTCTTGGACCGCTAGCTGAGAGGCTAAAATAAATGACTTTCACTCTTCAGCTCACGGTCCACCAAAACGAACTTCTTCGTTCCCTCTCTCTTAAGTACATAAGAAAATAAAAAAAGTGAAAAAATTTTATCGACTCCGTGCGGATGCCGGTGTGGTGTTTCGATAGATTCACCAACAATTTTCGGTATTAATTCCAAATAAACGTATACATTTTCACATCAGACGTCTTGTCTTCGTCGAGAGGTGATTTCCGGTCTGGTATATTTTTTACCTTCTCGTCCTCGTCCTTTGTCAAAGTCGAAATTTAATCTTGTTGCAGATTTTGGTTGATAATGACGTGATAAAGTCTCGTTTTATACAATACGGTATCGTACGTCGTTTCGTAGAGTAAAGTAAGTGACTTTCTCGGTAGGAATGTCGACTTGGACTCCGTCCGACGCACATACATTGTATATGTGTACGTAATTCATGAGTAATACGTAACTATATGTGGATGGGTCTCTATCAACGAATAAAAATTGGGTTCCCCGTGACCATAGTTTGAGGCTGTAACGTATGAGGATCTCTTTTTCTTTTTTTTTTTTTTCGTCTTTGAGGACATGCATATTTAAGGCGTTAAGGTTAGGTGCTACGTAAGGTGTCGAACATCAGGTTTCAGAGGCCAAGGTCCTGAGAATCGGGTAGTTCACCTAAGCGTGCCAAGGAGACCATCAAAGAATCGATTAACGTTTCAATTTCACCCGATCAGCTCGAGTAAAAAATCTACTCGAAACTTCGACACGATCGATAGCACCGTATAATAATATCATAAATTTTTATACAACTCCCTTTTTTAATTCGATCAACCAGTTTTTAACTCTCGTTCAATTATTCATTTATATATTTTGGTTTTTTAACGATCTATGCATCGCACAGATATGTCAAGACCATATATATTTTTTTTTTTTGTTAATTTTATTCCGTTTCGTTTACGAAATAGTTTTGTGAAATAGCTTCTCTCGAATAGTGATGGAGTTGACAATCGGAATTTACGAGTATATAGATAAAGAAAGGGAAATTTATAAAATCGAAAGATTTAGAATTTTTGTTTTTAGTTAATTGAATAAACAATGACTATGACCAAGAAAATACTAATAATTTTATCAGACATTCACGTTATATATCCGACGTTAGAAATGTTAAGGGATTTATATAGGGTGAATTTTTAGCACTCCTAACATCGACTGATCGGCTCACCTGTGATAGTCCAGGGAAGAGTTGTCTCAGGATTCCAATCGTCCTTTTGCTTCTTAGCGCAGCCTGGTCATCGGCTTCGACTATCATCAATCTGTCGAGGTCCTGAAAAAAAAATATTTCCAACTCATTTCCTGGTCATCGAAGAACGTTTTTATTCTCCATGCCAAGGGTTTTTCATACTGAAAATCCAGCATTAGAAAAAAAAACTTCCAAATGCCGATTGCTGACATTTTGTTTTTTCTTGTTGTTTGGAATACCTTAACATGGCATTGAACGTTATCAGATCATTATCACGAATATTTTGTCCCGAAAAAAAATCTGGTCGCGTGGCTGATCTTTTTTTTCATTGATTACGAGGTTCTTGAACTGTGCAGACAGCAAGTGTGGAGTCTTTGAAAAATACTTCGTCCCAAAGTTGCCCATGATTAATAATGATTATTTCGTATTGTTGTTATTCGGTTCGAATGGGGGCCGAGGTTTCATCGTGCGTTGATTAGACCGATGAACTGACACTAATGTGTTCAAGGCTACTCGTTTGTAACAGGTTAATATAGTTGCATTACATTCAGAAGTTGTCCGTCCCGACCGACCAATATAATGCGTTATATACGATTTCACAATTACACGTGTCTCATGCAACTGATTATGAGTCACGTTTTTTGGTATCCCAGCATAAGTTATTGTACCGAGTTGCGCGCAACTGACGTTAAAATAACGATGATATTCTTTTGTAATCAGTGTCCTGCAAAGCCGGCCTCGTCAAAAGAAAGATGGACAAGAAAAACACCGTCATTATTATACTACGATCTTACTTTTAACATAACGATACTAAAAAAACAAGTATTTCTTGATTCTCATTAAACTATTATAAAATTTTCCTCGAGAATATCATCGCTTTTTAACATATTTCGCAGTTAAAACCGTCGAAAGCAGAACGTCCTGCAGCGCATGTAACAATAACCGTGACGCATTCTCGTGATAAATTCATATGGAATTTTCTCTACAAAATACAAATTCAAATCTCTATTTTCAATGTTCCGGTGCAAGATATATGGAGAATTCATTTATAATAATAATAATAATAATAACTAGACGTTGGGCAATTATGTGAACGAAAAAGAACAAACTAAAATTTAAAACTTCGATCGTTATATACTACACCTAATTACGGATCGAACGGTAATTGGGTTGGGCAATGTAAATTGCCAGCAAGAGAGGTGTTCTATATATGAAATTTGTCAACGATATTGAATTTTATATAGAAATCTGGGCATCGGAATGTTCCTGAACATTTGAATTTGACCGCGGCCGTAAGGACAGCAGGAGCAAGTGCCGTCGATAAACGACAACTGAAGCGTGATTTTCTCGCGCTTTTGTAACCACGGTGGCGTATAAAATTGGCAATTACTTGTACTAGATCGAACCAAGGCGTATAAGCCATTACCAGTCTAGCGACTACTGATCTGTGTTATTATCGCCTTCGAAAGACCCTTGCACAATAATTAGATCTCGTACCGGAGTTCGAACGTATATGAAATCGTCAAAAAATTTTATACTTCTTAAATCGCCTCGAGATATTCATTCGGTAGATGAAAATCTGTTGCCTAACAATAAGTCCCCAAATTTCCACCTGTGCCTGGGGTATATAATCCGGAAATTATTCTTTGCTTTAGAATTTCGACGATGATTTTGAATGAAATACATTATTACGATGGATAAAAAAATTGATAGATAAAAAAAAAGCAAATGAAACTTTTTTCGAATTATCGCGTGTTATGTGAATATAGTTGCCTAATCTTGTAGTGTCAATGTTCATGTGTAGGAGAATTTAAATGAAAAAGTTGATGAAATTAGCATAACAGATAATTCTTGAATAATTTTGCATTTTATACTGCATCGCGTTACGGTAAAAACCCGAATTATTATGTATTTTTAAAGTGAGAGTGCCTGTCGATCGTTCATTTTTATATTACCGATATTATGTACGCGTGATCGGGCATGAAATCAATTCACGGTTGTCGATTATTGATTTTCACGTTTTTTTTTATAAATAATAAGGTGATTGTTAATATAGTTCGAAAAGTTTTAGAATTATCACAGCTGTCATTCCATTCACATTCTCAGATTTTGTTAGAAACAACAAGAAGTAAAAGATCGATAACGAGTATTGGAAAAAATCGGATATCCAGTCCGACATCAAAACCGGTCAATATTTCGAAACCAAGAATTTTTTTGTTTGTTTTATCGCGGTTTTATTTACAGGCAAATAGAAGCGGTTGATTCCGCTTCCAAAGCGTCTAAGTATCTAACTATATCCTGAACCCGACTGATAGTAAATGGGTAATTAATCTGCAGGTGATCTGGTCGTTAATTGCCGCGTATAATTAATTGCATTAATCATACAATACGCAACAGTTTATTCCCGATTATCCTCATTGAATATCCGCGCAATTCTGCATGCAGATACAAGTCGTTTAAGTATACGTCTATATAAATGTATATAACCCGCGTGTTTCGTTGCTTTTGCCCGAACCTCCACTTTCCATTGGACACCGATCAACCGAAGAAAGTGTCCGACGATTGCCCGGTTGACGTCGCGGTGAAAGTGCCGGAGTATTCTGGCACCAAAGAGCCTCGAGATCACCGGGCATCCGTTCGCCTCGCTCTCTTCGAACCACCGCCGAATTTCAGCACAATTTTTATTTTTCTCTCTATTTGTTTTATTTTTTGACTCAGCTTCGTATAGTACGCGGCCTTAGACCTTTTGCTAGAGAGATTTTTACACACCGTTTAGGAACCTTGACTTAATTAAATGCACCTCTCGAAATAAGTTTTTTCATTTTTCCATCGTTTATTTATTTATTCTTCTGATAAAATGTCAAAGGAGAAACTGTATTACCTACTAGGGATTTTCTTCCATCCGAGTTTCGGTTTTTCTGATATTATATGTATTTGCTGTCGTGTGAATGATAATAAGCCGGTTATGATATTATTTCATAATTCAATTATTCAGAAAGCTGAATAATTCGGTAATTGAAAGTGAGTTCGATATCCGTTACGTAGAAAGCAACTGTGCTAGAAATAATTAGAATACATACGTATTCATCATCCATTCATATAAACGGATGGGTTGGATCAGAAGTAAAATTATTTCGCACGCATGGTAGGTAGGCCGGTCTTCCAAATTGTCATTTCGCTTCGATTGTCATACACGGAATAAGAGCATTACGAGCGAGCTTAAATTATTTCCGGATGTGCTATTATTTCTTCGAATATTACACATGGGATCCGCATAACATACCATGGACTTTTACTCATTCACATAATTTGCGTAAGGCACACGACAATTTTTTACGTTTGAAAATAAAGTACAGGACTCTTTCTTTTTTTTTTTTTTTTTTTTCGTTGCATTATCAACTAATTTGCTATCTAAATTTCTCTCCCCTCTCGATATTATACACGAATGTCTGACGTGTACGTCAATATTGTCTTGGTTATATACACTTATTTATTTATTTATTTATTTATTTTTTTACGTCAGTTATTACCGTGCGTATGCGTATGACTTATAATAACGCTACGCGGGTCGGAGAATGTGATTTTGAATTTGTCATGCAGCGTACGTATAGTTTTATAGCTTTGAATTATTCACGAATAGATCGTCATGCCAATGTACACATACTTGGCAGCCTGCAAAAGTTTACTTCGTATACGATAATTCCAGAAAATTATACATATATAGCTATAGTACTTTCCGTTCGGACGAAGATCTGCACTATCTTTTTTTCTTTCTTTTTTTTTTATTAATTCATCTCATATTTTAGATCAATCATGTACTCGAGGCGGGATTACGAAATTATGCGGTGAAAGTCACGTAATTCTTGAATCAATAACGAATCGAATTATAACCGACTAAATTTTCACGAAACATCAACGCGATGGAAGTAAAACTATTTCGAATTTATAACAAGTTTTTAAACAGAACTCGCGTAACTTGTTTTTCATCGTATGTCGGATAATTTCTTAGAAAATTATTATTTTCCATCTATACGATGGAAATACCAACAGAACTGGGAGGAAATCAAGCCGAAAAATGAAACCAGTTCGATCGTTTCTTCCATTAAGTTTTCTTTTCGTTTTTTTTTTTCAACTCACCTGTCCCGCTGGTACAAGACTCTCGGGTTGTTCCACCGGAAATGCTTGGATCGCCGCAGCACATAAAGCCGCCATCGTCACGATTATCACCCTCGAACTCCTCATCTCGATTATTTAGGTATATATATTTCTGAAAATAATGAAAATGAAAATTATCAGTTCAGACTAACCTCGTTTATTTCTTGTATAATCTGATCGTTTATGAAACGGTGTAAAGAAGTGGCTGAAAAATTATATTTTTATCGTTCGCACGAATTCCGAATATTATCTAATCGATTCTTCAAATTTCGAGTAGACTAAAATTCGTAAAATGATTTCTCTCGACTCTGATTATGTTTAACTCACATATTAAATATTCTTAGGGGGGGAAAAAAAGCTCCTCGTTCGAAGAAAGTATAATAACCTGCACTCACGGTCTAATGTAAATTCCTAAATACCGTATATTGTATGTATATGCACAAGTGCACAATGACGCAATGACGATACCAAAAGTGGATGAAAACGACGTGAAGATAAAGATCAAGTCGGATCCTAAAGCGGCCGAGCTATTATCGCGACGCCTTATTTGCCTGAGGAAGAAGAACTGCTCAACTAACGTAAATAATGGAATAAAACTGAGCGACCAGCTGTGGAGTTTCAGGCCGATTCGAGTGGGTAGTCGAATAGGTGGTCAAGTCCGTAGTCGGTGTATATGTATAAGAACCCCTTTCTATCGCGCAAGATCACCGCGCTCGTGACTATCACTTTCAATATTCGAATCGAAAGTAGCGGTGGTAACAGCAACAGCACATGTTCGCCTCCGGATCCCCACTCACCGTGTCACGTATACGAATATAAAAAATATATAGCGCTAGGTAATTCCGTCGCTCTTCTCATATAATAATATGTAATAAAATTAACGTTCAAGTCTTTCAAAAAGCAAATATCCGTATAGAAAAATTTCCCTTATCCGCGCAAGAAAAAAACCAATAATTATTCGTGTACTTGAAATAAAAAAAAGGTAACCCTTCTTACGTATATATCGATTACGTAACATTCTTTCCGGGTATTCGATCAGGTATCGTGAAGATTTTTCTCCTCAAAATTATCTAATTTCTGGACAATCGATTGTTGAATTGTTGAGTCACGGAAAATAGGTATCCAGCGTGATTATAAGATAGAAATGATGACCTTATAATGTGACACTTATATGTTTATGCCTTCGATGCGACGGTATATAAAGATATATGTATACTGATTCGAAGCACATGTTTCAAGCTTCGCTGGAGGTCGCATATATTGCAACAGATATAGCGGCGGCTAGGTCATTTAATTAATTTTCTACATACGTCGAACGGGTTTTTAATATACTCCGAGTCAAAAACACAAATTATATATTGTATACATGAATTTTCATTAGGTATATTATAGAAATATTTATTCATTGTTGAGACCAATCGGAATCTGCAGCTTTTACAGATGCGCGTTTAACATCGAATAAATTTCTACTTTCTTTTATATACCTTATATACTAATTTCACCCGGACGAAGTGTATAAAGAACGTTCTGCATTATACGTATATATATATACAGTCCTGCCGCGATTAACTTATTAATTTTTTTGTTTTTCATTCCTTCTATTTTCGTTTTATTATTCTTTATTTAACGATCGATATAAATCGTTGTAACGATATTCGTAAAAATTTTTTAATCTGATCTACCGACGTATTTTCGGCAAACAACCTCGTTAAATTTCAGCCACTTATTTTTCACCGACACGGAAGGGTGTTACGGTTTTCCGTGCTTCGGTATCACACGTAATTTTTTTTTTTCTTATCATTTTTTTTTAATTGCGAAAACGAAAGAATCCGCAATATCACTATATATATTGATTTATTTCAGTTGGTTTTTTTTGTGGTTTTCGTTTGCGTTTTTTTTGTTTTTTTTTTTTTGCTTCCGTAGTTCCATCCGTGTCGATGTGATTTAATTATTGTTGATAACACAATCAACGATAATTAACGAAACAATAACTTTTGAACATCATCGCATTGTATGAACGAAGAAACAAAACGAAACAAACAACAATGCCTGGAACTCACCACACACAGATTCCGTCACTCTCTTAAAACTTATCTCAAACTCCTCGTAAGTTTGAGCTGCCGCTTGCTAGCTCGGCTGGCAGACTTTCTGTGACTGTCTGTGTGACTTCGGTGAGCGAGCGGTTTATATTAGCGGGTGGGGCTGCCGCCACCTCTACCTTCTACTTATTATACTCTGAACCGACCGAACTACGTAGGTAAGTATTTTCCTTGGGGAAATAAAGAGGGAGGCGAAAACTTTTGCCCGCAAGATCAGAATCTGCACGATCTATAGATCTCCCTGCTACATACGTACAGCTCGTCCAGGATGCGTGATCCGCGGAGATGTAATCAAAAAAATTTGTACGGCGTAACAGCTATGCTTTGTTTTGTAGGGGGCATTATTATATCTGTTAGGGTTTTTAGGGTGGACAACCTGAAATTATTAAACAACACGCATCGTAACGTATAATAGCTAAGAGAGCCATGACTAATTCGAATTTTCGTTTCAAACGATCTGTGCGAACGCGTTATACTCCGAAATTATGAGAGAACACGCACAAATGCAGTTGGAGAGAGGAGGATTTACTTCCGGGTGACTAACGATCGGTGATTAGGAGGCCTGGAAATTTTTTTTTGACTCGCGACTTTTTCTTCTTTCTTTTTTTTCGGCAATTCTGCAGTGCTTTCGCAAATATATGACAAATTGTACGAGTGTAACAGTCGTTCGAGTTATTCGTATAGTACGCTTTTCATTTCATTTTATTTCCTGGTATCCGCAAGCTAAAAGACTTGCAATGTGGCAAAAAGCGTCTTAATTGGAAGATTTCCAAGGGACGAAAAACAACATGAAACTAATGAGAATTTCTTTTTTTTTTTCGTCTTTGTCATAAATTTAAAAATTTTCATGTGTACTGCGGAATTAGACGTGGTTACCGCAGAATAAAAATCAGGATCAGATATATCTTAAAAAATTGCTGTATCGGTGTCGAGGTAAAGCCGCTGTATGGGTACAGATCAGATTTAAAAGGGACTGAAAAAATCCTACGAGAGAATCGTAGTGGATTGCATTTTTTTTATGGGTTGTCATAGATACGTGAGATTCCCCGAGGGCGATATAACTTGTGTGGTATAATAAAATTCTATACAGCTCATCAGAGTTATGATGATGTGAGTTATTTTTTTTCATATATATAGTAGGTAGTATGCGATTATGCACCGAGTTTTCAGTCATCGTGGAAATTTTCGAGTCAATTATTATTACGAGTTTCATATATTTTGAGTATTCATTCTGCTTCTGTAATGATGATGATGATGATGACGATGGTAATGAGTTCGTCACGAGGAGCTAAACAAAGAAAATTTTAATTGAACGACTAAGTTACAGCCATAAAGCGAAAACTAGATATTTATGGTATATAACATAGCCATAATATTCACGTGTGTATGAGATATACGTATATTATAGTATATTTGTTAATTCAATAACCTCGAGCAAAGTTTATAATTGCGAAACTTGAGATGAAACGCGATGTATAAAAGCGCATGATATATACTCATCAACTTCGTACAATTATTATACATGTTATATTACTCAACTGCAGGATTTAATTAGCTCAGGAATTTACGATATCTGTATTATACATGCACGTACGCAAATTCCCTCCATAGATATCACGAACTCTTCTGTAGTTTTGAGTCATCGATTATAAAATAATAGAAACTAGAATGAAAAACCCACAAATTCTTACATTTTGTCAATCGAATTACACAGTATATTTTTTTTTACGGTGTAAAATTATAGCATATTCGCATATGCATGACTCATAGATTACTTCCATCATTTTTTAAGCTAAAATAATTTTTGCACCCAAAATTTTAAGATCGTACGAATGTTAGAGTAGATATTCGGTATCCAGGGGCGGTGATTTCAATGCAGGGATAAGCGCGCGCGCTGCGTCGTTATGTGGCGCGCGACGACGCATAATGCGGATAGGAGATTCCAACGCCGGGGTAGGAAACGACACTTTCGTTCTCGAGTAGAGAACAAAAAAAAAATAAGAAAAAAAGAATGATAATAATACGGGAGGTAAGATCTACGGCTACGACAAGCGTCTACGTAACTCAGCTCTTACGTTCGCTATCAATTATCACCTCAGAATTATCGATATAAACCTTCAGCACAAAGTTTTCTGACTGACTCAATGAGCCGCCGCATTCACAATAATTAATACGATATACATGTGTTCGACTACACACATGATCAGCGTAGGGTGCGGAGCCAAAAATGGCAGACGATCGAATTCGTGTTAATTATATTCAAAGGATTTGATGGATGTGGTCACGTTTTCGATGTGCTTATATTACAACGATTCCTAAATTAGTTACGTAATCTTGCCTCAGTTCTAACCTACGTTTCTGTATTAGTATTCATAAGTATATAATGTATAGTATAGGGACTTTGATTTTGTCCGAGTGAATCGCACAGTTTTTGTGATCTCATTTATTATTAGGTACATTGCGCTGATATGATTCTAGAACAGATTTTATATGAGAGGCAACTCTACTGCTCCGAATCGGTGGAAACGTGTGGAAATAGTTTCGGCAGTAAAAGTCATCTTTATACCTTTTTGGAACTCACGGTCGAAATTATTTATCACTCCGAAAAATCCTCTCATCAAAGTATAAATTGAAAGTCTTAATTAAGCGACGATGGATCGCAGATAAACCCGAAAAAAGATCACAAAGTCATCAAAAACCAGGTACGTATTAAAGCAATATTATATGGTCCCTTTAGGACATATTATGTTCCCTTGACGAATCGGACGTTTTAAGTTATGAAAAAATGTTCACCTTGAATTTTAACATAAGGTCAAAGTCGGTCTTGACGTTATAAATTTTTACAGATCTTTATCCGCACCGATCTCGATCACTAGAGAATCGCAACACTTGATTTCTTGTCACCCGGTTTGAAGTGGGTATTAAAAATTCGCACGCAAATGATAAGTATTACAGTAAAATTCAACTTCCGAATGGACGTGCAGCTGCATAATAATATGATGATAAAAAATGTCAACTGCGTTATTTCCTCGACCAATAGCGACATAATATATTGGTATATGTAAACACATAGGTACATTATATATGTACACTTTAGTATTTATTGAAGGTGAAAAGACCTATTTTCTCTTTTGCGAGTCCGGAGCAGCGCATTATTCTGCACCGCGAATTATAACGGCCGCCCGAAGAATAGATCGATCTGGACGAAAGAAAGAAAAAAAAGAAAAACGGTTTGTGAAACACCGTGCAAGTTTCTAATAAACCAATGAAACGAGAAATTCATTGTGGGTGGCAGTTATAACGTACGTACCTATATAAGTTAGGTCATTGGTATGTTAAAATATACTAAAAGTATAATAGTTTACCACGCTTTCCTCGACCTCCAAGAATTATAAACTAATTCGCAGATTAATTTCTATACAGCGAGTTGGTTTTTACGCAGGTAATTTTTTTACAAATATCATATAGTTACAGTTTTAGCCACAGCGTCGAAGAATTTTTGAAAAATAAGTTCACCCCTGCACTTTTGTGATATGTTTTTAGTCTTAAAATGGCCTAAAAAGTGTCTTAGAGTTCATGATAAAAGGTCGAGATTATAATTTTTTCAAAAAGGTACATAGAAATTTGGTAAAAAAAAGGTATCTCGATTTTCTTTTGATTTTTACTACTAAGGAGACATTCGTTTGGCGAAAAATGTCTTTTTTATGTTTCGTTGTCAGGTGGACAACTTCATACATCTACATAAACGTACGTAACAGCTAAATATATTTTTTGAAATTTGGCAAAACTAAAATTTATCCTTGATAAAATTTTAATACCCATAGCATTCGTTGCCGAGAGTCCTGCACTTACATCACATTCGCTACGTAATTTGAAAAAAATTAAGATAATAATATTCAGGACGCTAATTGAAAAGCACACATTATAAGCTTTACCCTGACTATCTTTTTTCACTTTCTTTTTTGGTTCCGTCAAAGTTATGATTTTTGATTTACAGAATTCAATATTGAGTGCTTAGGTAATCATCACCTAATAGACAGAATATTTACACTCGACAAATTTTTGGTTGTTTTTGGGAAACTATCACATGATTTTTGACTATAAAATCGATAGAAACAGCTGCTGGTCACCATATATTCTTTGGAATATTTCCGATTATTATGGAGTGTGATGTAATTCATTTTTCCACGCGTTGCAACAGCTCTTCTTTTTGTCCCGTCATGTAATTCCGTCTATCGCTTAAAGGGATCTTGTTTGCTTAGGTCGATGCTTTTATTTTTCAACTCGAAACTCATCGAAACTTGAGACTACGAGTATGAATCAAAATTTGTTTGAAATAGCATCACGAGATTTTTTCTTTTTTTATTATTTTTGAATAATATTGCAGGTAAATATATGCTTATATTTACATACAGAAGCTGCTATGGGCCAGCAAAATATTACA
The DNA here is from genome assembly GCA_963932425.1 of Athalia cordata. Classification (NCBI taxonomy): domain Eukaryota; kingdom Metazoa; phylum Arthropoda; class Insecta; order Hymenoptera; family Athaliidae; genus Athalia; species Athalia cordata. Next base: position 19,990,901 of record OZ010628.1, on the reverse strand, counting down.
ACATTTTTTCAATTCCGAAGGCGAAATTATATGATAACCACTTCGCCTCGGTGCCATGAGCTATACCATATGTATTGTGTATAATTATATTTATATAGTATAAGCCAGGTATGTATGAGAATGGAATAATCAATTAGTTATATGTTTGTATTCGTACAAAATGTATATGGACGCGCGATCGCAGGATTTCGGTGATAAAAATTTAGCTAGGTCAAAAATACGAATATGATTTCATCGCACATCCTGCAGATGCCGATGATATATCGTACGTATTATATACATAAACCTATGTATTGATGAACTTACAACTTTCGACAAGAGTCGCGTAATAAATGAATAAATGAAAAACGGAACAAATAAATAAAATAAAAACTCAAATCAGATAAATAAAAAAATAAAAATAAATAAAAAAAAGCACTTATGGAGTTGTAAAAGAAGTTCGCCTTGTTCTCGTGATTTCACGCAATATATAACGCATGTATACGCTAAATATCACACACTGACCCTGAAGGAACTTCGCGTTTGATTTTCGAACGTTCAATCGAACCGGCGATATTTTTTTAATGATCGATTGCGTGATCTAAATAACAACAACCTGCGAGTGAAAATACAGAATATCTATCGTAAAATGGATCGGATCGAAAAAACTCATGGAATTCTCTGGTATGGAGATTGGTGTTCCCACGATCCTTGAATTATTGCTATTTAAATGGTGTTTTATGAGAAAACCATTCATAAAAAAGAATTTCGAAAATCTAAATTACCCCTTCCGTGTTGTACGTTCATTAAAGTAATTATACACACAACAGAGTCGATAGTTTGCGATGGCCTTGGGTAATGGACTTAGAGAATTATCGTACAAACTGCGGGTCCCGCAGTGTAGTTGACAAATTTGACCTAGAGTCTTCTGTAGACGTATTTGATTCTCGTATTCCGGGCAAAAGCTGCACTTGATTGACGGAACAAAAGAATTAGAAATTTTCATCATTTTATACGTACCTACAGAGTGACGCGGTAAAACCAAAACTTTCCTCTCGAAAAAAAGGTGGTACCAATTCAAAAATCAAACTCGGTCAAATTTTTCGGAGGTAACTTCGTTTGTTTCAAAATAAAAATTGCCATAAGATCGTTGCCTGATGTGAGATGTTTTTCATCAACATTGATGTAGTTTCCGAGGTAAATTATTCAAGTGGTCTTTTAAAATGGTTCACCCTGTACATGACGTTCGTATAATTGGAAACGTAATGGTTAACTGGGCAGGTGAAGGTTCGAAGATTATTTGCACGCAGAGATAAAAGAAATAAAAAGTAAAAAAAATTGTAATTGGAATAACAACAATTTATGCTTGAATAGTATACTTATTATATTGGTTAACTATTGTGCATCCTCGAAATTGCTATTATTTACTATAGCTAGTCGTAATTGTTTTACTATAATTATTCTATCCTAGTCAACCTAGTGACCGCTAAAGCAGGTACAATCAGCGCAATAATTTGATGGGAGATGTGTAGGTATTTATAATCGAGACAGGCGCGTAACTACAGAATATATACGAGTTTCGAACGCCGTCTTTTGGCAATTATTTTTTAATTTCAACTGATTCAAACACATCTCGCGTTATTCGATTTTACAGCTATGGCTTTTCGATCGACTGGAATTTGATTAATTGTGTAACCGTGCATTTAATTGATTCGTCATTTCAACGCTACGTTGCATTGAGAAGTCGAGCCTGGTTGAATAAGAGCATATTTAAATATGCACCAAGGTCAGACTACAAGATACGCCAAATTATTTAAGTCAGGTGCACGAAATACACTCGTTGCAGAATACTTGTCTTATAGATTTATGCACTCACTTACCTCCTGTATACGTAACAAAAACGTTTTGTTTTTACAGAGCCAATACATCGATCTATAGATACTGATTACGGTTCGCGAGTTGAACGACTTCACCGTATAAACGTTTAAGAAACAGAAAGGCGTAACAACCGCACTCGCTTTTTGGACTTTTAATCAATCACAGCACAAGGGCGTATTCCACAAAAATAAACAATACTGAAAAAAAATGAAAAATCATGATATGCGATGAAAATGAAAATTTCTTTCTACAATACTTTTTGATAAGTAACAAAAAAAATTTAATCACATGTATCTAAATATTATAGAATAATTTGTTTTTTAATCGTATATAAATGCTGCAACTGATCAGAAAATGTTTTATTACACCTGCAGCGCGTAAAAAGATCGCGCACTTATAAACCGTTGTGTCAACTTATACAAAACGTCCTATACATATATTTTATTACATTATAACTGCAAACGTCTATGATATATTTTGCGTAATTATTTCACGCGCTTATATTTCTATCTGTATAATAGTTTGGTCGTTTCACTTCTCTATCTGCAGGTTGACTCACTTTATAACTTATACGTATACTAAAATAAACGCTCGTATTGTGAATGAGCGCCTACTTTATTATTAACATTTGATTTTATCTTCCAAGAAATAAATCACGACGATTCAGTTACCTAATTTTTATAACTGACGTATATCAGAGCGCGTTCCTCAAATTTTTTTTCACTCCGTTCGATGCACCCGCGAGAAAGTGAAACTATATGTGACTATAATAATCAAATTTATATTTTCATCATTTTTTAATTACTCAAAGATGGTTTTGAATACAGGCATTAAAAATGATTGAAACTCAGTTTTGTCGCTGGCCCAAAAAAATTGGACAAATTAGTCTAAAGCATTTGTTAATTATCTAATTGATCTTCTAGGGTTGCCCTTGTTTTTCTGAACATTTGAGTAATTATTTCGTGTTCGACGTCATTTTGATCTACACAAATGGTGTCATTTGTTCATGACATAGGTACCAAAAATGTAATCTATACAGTTTTAACAAAGTTAAATTTTTTAACACCAAGATTTGAAATGCACCGGACTTATAAATAGGTGTAGCATTGCTATAGCCAGAGAAAGCTAGGAAAAAGTTTCTTATAACTGCTTAAATGTCGACTTATTTTTTCTTACCACTTTTACTCAGAACGAATATTTGGTGGTTTGCGGTGGAACCGCATGTACAGTACGAAAGTTTTGCATACACACCTATGCGTACTCTGTACTTGTACAGGTATATACGAATTGGAATAATTTATTGCTTAAATATTTTTCTAGCATTACTCTCAACCTCTTGAAGATAATATGTTCGTGTGAAAAATTATCGAGTATATTAGTCACCTGGTATATCACATATAACATGTGTATAATAAACTTACGAATTTTAATTTCCGACACCATACATAATAACGTTACCATCCCATTCACATACAAGGTTAGATGAGAAATTAAAACACTGAAAACAAGAAGCGCGGAGAAAGTTGCGACGGTCAAACTGTGTAACACGAACCTATCCGATGTAAAAAAAAAGAGACAAAATTTACATGGTCCCAACTATACAGCCATGCACGAAAGTTCGACGTTTCAATGGCTGGTTCAAAAAGCTCGTGAAGCCTCACAATTTGGGTTTGTAATCTGTGCTAATTTTATTCTACAATAGTGTTTTTTTTCTTCTTTTTTCCTTAAGTTGTAGATTTCTGGGTCGATATTAGCCAATAAATTATAATTAAGGTATCGATGAGGTGTACATACAACGACACTGAACTCGTGTGAATGTTGTTAACCTTCCAAACGATCTATATATACTACGTTAAATTGGTAGCCTATGCTTACGAATTTCGAAGAATGCAATGGCTGGAAATATTGTCTCGTTTTCGTAATTATTTTTCATTAGGTATTTGCCGATAGATTGATGATTTCATCAGTGAAACATAATCTGCAGGGAAATGAAGGAAGGAATAAATAAAATTGTTTTGATCATCCCACATACAGTATTCAAAGCACATGCCGCAAAATTTACGGCTTTTTACGTTTATAAAGTCCTGAAAAAAAAATTTATTTAGGTATACATAAGGCCGTAAATCTCTCCTCCTTTTAGTCCTTTGTTATACGCTCGTTTCTACGTTACTTTAGAATTTTGAAATATGATATCGGAATTTTTTTGCGTAATCCGCACAAGCACCTTGTACACTTTAGTTTTTATATAGGTTGAATTATTTCATAAGAATTCATCGAATATAGGCACTTAAACTGGCGGGTTATTTTCTATTTTCTATTATAATCGACGTGGAAAATAAATTCATTGAAATAATTATAGCCGTTTAATAGAAACTTTCTTGCACTCTGACCTTGAAAGTATTCGATCTATCTAAGGAAGTGCAAAATAAAGTAACCCCATGCACAATAAAATAAAGAAACTTGTGAGAGGTGAGAAAAAAAAAATATATCAAAAACCTTATGTAACAAAGTCCTCGTTCTCTGACGCTTCGAGATTGTTCCCAATCGAAGCGCATCCGGTACCGGAATGCCTTCCAGGCAGGTAATATTCTCAACATTCAGTGGTAAGTTGATCTCTAAAAGACGTTTTTATGGGAGGGGTTTCTTAATCGCTGAATGTACACCAAGTTTCATCTCTAGATTCTGAGTAGGTATAGGAGCAGGATATTCATTCTTGTACCAGCTAAGTGAAACTAGTTTTCCGCGAATCTAAGTTAAAAAAAAAAAAAATTATGAATATTTTGAGGGAAAGACTTGTTCCGTTTAATGGCACTGTCCTCCTCCTTACCGACAGCCCAATCGTGCTCAACACAAACGCAAACTTTGGCATAGGATAACTTTGATAAACAATCACTAGACGGCGACACTTACAGGTGAAGTAACAATTCACTCAATTGCCCTTCTCTGTCTCTTTTGAAAAATAAATCTATTTTATTCATAGTCATTTCACATACGTTACTAACTCTCAACGTTGTGCCGCCTGGCGCGGACCTTTCCAATTAATTATTTTGCCAAGGAATAACGAAATACTAAATAATCGATAGTTTAGATTCTTATTATCAGAAATCAGAAGGTCTTTTACGCGATATGTACAACATTCCTTATGAACGATTGGCTCCTGCGAGTAGTGGCAGTGAACTTTGAGCCTGTTTATGCATATAATTAATCTATTTTTTTTATCCACTGACACATACGGTCATTTTGCATAAAATGTTGCTTTTAATTATCATCTTTGATACACTCTGGTTCAAGACTGTATCGATAGTCCTAAGCCCTGCAGGGACGTTGTCGCATGTTATGTAACAGCTGAACGCTCAGGTACGCGCAACGTTGATAGTGTTATACCTGCACGATGATGTGAAATAATTGAAGAGCTTGACTCGGGATCGAAAGCGTATAATTATAAAGGGAAAGAAAACATGAAACTAGAAACATAGAACAATTCATTCCCCATGTAAATGGACTCTCAAGTTGATGTAAAAGAAAACCACCACAATGGCCCAGTTTACCCTATCAACTTGCGGCTCGCGCCGTTACGTAATGGAAAGTCAGCTACCTATATCACGAAGCATTACCTTTACACGGTTTTCATTTTAACTTGATCTTTAATTGGAATGAGTCACATTCGCTTACGTACATATAAACCGTACGTTGTTATACCTACAGCGCACATATGACTGGGTCATTGTTCTTTCACGATGAACAGAATTTTTTCTTTCTATTTTCTTCTACTTTGTACCTCCTCATTTATTTTTATGTACGATTCACTGCGTGGCGCCCATCGGGCAATTTACTCTCATACCATACGCAGTTTCGGTGATTTCAATGCTCGGATAAAAGTGAGAGGCTATATCCTTGCCATTTAGCCGGCCTTTTGTGGAATGATTTCGATCGACACTTTAGCCACTCTGTAATGAGATGAACTACTTGAACACATGCCAGTTAATGTTCTGTCGTAATTGACCGCCAGAAATTAATTGATTCTAGATTTTCTATTTGTTTGCTACTTTTATTCCATTGCTTTAGGATATGCGAAAGTGGTACGTTTGGTTAGGTATTTCTCACACTTTTGTTTTTATCTATTCTTTCCAAATAAAAAAATATGCGTGTTCCTTTAAAATTATTTTCAGAGAATCTTGATATTACTGTTACATTAATTTATTTTGGAATAAAAAAATGTGAGGTAGATTTACATGCGGGTTGCAAAATGAATTTTAAAATAGATAAGTCAAAATCAAAGTTATCGCTTAATTATTTATTCGAATATGCTGAATTTCTCAATCTTCAATGTTAATTTTTATCATTTTTCCGTCGCACTTACAAACTTAATTAGTCAACTAGACTGTTCGTCGATCATGTCATCCTCAGCTTTAACATAATCAATGCTAGTTTAATTATCCAACAACGTCATCGTAATATCTACAGTGGCACATGTAGGAGGGAGAAATGTTATCGAAAGTTGAGTCATTAAAAATAACTGGCTTGATTGAACGACCAAGTTTCGATCTTATAATTCGACAATATTATAGATCCCGGCGTTTAAACGTTCGCGTTGTAATGATCGAGAGCTCGATCCAGCGTCTACAGGTATCTCGTGGCCTTCGTTTTTGAGGCTGCTACTTGCATACGTTCGCCGGTTTGACAAGCGAAGCGTTCATCTCACTGGCAGTTAGTATAGGTCAGTGTTTCTAACGGCATAATTTGTATAGCGCACGTTTTAACCAGGCGAGGACGGTTCACGGATTCAAAAGGCTCAGCAATGTTCGACCGTCGAAACTCTTGACGGAGAAGATTTGTTGCGATTAAAAAAATTAGCATTCAAAATTCTATTCGAAGCACTCTGTACCTATACGTCGATATCACATTTTTGTACATTTTATGAGTCCATTGATCCGAGTTCGATCGATCACTTGGATGATTTCTAAAAATAAATTTTCGAAATTCTCCTGGCAAGGAAAGTATATAACGCCAACTTTTTCGTTTTGGTTCCAACTAGAAATGACGTCGACTCTTCAATTCTTCAAATTATTCCTGCCGCTGTGGAACGAATTTATATTGCGGTAAACCACTTGACATCTTTACACAAGAATGAAATTGAATGAAAAAAATGCTTCATCAGAATTTCTATCGCGGTAAATAGCGAAGTTAAAGACGACCTTGCTTTGTCTAACGGCTGTGTATACCGTACTGTATAGTTATATATTAATTTTCATTCTCTCTATTTCTCAAGTTCTTCGTCTGGAGTTCATTGTTAAACCAGAAATGTCAGGATCACGATCACGAGCGCGGCTACGACGTACTACTACTTTTGCTTCTCTCGCTCTGCACAATCGGGAGTGCAAAAAGTACAGGTGTAGTGATCGTTATCGACGAACGGAGTCTAACAAATCACCGTCGATCCGCCGCTCGATCTGTCTGATTAATTTCATTTCACGTTAGTTACAGTCACGCGTGTACCGAGATGTGGCGATAGAAAAAAAATTTACAATTTCGCAGTTCACATATGCCCAGCATAATAATCAGTTGAATGATTGTCTTGAAATGTTCTACAAAGTCATCGTGGAAATTGATGAAGTTATAGAAAGCATATTAAATTAACGGAAGATGATGAGAGTGAGCTTCTTTTTTTTAGCTTTTAAACTGACAACGAGTTTCAGGTGTTCGACATCACAGCGATATAATACGACGTATCCTAGGATTAGGAAAGTTTCAACATTTAATGTGTATATCCGACTAGAATAGCGACATATTCAAGATACAAACGGCATCGCACGCGTCACACCTGGTCAAGTACTTACGAAAGGGAGAGTTTAGTTTCTGTTATTACCCCCCTCATATCGTATCGGAATTACGAACCGGGTATTTCGCTGTTATATAGAAACGTAATAATGACGACATGTATACCGATGATAATGATATTCTCCTGCAGGACGTTGTAAACGGCGCTGCACGCTATCGCGACAACACCACCTACCTCTGGTCTATCCTGTACGAGGAAAATGCAGAAATACATTAGTAATAGAGAAAAGAACACGCAGGTCCGATATACACGCCCGTCAGAAGGGGGTATAGAAAACCAATAATTATCCTGGCTATATACGAGGGGTCTGAAAATGTCGGCGATCAGTTATTTTAAAACCCGTGCACAAGTCGCAGAATTCTGTCGAGATAATTGTTCTTTTTTTTTTTTTGTTTTTTTTTCTTATCGAAATTAACGTGCGGGCATGTTCGGTTCCGGTTTTAACAATAACTACCGTATGTGGTTGTCCTGAAATTGCTCAAATAACTGACGACCGGCACGCTATATTGTTACGTCAACATCGAGATGACTTCCGGAAAGAAATAGTCTTGCTCTGAAGTATATCATGATTGGCTGGTAGTGTTTAACCTCGATGATCGGAGTCGTACGTGAAACGTTGAATAGAAATTTTTACGAACGCGTAGTAAGAAACAAAGAGAAAATGCTCGCGGTTACTTTCGTGACATTATTTTGTGTTTTGAGTCTGAATTCTTCCGACTTATCCGACGCAATGCCGGTAGCTGGAAGGCCAGTAATTACAGAATCTAGATCTAAAGCAACCAAACCGGAAATACCGGCGGCCATCATTACCAGAGATAAACTTATCGCGATTGCTCAATACGCGATGCGTAGGGTGGCTTCGAGATTCAACATCACTCTGCAAAACACTGCGAGTTCCGAGAAACTTCCTCGTTACGCAGGAAATGCAAATGGTCGAGTAGATTCTATTCAGGGGCTGACACCACCTCGTAGAAAAGACGACAAACTGGAAGATTTTGGCTCGCTAATTTTAGATACATCTGTAATTGATCTTGGAAAAGAAACTGTCAACGGTGATCCTCAATTGTCGGTAAATGGCGTAAATGGTAAGCCTTACCTGATGGTCGAACCATTTCTCGGCTATCCTGGAGGAAAAAAAATACCAGAGTCTGTTTCCAATCAGTACGATTTTGAAATAATACCAAAATTTCCTGAATCTGAACCAGTTCCTGCGAAGCCAGAAAAAATCACTCAAGTTGTGGCGAAGGAAAAAGATCAGCGTATAATATTGAGAAACTTGACGATCGAGGCGATATCGTCGGGAGAATCTAAAGGCGAATCCGTGATGTCCGTTCCTTTTGAAGCTGTGATAACATTCACGAGACAACAACCTTCGTCGAAGCCAAAATTGAAAATGGCGAAGGCTGAAAATATGGCGGTGATTCCAACCAGGGATCCTCCTGATGATTTTCCGCCATATTTCGAGACGATTTTCACACTGGAGAAGAAAACAAACGACTCTTCTGGTCTGAATCCAGAAAATAATTTTACTACACTCCACCAAAACGCTGCTAACGAAGTGGATGTTGATAAAAAAGACAAGATGACCAAGTACATGCTGAAAAGGCAGACACCAAAGATCGGTGACATATTAGGAATGCTTGGCATTTCCACAAAAAATACGAAATTTGGTGGCAACTCAAAAAATCCAACGCCGGCGTCCGCCCTCATTGCCAGCCCGCCGAGAAATACAAATCCTTTCCAAATATCGAACAACAAACCTGAAGAGGTAAGAAATTTATCACAAGGCTTTGGATTAGGAGAGTAGAATGTGAATATCAGTACTGGTATGGTAATTTATATGCAAATTAAAATGCAAATGAGGAGGTCGTTTCATGTTCTATGTTCCAGTGACATTTTATTGTCTTTGTTATAAATCAGAGAGAGTTTCTTACTTCGTACGCGGCGAACAAGACGTTCGATGACCTCTTACTCAAGCGAGATCAATTCGCAGGGAGGTGCGAATCGTGTTTCGCTTGCATGAAATCAGTCTTTGGTTCTTCAATAATTCTAACGATATTGCGTAAGATCAATGTCAGAATGGTACAGCTGCTGCTTTTATGATACTATACATCGCAGGACATCAAATCGCACGTTCATTTTATCCATGTTATAACATGTTCAATTATTAGTTGAAAGTGACGTCGATTGGTTAAAACTTCAAAGTATCACGATATTTACTGTATTCGCAATTATACTGATTTAAAGAGCCGGTAATTACTAACTTGAGATACTTGGCTAGTTCCAAGTCTGTGGGGTTGATTAACGGAAGAAATGGAAAGACCGCTTACATGTGACGAAATTCTATCCACTGCTTGACTTTTCAAATGACGTTTACTTCGTCGAAATTGCAGAGTTCGTGTAATGAGTTGTTAAAGTATGTCGAATAAGACATTTCACGTACATTATACTTGGGAAATTGCGTGTGTAATTATAACGATATTTTTGCATAATTTCAGAATTTTTCTTTCGAACTAATGAGTCGATGCTCTTTACTTTGATTTACTTCAGGTCACAACGACATCTCGACCACGCGATGTTGCGTTGTTCCAGAGACAAGAAATCGAGGAGTCGTCGGAAGAGGAGGTAACCGATTGATTGACATTTTTGAGAAATTGATACTAGCTAGTTTTCGTCAAAATATTTTCATCCATAATTTTCGCACCCGTAATAAATTGCCGCGTTATAGTATAGCCGACATAATTTCCAATCGTAATTATCCGTGTAACTGGATTACCTAACCGTCGTATAACGTTGAAAACTTTCATTTAATTTCCGTTTCTCTACCGACAGGTTTGTGTCATTGATTAATTATTAACTATCTGCATCGGGATCTCCATCTGAATTCGAAATGACCAAAACCGGACATTCAGAAATTGACGTAAAAAGTAAAAATAAAGAAATTTAAAAAAATTCCTAATTTTACAGGAGGAAGGAGGATCGCTGGGATCCGTTACGGATCTACTTCCCCTGGTTCTACCTATCCTTGAAGACCTCAGTGACGTATGCATATTTTTTTCCAACAATTTTATTTTGACGTAATAAAATTTTTTATTATCGATTTCCAGCCGAATACCGATACAAATGTTGCTGACCTTCTTCAAGCCGGTTTACCCCTAGTGCAAGGCCTATCGCAAGTGAGTTGATATTAGTTTTGTGTTTTTGATATTTCCGATTTGTCAATTAAATGATTTTAACCTCGATTCTATTAAGGGCGGAGGAGACGGAGAAGGAATCGACTTCGTCGGTGTCATCACTCCAATTTTAGCGAGCTTGTTCGGGGTATGTATAAATTTCCTTATTATTTAGCGACTGCGTCATCAGATCTTTAATCAATCATTTTTACATCCCTCATGCCTCACGATTCGCCATCTGATCCAAATGGTTTTTTTTTTTCTTTTCGCGATGATTACATCACAGCCTAGTCGCAACGGCACTGGAACGGTTCTTCAAGCGATCCTTCCACTGGTGGTTCCATTGCTAACTCCGTTCATTGCACCTCTAATTGGTCCTCTAGTTCAGGCGAGCACAAACGTAAGTTTTTACCAGCTGTACAAAGGTGTTCTTTCCAAGCGTGATATAATTAACATACCAGACTCTTCAAATTACAACATTTTTCAGCCCGGAGACCAAGGCGGATCGTCGATTGTTCCAGTGATTCAGGCAGTCGCCGGACCCTTGAGTCTGGTAAGTCATGCGAAATGAACATTAGACCTTTTTAATTTCATGAATATCACCTACTATCCGAAGTTCTACGTTTCTTTCAGCCGGCTGAACCTGGCGGCATTTCACCCGCGGCCGGACTAATATCCGGAATTATAGCCAGCCTCAGCAAAGTGCGTGTACAGTATGCAGAAGAAAAAAGTCTCGATTGCGTTAGGCACGTTTTCTTCGTTCTTCTTTTCTAATGTTAACTTTAACCGCAGGACTTGAAATCTGGAAAGGGTGGATCTGACGTTGGAGCTCTCGTCAGCACATTGGTTTCCGGGTTGATCGCTGGTGGAAGTGCTGGGATCAGTGCCGGACTTAATAGTAAAGTAAAACCACCGCCCACGACCGTATCACACGGATACGGACCGTATGGCCAGGTAATTCGTTTCGTCAGTTTTGGCTTTTCGTTTGTATCCACTTCTCTTTTTTTTCTTCTTTCTCATGTCACGAAACCGTCGAGGAAACGGGAGCGATAGACTGTTTCGCATTGCTTTCACCCCTGTTACAGAAATCCAAGTTACGAAATGATGATTCTATATAATCAGTTTCGTATGTTTTTCTGATCAATTTTGGCACCGGGCCTCAAACTTTCTCCACACACCGGATCCAGTTATTGATCATCGATGAACGTCAGATATCCGGTTATAGACAACAAAGATGACTCTGAACATCTTCCTAAATCATTATTATTCATACTTATACGATCGTGAGAAACGAGATACGGATACAGCTTTTATTTCCGGTTTTATATCGCTCATGGGATCACGTTTCCTTTCTAGAATCCGAGGGCATGAAACCCATTGCTGATATAACATGATATTACGCGAGAACAAATGTCGTTTAAGATCGATGAATATATCGCATAATAATTCGTTCGCCATATTAATAAATATTCAAAACTGTACGCAGTACGTATGGAAAATCTTCTATGTCCTTTTTTTCTTCTTCTCTGTTTTCTACCTCTTCTTTTTCTCTTTCGTTTTTCCGTACATCTGACAACAGACTGGTGTCCCGGTAGGCTCCGGTTCCGGCTAGCAGCGTGGATACGTTCGATCTTCTGGGCGCGTCGATCAAAGAGATTTTTGGATTATCACTGCAACTTGTCACGTCCGTAGTCTCCTCGGTGACGGGGATTTTGGGTGCGAGTTCGTCGCAGCAGCATCAACCTCGACCCGTTTACGGGCCTCCAGCCACCGCCGCTTATTCACGTGTAAGGTAATCCAAAACCTGGGAAAACATTTCAAATCAACAACCAACATCCTTAAAACGGTTGCTCAACTATTTCCAAAGCGATGAAAGACAAAATTTCCCACATTATCGAGTGATCGATGATTCGTCTGGGTGTACCATAAATTCCCTTGATTTCATCTCGTAGATTTCGTTCGAAATGACACCATAAAACTATGGGTGACATCGCGCTTGGAAAATAACCAACCAAAAAAAAACTAAATGACAAATTAATTTATGTGCGAACTTTCCAATTTGTGAGTTCAATTTATCTTCGATTCTTTTTCCCCCTCACCCCTTTTTTATCCTGCAAACAAATTTTTAATAAAATTCTATCGTGTAATTTAATTGATCGTTGATAGAGTTCAATTTATCCGGTTTGAGTTATGATGCAATTGACATTTTTTACCTCATGCAGGTGTAAAGTAATCACGTCAATTACATAGTTCAGAAATAACATCATCTAAAATTACTTTCTTCGTGCTAATCGAATTAGACTGTACATTGTTGTAAATTTGTACAATAATTGATCTGTACCACGTGTTAATATCATTATCATTATCATTACTATTATTATTATTATTATTATTATACTTGTTATATGTGCCTACATACATAATACAAATAGTTAAGTGAAAGTCGAATACAACTCGCATGTATAGAAATGAAAAAACAAAAGGACGTCATTCTATATCAACGATAAAAAGTATGTAACTATAGGTTTACATATAGGTTATAGGTATGTTGATAAATTTATCAATATAAAATATAATAAATAAATATATTTTCTGCAGATCTGAGATAATTTTTTTTTTTTTATTTGAAATTCATCAAATTTTGTCGATCGTTTTAATTTCTTATGCAGAGAGATCAAGTTCGATAACCTGCTCGTAGAATAGTTATTGGCATAAGAAAATTTGTAAAACATAAACTCTCCTCCGATGGATATAAAATATATAAGCCTCAGAATTTGATCCGTAATAAAAATCTGCAAAGATATTTTTCCAAATTTTTTCTCTTTCTTATTTCTTCCCAGTTTACTTCCGCGTGGCTCTGACAGTAAGTTGGAACTTTGAGGAAGTATCGAATCTCCGGTTACGTGGACTCTATGCTACAGGAACATAAATAAGTGTATGTGTAATGTATAGGTTCTTATATACCTCTTATAAACACGCATGTATGACGCAGTTTGTTACGCATGGAGCAAATTTACGTTCTGCCTACCGGTGCAGTTCGGTGGTATAAACGTACATTGTGTGTATCAGTTGTAATAAGAAATCATTCACCGAAGAATCATCGTATTCCGAGTGCGCAGGGTTTTTGTCAGCTTATACGCCACACGCGAACACATTTCGTCCTAGTAGCTGCTTTATTCCAGCTCCGATAATAATTCAACCGACATTATACCGTATGATATTTTTAGCTGTATTAACGTTTTCCACTTTCTAATATTCTTCAACATTTTACTACAACTATAGCACATGCGCATGCAGCTGGTGACACGGGGGAATTTTAGGAATATGTAATTATAATACGCAAGGTGAAATCAGGAGCGCGGATCTTCGATATCCGCTGCAGCGCATTAATTCGCGTTACGTTTTATATTTTGCTCGTTTTTCAAGCTGTTGTATTGCAATTTATTAACGGAATTGGATGTCGTAAACTACTACGTAGAGATCCAACTGAATTTTTGGAACGCCGAAATAGTTGGTGATAAAAATAAAAAAAATGAAATGCAATATTCTCAAAGAAATCATGAATCAGTTCTAAACTTTCACCGAAGTACAATAAGACACTTATTAATGTAATTATGAGATCGTGTTTTAATTACAGTTTACTGTGCATTGTATACTTGTAATATGTACGATGTATTCTTTATAAAAATTTCTCGTTGTCCAATGTCAGGCTATAAGGCAAATATACTTCATAAATATAGTTGCGCATCTGGTTAATTTTATGCACTCGTCTTAACTACTATATCTGTACGTTTGAAAAGCTATGAGAAACTGCAACTCTCTCCTATGTGTAGTTGTACAGAAGATTTTTGAATTTAAATTAACCTGTAGCAAGTGCAAAACGTTCTACTATTTAATAATATAATGTGAAAGATAAAACAGCCACTTGTGTATTGGCGGGCAAATTATTTATGCGAGTTGAAGTGAAATTCGAAAGAACTAGCGCATTAAAAAATTAAAAATAACAAATTACATATATGTATACGTTTTGTGTCCCGAGAGTCGAAGATATTAAAGCGAGATCACATGAACTTTCGTTTTTCTGCCGAAAATCTCTTAAGATAATCCGATTTGCGAATTCTAATTTGTCTCCTGCTAAGCATACTTTTTTTTTTGATTATAGCGGGTGAAATTTTTGCGTTACAAATACAGGTTCTAGAATCTAGATATATGTTTCTCAAATTAATTAGGTGTTATAATAAAGATAAAAAAATATAGAAACACATGCCATTTTTTAGTTCTGATCAACGATATAATTAATTCTATATTATGTAAACTCGTTTCGTTTATTCAAGCTCACATTCACCGACCAGAATTAAACAAAAACTTGTGGGCGGGTCGAATTTAGCTAGCATGAAACAAAAAAAAAACAGCAACAAAAAAATCAGATTCCATATATGTGTGAATAATATTCAACGTTCATACACCCTAGGGTGTCTCAGTTCCTTTTTTTTTTGCACTTCCGACCTCTCTCATTTCTCATTCTGCAGCCTGAAGAATGTGCAGCTTTTTTCGTAAATTGCTTGTTACCGAAGCCTTTCTAGTGCATTTATATACGCTTTTTTTTTTTTGATTTTTCTAACTTTTTTCTTCTTCTTTTTATAAAATCTCGCCACATTTTTCTCACATTTCAACTACATACTTATACGTACGTCGAGGGGGTAACCGCTTGTGAAATACTTGAGACAAACAATTTTTAAATGCTATGAAATACTAGTGAAATGCTCATGAAATGGTTGGGACACCTATGTATCGAGTGGCTACCCCCTCAGGCTTATGAGCCATTTTAACGTATTTTGACCTCAGGAACACGAATCCATCGATTAAATTAAGCCAGGAATAAATTCCATCGAGATATCTCCATTTTTTCACTTTTTGGAGCGATAAATTGGCGATAACTAGATCAATTTTATAGATAGATCAATTTAACTTGCAGATTCGTGTTCCTGAGGTCAAAATACGTCAGAAAAGTGTCCTACGATCGATTAAAAAAAATGTCGATTTTTGACCCCAAAATCGACAAAAATCTAAGGTATACCCCTTTGGATTTTTTCAATTTTTGGGCCAAAAATGAAGTATTTTTAAAATCGATTGTAGGACACTTTTCTGACGTATTTTGACCTCAGGAACACGAATCTGCAAGTTAAATTGATCTATCTATAAAATTGATCGAGTTATCGCGACTTTATCGCTTCGAAATGAAGATATCTCAAAGGGATTAATTCGTAGCTCAACTTAACTTTCAGATTCGTGTTCCTGAGGTCAAAATACGTCAGAAAAGTGTTATACCATCGATTTTAAAAATACTTGATTTTTGGCCCAAAAATCGACGAAAATCTAAGGTATACCCCTTTGGATTTTTTCAATTTTTGGGCCAAAAATGAAGTATTTTTAAAATCGATCGCAGGACACTTTTCTTACGTATTTTGACCTCAGGAACACGAATCCGTCAAGTAAATCAAGCTGGGAATAAATCCCATCGAGATATTTCCACTTTTTCACTTTTTAGAGCGATAAATTGGCGATAACTAGATCAATTTTATAGATAGATCAATTTAACTTGCAGATTCGTGTTCCTGCGGTCAAAATACGTAAGAAAAGTGTTATACCATCGATTTTAAAAATACTTGATTTTTGGCCCAAAAATCGACGAAAATCTAAGGTATACCCCTTTGGATTTTTTCGATTTTTGGGCCAAAAATGAAGTATTTTTAAAATCGATGGCAGGACACTTTTCTGACGTATTTTGACCTCAGGAACACGAATCCATCGATTAAATTAAGCTAGGAATAAATCCCATCGAGATATTTCCATTTTTTCACTTTTCAGAGCGATAAATTGGCGATAACTCGATCAATTTTATAGATAGATCAATTTAACTTGCAGATTCGTGTTCCTGAGGTCGAAATACGTAAGAATAGTGTCCTGCGATTGATTTTCAAAATACTTCATTTTTTACCCCAAATCAAAAAAATAGTCAATTTTGAAATGCTATGAAATGCTCATAAGATGGTATGAAATGGTATGAAAGGGCGTAAAATCGCGTAAAATAGATGTGAAATGTGAAATGGTTGGGACACCTATATATCGAGTGGTTACCCCCTCGACGTACGTTCATATTATACATATACGTATATCGGGGTGGAAGCATTTTACCGACCGACAGCTATCGGTAAGCGTTATTTAATTATCTGCTATTTTTCTGGCTGACGCACAGTGATAATTGTTAACCCGAAAGGCGTTGAATCCACGGGATTTATTGGCCTGCAGCTCGCAAATGAGCAGATCGCGCATTTGTTTGACACGCGATCGTCGCAACGCTGTGGTGTAATACCTACTAAAACGTATAATATAAAAATGATGTAATTCCGTAATCGTGAATATTAACACACATAAAACTTGATTATGCGTTAACGTGTCTTATTGATTAACTCACAAGTGGTCAATTTTTTAGAATAACAAAATGAAAAAAAAAAAATGTTCAAATCACACAAACTACAGCGGCGGATATATTCTACTAAAACCTGTGCGACGTATAAATTTTAGAGGTGATCTAATTATTGGAATTAAAATACGTGTCTCCGGGTATGTTTTTAATCAAAGATGAAAATAAAATTAACACACGAGATATCGCTCCCAGTATTAGAAAAGTTTTTTTGAATATTGATGCGATGATTTAACATTCACGCGTTCAGCTTTCATTCACATTTCCAAATTATCCGGTTCTGATTTTTTGGCCACCTAGCATATATTTTACGCAATTAATGTGTGTTTCGAGATCGTAAAAAAAATCGAGTTTCAGCAAAATCCGACCGGAAATGAATGCAACAACTAAAATTCATTTCCTGCCCGAATAATCTTTTTTTTTTAACAAACGTCAACTTTATCTAGTTATATTACATGGCGAATTGAAAGTGCCGATTTATTTTTCATAAATCTACATTTTTTATATCATACATTTTTTTTCATCAAATAAAATCCTCTCTCAGAATTAAATATGTATAACGCTCCCAGCTTTCATCATTTTCAAAGTTACCGCAGAACCGTCCTTGTTTTGAACTATGGATGATTTTTTTTTTGTTTTCTAATATCTGCAAATTAAAAATATTTCCAACTAATCACCCGCGTTACGCTTCGACGATTCAGGTTGAATTATACCGGAGCTAAACGTAATACGAGTAACGATTCATAAGATGGATGAAGATAATTATACCTATGGGAAGATGAGGTAGACTTAACGCAACGAGTGCGTATAATCGAGCGAGAGGTGAAAGAAAAAGAAAAAGAAAAAGAAAAAAAAATACTCCGAGTACAAATAATAAAATCGATAAAAAAGAAAAAGAAAAAAAAAAAAAGAAAACGATTGCGAATAGTGAACAAGGCGCCTGGGGGCCCTCACCGAACTGCCATTCACTTTCCAATCCTGAAGAAAGTGCAATATTCTTAACCAACTCGAGGTCGATGCCTGACCCCTGCAAGTATAGATATTCCCGTGTTCCCGTCGATCCTCTCAGCTCTTTCACTGCTACCAGAGGGTGCCTCCTGATGTGACGTAATACTTAGAATCTACACAGACATTTTATCAGATCATTTTTTTTTTGTTTTTTCCAATTCAGATTCTCTGGTGCCTGTTGCAGGCATATAAGATCCTATTTTGCAGGATCCTATAAGAGTTCCGTTTTTTTACACGAAACCCTAGAAACGATAAAATATCTAATATAAATCGGTAATTCCGGCTGGAGCTGCCGATTCATCTACGATCTTACGCCATATGCGGTTCCGACAAATCATGTATACTGCACGTGCCGAATAATTTTTCAATGTAAACCCTGCCCACAGAAAAAGAAATTTCATAACATTATCATAATAGCTAACGGAATTTCTCAGCATCCGCATCAATTAGGTCACCGAACCATACACATATGTACGCGATATAGATATAATAAAAATTATAGAAACGAATGCTGTTTCGCACGCACCTCGCTCTTTTTGGAACTATTTTAATAATCCTCAAGGAGTAGGCTAGCTGTAGGAGGTATACCCACTTACTTTCAATTTAGTCTCCCCAGATATAAACGTATAAAAAAAATTATTTTTCAGAGGAATCAGAACAGTGAAAGTAAATACAATATAATATCTACACTCACACATTTCTCGAACTGGTGTTGGTTTAATATTATATCGGTCCCAGCTATCACGGTATACTATAAATATACATGTGTATACATATACACGTCATATGAAACGAGTTTTTAATTCTTCTTGAATAATATCTTGAATTCGCTGTCAAAATTTCTTATAAAATTTTTATTTTCTCGTATAACTCTCACCTTAATTTATGCGACTTGTAGTTATAATACGGCGGCAACCGTGTTGCATCTGATTATGTTATATACCTCGATACTTCCTACTTCCCGCGCATATAACGCACTATAATAATCCTATAGTTTTAACATTTTTTTCAATTTATATTATATCAAAGAAAGTATATTTTCAGAGCATGAAATCCGTAAAAACGTGACGATTTATCGCCAAAATATTTCGATTCTTCGACGCTTGTTACGCAATAAATCTGTGTATTTCATCTAGTTTAACAAGCGGTTCGGTAATACTATACGTTTTTTTGGATACACGTTTTGAAATCGCGCATCGTTGTATAGCTGACCGTAATACGCCCCGCATGTACGTTTTATTTTATTTCATTCCATTTCATTTTGATTTTTATTTTTTTACGCCACGCCACGAGGGGCCGAAGATGGTACTTGTGGCAGGGGGCCAACAAGTATTTAATATCTTTTAACGGTCAAAGGGCACTCTGCAGACTGTAATTTATTATTCACTAAGGATTTTCAACGTGTAATATACAATAAGCGTGCAAAAACTACGGGAGTAATATTATAAGTAGCGATGCATGCGGCGGTACGGTGTATAATGTTTAACTGCACATGTAGATATTACATCAGAATAAGCTCTGCAGCCACGCAATGAGATCACTTTTTTTTTTCTCTCCAGTCATGAAAATCTCCGCAGTTATATACAAACGACACACGCATAATATGGTTGAAGTTGAATCTTGTTAGCGCCGTTGCAAGTATATAATGATAGTATGAATGCGACTGTAACCAACGACCGCGACGTTGATAATTCGAAATCGTAACTATTTGAATTTTAATTGCAACCGGTCAACCGGAAGTCGCAGCTGTCAAACATCGGGCGTCGAGGCGATATTTCTAATCATGCAATGTAAATTCTAGCGTTGCTGCAGTTACACTTTCGATGGTTGATAATGACGATCGAATATGCGCGATTGATTCGATGCAACAGGTACAAAATCATAGACATTTACGAATTACTTACGTAACCGAACGGCAATTCCTACGACTTTGCTCTGTGACCCCTAAAACCTACTTTCTAACTGCATTCTGACCTCACATCAATGCGAAGCGTGTCGTCTGGTCCATATAGAGGAACAGACATCATCTCAACCCCACAATCGGTGATAAAAAAACAAGAAAAAAAAGGAACAAGCGAAAGAAACTATAACCTCATGACTGGATAACGTCGTGGGAATAGGAACAGGTGTCATTTATGTCTTCGCAAGATATATTATGTAATTGACTTTGACAGCTGGCGAGTTTTCCGGTTTTTGTTTTTTGTGTAACGACGTGAAATCTTAGTCGAATCCGCAACCTGAATCGAACGCGGAAATGTGAAACGGATTTATGATGTCATTATAGAGATAGACGGAATTTGTTTTGTTAAATTATGTGACGCGGACTCGAATTATGAATTAGTTGAGATAATTGTAGGACCAAAGTTGTAGCCGTATTATACGAGACCTTATATTTAACCGCGCCGTCGACGTGTAATGAGGATAAATTCAACGGTTGTAATTTTCTCTTGTTACACGGGCGAGTTGTATGATACTTTGTACCTTCCTGGTGATTATTAATCACCGATTACGACTCATTTTCACTCTCCGTATTCGCGCATGAGACATGAATATGTTGTAACGTGGTTCAGACTCGAGCGTATACGTTGCAAACTAATGACTTAGATTAACCGATTTTGCTCCGATTTTTACAACCCACGTTCATCACCGTTATTATTTTCGTAACGTCATTAATAGTAACGGGCGAACTGTCCAGACGCCTGACATACGATAATTATAGAAAATGATGAAGAAGAAACTTCGCAAGGAATATTTTATCTCCCACGGAATGATTAGCAACGAATTTTAAAGTAACAATTATACGTTGCAAGTTACAGGACATTGCGAATGTTGAGATTACATGCCAATCGATTTACATAATTTGAAATACCTCAGCCTTCGTCCTCGCAAATGAAATTTTGGTGTATAAAATCAGTAATTCCCATATCTACGATTTTTTACGCCTTGTAAGATCGAAAGTTTTGTTGCGGAGGAACAACCTCGGTCCACTTTACCAAAATTCTTTGGAGAACATCCGGTATTCCAGATTCATATACCGATATTTGTGTGCATAAATTCGTCTATGTTTGCTCTTAGAAATGGAGTTGTAATAAAATAAGTAAACAATTATGTACAGATGTATACATTCGCATTTGCAGGATGTGTGCATACTTTTTAGATAAATGTTAGTCATTTATTTATAAACTGTTACCCAATCGATTTCTACTCATATACGTGGAAGGTAACGCGCGTTTAAATAGTTGGCCGTCATCGTTTTAAAAAGTTTTAAAGACGCGTGCGAATTACACTATTATATACAGTAAAAATAAAAGGATATTTTTTACGTAGCTCATATTATGCACGTACATGAGAGCCAGAAATATGTGTATCAAACTTCCGGTAGACACGCGCCATTTTTCCGAGCTTTCTTTGCGACCAATTGCGCGAATCGCTGCGGTGGCTCTCTCGACATTGTTTACTAAGTCAAGTCGCGCGAGGTACGCGAAGAGAAATTAGTCTTCACAGTGGGCGTGTTGGTCTTACCAGACTCCGATGTCCCTTACTAGGTATGTCAGTCTAACCGTGAGTCTCATCTGCGTCGCAGGAAAAACGGTAAAACGGATAAATCATATACCTATAACGTATGTGCAGGGTACGTGTATCATTATCGGTCTTAAAAACTGGATCGATCATCGGACGTTGTAAAGTTTTTTTTTTTTTCTTCTTCTGATTTCAAAGCCGCGTTGCGTGTGAATTTTGAAACGCGGAATTGTCGGTAGTACCGGAAATTGGGCGGGCAAAAATAATAAGAAGATTTGAAAACGTGTCGTGCGGGTTTGATATAGTGTAATCCTGTTCAGAGTCAAGCTCGTAATGCGCTCGTGATATAAAAGCAAATCCTGTGGAGTGGAGGTAAAACAGCGGCAGGGATTCTGGTCACCAGGATCAGAAAAACTTGTTTTCGAATTATAAAGAGTGGGAGTCCAGAGCTCACTGACCCAAACCCGGTGAGTGTGATGTTCGCTTTTTTTTACATCGTTCGTCATCGTCGTTATTTATAACTGCCGGAGGGCGTAATTCATACTTTTCTTCTTTTTTTCTCTCGCCAAATTAAGAGTACATCCCAGAAAACTGCTGAAAACAATATCAGAAAACAATCTGGTTAAAAAACAAATCGGAACATTTCAATTTTCATTTTTTCCTCCTTTGTAACGTTCTACCATTAGTCACGATATACGTCGGAGGCCCACCATTTTTTTTTAACAATTCGAAGCTCTTCGTCTTTTTTACCGGATGATGAAAAAAAGATGGTGGTAAAAGCTATTGCGTGATTTATTTTCGCATTACTGCGTTAATTGAATATGCCCTGATCAGCATTCACGATGGGTTCAAATCGGACCTTCAATTTATTACCTCCCCATTAACCCAGTAGCTTCTCACATAATCATCGAGTATTTCAACGTTTTACCTTCGAATTATATGAGAGAATAATGAACGCGTGCAAGGAGCGTTAATTGTGCCACTTCGGATAAAATTATCTACGATTACCGTATCAATGGTACACCACCTTGATAAATGGATTGCAACAAATTGAAGAAATACAAAAAATAAAATGAATGATACGTTTTATGAATATAGATGGTGCGGTACACCTTGCACGCATGACTAACGACACGAACCGAAGAATCGTTTTATTCTTCATCGCATGAATGAGAGAAAACTTTGAATTATCCACACATACATTTTTTTGTCCACGCGGAATCTGCTGTAAATGTTAAGATCACACGGGTAAAAAACGTATAGGGAGCGAGGAGCGAGGCCAACGATTATCAAAATTAACTTCGCATGCTCATTAGCTAATTATCTAAGAACAAAAAAACAAAATGAGATAAACTAGGTATTATGAGAAGTCAATCACACTTTGCTCCACTTACCGTCATATACATCGATAGAATTGAACAACGCTTGACCTTCTAATCCGCGCGAGTTGTTGCGGCCGCAGAAGACTTTGTCAAGTTACGGGATAAAATATAATACGTAGCTGTATAGGTCATGTATACGTCGTTGTCCTTGAGGGGTGCACGAAGACTTTCAATAAACAGGATTACATGTTAGATACTTTCAAAAATTGTTTGCCATAAAAAGGCATCGCTTAGGGCGGTCGATTACGCTGACAATTTATTATCCTTCTTATCGATGCTATAATGAATATCCTCATGTGGTTCGATCTCATGAAATGTATTCAGGACCTACAACGTTATTATCAGTAATAAATCTGAGCATAAAATTAACTAGTCGAGTTTCGAGGTTAAACGAGCGCTTCCTTTATTGTATATCACGTTATCTACGATCTGATTGGCATTCTATTTTCATACTTACACAAACTTTCTTCACCTTTCTCTCTTCATAGTTTATTATGCATCATTGAACCTCGTCGATTCAAGTCTAGGACGCTTTTCTATACCGACGTTAATTCAGTTTTACCAAAAAAAAATGTAAAAAAAATAAATAACGTGCAAGCGCGCTGCTTTCCAGGGAACTCCCATCCTGAGAGTTGATTCCTTCTTTTTCTTCGCTCTGGTACATTTCGCTTTTTCGGGTTTTTTTTTCCGTTCCATTCAAATGAAGCGCAGCGTGTTAATACGAAAGAAAAAGTTGAACTCATATACGTAGCGTATAATAATTTCATTTTTCTATATTTATTTCGGCATTAAAATGTAGTTTAAGACATTGATTGGGTTCGAGTAAATTTTTAACTTGCGGTGATTTTCGCTGCAGATTGCGGATTTCCTCAGAAGTTTGTGAGGTAACAAATCCATCTATAATATGCGTCGATGTGGTAAATCAGATGAAATAAAATGTTTATCGTGTGTATTACACGTATTTTAAGAACCAAAAGCCACTCGGTTGGTTTATAATTGTGCAAGATATCGAACGCCGAACGTGTCCTGGAAGAAAGTAAGATAAATATCCTGTTCTCCGGTTGTTCGTTTGAAGTTCGTTGAAATTTTTCCTTATTCCCCGAGCCGTGTCGCACGGGTTCTTCTACATTACGTAAGTGCAGCAAAATATAATAATTATATGCGGATCCGGACTGCTCTCTGCCGCGCTTGCTTTAAAGATCATCGTCTCTCTGCAGAGGATTAAAAAGTCCGAAGAGAGTTGTCGAATCTACTAGTAGAATCACTTACACATATTCACCTTTCATTTTCAAGGTATCTATATGTGTATACCTAGAATATTCAACGAACGCTTCTCTATTCGTTTACGCAGACCTTCACCACGAGGCGCCACTTTACACGACGCAGGATTGCAGGCCGCGTCCTTCGATGAAATATTATAAGTTTTGTGTCTGACTATTCGTGCAATTTATTTTTGGATATTCAATTAACGCGATCAATGCACTTCTCGAACGGCAAATCAACTTTCGAATAAAATAAGAAATAAGAAATAAATACGAAAACCTGACCGCATAAATTCGTCAGGTAGTTTACGACATACGTGCAGATCACGGAAAAATACGCGCCCACTAAATATTCCGTTCCATTTTGCCGAATTCAGAAGTTATAATATTAACAAGTTTTTTCCTTGATTCGTTGCTAATAATTTATTGGACCAAAAATATCGGAGATCGTTATAAAATTTATTCGTCGAATGCATTTATGAAATTTAAAAAGATTAATTTGCGTAACACTGCAACTCTGAAATTGATTTTCCTTTTTTTTTTTGTCCTAATCTTCGGAAGTAGAGAGTTGACGATATTCTAAACCGTTGATGCATATCATTACATTAAATTTCAGATAATCTGCCTCAATTAAAAATAATTTCGAAGATCGAGAAGACGGTACTGATGCATTTTTATTACATTATACATTCCCTTGGGTATCGTTATCTCTTTGAATCTGGAATATTTATGATCGTCGACGCGGCGTTGAAGTCTCTGCATAGGCAGGCACCTATATCACGTATTTATGGTATGTAATGAGATTAGGCTGTTTTTATATTTCAACAAGTACGAGGTATAAAAAAAACTGTACGATAACAAGGCACGCACGTGAAAGGTGCTCGAATTTAATTAAACTAATTAAAAACCACATATGTTACTCTGTTTAATTTTTAAACAATTTCCATTTTTTAGGTATTAACATCAGTTAAACTATGCGAATAATAATAAATGTAATTTGAAAATTGTAATCCGTTTCGTTAAATACTGATTCAGATCCACGTAATGAAAAGGAAGTTTTTTTTTTTTTTACATCGGATACGATTTCACGTATACATAAATCGAGTTCGCAAGTATTTAGCATAATGATTCCGGTTTTATTGTACAGTCTTTGTAAAAAATTTTCTCGCATAAACTTGAAAATATAAATTACACGTTCCATTATTCTGCGTCGGTAAAACAACGCGATTTACTAGTGAAGCGCGGTAATAAAAACGTATACATATAATACCATAATCAAATCTTAAATCGAGTAATTTGTATTCCAAGTCACGTATACGTTTCATAGAACGGTATTTGTTGCTACGATCAGTCCCGTTTAATCGTATAAGTAGAGTCAAGTATTACGTACATAATATGAGGCGTAACCATTATAATCCTGGATTAAATTTGATCCTTTATTAATTTTTTTTTCATTTCTCTTTCTTCCTGTCGAATAAAGCATGCAGAAACGAGTTCGCACGTCTCGGTTAAACTCCGGTTATTCGTTTCTAGCTTATGGATTAAATATTTTCTTTTTTTGTTTTATGCGTTTTTTCCTCTGCAAAAACCTTTGTAATATGTAAAACCGGCTCGTCGAGTCACGTGCGAAACTACATAGCCCGCTGCTGCACGTTCACTTACGTCAATTTATATGGTTTCTGGACTTACAAACTTTATGCTTCGCATTGCAGCTATTATACCACATAGCAATCATAGAATATACAAACAGCGCACTGCAACCATTACGCAAAACTTTAATCCACTCTTCCGATTTGGAGAGATTTGCAAGTTTCGTAAGAGAAAGGTGATAATTAAAGATAAATAAGATATGAATCCATATCATATGTATATTATACATTATATTACATATATCCACACTTTTGCAATTATAATTATTTCACTGACCATGTTTGATTAAATTTCTAGCTAAATTCGAGGATATTTTACTCCACCCAATTTTATATGCAATTATGCGCGCGGCCTTCGCATCGTTGCAATAAAAAAATTATTAAATTAAAAACCTAACCGCCCATATGTTCAGCACGCCCTTACTTATTCACTAGTCTATAATTTATTTTATTTTCAATTGATTCGCTGAAATTTTTTTCTATAACAATAATAATAATCATCATATTATTATTATTACGGTGTATATAGCTGCTCTATTAAAATCTACTTATCACAAATACACAGCGATTATTGCAAAATTCGTTTAACTATCTGACTCGTTAGTGATTTAGCTCGTGATGTTTGTTTGAAAAAAAAAATAACAACAAAAAAAGTTCAGTTGTAGACTATACATGTGTATAGTTTTTAGCCCGAGGAGGTTTTCAAAATAATATATTCAGGTTAATTTGAATTTTTTATTTTTCTTTATTCGAAGCTATTGCACAATTGATTTTTTTTTTTTTTTTCAATTGTTTTTTCTTTACGTTTATTTACAGTCGAAATATTTATCTGGCATCTATATTATAGGCATCTGGGTAGATAATCTAACGGTGATAGACGTGGACTGACGAATTTGCAAACATTAACATGTACGATAATTTATTCGGATCAGATGCTTGCTTATTATAACACTCTATTTAATAAATTAGTTATGAAAGAATTATATACCTAATTGTGAAAGACATGCGACTTAGTTATAGTTTATAACAACGCGAGAATTCGAGATTAATTTTATATGTCCGAAATAAATCTGGCGTAATATTGAAACTTGTAATGATATACCGGGTCAAAATTTTTAACAGGTGCCCTCGGGTCTATTGGGTACAAGCAAAACGGAATTTTACGGCATTATAGTATATAAAGTTTACGCAAACTCAAATGTAACATATTACGTATATCTATAGCCAATATAATTATGTACGATGACGAAGGTCAACTCAGACTATCAAAAATGTGGTCAGATAATTTGGATTTTGGTTTTCCTTGTTTTCAATTCCAAATTCATAGGTAAAATTGAACGTTTCAGAGAAAAGAAAATTTTCGATTATAGGTAACGGTGAAAAGTGTCGAAGGCGTTTGAAATTCGTTTGAATTTTTCGTGACATTCGTGCGAGTTGAGTAATGAATCGAATCCCTTTCGTATTTCGGAACTTCCAGGTTGCGATGTGTATATATATAAGAGTGAAGAAAACTTCCGTTCTGTTATTTAAAAAAGGATATCAAAGCTCGTGTGTCGAACGGTTATTGGACAGTGCAGCAGGATACGGTATAAGGTATACAAATATTGGTTATAGTGTTATCCCGAGATATAAGAAGGTGCCACCGTCGAAATCACCCCACCTACGAAGCTACCGCGGACTCCAGCAAGATACCCATACTCACATTCGCTGACCGCAAGACATCGAAGTTACCTCTCAGGAGTCTCTCAAACGAGGCCTATACGCCGCCTTGAACACATCTCCAAGACTTCACGCCATCCCCTTCGATCAACGGTAAGTAAATACCACTGAAATCATTTCATCTCTCCAGCTAAGGTTAGGGTGATAAAATTTTGACACGGATCTTTCACTTCCATCTTTATAAATCCCACAAGTGCTCTCGCGTTCGTCTTGTCAGAGAAATATTGATTCAACTTTTAAAAAACGTTCTTGTCTATTTTTTTTTTTTTTGCCTGTAGTGTGATCATTTTGATGTATGGTATCCGACCGATTGGTTTTTTTTTTCCTCATCGTAGGCCGAGATGATTTATTATCTTCTCTAGTTTTTTTTTTTTTTCTCTGCTCGCTCGTTGAGAAGCTCTCGATTTTTAAAATCCTTTCATCTATACTGCATAGCTGCTGTCTCTCTTGACCCACCTTCGAATAATTTCTCGATTTCTCTTCGCTCATGTGCAATAAATATAAAATTAATTCGACGACGACTCTGCAGTTAGGTTGTGTATAGGTATATATAGTTTTCGAACGATCGACGGACCCCTTGGCATCCTTTCACTTAATTGTATTTACCTACGGATTTGATCCTTGCTCGAGAAAAGATCTGGATCGTATTAAAACGTGGAAGTTGTTACGTATTCTATTGTTTGAAAAATTATTTTGCCAATCGTATAATCGTTTAATTTTCACAGGTGGACGCTAAATTATCAACATTGTTATTTTATCATTGAACGAGATGAGACAAGCGTACATTTTATGTGGGCTGTTCGCCGCAGTTGCTGTTGTAAACGGTTTGCCAATCGTCAAGCGAGAAGCCGACGATTTGAGCCCTCTCAACGAAGTGAGTATTTTAATATATCGATACTGCAAGTCTTTGAAAATATTTTTTCAGTCATTTTTCAGCACCGGTTTCTGTCCCGAAATCTACTAAATATAAAGTTTCAAGTTCAAGAACTGTGAAGAAATTAGTCCGAAGAGTAGCAACATTGAATTTGTCAGTTTTTTTTTAAACGAATGTCGTTTGGTTTACCGGTTGCGTAAGAAGTGTCATGGCGGCCCGGCCTCCCCACCCTTATATTCAAGGGTATCGGTCACAACAAATCGTAGACAATATCTAGACGGTCCTGGTTTTCTTTAGATTTAAATGCCGTAACATATCTCGTCGGTTAATTTGAACAAACTTTCATTTTCAATCACAGCGAATGGGTGTAAAAGTATGAGCTTCATTTTCCTATAAAGATATTTGATAAAAGCTACGGGATTTCATTTCAAATGAAAGCATAGAATGGAAGAATTTCGGATCGCCAATTTTCGATATCGGTCAATTCTGTTCGGTCAGCAATCGCGTAAACTTACCAACGACTAGGAACGAAACAGAGTGAGTTCGATAGTGAAAGTAGTCGTCAAATGGTCCAGTCAATACTTATCTCAGTCACAGTATAGAGAACCATACATACGTGAACATACACGTAGAATGAGCGTGTGAAAAAAAAAAAATATCCATGAACCTCGCGTCGCGTACATATACGAGTATATTTATGCATCCTCGCACCGGCTGCAATCTGGGTTAAATTCTTCGTTCAACGTTCTATATTCTCTGCAAACTAATATCTATGTATATCTATACATACTTGCACATATTTATGCATTCATATAATAATTATTGTGCAATCGTAGACTTTTTCTACTATATTGCTGCTTCACCTGCAGCGTGATATTCTTATACATATTATATATTTTTCCCAACGTCATTTCTCGTCAGAAAATGCGAATTTAAAATTACCGCATCGATGTGACATCGCGTATTTCAAAGTTCATGTACGTTACAGTAAAATTGATATTTCAAAATCTCGCAAAAAAAAAAAAAGAAGTGAAAAAGAAAAATGCTGATGCAACGTGCGTCCACACTTTTACAGTATTACATAAAAATTAAACTCTCTTTTTCGGTATCAAGTTTCATTTGGAAAACTTTCGAAGAAGACCTCTCATATCACTACAGATATGCAGGCGTTCGAAATTCGAAGATCGACGTGTATCGGATGATGGGATAATTTCTTTTTCAACGATTTATATAGTCTAAGTTTGTCCCATGCGGAACCTGGACTTGCGAAAACTTTCTCAAATACTATTGGAACCTTTGCGTATGTAACTAGTTAAATTCATACTATGAGTATATATGTATAGTAAATATTAGTGAGGACATCTCTTGTATATTAAGTTACATCATAAATCCCTCCGTCACCGATCAGCGCGTTGATGAGGCGAACGAAAGTTGCGCAAGTTAGTTGTACAAAGCCGAAATGTGATGTTGCATACGGAATGGTTATGGCTATTTAACGAGATGAAATTCATGAATTATTTTAGTTGCGTTTAAAATAATTCCGAGGTGTTTTTTTTTTTTTTTTTTCTCTCTGAACGACTGTTATAAAAATGTTATTACGGAATTTCGTATAATTTTCAAGGACGTTCGTGCAATCGAAGGGGAAAAAAAATAGAAAGATAATACCTTGTAAAAAAATGGCGAATAGCTTATACGCGCGCTAAAATTATTCACATCGTTTGATGTAAGAAAATTAATAATCAATCTTAAGAGTTTTGTAATCGTGTTTAAGGGGAAAAAAATTAATGAATTAAAAATTTTAATCACCCACTCTCTGCTCATGAATCATGTTATGGTATAGGTCTACATCTTGCAGGCTGACGCAGATACCGTCGCTGATGAGGACAGGGGAGACAGAGATAAGAGGAAAATTGGAATCGTCAAACTTGGCGTCTCCAACGGAATAATCAACTTTGTCTTTGGGGTAAGAAAAATTGAATTATAATCTGCGTTCGTTAATGGAACGTCAAAATTTAGAACAAGGTTTGTGATTCTTAGTGAACTGTGGACTGTGACTAGTGATCCTACCGTACGGTTCAACATGTAATTAAAAAAAAAAAGACATCAATTATAAAGTGCAACTTGGCCACCGTATTATTATTCTTTAGATTTAAACGACTGTAGGACGACGTTCTATGCAGTTAATCTATTAGTTCTGGAATAACTTAAGTCACTTTCTAAGCAGAATTGAGTATACTGAACATAAGTTTTTAAAATTGTATACACTGTGACAACTAATTATGAGTATATAATAGTAAACTGCAGGTGAAGATGATTTTCATTTAATGATACACCACTGAGTTCTTTTTTTTTTTTTTTTTTTTTCAGAAATAATTAAACTTTATTTATTGTTTCTTTTTATATATACGTTTTAGAAACTCGACGCGTTTCTCGACGCAAAGACGAAAGCGATAGCCGTCCTTGACGAAGGAAACAAAGCTAAAAACGCAGCTTTTGGTATCGACAGCAGCCAATCAGCTACGAGTCAATTTATCAGCGACCTGATATCTCAAAAGATCGCAGCTGGAACTGCGAGCATCGGTCCTCTTGTTTCCGGAGCCACGACATTCTTCACAAGCGCTAGCAGCGGCATTGGAAATGCAATTGCATCGAAATTAGGACCTCTGAGTTCGCTTGCAGGAGGACTCACCGGGGGTAATGACAGATGACATATCTTTAGCTATAATTATTAATTTGTTCATTCATCGTTGTATGAATCAATTCTATTTTTTTTCTCATAATCGTATTTCTTTGTTTCGTATAGGTTCAGGCGGCGGTGGTTTGGGGGGTGGTTTCGGAGGTATTTTGTCTTCGAAGATCGAGGCTATTTCGGGTTTGAGCAGCGGAAGTAATCTGGGTGGAGGTGGAAATGGAGGTGGATCAGGAGACGTTGGAGCCGGAATTAACTTCGGAGGTGGTGCAGGTGGAGCCGGCGGTGGCCTCAATCTGGGCGCCTTCGCCAACCTTGGAGGCGCGGTAGGACCATACTGAATGATTACAAATCCGAAATCGGCATTTTAACCCAACTTATTCATCAATCGTCTATGGCGAATTATCTCTACGGCTTTGGCGAAAAATTCATCGCAAATTTAATACGAGACGCTTGATACTACACATTTTTCCACTCTCTATCTCTCTCTCTCGCTCTCTCTCTAATTTCTTCAATTAGAACTGAATGATCTTTGACTATCTTTTTTATTTTATTTATTTTTTTATTTTCATTTATTTCTTTATAACGCGTTTTTTTCTGACCAGATGTTACGTTTGATCGTTTTTTGTAGTCACTTGTTTGCTTAGGTAATTATAATTAAGGTGCGGGCATTTTTTTTTTGTACGACGAGTGATGATGAGATATTGACTGACACGAGCGAGATACCCGAATAGATGAACATTATAATATACAGGATGAAGCTAATGATCTATCACATTAACAGTGGATGAAACTTTTGGATTATTATATTCACACTTGTTTTAATGCTTATTACTTTATAGACTTTCTCGCGGGAGGATAAAACTGGTTTGTCGTATATGATTATCATCTAATTTTATTAAGGCTTGAATGACTTTCGATTTCATTTCAATAATTTCGTGAGCTATCTTTCATCGAAATTCAGTAGCTATGCAGTTTCATGACGAATAACCAAAAAAAAAAGGTAAAAAAATCATTTATGGTGGTAGCATCATGCACGGTATATAGGCTTACGGTTGTTCATCTGTGAAATTTTTAGATAATTTAAGATATTCAATTTGGCTAATTTGAACAGACTTTATGATTTTCAAAATTATTTTCTTTTTAGCTCGGCAGATAAGAGAAGTCCTCCAATAATTCGCTCTTCACGCCCCCCTCTCTCTCTCTCTCTCTCTATCCATCTGGCCATTTCTGTTTAGTGCGTAATCAATTATTGGACCATAAGAGATTTGTAAATAATAAGTCGTCAACGTAAGATTGCGAGGTCATCTTACGTAACCTGTAAATGATGTACATAGCGTTATTGTACGCTCAACAATAAAATCACATTTAATATTTTTATCTAATTTTACATGAAGTACATTTCTTTTTCCTGGCCTTCAATTACGAAAATTTGCTCTTCCTTTATCCTCGATATCCATATTATCCTTAGCCAATTTTATAGCATCGAGTATAAAATTATTATTACGTCGTTTTATTCTATCTTTACAATTCTGATTTGAGTTTCTATTGTCCTTTGACGACCATCAATTCGGTATATTTTTTCTTATGTTTTCCTCGTGTCTTTTTAGGTTTTAAGTGACCATAGCTTTTGCTCTCTTTCCGTTTCGTAATTTTTCAAAGATTTCTATAGGAATTTTGGTCGTCAAATAAAATAAATTTTCTACGCGTTGTTCGCTGTACTTTGTATAAAAATAATGTACACGATTCTCCTTATCATACTTTCTACACACTCTTTTGTAACGAGCAAATCTCCAACCTGGTAAAACTGGCTTCGAAACTTGAAATTAAGGAAGCTAATATTGTCGCACGTAACAAGTTTTAGAGATATGCAAATTTCAATATGTGTATTAGCGGTCAAGATTGGACTTTGATTAGCCAACTCGTAGTATCAAAAATTGCATATAAAATTACTACCAACCTGTATCGAGTGTAGAGTACGACCGCCAGAGGTTGAAATTTTAAATAATCTGACACTATCGTAAGCGAACCAGTTTTACTCCCACGAAGGCCAGTAAGATGAATTTCAGCATTAATATAAAACACCTACCAGTTTTAATTCTAGTTGATTACACTATCACACCTGCTCTGCAACTTACGTTTGATGAAAATTATTTTTATTCATTTTCTAATTTTTTTTTTTTCTCATTGACAAGACGAGCATCACCACAACGACGGAAGACATCCCTGAATTTGATAGGGTTCACGTGTCCTTGGACGTTCCTCCCCCTGTCTTCGGTGGTGGATTTAATCTCATCACCAACATCAGTAAAGTATTGAGCAGCGTGATAACGGTGAGTAATTCTATAACGATCGTCTCTTTTTCTGATCATTTACCTGTTTTTTTTCTTTTTCTTTTTTTTTTGTGGTTTTCATTTGGAACACGATTATATCATGTATATAATGTCGACATCCCTTCACTTTTCGTTGTGCAATCTCAGAGATCATGTAGAATATATACGTGAACCAGTGGCATAGAAATTATGCGTATGAAAAAGCAACGTTTCTTACATTTTTCAAATTAGGATGAAGTAAAAATTAACTAATAAAATCATTAGGATTATGTAAAATTGGATAACTGACTTCAATATTTAGTAGAGTTTAACTATTTCGGTAATTAATGAACTAACTCTGTAATTAATGATCCATTGATTGAATGTCACATGATCTATTAGTGCCTACATTCTGGAGCATGTATAAGCTAATTGATTATGGAAAGCGTACGATTACTCGTCGGCTCAAGGACCTTTTATAAAAATAACACAAAGGATACGATTGTCCTGAATCTACGTGATATAAAAAAAAAACAGTCGATTTCTATTTTGATTGCGTGAATTTTTTTTGTTGTAATTATAACAGTATCGAAAAATTTGGCAATTTATTACGAAAGTTATGATATCATAATTCATATTTCTTTAGTAAGAAATAATATGATTTATTAGTAATCTGCATGAATTGATCGTAAATTTTTACAGAACTCAGCCCGCAGAACACAGAACGTTCTAGAAGTTTTCAAGCCAGTTTTCCGAGGAGCTTTTGCCATCAAAGGTCTGCCCTCCGACAACCCAAAATAAGGGAAAAGGTCTCAAAAAATTATGGAAAACAAGTGGTAGCAGAATTCATGAAGAATCCTCAGAAGCAACAATCAACATTAGTGGACATCCAGTAATATTAATTGTAAAAAGTGTAGATAATTTTTAAACTTCGCTTATTATTTATTATTACCACAGTTCTCACTGAAGAACTCATAGATAATTAATCAACGGTATAATGTCGTACTGTT
Source organism: Athalia cordata (assembly GCA_963932425.1). Classification (NCBI taxonomy): domain Eukaryota; kingdom Metazoa; phylum Arthropoda; class Insecta; order Hymenoptera; family Athaliidae; genus Athalia; species Athalia cordata. Next base: position 19,956,124 of record OZ010628.1, on the reverse strand, counting down.
ATCAGTGTTCAGATTGGGATGCATTGATTTGCAACAAACCGAGTATTTCAGATACAAAATTTAGAATTATTATTATATCTATTTAATATATATCTGGTGCTGAATAACCTTCTCAAAGAGAAGGAGACAATTTCTGAATGGAAAGCAAATCTGGCAAAGATTTTTTTATTAGTTTAATAAGATCAAATATGTTATGGGGAACTAAATCGATGACCAAATTGTTGTATCTAGTTCGAGGCTTATTGTTAGTTTTTTTTTTTTCTATAATATGAGTCATGTTTGTTGTTAGGTGATTTCAGAATTTAGAGATGTTATTTTTTACGTTATGTTTGTAAAGGCGATTTGAAGATGGGTATACCTAAGTAGTTGAATTCTTTTCTACCAAAAAGAACCATCTATACATCGAATCACTATTTAGCATCTACATAATTTTAAGAGTCAAACTGCACGGTGCTGACTGTCACTTATTCTTTTAATTTTTTTGGTTTTCTCAATTACATGATTGCTGTCCATATTAAGTAGAATAGAAGAAAAAATTATTTTGCCCTTCTGGCAGAACTTGAGGCTCAAATTTTTTTGAATCACGTTAGAGCTCTCCGTCAGGAAAGCACATTTCTCAAAAATGAAAACAATTCAAAAGACTAAATTTTCGAATTACATTTAATTTGGATTACCCTAATTTTGATACTTTGCAATTTTCATCGCATTTCAAGAACACGCCCTTCTGGAAAAAAGTATCACTTTTTTCTTTGCCGAAGTTATTCTGGTTCTTAGCTCTCGATGTAATATGCGAGAAAATCTGGATCCGATTCACGAATCTTTTGTTATACGATCTAGATTACATTTGTAATGTAAATATACACTGTCCAGACTTATCATAGTCTATCGATTAGTTTATTCAATTTCCCTGTCTTTGAGCTACACATAGCGCGTGTTGATGAGAACATATAATTATGTAGAGACGTTGAAATTAGAGGTAATATGCAGTTAGATGTTAATATCCGCATATCCGTCGACTTGAAAAATTAATAAATGCAATGTGCACGTGCAACTGTTACATATATTTGTACGCATGAATTAGTATATAATAAAACTGGTTACCAAGTTGAATTTGATTTTTCCGGAAATATCACTTTCCGGGTATAATAGATGTACATTATACCTACACGGGGAAAGCAAAGTGAACGCACCGTAATGAAAATTTGATACACTTGTAGAACATGCAATACGCATCTGCGATAGGATAAGCGATTTATAAATTATACAAGTTGCGGTTGCAATTTTATACAAAGTGAAGACGAACCGATAATTAAATAATTTTACTTTGGCACGGTTGATTACTGAATACATATTTCCATTCAAAGAAAAATTGACGGAGGGGGATTAATTGTGCCGTCAGTTCATTGGCATCTTCTTATTCAGCCACCAGGGTGAGGTGAGTGGATAAATTTTATGAATCTTTTTTATTTTTTTATCTATGTTACATGGGAATTCCTGTTCTACCGCGATGACCGCGTGACCGAATAAGATACACAAATACGTGGGTAATCGTGCATCGTATTTTTTTAATGAGCGATTTCGTAAAAACTCGCAATACGTACACCATAATTACGAATGAAGTATGAGTCGGAAAAAATTGGATTTTTGCCAAATTTATGGTTCTTTGGCATCGTTTGCATCACACTCCGTTAATCACCTCGGTAGCACCTTGTCCTTCTGTCGTCTAAAAATAGCTGATTTCTCTCTATGAATTTTTACCGCAAACCATGGCTTGCGCTTTCGTCTAGCTAACTGATGCGGTAATGAAGGTGTGCAATGAACAAACTGGCAGGGATATTTTTTTTCACAAATACGTATATTGTATATACTATTATAAATAACCTCATATACTCTTCGTATTTTTTGAATTTGGAAATACGCAGGATTCAGACTTTTATCGGAAGTAAGTAAAATGTACGGCGGATAGTGACATTTTTTTATTCCAATTGTGGATTGAACATGAGGTGTTGTTGTGAATATCGGTGAAGGACATTCTGCCTTTATTCTCAACCTGTACAGAGTTTTTTTGCGCCAACCTACGAGGAATTATTTAAAAATATTCGGGAAGTCGCGGAGACTTTAATTAACATATTCGTTATTGCAGAAATTATTTACCAAGTTTTAAAAATTTTCAAACTTCCGTGCTACAAGGTATTAGGTATACAATACGATGTCCTTTATGCGTAATTAACTTCCTGAATTTTCATTATCAACCGCGCTTATAGAATCTAATTATTCTTTGGTTACATAAGACTGTATGAGAGCAGGCCGAAAAACATGGTGATGGCTAAGTTTATGACTTTTTTTCTTATTTTGTAATCCTTGTACGTTTTATGAATCTTCTCACCTGCACTGTAGATGTAATTGGAAGTTACCTTACACGAGTCATTTATTAGGTACGTCCACAATTTGCACATCGGTTTAAAATAAGGAGTGAAAATTTTTCATATTCTCCATATGCAGTCTACTTCATTTTAGCCTCGATGATAACAATTTTAAAAGTTTTTTTTTTTTTTGTATTTGAGAATTAATTGCGGCTGCTGCAGATATTTCATTTTACACGTAAAACTGACCATTCCATCAATGGCGGTTGAAAATAAGAGGCGAAAAATTACCAATGGAAATAAAAAGTTGACGCGAGTATACCACAGGTCATACTTGAGGCGTGTCAGAAACATGCAATACCTATGTTGTATAATTGCCAGTCGAAGAACGAGGTATAAAAATTCAAGAGGCCTTTGCCCGCGACTGTCATGGCGCCCCGAGTGCAGATGGAACTCATTTATGGAAGCTACACAATTACCTGCCCATACTGTTCATCAGTGAATCTTAATTATCGAACTAAAAATGCTTTATGATTAGTAAAGTGAGAACGCTTTGCTGAGCCATATTTAGGTAATTATCATGAAGACTTTTCTCATCTAAAAAGACGAATAAACGATCTACATGATGGCCTCAAAAAAAAAAAAATGTTAATTTTGAAATGTGAATAAAAGCTGAACGCTCGAGCGAACTCTATCTGACTTTTTTGTTCTAAAATCTAGAAGAAAAAATAGTTCCCATGACGTATTTGAAATTTTCAAAAATTTCTATGATCGTTTTCGTTGTTTGCAAAAAAGTAGTTCACAAAATCACCCAAAAATTCAAATAACGTTTTGAAACATTACAGTTACGCTCCTGTAGAAACAAATCATAGTGAGTAAAATTTGTGACGGAAGAAAGGATGTGTGTACGTACCTATATTACCTCGGGGTACCGAGATACCAGGAAGTTTAGCGATATCTGGTGTGCAAATTTTTCACGAATCACCATACAGTATGATGTATGAGCTGTAATAAAGGTAACCTTGAAACTGTGCAGACTTTATGAATATGAAGTACCTCATTAGAGACACTCATAACCAGATGAGTTGTAACGTATGTAAAATTGACAATAAATAAGAAAAAAAAAGAAAAAAACAACGTGAATCCACTGGACAATCCAACCCAACCTTCTATATATTCATCCCGAAAAGTTTCGCACTGGTTTTAGGCCGAAACAAATTCTTAAATAATCAATTGCTCTGTGGTTATATGCATAACTCTTAATGTAAAAGTATTTCCTTCACTTCGCAAAGGTTCAATTAAATCTTCGAATTTATTATACGTTTTTAATTTCGTACGTTGTGAATCTTCTTTTTTTTTCGCGTTGATATTTTTGTGCTTTTCACGTGCTCGTGATCATGAACGATTATTTTATGCTATTCGTGGTGAATGAATTTTGAAATTTCAGGCGGATGATTCACCAGTTGAACTCGGTACCACCCAATATCGTCCTAAGAATTTATTTGGCAACGATCATCCGTTTGTCACCCGTCAGGTAGCTGATTCCCATACCTACGACGAGAAGGAATGAAATATCTATCGTCCAGAAGCGAGTAGATCGAGTCGTAAAAAATGTAGCCGACCTTGGCGGCCGGTTGCGGGGACTTTGGAGCCTACTATACGATACTCCCGGGCCACATCTCCTCAGTTCTGGGCAATCCGCTGTTCGACAAAATGCGTTCGCCAGTATATAGTAGTGCCCTGCAGTCAAAGCTTGGCTTGTTTCAAAGAAGACTGCGGTTAGGGAGGTAGGAGTTGTGAAACACGCAGGTTCGTGTCTTAATGCATCCTTAAACTTCGGTGCATCTAGAATTATACCCACACCGGATGCAGAATATAACCACCTACCTATACCGATATACATACATACCTACGTTTCGCAAGGAATATCGTCGCTGCCATAAACGTCAGGGTGAATTTGGCAACAGCACACGGAATATAACTGCAGAAATTAAAGTCGAACGTCAATTTCATCCTTTTAAGTGAGTCTCTCATTTTATGCAGGCATTGCCATTAAATCAGTAGTTTTGTCATATGTATTATTCGCAACGGATTCAACAATTTTATCTGTCCATTTTTATTTTTTTTTTGATTGATTGTGGCACGTCTGGGCAATTATCGGACTTATTGTCAGTTGGGCAACCGCGTGGCATATTTTCATTCTCAAGATTTATTCATCATTTTCAATTGCAACATTATTTTATAGACTGCAATTGTGCTACGGCCTTACGATTTTGAAATATCTTAAATCAAATTTATTAACACGTTCACCTGCAAAACTGGTTTCACTCCGATAATTGCATTTGGATTACCTACTTTTTTTCATTCATTATTAAGGCAGATTTCTCTGCAAAAGGTCAAGCCTTGTAACATATACCTACTCCAAATTTAAATTTCCATGAGGTCCTGATTTTTATTGGTTCCTCAAGTTCTATTCTGATCGTTCAGTTCAATCGATCAGAGATCGCATCTGGATAAAAACGGACTTGATATCACAACAAGATTGTGTGCTATCATCTCTACAGCGAAAGTGAAGGTGCGCCACGTTATAATTCGACACGTGTTCTCTTTTATTATAGTAATTCGAATAGGAATCACTCAGCCTTCGCCTTTTGGTTGAACACCGGTTCCGAAAATGTGAACTTGTTCGTTTCATCTTTTTTTTTCTTTTTGATCTTTTTTTTAACACGTTTTACCAAATGTTTCAGAAAGAGTGGCTCGATCGCACGTGCCAAACTGGATTTCTATCGGATCGAGGAAATCGGTAAAGTCTCGCAAAAAATATCAAGGTAGGCGCAGCCGTTATATGGGACAACCTTTTTTTATAGGATCGACAAATCGATTTATATCGACAAATTTTAAAGCTGGTATTTCGACTCGGGTCACCGTAAAAAAAAAAGAAAATGTTAATTTGGATTATATAATTTGAAACATAAAAAATTTACGATCTTAAAGTTGTTGAATTTCGTCATTCCGTGCAAAGATATTTGTAATTAAATTTTATTGTCCAAGTTGCGATTATTGTCCGATTGATTTTCGCTTTCAACTTGTATATTATCTAATATACATAACGTTATTACGCATCTTATGCGCGTATGACGTGTCGTATAAAAAGTATCTTCTCGTGTCGAGTGGGTATAAAATTAGCGAAAATTATGCACGGGATGAATAATTCAAGTGTCTGAGAGTTTTTTTTTTTTTTACTTTTTATTTGTTTTCATTTAGAGTACGTTCGCCTTTCGTCTTCTTCCTCTAACAGTCTTCAACGCCTTTTCATCCGGCACCAAAAATCTTGATCGGTTATTCTCCCTAATATTTGTACTAAATAAATTCATCTTTTATGTAACATGATTATACGTATAATATTTCTACAGAGGATTTCACTAAAATTAAAAAGAAAAAAAATCATTTCTACTAACTGTGCAGCAACTTTGGTTCTACTTAGCTCGTTATAATTAGGAGAAAAAAAAAAGAGAGTGTATCAAAAGTAATTCGAATCGTCAATTAATGTGTATTATGGAGAATCAGCCTATTAGTTAGCAGTGAGTTGCTTCCAGATTGATCCTCCGATTTAGGAGAATTACAGCACAGAGATTTCGTAATTGTGGTCAATACTGTAGATCTGATTATGTAAATCAGAGTAACTCTGGTCTTTAGTAAAGTGGAAGCTACGAACAAGCAAATGGGGGAAAATGGAAACAGAACGGCGTGCGCGAAAGAATCTTAGAAAAATAGTTTAGAATTAGATCGTTTATAGTGTTAAACAAATGCCTTTGTGGGGCTCTCGAGACGTAAGGAGTTCGGTAGATTTTCAATCGTGGGCACTGAACAGTCCAGATATAAAGTGGACGGGAATTGTTGCGCCCGTCAATGGACGTTGTGAGTCCAAGAAATCGAAATGCCGATGATAAAAGGAACGTGAAAAAATAACAGAGAAAGTATAGATAAAAAGAAGTGAGAAGTGAGGGTTGAAACATTAAATTGTGAGTTCAACCTGACTGGAAAACGAAAAAATGTGAGATCGTTTTTCATTTTTTGAATTGAAAATCGCAAAGTGAGTGAACTCTTGGTACATTCAATTATCTCATTGGTTCAAATATCCGTGAACTAAAAACATTGTTCCAAATGTTCATAAGTATCAGGTCGTTTAGGATCAGAACTTTATGGCTTGTGGCACGGGAGCGGCGCCTGTTACATAAATTCGCAAATCTCTGTAACTTCGTGTAGAAAAGCTCCATTAAATAAAAAGTATTACATGATTGTTGCGTAGGGTTATGTAATAGATCGAAGGCAGGTGTAACGATAAATTCTGCATCATCGTAATAATACCCAGAAAACGCTAGACAAAAATTTTGCTCCCTGAAGTTGCACCAGTGATGATTCAGAGGATATGGATACGACATCGGAATATTGAAGATGTATTTAAACTTCCCAGAATATTTCCGTCTTCCAATTCTGAATCGGACACCTTGACCCCGTTATTAAATCTTAATTGTCAAATTTACAGAGTAGAGGGAGGGGAGGGGGGGATTTCGCGGTATGCTTCGCAAAAATGATCCGTTGATTTTGACGTCGAGCTAACAATAAGTGGGAGAGAACAAAAAAGAACGTTATTGCGATGTGAGTTTTTTGGGTGAACGAATAATTCGGTGCGACTGTCAAGGGCAGTGGATGGAATAATATTCACTAATGGGTTGATCAACTGATCAAGGTCATAAGCAGCAATTATCTATAACACTCTGGCGAAAGGTTCGCGGTCGGGGATCAACGATGGATTTAATTAATAGGCAAAGTGTTACAAGGATTTCTACCCAGCTCACTGCACTTATGAGGCCTATAGCTTTTAACCACTTTCAGCATAGGTATACCTTTAACCAGCTCGCCTTGCTTGAATAATCTTATCAGCAAATATAAACAAGATATAAGAAGTTTCACGTTTAATATATACGGAGGGGAATGGGACGTGCTTCCCATTTCGTAATTATTCGTCGTACAATTCTTCGCTACAACTTCTGCACGTATATTATAATCGAACAGAAAGTTCTTTTTTTCTTCAAGTTTCAATTTCTAAAGTCCGATCAAAGTTGATTAGCCTGTATTATATCGCCGGTCTATAAAATTGTGGAGTTCTTTTCTCTATAACAATTTAAATAAGAGTGACAAATAGTTTACTCTCTCATAGATAAATAATTTACTGATTTACTGTAGCTAAGTGTGCAAATTTTGACGCCGACGCTTTACTACGACAAGGTCACGGCCTTGTATTTAAGATGCTGCGTCGTGAATCTTCGCGAAAGATCAATGTCCTGCATGACCAACGTCATCGCGCAAATCTCTCGTGATATTTCTATATTCACAATTACGCTATCTAATTGTGAGTCCATTTTTTCCTATCCTTTTTTCTTCGCGGAAGTTGGATACTCACTACCTTTTGATTCGACTGTCTATTTCGAGGACGATTTTGAAAAACTCCTTCGTAATTTGAACGCAATTATATTCGGTTTCACCGTTTTTTGGATTTCAACCGCAAGTCGTCGTTGATGTTGCTATTTTACTTTTTTTATACGCAATGTTGACGAACGAGTCCGGAGTCGCTTTCTTCGCGCAAGATTATCTTCATGGCGTTTACAACCAAACGCGTATTATTTGTTACTCAATATATCTGATCTTGCATAATGTAAATCCGTATAGAGCTGATAAAAAGCCAAAAAAAATTTTTGCCAGTCTACGCATCACACATACTATACATACTATAGGTATAGTGAAATATTTGGACGAGGATAAGGACATCCTGGAGAAGTCCGCCTCGATTCTTTACCAAGCGCAACATAATGACCCAGTTCTTCGAAAGAAAAGTGCTAGTATGTGGCACGTCCGCACTTTTTCCACGCATTCAAGTCTCTGGAATTAATTGTTAGCTATTCATATACGCGGTGGCTACGGAAAGTTAAAAAAGTTAAAAAAACAGCGTGGATGATGTTGCCAGACGAGCGCATTTCACAAAAGTATAATATTACTTCAAACCATATTCAGTTTGAACTATGTATTGTAATTTTGATATTTTTTTGTTCTGTTTAAATTTGTGGGGAAAAAATTTATTCAAACTAAGGTGTTACGCCCTTCCGGTTGTTAGTATTATAGTCAATATTATAATATAATTACCTGCGTACACGTGAGCAATTTAAGGAATTCGCTTTCATTAGCTTACGCGTGCCGCGCCTGTGTAATGTAAAGTGCGTTGGGCAAGAATTGTTTTTATGAAAATTTTGAGTTTCGAACAAACGATGAAACTGGAGGCCCTTTTGCGAACGCGAATTAGATCAATTGCCGCATATATATTTCGTTTATTATCTCCGACGAGTGTTGAGCAAGGCCAGGTTTATACAGCTATTTGATACGCCGTGTAGTTGCGATGTGAATGTGAAGGATTATTGGAGCACGGCCGATGCATATTTTTTACGGCGTTTGGCATCGGCCGCTAACTAGTTCTGAAAAAATCACGATTATACAATCGTATGCAATAACGCGAAATGGCGGGTGTCCGACACGTGGTCAATTCGAAGGAGAGTGAAAGTGAGACAAGTCTTGTCTTCGAACCCAACCACGTGGTCCCCGGTATGCTTTGCTTCGTTGTCGTCGTCGTCGTCGTTGTGTTGGGTGCTAACTTGCTCTGGCAGAACCTGGAGCAGGTGATCCGTGAACGCAGAAAATTATCGACACTCGATATTATCGGTTCACTTACCTAATCGGTGCCACTCTTGAATACGCTAGATAAAAAGTCGTCTAAAATATCAGGGCGTTTTTAAAGCTGAAGAAGATTCGAAGAAAAGATTGTCGCCCTTTAAGTAGAGCAGCATTTCGATCAGGGCAGAAAACATGATCGCCTCTCATGTAACAGTGAAATATCTGCAAAAAGTGAAGGGATACGAAACTTCGTAACGGTACGTAACAATTATTACGAGGATCAATTTCGTTGATCGGTATGCCATGTTTATAGATCTTGATCGATATTGATCTTATTTGCATTTCAAAATTGGGCAGGTCTTTAACGGCGATATCGATGATATTTCCCGGTCCAATTATTCAGACGTAAGTCGAAATTCTGAGTTTCTCTTTCGATACGTAATTCAGTGATAGGAAGAGTGAGTAAAAATGTGAAGCGAATACAAAATCGTGTCAATGTTCCTTGTAATTCCGTTTGAAAGAAAAAAAAGGGAAGAAATAATAGTTCTTAACGGAGACGTAGAAATAATTTGTTACTCGCGGTGCTAGAATGACTTTATATTTTATTATGATCTGTGGAAATCATATAGTTTGGCGTGAAAGTTGCGTGGAAAGTTGAAAGGACGATGAGCCCTTGATTATTTAACACGTTTCCACGCCGTATTTTTATTTAACATTTAAAAGTTTTTTGAAGTATTAATGATAATATTTTTATAGGTACACCGTAATATTCGATGCACGTGCAGCATGGCCGGCCATCACGTATACTAAAATAGTGTCAAAATCACGTTACGTCAGACCGCATAAACTCCCAATGTTGTATAAACCGGCCAACCACGTTTGCCAACCACTACTCGCTACTGTCAATATTTTTTAAGATCTCCAGTCTCATTCGAACTGTTATTGATCGGTGGTCATAAGATCCTCGAAGAGACTGACTGATAGTAAGTGATTTTGTTGTCGGATCGTTTGATTTTCGTTACCATTTCGTTAGCATTTTAGTGAAATGCGTGGGATTCAGGCAGGTCGATTTTTCTTCGACACAAATTTTCGTTTCCTTCGTGACTCTGAGCAACGAAAATTCAATTTTGGAAATCCAGAATATTCCGCTACGGAATTCGGAGAATATTTCACATTTATTTCCTCGTATTCTCAGTGATTTTCGTGGATTTTGAGTGACTTTATATAACGTACGTGATTGATTAAAAATTCTGAGTGACTTTCTAGTGTTTTAAAACCGGAGCTGCGCTCGTTAATTTTGAGGGCTAATAAAATAAATTTCAAGCCTTAAAAAAAAAATTAATCTTTAACATGGCTCCAAGTGCAGTTGCTAAATATTTCACAATTTAGTCAATCGTAGACACGATAATACGAGTTCATAGCGTTCTTCAGAAAAATATTTACGTATGCTAATATAATTTGTAACTTATTACAAAAGAGTCGTCCGACCTCTAAATGTTCAACATTCTCCGCATCACTCTGCTTCGCATACTGCAGCAATAATATTCAGCCCCGCCTTTAATTTTCAATTATCCATAATTTGCAGCCTCACCTCAATTGCTGAACAAAGGAATTGTTGAAATTTTGTGAAAGTGTAAAACTATTTTTTCTACCATCACTGCGCTTTTAATCTCGAAAACATTCAATTGACAGATGCAGTTTGAAACCCTTTCACATTTTGAATCTTTTGCAAATTTATTTCGCGCTGATTTCCCCACAGAAATTGGACAATTTCAAGTTTTTGAATCTTCTAGGTCTACGAGTAGGTAAATACTCATATCACGTATAGTCCTCGGAGCTTAGTTGCTCAATTGCATAATTTATTACTATAATGTGCCGGTGCAAAGCGAATGAGTCGACATAAAGGCATATAATTCGTGATTAATATGCGCGATCGACAACATAATTATTGGACGGCATACCAATGATTGCAATTGAAAAAAAATAATATATAATATAATAATAGGAAGTGCAAGTTTTGTAATATAAATTTCGACTGGCGAGAATTTCCAGGTCGCTTTTCACCGCTGAATGTAACGCATTCCTTTTTGGAACTCTGCTACATAAATTAGAGTTCCTATAGCTCGAAAACGATGGTCAGCTATTGTCATTTGGAAATCCAAATATTATTTTGATCAGAGTAGGAGTCATAAATTCTCATCATTCTCTCCCATGTTTGTTACTAATTAAGATTCTCCTTTCATTACAGATGAAATTGGCAGTAATGCAAGCCTTGGCAGTGGGCTGGCTACTAGGATGTCTTGTGGAACCTCTTTGCGGAAGTCCTCAGCGGCCATATTGGATTTCTTCAGAAGAAAGCACTGTTCGGAATCATCGCGGAGTCGAGAACAGGTTTGCGATGAAAATTGACCATGGAAATTTGCAGCACCGAGGAGGTTACGGGGATTCTCCTTACGAAAGTATCGACCAATTTCAACTTGAGCAACGACGTTCAGGATTTGCTCAAGATGATCCGGGTCAATTTCAGATCCGTTACGGTTATGAAGACGATAATTTCAGGCAGATTCGTAACGAACAAGAGTCGTATTATCAAAATCTTTTACGGGCCACTGAAAGCCCTCCGAGAGAATTACAATATCAAGAATCGTCATCTGGCAATACCGCAGCAGACGAACGACAGATTTATTATCAGGACTACCTCCCTCTCGATGAAAATGAGGGCCCAAATTTTGCCAAATTTGATCAAAAGGCGAAACCCGTCGACATTCTCAATTCAATTGACGAAAACGTAAAAAATTCAACGAACGGAAAAATTGCAGAGCTGGTCTCAAATCTATTACCAAAAGATGATTCTTATGGATCAAATTCAAATAATCTAGAAGCCATAAGCTCACTGGAAGATGACATGATTGCCGAGGCCAGCATTCCGGAGGGAATTAAACGAGAAATCAGACAAGTGCGAGGACAGCAGCCAGGACTTTTATGGACATTAGCCAGACTGACGTTTGAGGTTTGTATTTTTCACCCGCGATGTTACCGAAGCAATTATCTGCTGGTACAAGAGATTTGAAGTAGCAAATTTATATTTTTAAAAGGATCATAATCAAATGTTGTAATCATGTGGCGTTGACACGAGGCGATTAGTTGGAAACATGCAATGGAGAAAGTTTATTTTATTGATAAACTGTACGCTGCTGATTCTTCGATCACATCTATACGTAACATTGATATGTCACGTGACGTACGTCGCACGCCTTTCGGATCGCAAACCAATATTTAATTAAATGTTATAGTCTACTCTCATCTACCTGTATCAGATTTGGTCATACCGTAGAGCAATTTCTTCCGGGTTATCTTAATTGACATCAACGGTTAGAACCGTTTGCGATTCCTGGTCTGAAAAGGTCATGCACATTCGACGCCAACACGATTTTGATGGCCGATTTGTTTGGTGTAAGTTAAGTTGCCTACACTAGGCGGATCTTTGGACAGAAACTTTCTTATATTCCACAATCGAATGCTATTCGGTAAAAACAAAGAAGTCAACCGTCAAATCCTTTTTTGGGTTCCAGAAGATAAAACAAATTCACAATCAGTTTTCAAAAAGTTAACTCTCCATGCGTATCAGATGAAGAATGTTAAATTTATAAATTTTAAACTCCAGATAAATTTGAGATGATCCTTCAGATAATGTTGAATCGGTCGAGTCAGAAACCATCAACCTCAGGTGCTAAAATATTATCGACAGTTGTTTGTTGCTAAAAAGGATCCAGCAGCGGTAACAAGCGTAACAATCTTCACCAACAGTCGGTTAAAATATGATATTTAAATTTCAGAAAGTCAACGATACTAAATCTGCTGTAAACCAAATTGGCAAAATCGTGAACGATAATTTCATACCTGAATCTGCGTCTACGTCACGCCCCACCACTTCCACCACGACCACTACCACTACAAGCAATTCTGTAATCGATGATGGCTCTACCTCATCGAATACAAACGCCGATTCAACTTCAGCCACAACTACGACGACAACTACAACCACCGAAGCTCCTTTCATGTTAACTAGAACGGAACTGCAGGGAATCATAAGAAGAAACCTCAGAGGATTGATCAGGCTTTTCAATATCGAGTGGAGAGATGCGTTGAACGTAAGATTTTGTTCATCGTTGCACACATAACAATCAATCGGACCATTTTGAAATCTCTCGTAAAATAAACTTGAAATTTATTTACAGCAATCACAGGTATCGGTGAGAGAGTTTCAACGTGATCTTGGAAATCAAGTCCGGCCATATTTCGAACCCAATCCAAAATTGAATTGAATGATGAAGAGGAGAAAAATTGAAGTGGCCATCACATTGAAGTCATTTATTTTATAATTAGTTTTACATACGTGAACGTCGAATTAACAATTCGATCTCTTTATTGGTGTTACTACAGAGTACCTATCCTCATTTTGAAAATTAGGTTTTTAAGAACAGCCAAAGACTGGATATATTCCCTATATAGTATATATTCTGATAGTATCATACTAAAAATGAATTAGCTCATCTATTTTCTATAATGGTGACTAATATTGCTTAGCCTGTAACCCCTATTTATTTATATTCTATTTATTTCTAAGTCTTCAATTAGTTTTTCCATACAAAGTTGTATGATGACGTCATGATATCCATTGTATCTACACTGCAATAAACCATGTTCTTCGTCAATATATAGTTGTTCCTTTTTTCTATATATAAAAAGCACGGATATCCATTTGAAAATTTGAATTCCGAAATAACGTGGTATTTCACAATGATAATCGCATCGTGAGAAGGGCCAAGAAAAATTCTAATATTGTTTTAATGAGCCAAAAGTAGTATGTTGACAGCGACGATTAATGTTTATGCAAAAACATCAAATATGGATGAAACTTATTTAGACTTCACCGCATCAGCATCTTCACTATACTTCTCATTGCGACTCGGTTTATAATTTCTGAGAACTTTGTTAAAAATAAAATGTGTCGCTGCGCACGTGTAGGAGGTGCATTATCTAGTACAAAGCTATTAAAATCGAAATAGTCGTGAAAGAGTTGGAGCGAGTATACGCATATTAGCATCGGCAACATCATCACCTTTGCAAAAATAAAATGTAAGATAAAAAGAATGGGGCATCGGGTTCCTGGATTGGTGGTGTCCGCTTTCGCAACGGAGAGTTGAACTCGGCAAACGTTGCCTACGCGCTTGTTTTGTGCAGAAAAAAAAATAAGACGCAAAAAAATTGAAAGAAAAGAAACGGAAAAAAAAAAAAAAAAACCAAGTCTCTTTAACATTGCGAAAGCATAGAAAGCATTCTCTCGGAGATGCGGGGACCATATCCGACCAGGGATCGAGTGCGATGTGATTGGACGAGGGCAATATCGTGGGCTCGATGTCCTGGTGGCGACTGCCCTTAAAGGCAGGGTCGTTGTCGCGCGCGCCAATCTTCGAATTGCAATTGGAACAGTCGGACAGAAATTTTTTACCGCACTACACCTGCTGTACAGAAGATGATGCGAATTTTCCACCTCGTATTTGCGGTCCTTGCGATTGGGATGGTCACTGACATGGCTATTGGAGCGGTAAGTGAGCCTCGTTTCTTTTATTATCCTTATCGTTCTCTCGTTTGTAGAATCGATAAAAAGTGCTTCAATTCTTTCACTACATTATTGCTTGAAATCTCATTGAAATTTTTCTTGTTGACAAACAACCGAACTGAAACTTCCATCATTAGTTGTTCACTCGTTCGAAGCTCCAATTTTTGCATCCCTTACTTGAGGAAGAATTTTGAAAGATAAATTTTCGAGTTTCTGCAATGAGCCGAAAATATTTCGAAGATAACATCGAATACTTTTTTCTTCGTCATCCGGACAAATGAAATTTCTGCTTGATTTGAGGGTGAGAATAGATCGTGCCGACGAATAAGTTTTCTCAACCATTACGGCTCTGGAGGACGTGAAAATATCTGAATGATCGCTCAAATTTGATGTTACTTTATACGATCGAGTTCACTTATTTTCTTCAAATCTTGAGGAAAGTCTTTTTACTTTCAAAAGTGTATGTATCGTATGAAAAGAGTCATATTTGTGCGAGTATGTAGATGGAGTGAAAGCAGATTTAACCTACGCACAACGACGAGGTAGTCATCGTGATTGAACGATCAAAGACCAAATATATTTACATTTTCTTACATAGGTATATGTATAGCTATGTACTACATGAATAAGTAATTTGTTGATTTGAATAGGTACATCGCGATTCTTTGTCAGTTCACACATTTCGAAAGTAAATTCTTTGGGTTTTTGAAATCCTCAAAACTAAACGCTTGAAATAACAAGATCGAGATAAAGTTTGAGCGTTGATGTTAACTGAGCGGATGGTTAACCCCTTTCCAACTTCACCTGTTTCTCTAAGATCCGATTGTTTTGTATGATCCGGTCAATCATGCGGGTAGTGTTATGAAATACGTGGAACGTCAAGGCTACGTGCTGATTAAAAAGCGTACAATATCTCGCGTAATTTTCACACTAAAATTTGGGCGTGGGATAATTTGTCAGACACGTTATGTAATTACGTAGGCGTTACTATCGCGTAATATAATTGCCTGTTGATCAATTATTTTAAATGTTTCTAGAACGTTCACATGTCAATTTCTTCATTAAGGATGGGTACAGGTGAACTTAGATCATATCGTGCTACATTTTCTTTTTATTTCCAAATTTAATTTCAACAAAATACCGAACACACTTGTGTAATGATGTTCAGGTTCAATTTTTTTCAAACAAATGTTTCTACTTGTTATTCTATAGCTAGAGAAAGTGAAGGAAGCTTAGTTGACATCATCGATAAATGCGGGTCAAATGAATCCGTCATAGAATTAGATAATTGAGTATTATCCCGATTTGTCTAGTGTCCATAATTCATGATCATCCACGTGATCTCTTTTCGACTTTGTTTCATTAGTCAAATAAATTCGCAGAATATTCACCGCCGATTTCGACGCCAGTCCGAAGGAGAGAACGGAGAGATAATCGACAATATATTTAACGTGAGTATTTTTCACTTATTATTTCAATTATTTTTACTTCACAATTACTTCACAGTAGAAAAGAAAAAAAGATTAGCATTGTTTCTTCCCTTTCGTTCCTAACGATCTTTGACTAATTTCGTGCCAGTGTGAAACACTGATGTAATAGAAAGCACAGATCATATAAGGTGGGAATATTCTCTAGCAAATATAACGACCCATTCATGAGAAATGATATAATGTGTCAATGTTCCCAACCTGAACAGGTGGTAAGTTAGATAATAACCTCATACTACCACGGATCATATTCTCACGAATATACTTTTCATGGACAGATTCCGATCACAGCAATCAGGCAGACCGCAGCGGCCGCTCAATCGATTTATCCAGAAGGCGGTAGCAGCATCGACAGCGTTTTTAACGTACGTTTTTTGTATTTTCGCTTATCGACATTTGATTTACAATTAGATACGTACTTTGAAGGTTGGACTGATATAATGCATAGAAATATTTTCAAACCTTCGATGAAACAGATTCCAGTAGCGACATTGGAAGCGGTGGGAAGTTTGGTGAAAACTCGAAACGCATTAGCTCTAAGACGGCCGATGGATTCGATGCTTTCGGACTACCAAAAGCGTAGGAAAGAACGAAAAGATCGACTTCACGCGAAACGTCAAGGCCAGAGGTTACAACAAAACGATCCATTTTGTGTGAACGCCTTAAGCGACCTTTTGGTTGGAAATCGCGGCTTGTTTAGTGGTCACGGTTCTTGGGGTGGTCACCTGCATGACTCGCTTGGTGAACACTTAAGTAATAAATTTCAATTTGGTAGTCACTTAGTTAGTCACTTTGGTGGACACGGTAGTGCACATGGCGATTCGCACGGTGATGGTGATCAAGGGGATGACGATCACGATGATGTTGGAGGTAATGGCTATCAACTTCGCAAATCCTACTTTGGAAAATTATGAAACTAATTCCTCAAATTCTGCCAAAACTCCCCATCCATCTTCCTGATTCATTCGCATGTCAATTGGCTATAAAGCTCGGTGATAAATGATTGGACAGCTTCTAATTAAGCGAACACTTCAGGTCTGTGGTTGAACCAAATTCTGGGCCATGGGCATAGACATCTCTATAAGTTTCTCTTAGAATGCTAATAGTGATCTAATTCTGAATGATTTCTTTTTTTTTCCAAATTCAGAAGTTCCGGAAAATGTCGCGAGTGCGAGCAGTAGCGGTATCAATGACAACAATGGCTACGAGGTGACAGAGAATCCAGAAGACAGGAGGAAGGGATGGGGTAGTTGGTTCGACTTTGGTAATATTTTTGGAGGTCAAAGTTCATCCTCAGCGACCAGAGAGCGAAATAAAGTTGCTCCACGTCCGGATAGAAGGAAATACGGGAGATACGAGAACCGTGATGCTCCATTGGAAAATAAAATCGCGCCAAAAAACAGCAGAACGGATCCCCGAAGAAACTACGACTACGATCAACGACCACTGGAAAATAAAATCGCGCCAAAAAACAGCAGGACCGATCACCGAAGAAACTACGACTACGATCAACGACCTTTGGAGAACAAAATTGCGCCCAAAGATGACCGCAGATATTATCAAAGAAACTACAATTCCGATCCCCGAATACAAGACAGATCAGCTCCTAGACAACGCCAAGAACGTGACAGATTTGTGTTCGAACACAGAAGCTTATGAGTTTTATGTCTTTCATCTCCATACTTTATTATATTTTTTTCCCCGAGACGCCGGGGAATTTTAATCGGCATTTTGACTTGGCGCTCGTTATCAGCCGCCTTTCCTGAACAAAGTTAAGCGTCTCTAACATTGTGCTCGATAATTATTTATGAATCATTTTGCACGTATTTATAGGCTAACATATTACTGTAAAAAATTTCATACTCGTACGATTGATTGTATATAAAATATAATTGTATCATAAATTTTGAACACGCACCTAATTTTTTATAATTGTATACCCCAATGAATGTCCACTTTCGTGTCGTAGTGGCCGCGCTCAAATTATATGCAACCCAGGCGACATTTCTGGATCTGACTGCGATCGGTTGCCTGACGTCAAGCAGTAGCGAATTTCAAATGAAATTCCAATAGTCAAAAAGGAATAGAGATATAACCAAGCGAAGCCCAGCTGGTATTGATCAAACAGTTCCAAATATGAGGATTGCTGTTTCCTTATTGCAACAAAATTTTGAAAATCTTCTGTAATAAAATTATTCAGTGATTGCGGAGAGGAGACGAAGATATTACAGCATTTGTTAAAATGTCCTGCGAAGGTGATTTCCATTTTGGAAGATGTTACTTTTCCAAAATGAATCAAAATATAGTCATAGGTACGTACCTGTTATAACATCAAGCTTGACATTTCAAGATCAATTGATGACAAGAATTATGAAACTCAATATGAGATCAGGCGAATGTTAAATTCAATCAATTTATGCAACTAATTGTCGATGCACGAATTTGTTATTGTCCACGAACATACAAAGAAGTTTGGACTTTCCACGCCATATATTTAAATCATCATCATAATTTCCGCGAGCCTTTTTTTACCAATTCTGTTTTTAAAGTCTGTCACAAAATTGTACAAGGAATTTCCAAAAAGATATCGATATCCACTATAAAAGTATACTATAGGTTTACAACGTGGGCGATAATCGAAATCTGCAATAAAAGTTGCCTACTTATTAATTTTGGGTGAATAAAAGAATTTGCCGAAGAAGATACTTGAGTGATAGCTGTTCGTGCATCAGATTCGCCGTCGTGTCTGGAAGTTCACATAAAAAATGGCCGAGTCATCCGGTAGTTGTAGGTATAAAAATATTGTATGTGTGCCTAGCCTGTGATTTTATCACGGTTCCGTACTGGTTTCGATATGCTCTCGATAATTTGATTGCCGATTAAATTTAATTCATACACCGACGAGACTTTGATCAAAATGCGAAGAACCTGTTTTCTTCAGAACCCGTTGAAATGGTCGTTATAGGAACCATATAATTTGCAGAGAGCGGGAATTTCCGAGACACGAATACGGACGATATACGCGAAGATTCTATCAGCTCTTGTGTTTTTCATGCTATTTTTTATTCATCTCTTTTGTTTTCATGTTCATGGAGACGCGTGCGTATAGCAGAAAAAAAACGTTCAAATTATAAAATGTTTTACATTATACACGTGAGACTTTCTAATGGATTATAAGAATAATAAATGACATTTAAAAAAAAAAATGGGTTTTCACACAGTTATTCAATAATTACCATTTATTATAAATTCAAATTAGCAAAATGTTTCCGATTCATTAATTCAACTGTTTGTTCAATCGTTTTTAGCGACTGCAAGTGCAAAACGTCTTAACTTCTTGTACTTCTTGTCGTGATAAGTAGAGAATAAACAGTTGAAAACATTTCGAATCTTTGTCGGCTTCGGTAATATTTCTAAAATAATTATAATATACGATTACGTGTGGGTGTGTGCATAAAATTTATTCACAATAATTTATCGGAAAGAGAACTTCATAATATTTTTAAACTAATCAAACATTCGATGCACGTGTGGAGTGAAACGTGCGGTGCACGAAAAATTTTGCACAACGTGACTCCAGATTCTCGAGATAACATAAAAAAATTTCTAGAACTTGTTGGTATAGATGGGATAGAAAATTGATTTGACCGGGAAGTCGAAGTTCTTTTCCTGATCTGATTTTTGGTGATAAAATAGACGACTCCTACAAAAGTTGACATTTAAGCGTCGATAGCTTCAGTTTTCAAAGGTCAGCAACTGCCGGAACTAACAATATAGAGGCCGTAACCAAAAAAAAAAGATAATGAATAAATCATATCAAATTTTCTGAAAGACTACGAATATTTATTCTCATATTCGAACTACGAGACCAACGATTAACAGTTATCGACAGCACGAATATTCGACTCGATCATTTGAGATATGGGTAAAATTTCCGGTCATAAATATAAAAACAATATAGCATTTTTAATTAGTTTATTATTGCTACGATGGATCCAATTGGGTTAAAAAAATAATTATTCGGTCCAGGTTAGAGAATATATACTATGTATTTTTCGATTTGATTACGCCAGTACTTCATAGACTTTATTTGAAGATTGAATCGATTTGCAACCGATCTACGCATTTACATGCCGATCTTACTATCGTACATCCGTTCAATTTGAAGTACGTAATGAAAAATATGTACATTAACGTAATGTTCCTTGAGGCGATATTTTTTGTCTGATTACTTTTTGCGCGTAAATATTGTGCGCACTCATGAGAGGGTGAATGGTTTGAGGATCATTATGGTACGGACAAAAACTATCATTGTCATACGAAAAATATTACGCAATAATTATTTGAAGTAAAAATATATTCCGACTACCGTGCAAGATGCGTTCTAGAATTTTGATCGCGAGATAAATGCGACTCTGATATTTGTGAGTAAAAATAAAACGACAAAGCGAATATTATTCAATCACCCAATTCGAATTCTGCACGTTTCTACCGTGTTACTAAACATAATGTCATCGTGCGTGGTAAACTCGTTTGCCTAGAAATGCCTAGTCGCTTGAAAAAGTGCTTTGTGAATTATTTCCTCTTTGAGCTAGAACCAAATTAAACGATGATTAGCATAAAAATTTGCCATTTCTAATAGACCAAATGTGGCTGATATTTTGATTCGAATCGCCGTATCAATAACGAAATGATGTTAATTATTCAGAGGCCACAAGTAAACGTTACTTGTAACCGCTGAAATATTCTGGGTTTTTCCATGCGTAAAATTTATTTTGCAGTAATATTGCAGAAGCTTTTTTGGGTTTTGTAATTAATTTTCACGGATACTCAAGTTGATTTACCATTAAAAATAAATTAATCCTTGTCAACCGGAAATGACGAGACACATATGCAATCGGTGACTTTGGAGAATAAAGTATGAAAATGGATCGAGGAAAACTTTAACGGTCAAATATCGATGACCTGCGGGACAAAATAGTTGACGAAATTTTTAACGATGCATCTTAAACTCCCACTCTCGGATTATAGGACCATTATTATAACCATATATTTTATTTACAGTTCGCACGAGTAGATGGACCTTGAATTGAAGTGTACTAAGATTGTCGGTTTTTACTCCAAGAATACTGACGCAGTTGACTGGGAGCATTCCCATTGGCGAACCCCCCCTTCTAATAAAACTCTGCAGGGTGTAGAGGAGTCTTGAATTCACCCAAGCAATATCAGAGATCGGTTTCATCTGCCACGTTAGTTGAGATCGAGATAATCATGCAGAAGGTCGAGATCGTGTTACTCGCCATTGCCGGTTTACTGGCTGTTACCACGGCGAAACCACAATTCTTGGTGAGTTGAAAACATCAAGACCGACAAAATAAGGGAAACAAAAAAGTGCCTCACGTTCAATAATCTCTGCAATCAAAAAACAATTTTTGGTCAATTAACTCGCGTAATTGTTGTTTTCTCTCCTAAAAGTTCAACTTTTTTCTCCTGACGACATGAGCTCTTTGATAAGGTCCTTGTAACAAGCGGGATATTATGCTTCGCGGGAGTGCTTATAGTTAATTGTGACGTAACGTTGAACATCGACTCTTCATCAATATTTTCTAAACTTCAAGTCATCGTCTTAACATTAAACTCGTTGTCAGCCCGACAGGTTTATCATCAAAGGTGAAAGAGAGCCGGTTCAACTCACTGCACTTCTTTAAGTTTTCTGCAATTTTTGGTTCAAGTGCAGAGGGTATATCGAACTCGTTCCGTGGTGGTTCGATACTTTGATGAGAGAAGTTACATTCTGTCCACAAACTCACTTGCTGACATTGTGTCTTATGAATCTGGTCGACCTTGAAATGACTATAGTCTCTGAATTCTTAGATACAGATCACTACGGTGAATACCCACTGACGCATTATAATCATTGACAAAACAAGTTGCACGTATTTTCGCTCGTTTTATCCATCCGTTTAATCACATAGTAATTAGTAATTACCATTCACTACCTTATACGTTGCTTCAAAGTGATTATTCATCGCCACACAGGATACTGCCGGATCAGCTGATGAAGATAGGGAATTAAAATTAATTAGAGATCCCAACTACGCTTAGCTTACCGAACGGTTTGGTAAAAGTTACCTATTTCAGTGAAGGTAATCGCTAGAGAAAAGGATTCTGAGGTCTAAGGTCATCGCGATTACGTACAGCCGACGTTGTTATTACAACTCCTGTGTGGTCTGCGGACTATAATCTACACGTATAGTATGGAATAATGGGCTGTAGGCACGTGGAATCTTGAAAATCATAATCCTATTGCTCTCTGATAGATCCGTGGCATTGATTAATTACCTGTTCTTTTATTAACATGATGCAACATAGGTATGTAACAAATGTTTCTCAATTTCCAGGGCGACTTTATCACCTTCAAAAATGGCCGCTTCGGAGTTAACTTCGGTGGCTACCATGCTGAAGCTGGTTTAGGGGGACTTTTAGGCGGAGGTCGTACAGCTGGTGGCCTTGGGGCGAGTGCTGGAACGCCAGATGGAGCCCACGCAGAAGCGGGTCTAGGGGGTCTTCTGGACGGGGGTGGATTTACCGGTTCGTAAAGACAATTCATCCGTTAATTACCATGAAAATGTTAACAATGCGATCTATTTTCATGAAATTGGTAAATGAATCGACAGGTGGTAAGCTGCACGCGAGCGCTGGACTTGGTCATGGAAATCCGGAAGCCGCTGCCGGTCTTGGGGGCGAATTAAATGGACGTGGAAGTCTTCAGGGAGGTTTATATGCCGGTGCAACAGCCGGTGGGGCTAAAGCAGGCGTATCTAAGACTATAGAAAGCAGTTCTCACGTTTCTAGTGAGTCTAGCTCTTCTGGATTCTTTTCTCATTCTTCTCCAGTAGCTTCAAACGTGGAAGTGCAGAAGAGTGTCGATACTTCCTATTCCCATTTCCCACCACCACCAAATGTAGCTACCAAAACAGTTCAGACTCATGTTTACCGTCCGGCACCAATAGTGTCTAAAACAATCCAAACTGCGACGTACTCCGCACCCGTGAATGTCGTTGCTGTCGAAGAGAAGCTCAAGACGAAAGTCAGGCCCAAAAAGCAAAAGGTTCGCATAATTTTCATGAACTCGAAGAGTTCTGAATGCATAGACGCTTTGACTTGTCTTAACCTTGTGATTTTCATTTCATAGACACAAGTGTCGACGGTTGTTACGAGTAGATTCGGCCCAGAAGTCGAGACCGGTTCGGTGTCGAATCAGAATGCAGTTCATCCAACGGCGAACTGGAACTTCCAGAAATTCTTCCAGGCACAAGCACATCCGGTCCAGTATTCTAACGTTCATGCCAGTGGAGGTGCTTCCGCATCGGCTGGTATTGGTGGTCACGTAGGATCTTATGGGGGAGGTTATGCAGGCGGACATTCCAGAAGTGGTTACGGGGTCGCAGATTATGGACAAAAATTTTACGACGTAAATCCACAACACAACTCTCAGCTCTTCGATGATATTTTTAATGTAAGTTAATCGTTAAGCTGGATGAATTACCCCATGATTTATAACATAACAATAGACGTGGGAATAATCATATTATTTAATGTGGATATAGCCATAAAATTTTCATGCGCAAAGAATTCGCGATCGGAGTTGAATACAAAATTGTTCATTGCTGTCGACAGCAGAGCTCATATGATTTATTTAAAATGCCATTGAACAAACACCGCAATTTTAAATATAAATGGTAGTGCGATATGATTTTAAAGTTTGCAAGAAACTTTGAATCCCCGTGAATAATGCATCGAATTATAATTTCATGTCCTTTGAATTTTCAGATTCCGATCTCAACACTCACCGCGGTAAACCAGCTTCTGAGAAACAAGGCCGGAAAATGAAATATTGTTGATGTGAAACCCAAGCAGCATTTTTTCACAACTATATAATTTTAGCGATTTACAAGCCGTATTAAAGATTGCAGAAGTTATCGGGTTAATTTTATTTGTGACTCGTAGGTTTAAATACTCGACGAAACAGATGACCCTCTTCTACCATGATAGATAAACTGCAATCGATAGATCATAATATTATTGTTCCATGACACGTATCGGTAAGGAGCTTGTGACCATAAGATTTGTATATGCGACTATTTTTAAGATTGTTGATACATAATTTTATTTGTATTATACTGATTTACATTTATAGTTCTTTTGTTTACTACCTTCGAACTTAAATGAAACAATTTTTATGTAAGACACGTTTTACCATCGCTTGTGAGTCGTCGTAAACCGACTCACCACCCCCCTAACTGCGTGTTCTTTGTTTCAAACTCTTCCTGGTGTCCAAACTCAAAACATTCCACCTTCTGATTCATTTTTGCAAAATTCAGATGCGAAAAGTGCTCAGCGTTAAATGTTAAGGAAAAAATGACAACTGCAATGTAGTTAAAAGCATGTGATGTATTTTTTTAATGTTCTTCATCATTTACGTCCTGGTAATTATTTCATCATATCCCGAGCACGCTCTATCTCCTGGAAAACCATGTGAACTCGATGGCTGATTTTTCAACAATTTCTAAAATCTCCCCCAATTCGCCACAGCTAAACTTTTGAAACTTACACAGAAATGAACGACCAGCTCATCTACAATTTCGAAGAAACACTAGAAACTTTACAACGTGAATTCTCTAATAACGCTGCATGACCTAGTTTACCCGATCACGCTATCTTTTCGTGATCAAATGCTCCGAATGTTGCGTTCATAATTCCACGTTCAGATATAGTGAATTTGGAATTGCAGTTCCTGTCTCGCATCCTCTCAGTGGTGGTCTACAGAGCATCAGGATCGGTGCGGGTGGCAGATTGAGCGGTGGTCGGTGGGGAGGAACCTGAAGAAACTGTCGGTCGAGTGGTCAGCTAGCACGAGGTCTGTATGTCGACTGTAAACCGCGTCACTGATCGTGAAGACCGGTTACTGGTCATCGAGCATTGGTCACTCACCAGTCGAAGACTGCAGCGAGAAGAACGTGCCGATTGGTCAGCCAAAGCGAAGAACTCCCGAGTCCGAAATTCATTCGACTGCGTAGATTCTTATCTTAAGCGTCAGTAAGATCTGATCATAATTCCGTAAGTACGTAAGTAATTAGGCGATCGTATACTTAAAAGTGATTAACTTTAGTGGAATGAGATACAGTTATACACTTGACTACGATTTGAGAATCGACATGCTATCGACCCAAGCTTGTAATCATATTAGCATAATTTTAGCGGACATTTTATAAAAGTGGTCGAGTCAGAGGATTTCGGAAAATTCAGCGGATTATTGAAGGCTTGTTTATGGAATATTCTCGAATTCGTCCTGTAATTTCGTTTGGTGCAGAAATACCATTGGAAAGTGAGGGTACAAAGAATGACGGTTTTCACTTGAAAATAACATGCACTGTTCGCGCCCTTGATGAGTAAAAAAGTGGCAATATTAGATACATTTTTTTACCCGTTGGTTAATCGGCAAGCACACAAATCGTTTGAAATCTGAATCAGTGAGATTATCCAATATGTATTCCATTCCATACGTCGACAAGCAACTTTTGACACTGTTTCAAATTTGATTTCGGTATTTTATCTAACCATTTTCAAGCCATATATTATTTAACCGTTCATCCAATTGACACTTGTACGATAATACACCAGGTCAGGTAACCATCCGAATAGCATTTCTCTCATTTCCCATCCGTGAAACACGTATGCTGGTGCCATTTGTTAAAAAATAGATATTCTTATACGTTGATTTTTCCTTTTCGTCTCTACATTTCAGCTATTCTGGCGATTTATGTCTTGCATTGATATTCTGCAATTGTACTCCATTTTAAGTTCTTCAAAATGTTCTATTAATATTTTCCGATGATTTGGCGACTTTCGGCACCGGCCTAGCGTAGACATTCGTTCCGTTGATTTCCAAAAGCTTTTAGTGCACCTAGAAGTAAACATAATGGGAGATTGACTTGGGCTTGTCGGACAGTCACCGCTAACCGATGGTGCAAACTTAACGGGAGTAGCGAATGCTTCATAACCGATCGCTCCCCCCAACGGGATTCATTCTTCACGTAGAAGTCCATCCAGCAGCTTGTCACGGGCTCTTCGACTAACATAATATCCCTGAATTGTTTCAACAGTTTCAAAAAACCATCTCAATTGAGATGAAGCTGCACATCGTCGTAGTCGCGATCATCGTCTCCGCAGTCGTCTGCCAAGCAGTTCCTCGGAGCAAAAGACAGGTGAGATATTATTGTACACTATGTAGACAATTGAACAAAATCGGAAATTAACGACATGTATTTAACGATTGCATAAAAGTACCGCCCATTATAATTCACGCACTGACAATATTATGAAACTGGTGATGAATTTTTGAAACGACTAATTCAGCGACGAATAGAACGTATGGATTTCACTTTAGTTTTCACCCGCGCTTATCAAATTTCCACATTACGTGCTGTGAAAAATCAAGACGAAGTCACGTAGAATAGGTAAACTAATAATTCCAAATAGCAAGACGTAATCGATTCCGCCTATGGTAATACTGTAGTCTTGTACAAATCATTAATCAAACAATTAAATCTGCAGATCGTTAATTTTCGCGATTACTTCACGAGTTCGAAATACTTGGAATCTGACGTGTACTCACGAATCCTGTAGAAAGTTCTTTCTACGAATAATTCTCCAGAATAATCAGATGCACGTGACGTTATTCACTCAAACGGATGCGAGATATACAAGATGCAAGATATACGTAATACAATATTTACGTGAGGCTGTTACTTTCCCAGAGAAAGTCTCCGTCTTGCGAGTCTCAGTAATCGTTTTACATCTGCGGTCATCGCCTCGTTCTTTAAGTTCGGTTGCCTTCAAACTGCGGTTCATAGCTTTCCAAGAATTCAGCTAATACGTAATAATGATCTACGTGAATCAATTTCAACTACGTTTTTGAAATTGTTGAAATTTTTCTACGTATAACTAGAACTTTACCGAGAAAACTTCGTAGTTTACCGGACAATCAACTTTATCCACTAAAGAAAATAAACCACCGCGAAAATTTTTATACGTAGCGTCGCGCAACAACCTTCGACTTCCATAACATCACGCACGTAGTTGTTTCGAGAACATAATTTCTCTTCTTGCAAAATGGCGGACAGGGTTATAACAAGTTGAGAAACTTATCGATTTCATTTTCCCGGAACAAATTTTCATCTTGAAAAATTTACCAACCGATGAAGTTCTGCTGATTGTGAGAGAAAAAATATGACCTATAACTTTTTGGCAATTCTTTTCAGGTTGACAATGATCCTCGTCTCAGCAACGAGGTGATTCCAGGCACCCTGGAACTCGTCGAAGAAACTTCGCCGCATGGAATTACTGTTACCAATGATGATGATTTGGAAGACATCAGTCTGTCGCAAGGTGAAACCACAAAGGCACCGGCTCTAGACGATACGCCAACTCCTAGACCAGGAAACAAAAGGAAGAAGCCACTTCAACCTCAATCTTCCGACACCTTTTCTAGAGTAATCGACGACATATTCAACGTTAGTATTTTGCATAATTTCTTCATCCACACTGCATTTTGACCTTGTAAATAATTTCAGTACACATAGTTTTCAAAGAGAGAAAGTTACGATCAGTTATCTTGTTTCTGTCGAAGCTTATTTAATTTTACGAGTAAATCGAATTTGTGCATTGAAAATAGAGTTGTCTGTTTTACTCTGAACAAGCGACAATTTTACGGAATCATTTGTATTGAATTTTACAGATCCCAATATCGGTACTTCGGGCAGTCAACACTTTGATCAGCAATGCTTTTGGAACAAAGCAAGGAGCAACAGCATCCGCAGAATCGGCGTCTGCCGCGGCGTCATCGTCGGTATCGATCTAAACAAAAACCAACGGGAACGAAATAAATTCGGGATATTTTAAGGATATCTTATAGATGTACTTAAGTTGTAATAATATTTCGCCTTTTTTCATACCTCGATCGAAGTTATCAATACGGGAGTTTGTGATGCCCGGCGGAAATTCAAGATATCAATTAGCTGAACATATTTGAGACTTTTTTTGTAATGTTCGGGTTCGATCGCATAATTTAGCGTCAATTTGTTTTCCTGTGATCGAATATAAAATAACAAAGAATTGAGAACGGTTAAATTATCGCGGACCTCCAAAAAAATCATCAGTTTGGAAAAATTCGAAATATAATTTTTGGATACAGTTTAGCAAATAATTCTCTCAAAGTCTGCGCTTTTCAAGATTAGACCCAATTCAGCTAAATAATATCTAATCCAACAAAATCACTTCCGTTTCTCAAAACTGACGAAGAATTTTCACATGCCAAGTATTTTATTGAATTGACGAAAACCAAATTGTTAAAATTTATCAATATTTTTGTGTTAGTGTAGAGAAATTTTCTGTCACGTTTTGCGACCTTAGATTAATAAGGTGATAACGTTGGTCAAGGTAAAGGAAAGAGAGGCTTCGCGATTCACGACATTTTAGAAATAAATTATCTTCATTATTTGTTTTAAATTACACGAATCTCTAATCTTATCGACAATATGTGTGTCAGTATCCATTTCATCGTATTTCACTGCACATACATATAATCCGGAGTAAAAATGTACTGAAATTATAAAGTTGCACGAATTAGTTTCCTATAATAACGGACGTTGTGCAACGACTATTTATTGTTGTCTATTTTATTGTATTAAAAAATCTATGTAACGCAATATCCACTGCTGCTATCATCCTCATTATACCTTGGACATAAATTATACCCACCTGATCTCCTATTTATTATCCTCAACAACTGTGTCATCGCTGCAAAAGACACGCACACAATAGATAAACGATTATTATATATTTACGATCGTTGAAGTGACTTTTCTAAGTAGAACTCATATTACATCAATTGCAAACACATACGACGTTTGCATAACACAATATTATTCGTTCATCTCATGAAGAAAAAAAAGATCAATGTCCTTTGATCTAATTTCTGTATTCTTTTTTTTCTATCTCGCAGTTACGAAAGGTGATATCTGTTCAAATAGTTTAATTTATTCCGAAAGCTAAATATCTCGTTTATGCGTTATCTACAAATGTTGGCACCATAATATCATGTCATACAGCATATGCTACAGGTATACTTTCTATGTTAGTGGTTGCACAACCACCTCATTGATTTATTAATCGGTAAGCAATACGTTCCCGTATTCGTGACTCGATTTTTTTATGAACAATAATTCTGTATGAATCCAATCACA
This sequence comes from Athalia cordata, assembly GCA_963932425.1. NCBI lineage: Eukaryota > Metazoa > Arthropoda > Insecta > Hymenoptera > Athaliidae > Athalia > Athalia cordata. The sequence goes on along the minus strand of OZ010628.1, from coordinate 19,926,621 downwards.
ATATGTACCAATATCGGAAGTGGTCTTTAATGCTCAGGAATTAGTCCAAAATAATTATATTTAATCATTTGTAGCGAGTGTCCGAAAAATCCACCGGTGCGTGAGTCGTGTCCCAAAAGCCATGAACTTCAAGGTGTGGTTACAGGTCACAGTTTTTTTTTTTTTCATTCACGCTTTCCGTGTAACATAAAGAACGTAACGTGATGAATTTTTCGGCGAGTCTGTTCCAACGACTAGGTAGCTGAGAAGGGAAAAGTTTCCTCGGACGATACGTTCGTGTGATTTTGGTAGTCTCAATTGCGGAGTACTTATCTTTTAATATTTTAGTGAAATGAACGAGTCAACTCGTGAAAGAGATCGTTGCGTTTCGTTGCGTCTTTATAGCAAGGAAGCAAAACGTAGCTGGAGAAAGCTATAAGGATGTCGCAAGTTGAAGTGGTAAGCTCGAAGACTGGCCGGTCTTGATCAGTTACCTATTGACCACTCGCGACGCAGAATCGATTTCCATTGGTAAGTTCCAGCTCTGATCGATATGTTTTTTAATAATTTCGAAAACGATTCTAAAAACATTCATCATATACCTGTCTTGGATTTATCAGATGCAGAATTTTAACAAACGGTTTTGACTAAGTAAAATTCACTTTCCTACGACGGAGTGATCGATGTTTTTGGAAGGAGACGATCGACGTATAATACGTCATTTATTTTTATAAGAGAAACTTTTTTACCAAGTTCGAAACAGGCTCATATGCGTATTATAGTTCGCGAAAGTAATTAGAATTTTTGATGGCTTATCGTATAAGAATAAGTAGAAATTTTTTTAACTCATTATACAGCTACATTTTATTACAATAAAACTCAGCATATTTTTATAGTAGAAACAATTGCATATTATCGTTAAAAATAATAACGTAGATCTCACTTTAATATTGGTAAAAATTCATTTGATGATTGTAATCGTTTACACTCAGCCATGCAGTTATCTACTTATTTTATTATTTTTGAAATATGTAATCAGTAATTTCCCAACATTAATGACGCGTGACTTGCAGTGGATCTGATTGAAGCCGGTCACCTCCGTGTGTGTTGTAATTTTCGTCGAAGGCCATAATATTTATAGTTGATTTGAAAAATCGTTCGTGTTGGAAATGGGCATAGTAAATAGTTTGATATTATATGTTTAAATTTAACGAGAACGAAGCTCGCAATGAGTTCCTGAAAATTTGTGGATCAAGGTACAAACCAACGTCTTACTTATCTCGACTGATTTGAGAATTTTTGTCCACTCTTCTTTTGTCATCAGTATCGTCAGCACGGGTGAAAAGATGTTGGAGTTTGGATTTACGTTTCTCTTACTCGGCGTAGGAACTGTCCTTGGTAGACCAAGTGAACAACCAACTAAATTCGATTTGTCGCCAGGACAAGATGCCATAGAAACCGTCAGCGACGTTACCTTGTCGAGACTGCAGCAAGGACAGGTGAATATCAAATTATTGTCTCAAGATTTTAAGGGAAAATAAAAACAGCTGAGATGCTTTCTTAATGTTAGAATTGATTATTCGGTCAAATCATATCCGACCATGACAGGGTTGTTGACTGCGCCCACCACTGCGGTGATTACTGGAATATAAATCAGCGAAGTAGATGAAAAACGGGTTTGTCTTTTGACTGTCATGAGTAAATAAGAGCAATTTCATATTCAGTTATTTCAATACTGGTTTTTAATTTAGAATTGCAGATCAGACGATCAAAGTATAGGTTTGTCCTGATGCACGTTTATGCGGACACCATAATTTAATCCAACCCAGGCTACTTTCTATGCCAAACCACGTGACGTTCAACTGCTGCGTAATCGTAAATGCAAACCAGATTACACGCCAAATTCGATACTATTGTATTACGATTTAGAAAGATGACGTTCATCTATCAGTGCCGAATATTGCTCACTATATCAACTGTCACATTTTTAACGAAAAGTGAATCTCTGATGGATTGAGCAATAGTTGAAAATGGGGATTGAATTTTTGCCATTTCTATAAATTTTGTAGGAATTCATAGGACAGGTTGCCGATGCTATCAGATTCGGGAGAGGAAGATTAGTCCATTCAGCCACAATGGCGAAAAACATCATTGCCGAAAGGGCAGAGGTAATTTAATTGAATGGAAAAACGAAACTGCAGAAAAGACAAGCGTCGAAAATCTGTATTGAAACAACGTTCTCCGTACACATAAATTTATCTTTTTTTTTTTTTTTTTTGTCTTATTTGTCAATTAATCGGTATGCATGACCGGTACTTCGAAGCCTCATTGCTTCTTTTGCACGTATAATATAACGACACTTCGTAGGACAAGCCTGCAGTGGTGTAATTATAAATAATTGATGCCTAACGCCGCACCGGATATTGCAGTTACATGAAGTATGCCTATCCATACACCTTATTTCCACAGCTCTGTGATTAACACGCATCGATAATCGTTTGTAAAGAAATTTTTTTCGTAGCCCTCAAAACTGAAGATATTATAACAACTTATACGTGTAATTGAAACCGTGTGATGTTCTTACAATTACTTATAATTTACATGTTGAAAAAATAGTTAGCACTTTTTCATTTTTATGCACACCACCTACATGCCTTTCATATTACGCTGCATGTTCAAAGCAGACGGTGAGCGAATGATTATTTTTCTCAATCTTCTTTAGCAGGCAGCAAGCGAGGCCCAAAATAACGTAGCTTCAGTGATAGCGGCGAAAGGGGACCTGATAGCACAAGGACGAAGTGCGTTAGAGTCCTTTCCAAAAGGCGGCTTCTTCAATATCCTTCCTGCGATAACGAGAGAAACGGTCCATTTGGAAAGCTCGCAGAATCAGGCTCTTTTAGAAAAACCCGTGATGGGACCCGTCGCAGGATTCATCGAAAGTATCCTCAGACCAACCCCCTTAGTCGACAAAATCAAAGAGAGTGACAAATACGGAAATTCGGGAGAGAGATTCGCTGGGATAGGAAAAGCCATAGTGGACGGATACGAAGGATTCAGCAATTTTCTCAACACCGTTGTTGACGTAAGCGCTTTTGTATCTTTGCTTTTTTTGTGTATCAGATACTGCGATGAACAAGTTTAACAATTTTTAAATGAAAATTTCTATTTGCATTTCAGTTCCCCGTCGATGCAGCCAAGAAAACATCACGAAAGATTACTGAAACTTTGAACCAATTTGGAGCGCATCTAGTTGGCCTTGCGTAGTAATTTCAAATCAAAAATCAGTTGCTGTTATTTTTTACAAAAAAAAATATGTAAATAAAATAAGTTATGAATCTAGTCTCATATTGTTATCTTAACTCTCTTCGTTTTGCTGTCCAAGTTGATTCACGGCGGTTTTATTGAGAAAAACAAAAAAAAACAGGGAGCACTGGATTATAAAAATTAGATATAGAAAGCATATACGGATTTTTGTAGCATAATGTATATTATTTTTCACACATATTATACACGTCAATGTTAATGTTGCTTTTTCGTTGTGCGTACATATGTATATAAGATCTGCGCACCTGGAACCTTTCTGGCCAACTAATTGGATACATATTTTCAGACATATGGCATTGCAGTTAAAATTTGTCTTCTTGCAATCGAAGACATTGATGGCCACTATTGTATAAATTTTATCTTCTCGCAATTCACTAGATAACAAATGAAGACTATCTTCAATTACAACAAGTATAACAACTTTTTACAATTGAGTTCTGCGATTATAAATATTTAAAACTGCATCTTTGACGCAGCTAAAAATGGAATGCTGGTGTACGCGAGTTGTAGATTCGCTGTAATCTCAAGTGTCCCAAAAAATCATTGGGACAAATATATATATAATATATGCGTATATTTTTTTACAATAAATATTTCACTGAATCAATCAAATACTGTTTAGTCCACGTTCGGTATCATTGAAAGGCCTACCGATTTTCAGCTGATCTCTGAACTGAAATTATATTTGTAACTATCGAAGATCGATACAGGAGTACTTTTTTCATAACCGAAAAAAAAAAAGAAAACTAAAACCAGCTACATCGTCAAAGTTGGTGACTGCTTTTCGTTTTCACGTTACAACGTTATCATTTTCTCATATCATTTTGAGAAAGACAATAGGAAGACCTCACATATAGGCTGGATTAGCTCACCTTGAAATCTTCTGTTTCGCGGCGATAGATAATAAATGATAAAATCCGGTGCCGTCCGCACGCTCTGAATTTTCTCTCTCTCTCTTTTTTTTTCGTTGCTAATACAAAAACACATTCGAAAAGTCAGACAATTAGCGAGTAAAATTTTACCATCTGACTAGGTGGTCGTATCGTAGCTTTTGTAAGAATGGGACGATCTCTTATGTCTTACAGTGCAGAATAAAATCATGCTAGCAATTAGGCCAAATAATTGCAAAAATGCTACAACCAGACCAACAGTCCCTACTACATGTAACCTCGTTACCAGCCACATTTGAATCGCCGAAGCGCATCCTTCTTTATACCAAAACTCCATGTTCTTCGCCTCCGCGTCAAGACGACCGCAATATCGTTCCCTTTTTATGCAACAAGAATCCGGCACTCTGTCCTCCGTTGGCCAAGCATCGATTCGAAACCAATCCGTGTACCCGCGGACACCGCAGCAATGGAACTGGAAAATTAGAATAAAATTTTCTCACTGGATCTTCCAAATTTTCCATAAATACTACAAACCTCGGTGTGAATATGATCCCAAACGGCGGGAAGTGTTCCCGGCTCCCTTGTGACGTTGTAATGTTTTTCGATGCCAAATTGCAGTTCTTCCTTGAAGCTTCTTCCAAGGTGTTCGCGAAAGACAAATGCCAATGTGCCCATCATGAATTCCGCTAAGAAGAGTAGGATGACCAAGCTGAAGTACTAGATTGACAGATATTTGAAATGTCATGTAACCAAGCGTTTCATTATCCGAAGAATGCGCATCGAATAAGTTGTTCGAAAAGATCTTACGGTGATGAGCATGCATCTCGACTGAAACCAGGCGCCGCAGCATCCGAAAAATGCGACAACGAAGGTGACGCAGCCAGCAGCTAAAAGGATGGAATCAGCAGACGCAAAACTGTACTGAGGTACGAGTGTCGTGTATCCAGAGTAGGCCAACCTGAGCCAAAGACCCGCGCCTAGGATACCGCAGGCGCATAGCTACGGGTGACAAAATCAAACTGTTAATAATTTCCAGTGCTTTAAAATACGGTATGGATGCATACATCCGATACCACAATGTTGGGGTGGTATACCAGTAGTTGGCGTGACCTCAGATATAATTTAAAAAAATTAACGCACGGGATTAGCGAGCTAGTGAACTCGATTAGTAGGTGGTATACATTAACCGTACCCGTACGACTACACATGCCGTCAGGATAATTTGTGTTACGTAAATTAAATTTAAGCCCAACTATAAAACTCATTGGGATTACTGTTACGACTGACAATGAGATAAGAATACTGATGAGCTGGATCATCAGGGAGCCAGTCCGTACGCACAGACGACTGCACTCTACCTTGGGCGGTTCAAGTAAATAATTTTGAGATTAACTTGAACGCGCTCTCATCGTTACTGTATTCTTCTAATTAAGGGCAATGCGTGGGCTTCGTAACGCAACGATCGTACTCACATCATCGTGGGCCTAAATAATAGCAAATTCAACCATGTTCGTCAGCATAATTGAGAGGACTCCAAGTTACGACTCCGAAGTCAGTTTATTGAAATGAAATAAAACGTGAGAAATAGATTTAAAAATGTAGGATAAAAATGTGGACGCTAAAGAATAAAATCGTGAGTTTGTCGTCCGGATCGCCCTGCACTTGTTGTGGATCAGGAGTATAATCCCCCGCCCCGAAAACAGTTCAGGTGAGTCAGTAGGTTACACGAATCGGTATATTTCGCGACCATCACTTTGAGGATATTGACCTCCATATCAGTTTAGTATAAGGTGACGGATTTGAACCGTGCTGCAGTGAGTGGTAACCGGTAAACAGTAAATTAGTAATGGATACTTCGCAGTTATATTATCGTCAGAAGAGAGGGGAATGAGGACTAATAAAAAAGACAACATGTGTTTACACTCGTTAGCGAACGGTTCTTACTAGAAGTTATAGTACGACGCTAACTAATCGTAAGTCAAAAGATTACTTCGTTAAACTAGAACAAGAAAAAAAGTAGAATAATATATGTTGATTGTTAAACTTATCGGGTTTATGCGACCTGCACCGTTTAGGTAGAAACTTTGAATGACGCCAGATGCGGTGTAGTAGCATCGACCTTGATAGCTATTTTTAATTTACTTCAACTCATCGCGGAATATGCGTTTCACTCATCGGTACAAATCTATTTTTAGTAGCTGCCTCCAGACGCACTTAATTTCAACATCGACGATACAACCATTTTACTATAATACATCACCGTGCTGAACCATAAACTAGTTTACTCAACCCCCTAGAAACTTATCGCACTTAGCAAATTCTAAATATAGATTACAAGTGCATGTAATGAGTTCTCGGAATCGTTCCAGCCGTTATATTCAAATAAGTATAACTACCTGGTGAATTTTCAAAAAGGGGGCGAAAAAAAGCAATAAATTTTTACCCAAATTAGGACATTTAGCGAACAGAAAACGTGCCTGATGCACGTATACCCCGTCCGACTCATGATGAAGATGTCTGCGGGGATGTACCCCCGGAACGGGTCACTCGGCGACTCTGCTGCTTTCTAAAATTGAAAAATAATTTCGGCACATCAATTAATTTGAATCACGTAAGATCGTGTTAGAAAAAATATCGCATAAAGTATAATGATCCACAACTGACGGATGTACTTTCGAAATCGTATAAAAATATTGAAAACACACAGCGGTACGATCACTTACGCACTTCCCGCGCATAAACTGTTTTCAAACGCACCGTACCAACCGGAAGTAACTCATCCCCACAAATTAGCGACGCCTTCAATTGACATAAACACACGGAGATGACGATTACATAATGTTGTATGCGTTATCTACACTTTTTGCGGTTTGTATCATTAAATAATTTCTTGAGAAAATACAACAATGACAATACTAAAAGTAATAATGAAAAAGGATATGACGAGTAATAATTCGATGGATTCGTCGCGGCTCGTCAACGCGTCCGTGTCATCGGATGCATTGAAAAGACGACGAATGGAATTAAACTGTCGGGACTAGTTGGGCCAGCTGAGCCAGTGGCGGGGCCCCACAAAGCGGGATGTCCCGCTCATGGGCCTTGTAGGTCCCCTAACGGGACAACATATCCTATCTCTGTCGCGACTTCGCTTCAATCTAGTAGAATGAGTAGTAGGGAGGGGGAAGTAAAAAAAAAACCGAAGGAATCATCTACAGGAAAAGACAGTCGATATGGTGGGTGCATCGCGCATTCAAACAAGGAAAGAGTTGACTCGAATAAATTAAGTCGTTTGGTCATTGTCAGGCATTTCACACTCGGCAGATACGAATCGGTGGATATATTTATTTTCATCGTCTTGCCCGAATGGTAATATTTCACTCGTCATTCGTCACCACAATCGACGCATTGCAGATCGTCAAGAAACTTATTTCTTATTACACGATTCTTATTGCGCATTTGACGACGAGAAAATACATTTTGCACATGATATTAATTTTTGGCTGACTAATGTATATCTATAAAGTGAAGGATCAACTAGATTTGCCAATTCTCTGATCACGTTTTTTTTTTTTCTAATATCAGAACCAGTTTTTGAATTCGCGAATCAATCATGAATGCATTTAGAATATAATATGTAGTCACGACTTTCGACGAGACTTTGTTTAACGGTAAAATCCGCGTTTTTGTTGAAAAGTGGGACACTTTTTGGAGCATTTTTTACGAGCCAATTGTTAGTCTTACTTTTTTTTTTTTTAGTTTCTCTAAACAGAACAACGAACGTTGCGAAGAAATCACTTCCACGGATCTATATTCAATGTAATTATAGACCTCTGTAAACGCTTGAGCAATTTGAAACATAATCTAGACAATAAAGTAAAAAAAAAAGTAATTTGAAAAAAAAAAACATAATATGGTTTATGGAACTTCGATGATATTACACAGATTAGTAACTTGTGATTTCCAGAATTGATTTCGTATGCATATAATATGAAGTAATATGAAACGACGCATGCATTTTAATAAAAAAAATTCGTAAGCTTAATAAAGGTTGAAAGCTTCGAAGCTCTGCAGGGAGTCCACCATTTGCCCCCCAACTTCCTGCCAATTGTGCTCAATTTGCAATCATCTATGATCCCCACGCGTCCCTTGGCTAACACGCGTCCCCGCACGGCACTGCACGTTCGCAAGCTCCGAGCTTCTATAGGCGTACGCGATCTGTCCGGAAATTCACGCAGATTTTAAGTTACTCCGACGTTCCATGTGCCCGACTGAACGGAATTGCTTTCATGACGTAAGTGTAATCTAAAAAAAATCTAAAATACATCAATCGATAATTGTTGCGCACTATCCAATCGATAACGACGAGGATTCTCATCGAGAAAATTATAATCGCATATCCAAATTACGATCGAATGAAAAATGATGCAGTTTTAGGTAATCGGCGAAACCGAGTTTCATCGATCATATCCGAAGTCAACGCTGGGAGTAAAGAACGGTTTTGTCTTCTGATAATCAACAAGGTAACTTTTACTAGCAGTTTCGCATATATTTAAATAAAACCTTTCGATTTTCACCTACAAAATCGTGCGTCACTAATGGTATTATACACGCGTCTCAAAAATCGTAAATAAAAAGCCACACGGAAGTGTGCAGTTCGATAAATATTTGTTCCCGTGTCAAATCCTCATAAGAATGGATGGCTTCTTTGCTCAGTGATTGCTACTGTCGCATGTCGGAAAGAAAACCCGCAGTAAACGGTTTATTAGAAAGAGCGTTGGATTAGATGGTCGGCTCATGATTCCTTCAGCACGTCCGGTTTCAGTCGCGCGACGCGATGTTTGTTGGTATACATCCGGTAGATAACCCAAGACATTCATCGCATTACGTAAAATGCCATAGAAAATCCAACAATTTTAGAACAATCGAATGGAAAGGTAATATGGACGTTGTAGAATAAAAATGCATGCATGACTACACTTTCATTTTCGATCTTGGAAGGTGAATGAGGATCGTTTACAGAAAAACTATATAAATTGCAACGATTGAGCCGAGGTGGTTCGTTCGGATTACTTGGACAGTTATTAAATTAGAGTACATATTTTTATGTATAGTTATAGTTATGCAATGAACATGATCATCGTCGTCGTCGTATTATGATGCATTCTCTCCCATAGTATGTAGTATTACGTAATAAGAGTTGCCGCTGCCCACGCGACCTTAACAACCACTATAACTGAGCGTCCTTCCGTACGAGAGGAGTAAAAGAAAAAAGAAGAAAAAGAAAAAGAAAAAAAAAAAAAACGACCTGCCTCCTCAGGGAACGGAAATGGGTTGTGTGAGCGCAAGCCTTAAGAAGAAGACGGCCTCGTCGATGAGAACCCTATAACTCACCTTATACTATACCACTGGCAGCGCGCTCCTATATCCCATGTATTATACCCACCATATTATCTCTTACGTATACATGCATACGTATACCTACCCGGATGAGAAAACGTGATACCTCTAAAGAGCCGGCTAACAAAGATCTCGGATTTCATACGTCTAATCTCACGCATCTGTCATAATACATGAGACGAGTCGCGCTCGCTTTCAGGGCAGAGAAATTGTTTAAATTCATGCAGCTCTTACATGACGACTGTATTTTTCATTTTCATTTTTATTTTTCTTTACATGCCTTCCACTGTGCAGTCTCGTAGTTAGGAAAAGAAATAAGGCACGTACGAGTAACCGCGGATAGGAAGAGGTAGAAAAAATTATTATGACGTTGGTTATTAATGAATAGTAATCGCTATGATTATCTCGACACGCTTCTGCTTGCGAAGACACTGAATTACTTCATACTCGTGGCATGCTGTGGCACCTCCAAACAGTGAATACCATTCAATGTCGAATCTCTGCAGTTTCCTCAGTTTTGGATCATACCACGCGATGCAACAATGAATACAACATTCATAACTTTGATCAGAAAATATTTCAAAATATGTATAATACAGTAGTTTATTTTAATTCATCGTGCACTTGTTGGAAGGACATTCAATTACAATGAGGAATATTTTATTTGGCGAATAGTCAGGATTTCGATTCTAAAGAACATGTGTACGCTAATTAAAACAGTTGAAAATGATTACTGAATAATCTCAACTAATGACTATATCATCGTTTAAGTGGATAAATATACATTACACAAGTGAACATACACGGTCTTGAAAATGAAAACAGTGGATGTAAAATATACGCCGATAACAGTCCTCAAATACTTTGGGTACGTATGCGAGTATAAGTGAACTACACATGTGGGTCGATGAATCTGCACACGTTCAAGAACGTCGTTGTGACAACTAATTTATTTTATGTATTACCGACATGATTACGCTGTTCGAGTATGATGTTCTCAAACTTTGTTAGAGAGCGATGACTGGGTGGCGATCTTTGGAGCGATTTTTTGTTTTAGTTTCTCAGTATTTTTCGGTTTGCCAAATCATCGCTTTACCAAAATCGTATTATCAAGGTCTCGTCATCAAGTGTTGTAAAAATGTCTAATTACAAAGACGTAGTTAGTCGTCTACTCTGGTAAATAGTACAGCAGATAAGAAGCTGTATTTGAAGGCTACGTACGTACATACCTATGTATAGTCTGCAGCATGCTGTGATTTGAGTGTTCATTCATAGCAATTTTAACGTTCAATTAGAATTAATGATACTGAGATATTTTTATATGACCGTTTGATTGGATGAGAGAAAGAGAAAATCGATTGTGCGGATTTGAAGATTTTCATATATTATTATTGGACGCTCTTAAAAATTAATCGGCGGGAAGCAATAATACGCCCATTAAGTATTTAAATTTTTATTTCAAACTGACGGTAATTTCCTGGATTAAAAATTGAAAGTTGCGACTATTTTATCTTGAATACGTGCGGGTTGGATATTGTTAGAAGATATCATTATAGCGCGATGTAGAATAGCGCTGATCTGAATAAATGGATCAGCAGAATTCACTTTTTCGCGACATTCGCGCTTATTATCTGCAGAAATCTGATATACTTGTCGACTATATTCACAGCTACTTCCATTCCTCAAATTTTGAATCCGAAAAACTTACGAGCTTTACGAGTAGGTATAGAAAAAGGCTGAGCAAACAAACGCGGGAGCGAAATTCAAATAAAAGCTTCAACAATGAGGTACTGAAATTCAAATTTAACCGATTCGAATCACATGATTTTGAATTTTCGAACACCGTCGTTCGAAGAACGTTCAATTTTTTCAACTACCAAAGAGTTTCCGATCTTCGAGTGCGACGTAGAAGGGTTGAATCGTGATTAATGAAGAACAAATTTAATTATAGTTTGAATCAATTTGTCAATGGACTTACTCAACGTTGTTAAAACAGCTTGTGTTTCTCGCGTGAGCTGTCAACCGCTCTTCACTTATGAAAGAGTACCGTAACTATTAAATTCATCGAGTTGAATCCTTCACAGTTTTGCACTTGCAACTCCGTCCCGCCACGGATGCCAGGCATGAATAAACTAAAAGGTTCAAGTCAGCCAACCAGTAGATACATGAGTATTCGCTGTTCGTAACGTGTATAGTTGGGATAGTTGATCGTAAAAAGTCAGTGCTGCCATCTGACGTAACACCAAACACGTTGTTTAAACTTATCCCATAAATAATTGGTAAGAAGATTGGTAATCATTTCATCATGAATTATTCAACGTAGCTCAACGCGGGAGGGAAAATTAGTTTCGAACTTTTGATGTTCCGACTACGATCTCCATCTCGTACCTTGTCCATTTTTGGACATTCGTCTGTATGATTCGAGAATTACCATTGTTTAATAATATAGGTGAGTATGTTCGTCGTTATTTCGGTTTCCACGATGCTCACAACAGATTTCTATTTTGATAACGCACAATCTCGAGGATCGATAATATCCTAATTACTCCGACTTTGGATAGCGGTGGTTGTACAAAGGGGCGGATGCATCTCTTTGTAAAGGGTTAACTCAGGTCTGGTACGTGACGAGACTATATTATGTCATGCATTTTATATCTCTCCGTATCTTACGAGTCCACGTTTTCACCGAAAGAATTGAACAAAACTGTACGTCTTCTACCCTGGAATTTCAAATAAAATACGTTGATTCTGTACTGTGAATTTTATGCGATCGTTTTGAAGCTTTGCTGGCGAAACAAATTGATCGGATCGTTGATGCATATTCTGTCGTAAAGTCTCATGCAATTATTCCGAGAAATACGTGATAAGATCTTTAAAAGTTACGGCTCCTGTATCACGAATGAGTACGAGTATTCGCTAACGGCTACATCGAATGCATAATCGATCAAGAATGCGTAATGTTCCAAAGAAGAGATAAAATTGCATATTATATTCAACAGGGTTCCAGAGAAATAAGATTAAAAATCTCATCGTTTTAGCCGATTATATGCTGTACCGAGCCAAAAAATATCACCGGAATCATTTATTTTTCGTAGACTTTTTTCAATTATACAGAAAGCGAATTATTGTAATCCGACGTTTATGAATAAACATCTAATTGGTAAGGTTACGAATAGGTCACCGAAATTGTCCCACAGGTCGTGACCTTTCTTCCGAATTGTTCAATTATCACCAAATTGTGATAAAATAAAGAGTTTCGAAGAGCACTGCATATCCTTCGACACGCTCGTTACTTTTGTTTCTTCAGTCTTTGAGAAGATTCCTCCATCGATTCAAGCCAAAGCCTCAACTCTTTGGATAGTTCCGGCCTTCGGGCTTCCGGCTCTACTTTAGCGATGATCTCTGATATTGGGATTTTGATCCCAGTTACACTCTGTTTGCTCAAGACAACCGTACGGACGAAATTGTCTGGCAAACTAATCAGCTGCTGTTCCAGGTAAAAGTTTTTTTCATCCCAATATATCAGCTGAAATGGAAAATGTAATGTAATAAATATAGTGATGCAGATGTATGAGTTTACTATAGATTTTATGACTGCAGGAAAACCTGGTCGATTTTTACTATAAAAGATTTGTACAAACCTTAGTAGTAACTTTATACGGTGTAAATATTCCAAGGGCTCTCCTGTACCGTACAGAAGAAGCACTTTGCACTGCGCTACCACCCTTGGCACTAATGGCTCCAAAGATTCCTGACCTATCGTAATAATGGAATCGAGCAAAGTCCAATTCCCTGACATACCTCGCAATGTTCATATTCCTGAAAAATAGGTCCACATCCTGGGTGGTGCATATGCCTGAAATTATAGTAAGTATATTTTAGGATTCGATTAGACGATATTTATAGTTTTACCCACAAGACCTCGCATGCAACTGAAAAGCAAAAATTTTATTCATTAACAATAAGGATGTCATCAAGGGTTAAACGCATTACAGATTCGATAAATGTTTCCTTTGTGAACATGCAAATGAAATTTTTACATGAATCGCTAAATTTCATTGTACGACGCATTGCATACCTATGTTCAATGTGTACCTGTGCCTGCCTACATTAGCATCTTGATCAGTTTATTTTGAGAATTCCGTTGTATAATTTCGCGAAATACTTAAAACAAAATCGCTGATGTTTGAACATGTTTTGATGTTTCATCGCATTACTCACGCATTTCAGTTGCATTGGGAACCTAAAGTACCGTATCATAATGATACACATACCTCAGAATCCAAGTTACGGTATTATACCTACACATACTGTAGTTCTGTGGAGCGACTGCAGTAACGGTATTTTTCAACAGAAAAGTACTTTATACTCGGCGGTTAAACCGTTCGTATTATTTTCATCTGTGTTTAATTGCATATATTGCGAGGATACAAAAATTGATCCTAACTATATTTTTCCCTCTGCGTGTATCGTTTGAATCCCCACTTGTTTTTTTTTGTTTTTTTCTTTCTGCATTAGATGTACAGATAAATGTAAATATAGTAGTGAAAATCGAACATTAATAGATATCTATAGCTGACAAAACGGAATAATATTAATATGAAGAGCAACTAAAATTTGATCAACGAGGAAGTTATGATATGCGTCACAATTACAATACCGGTTATGAAAAATTTTCGCATTAAATTAACATATAGGGTGGCCCAAAGAAACCCGACCAATATCAAGTGTGTAATAGCGAGTACGTGCAACGCATCTGATTAAACTTTCTTTTCCAAAAAACTATAATAAAAAAGCTTTGATTTTGTTCGTTATTTTCAATATCAACCCTAATTTTTGTGGGTTAGAATTTTTAAGGATAAATTAGAAAACTGATCGACAAAATTTGAGCATGGCATCGTATAATGTCGCTGTATAATGCTCGGCAGCTACTTTTCAAAAACCCTATTTTGGAATGTGCAGTGTGTCGGATGAAATTTTGAAAAATCAATTTGAAGCTCTCCTCTTCTATTTTTGATAAAAAAAAGTTGGATACGCTACTTTGGAGTGTTCATCTTTCGTTCACATTTAAAAACTGACTATTTTCTTGACTCACCCTATAGACAATATCTCGTGCGTCAAGTTATCGAAAAATTTCAATACGAGTCAAGCAGCTTTCAATTTTTAGCTTGATAATTAGGAATATTATGTCAACTTTTGCGAGCTAAAAAATGTCAAAAGACTAGAATTGCGATTCCGTATTATTAGAATTCTACATACAATCGCACTTATCGATGATATTGGTATTTTGCAATAACTCAATCACTTTTCAATTTCAAAAATATCAAAGAGTCCTTACCATGGATGATAGTTTCTTCGAAAATTTTCTTTTTTTTCTGAAAGAGTCTTCCCCAGGCGAGTGTGAAGGCGATTCTTAAGAAGTAATTAACATCGAATAATATATACAAAATGGCAACGATCGCTACACTGCAGTAACAAAACATTATGAAAATCGTCTATGATGCGCGTTAAAATATTGTATGAATCCACTTCTGTATGAATTTAAATTGCTGAAGTAAAAGCCGATTTCACCGCTTATTTATATAGGTATCGCGCTGACCACGTCTGCCTGTGAACTGAATAACCTGCCTTCGCTGGATCCACCTGCTTGGTATATCTTCAGCTCACATTGAAGACCAAAGTTCCGCGACGCGCCGGACAGTTGAAAACTATACAAAGGGAGATTCCAGAGGAGATGGCCAATACTTCATGGTAAAAATTTGTCAATGAGAGCCAAGATTCCACAAACATTTTGTTGAAGTTGAAGCTCGTGGAATAATCTTGAGTACGACGGCAAAAATTTGTGCAATATCTTAGCTCGTATGGGAAATTTTTTACCAGTTGCCAATCCTCGTTGGCAATTTGAGAAACACTTCAATTATATTAAATATTTTTATAAGCTTAGATCAAATTTAGAATGTTGCTGGTTACTTTCAAATAATTTCTTCAACTAGAATCGGATCAAATTAAAATATAGCTACTTCCTACATTTAAATTTTATTTCTATTGAATATTAAGTGTGAATAATGTATGTGACTATGACTAGAAAGATGTCACACAATCGGATGTGAAGATTTCCTGAAAAGGCCGCAGAAGAATTAGTGCGTATCCAACGATTTGTGAGCTGACATCGTGATATTGCAGAAAAAATTTTATCGAATTCACTGAATTCATAACTTTTTGCCGCGAGATAATATAGCTAGGCGGCTGAATATTTTGAATAACTTTTCAAAATGAAATCGCTTCGATTAGAAATTTAGAAATCAAGACGCTCGAACGTCAATCGACTTTTCGTAATTTTTCCGAACAAGACTCATTGTATTTTATCCAATGTTTGAGGTCCTCCGGAGCTTCAGGTTTTCGCATTTCCGGATCGATTTCGTTTACCAGCTCTTCTGTACTCATCTGAAGGCCAACCGTTTGTTGTTTACTGATTACAATCGCCCGTACAAAATTATCCGATAGTGTGATGAACCTGTGCTCCAGGTATGCCGCCTTCTGGTCCCAATAAATAAGCTGAAACAAATTCATATCGATACGTTGAGAAATCAATTATAATTTTTGTTCTGATAATTGATTGCGCATTAACTAAATTACAATCATATGGCATCTCACGTTTTTGCAAAAAGCAAGAAATTGAATGACGACTATACAATCAAAGGAAAATTCAAAGATCACATCATAAATTCTGGTTCTTTTTTTTCTCTCCACAAAACGATTGAATTCACTACACCATTTTATTCTGAAAATAAGTTTCAATCTGCAATTATTCAATTACATTTTTCTTACCTTCGTTTCAATTCGATAGAAGGTGAACACTGGCATTACTTTTCTATGTCTTACTGTCGTCGCAGCTTGGAGTGAGATTCCCCCTCTAGAGGATACAGCTTCGTACAATCCAGTTCGATAATAATAATCGAAACGAGCAAAATCCAATTCTCTTAGAAACCGCGCGTTGTTCATATGCGATATGAAAAAATCCAGGTCGTTCGTTGTGCAGAATCCTGTGGAATAAAAAAACTTAAACAGATGCCTTCATTGAGATCAAAATTTCTAAATGTTACTTCACCAATGGACCATGATTTTCATGAATATCAACTTTTTTTCATCTTTATAGAATGATACTCAAGATAAATCTTATATATTTGATTATACATAATTAAAAATGTGAAAATCGTCCCACCCACTTCAATCTGAGTTAAAAAAAAAATTTGTCCAATGCATTACAAGGAAAGACTTTATGCTAAATGCAAAATGAAAGTCAATGTCATGTGAAAATTTTGATATCGTCGATGTGGCTCTATAATGTGATTGCGTATGAAGATTGCATGAATTTTCATTAGCATAGAAATGAAGAGAAAAGTGAAGAGGAATTGTGAATACAATGTGAATACAATAGTTCGGTATTCAAATAATATTGTACTGTTGAATAATTCACCGTATATGTTAAACACGTCGGAAATCCTTCTTCGTTTCACGGGTATCAGTTTACGCCAACCAAACGTGAAGAAGACGCGAATAAAGTAATTAACATCAAAAAGTGCGTACATCGCCGCCACTATGGCAATCGCCGGATAAAAAAGGCCCGCCATTATGCCAACTACAGATAAGGTAGATGCTTTTTTCAAATGTCTGAAAAAATTCCAAATTTTTAAACACTTCAATATTCCAGGTGAACAAAATATTCAAAATGCACACTGTGTTGTCCAAGTTTTCCTTCTGGACTTTCCAATAATTTTCTCGACTATAAATAATTTTATAATGCTCGTAATGGACTCACAAACAATAAATTTTGAACTAAGTACTCGACTACTCACAGTATTATAGGTACGAATAAAAAATCACCGCGAGCTGAGTGTCAGCGTTCAAAAATCAAACAAATTTAATAAAGTGTCAAATTTTTAACTGGATCGATACGGGCATCGACGATGATCACATCCGCGTAGTATATAAGAAAGAACTTCACTGACATGCGTATGCGGACTCCGACTTGGGCCATGATTTCAGTCAGTGGTAAGAGGACCGCGAATTGGGCAAAATCGCGATCGCGGAAGAGGGAGAGTTAGAAGAGCGAGAAGGTGGTAATAGTTACTAACTCGTATAAACAGTTTTTCATCCCATCAGGATTATGAAATCGGTTATACTTTTCTATCATATAATTCATTATAATTATTTATAATTCTCGGAATGATATTTCCTTACCAGACTGCTAAAGACAGGTAATTTTGAACATCGCGAAAATGTTAGTACAGCTTCTATCGCTGCCATTTACGAAAAACTAGCCCCCTCTCCTCTCCCCCAGGTTTACTCTGATCTTGGCGACTCTGCAAAGGTTTAGAAGAAAAAAAAACTGGTTCTTCAGCAATATCTCGTTTTCTGTAGGTCGCACGGCCCAAATTACGTTTCGACATATGAACTAGATAGGGTGACGTAATTTCCTACAAAATAACGTGAATCCATTTGAATTCATATAGAACTCATACTTTCGTAGCAGAATGTGGTGATCAAACACCGAAATTTTTCAAAAAATTTGACCATTTTCAACTTTACATTCAACTTACTTAGTAATTACACAAATTCTGTATCGAACTAATAGAGCACCATAAATACAACATTTTTCATTAGTCTAATACAGACCCACAGCGTGAAATTCGAAAGTTTCATGTTGAAATTCCAGAGGAATTTCACAAAGTCAAAATAACATAAATTATTTCCATCATATCGCCACAAGGCGATCCCCGCAACGATTTGAAAGAGGAAGGAGAAGAAGAAGATTGTGTTTTTCACGAACTTTGACCGCTGATATTTTAATAACCGTTCAACAGATCTGAACCAAATTTCGCATGAGAGGCCAGAAGGGCGTTGATAAAATACGGAAAGATCTACAAGGAAAATATGGGGAATAGTAAATAAATGCGACTTACCTTGGATGCTGCAGGAAGTTGAACGATCTAGGCGAGTCAGGTATGGGTGTGAAATGTTCAATAATGAAAATAACACAAGGGAATAACGTTCGTACAAAAGTATATTCAAGAAAAATAAAACAAAACTGATTTGGTATAAGTTTAACATAAATTTGGGTCCAGGCCACGCACAGTTCACTTGGTATTATGGTTCGATAATCAACAGAGTTTCAATAGTCTTGTTTCAGCGACGATTAGAAACGTCATTCGGTTTATTTTATAATATCGAATCGATTATTTTAATTGATTCGAAAACTGATTGAGTGCATACTTTTCATATGAGTGGTGCGGAGTTGCAGGAGAGGCTCTGGACCCTTCATCTTTATCTAATCCTATGTAATATATATCCTTAGCTTATTTTTATTCATATTAAGGTATGCAGGGCGACGATTGCTGAAGATGGAGATGCCAACTTAACATAAACAATTTTTGGGACTTGCGCTCTGGAGCGGTTGCCTTATCTGAATTCCTCGATTCAAGGACCTAGCCCCGCATACATCTGTTTATAAAAGTCTCACATATACGTAGGTATGAAAGCTGAAGCGAAACCATATTGATACAGAAAGAAATATTATTTAAATCGGTTAAGTAAATCTTTTAGTTCACTCTTAGCAAGTAACGAAAATAATTAATATATATATATATATATATGTATTGCTCTTTACGGAACTAAAACTATGATTCCCGCAGAGAATGATTATGATGATGATCATAAAAGTAAAGCAATTATATTGGATCTGAGAAAGAAATTAATATTTCGACAGTAATAAAATAACTAGGATTGGTATCATTTTTTTCTTTCCGAGGGTTTTCTATCAAAAATACTTTATCTCCTCGACTCAGGTGCGGAAGGGTTTATATTTCCTAAACATAATAGAATCTTCCTTCGGCTTCCGTTGAATTTTCTCCATCATATAAGTAGTATCTTTCTTCGGCTTCCATTAAATTTTCTCTTGCTTGGTTCCATAAAGTTCGCAATGTAGTTTTTAACTGCCTTGCATAATCTTCGTACGTTCTGTTGGGTTGTTCGTCTTTTGTCGTACATTCGGACCTCGTCTCGGACGGTATTCTTGCTAATCTACCAAATACCAATTCATGAGGCGAAAATTTAGTTCCCTTATGTACGTGAGTGTTATAGGAAAACGTAGCGAGAGATAACCCGCATTCGTCCCAATTATTGGTTTTCTTTATGTGTTTTTTTACAAATTTTACAAATGCATCATGCCATCTTTTTATTGAATCATTCGATTGAGCCTGAAATGCTATCGTTTTGCATAATTCTTCTGTTTTGTATTTTTGAGCTACGGCCATCAAGAGTGGATAAGTTAAATTAGTTCCTTCATCTGTTACCATGAATTTTGGAGGTCCGAAGTCGCAGAAGACTTTTTTTATCAATGCCTCTGCAATTTCAACCGGGGTATCTGTTTTAAGAGGAATTGCTATACCATATTGAGTGAGTCGATCTTGTACAGTTAATATATATCTGTTTCCTGAAAAGGAAATCGGCAGAGGACCTACTGTACGTATCGATATTTTATGAAAGCTAGCGCGTGGTACGTCGATAACGAACATTGGTTGTCTCGTTTTTACTCCAGTAACTTTCTTTGATTGACATTCGGAACAATTTTCAATATACTCTTCTATTTGTGCTTTCATATCATCCCAATAAAAGTATTGTCTGATTCTGTCGTATGTTTTAATCATTACCATGTGACCTCCTGTCTTTGAAGCATGATGTTCTCGAACTATCCCAATTCTTTCAGCTTCTGAGGGTATTCTGATGAAATTTTTGCAAACTATAATTTTACATGGAGTATCAGAAAAGGTTTGCTGTAATTGAACTTTGATCGCGTTCCAATTTTTACTTTTTGAAATCGTCAGGGTATCTATTTGTAATTCTCGTACTACTTCGAGTAGGAATTGTAAAGCTATATTGAGTATGTCCTTGTCCAGGTTTGCATGTATTGTTTCTTTTATCGCTAAGCCTATATAGCGAGTTTTTCCATTTTCCTGAATACTGGGTCTGCCCATCTTGACGCATGGGAAGGAAGGTAGTTTGTTAGCCATTTGAAGGTTTTTGCCGCCCTCATCGCAGGGATGTCCACATTTGGTCATAAAGTATAGTACGTTGCCCTCTTGAAGTGCAATATTATCTTGAATTTCGGAAAATTCAAGTGTTTTTCGTTCTGGTTCAAAGTCAACATATGGTTTTTGTGAAGAGTCGTCTTCGTGTTGGCTTGGAATAATTTTAGATTCGGAATCCTTTTCATTATCAGAATATTGATCACCGTTTTCAAAATACGGGTGATCATCTTCGTCTTTGTCATAAGGTTTTGAGTCATCGCTGCAGCTGTCGTCTTCGGATTCATGATGTTCAAAAAAGCGTAAATAATCACAACCCTCGTCGTTCGATTCGTCGAAACTCTGGGTAGTTCTGTTTTCATTTCGGGAATCTGCAGTACAGCGGTTCGGCTCACCAATTTCATCCCTTTTACGCTTATCGTTCACCTTCGAACCTTTCTGATCTGATTCTACGGGGTTTCTGGATAATGCGTCTGCGTCCGAATTGGTTTGCCCTGCTCTAGATACGACCTTGTATTTATAGTCTGCCAATTTTAATCTCCACTTCACTAACCTGGAAGTGGGATTTATTACGGAATGTAACCACATCAAGGATCTACGATTTGTCACCAGAGTGAATTCGTTTTCATATACATGGGATTGAAAATGATTTACCGAATATACTATGGCAAGAATTTCCTTTTCGGTAGTTGAATAATTTTGCTCCGCGCTGTTCAATAATCTAGAGGCATATGCTATAGGGAGATCTTTTCCTACAGGACCTTGGCTCAGGATTCCACCAATTGCGTAATCAGATGCATTTGTTGTTATCACGAACGGTTTTGTGAAATCTGCATATTGTAATATCGGCTTACTACATAATTTGTCGCGTAATTCTACGAATGCTTCTTCTTGTGGTTCCTCCCAACGGAAGGGTACTCCTTTCTTCAATAAATTCGAGAGTGGTTTAGCTATTCCCGAAAAATTAGGAACAAATCTTCTGCAGTAACCGGCTAAACCGAGGAATTCTCTGATATTTCGAGCGTTGTTCGGTCTTGTAAAATTTTTTATTGCCTCTATTTTCTTAGGATCTGGTTTTAATCCTTCTTCACTAATTGTGTGACCTAAATACATGACCTCCTTTCTCAGAAATTCGCACGTAGCGGGTTCTAATTTCAAATTTGCTTCTCTGAGTCTTTTCATTAATGTATTGAACTTGAATTCATGGTCTGTTATCGAGCTGCCATAGATTACTATATTGTCGAAATACACGAAGAGTTCGATACCCTGTAACCCGGAAAGAACGTTGTCCATCAATCTCTGGAATGTCGCGGGAGCGTTTTTTAATCCTAATGGCATTCTGTTGAATTCAAAATGCCCGTAAGATGTGGAAAAGGCGGTTTTTTCAACGTCTGATCTCTTCATTTTTATTTGGTGAAAACCTGAGGCTAAATTGAAGACGGAAAAATATTTAGCACTTCCTAATCGACCCAGGATTTCCGTAATACTTGGGAACGGGTAAGCGTCTGGTATAGTTTTTTCATTTAACGAGCGATAGTCGATGACCGTGCGCCATCGTTTATTACCTGCGGAATCTGGCTCTTTCGGTACTATCAGTACTGGAGAATTGTATGGAGAGAAAGAGGGTTTTATGATATTATTCTCCAGCATGTCTTTTACCTGCCTATCTATTTCTTTTTTATGTACCGGAGGTAATCTATACTGCCTTGTATTTGTCGGAATATCATCTGTGGTATTTATACCGTGTTGAATTCTGTTTGTCGCCCCTAACGGCTCACCTGGAATATGGAACAAGTCCTGATTTCTCCTGACTAATTCGTTAACGCTATATCTTTCTATTTTATTCAGATGATCTAGTCGCAGCAGACTCATTATCTTATCATAGCGATCTTCGCATATATCTTCTGAATCTTCGGAATAATTTCTTCGCTTGAGATTTTCCATTTTCGAATTCATTGCTTCGTTGCGTAGGGTTGTTCGTGTTTTCCGCTGAAATAGAAATTTTTCACATAAGACACATAATTATTTTCATTTGAATTTTATGATTCTTTGCATCTTTCTCGATTGGAATGTTCGGCTTCATTGAAATCAAAGGATTGTGAACGAATGCAACGTGATCTTTACTATTGACTCGACTACTTAATGAATAGGAGATCAGTTTCGTTCTTCAAGTCCTGTAACGGCTCCCGACCAATCGGTGGTCGGGCCACCGGGAGTTTCTGCGGACTCAGCCGGAGGTTTCTCACTCTAAGGGACGTGCTCTTCACTAAGAGTTCTCCTTCGAACTTCATTGCTTACTTATTAATCCGACACCATCCTGTTTGATAACTAACGTCTAAATAACCTAGCTGAGAAGATTTAGTTCCCTCATAAAATATCCAGCTCACCAAACATATTAATCTTGAAAATAAATGAACGCCCAGTAACGAAATCAATCGGTACTAATCAATTGGGATGATTGATTCTGGGAAGGAGGGTATTTTAGCAGGATAATTTAACATATTTATGTAACAAGTAAAATCTAATGATTAGCTCACGTTGCGATGGCTCCTCGTAGTTGGATAATTGCTTGTAGGGGTTGAATAAATCTTAATATTTGCAGAGTTTGGATTATCGGGATATATTTTGTAACACTTGAAATAATGCTTGATAAGAATTGATATAAACTGATACAAACTTAGAATTGACTGTGTGATATGAAATAATGTAATAAAGAAATTACTCCTAAGAGTAAAACTCAATGTCGGCAAATTTGATAGTTAACTGACATGCCGATGCATTTATATCAGCGTATTTAAGGTTTAAATTTTCGCGATCGCGGGGTAAGGGGAGGCCTCGGCATACGTGATTACATTTACCTCTTCATAATGATCGCTTACTCGGGGTTTTATGTTCAGGTGTACATCGCTGCATATCTTTGGTTTTGCATTACTGATATTATAACAATAGTTATGGACTATATTGATTAATAATTCCATACGGTATTATATGGCATTAAAAATGTATAGTTTGCCTGTGAATAAAAATTATATGAACACGAAAAGTTCTTATGGGAGACCAGAGAGACGTTAATAAAATAAGGAAGGAACTGCTCGAAAAATATGGGGAATTGTGAATAAATGTGACTTACCTCGATTGCTAGAGCGATGAGCGAACTGAGCAAGCTGGGCAATGGGTGTTGAATCACAGCAATCAAATTCACACGAGATGAGAAGATTCAATTCAAACAAAAGTATGTTCAAAAACGATAAATGATCGAACAAAATATGGTAATTTATAAAAAAATGATATTTCTCGGGTCTTTCGTCAAGCACTGTTCGTCTTTATATAGTTTATTAATTTGTCACTTATTTAACTCGATTTCGCCAAGCTCAGAATTTAACTGGGTTTTGTCTCAGGTTACCATATAATGTTTGTCTAAGTTTGGAATAATTATTCATTGTTCCCATATATAAATTCGACAATTTTAGAGTAACGATATCACTTGAGAGTTTAGCTATAGGATCGACTTAGAAAAGAGGTTTAACTCGGGTGGTGGTTGACTTAAAACTGACGAATGCATCTTCTGCATACTTTTTCCTACAGGCAGAGACTCTACACCCTATATGTCTCTTTGTCTAATCCTATAGGAGTATAGGCGACGATTGCTGAGGGTGGAGATGGTAACTTAACATAAACAATTTTTGGGACGTGCGCTCTGGAGCGGTTGCCTTATCTTAGTTCGCTGAATCAGGGACTTAGCCTGGTACATGTGTGTTTACAGAAGTCTTATATGTGTAGGTATGGACGCTGGAGCGAGAACATACCGATCCAGTAAGAAATATTATTTGAATCAATTAGGTACACTGCGGCTCAAAAGTTTGGATGCACTAGTCGAGATTTCTGGCCACACAAAAAGTTGAATAGTTTGGTAAAAAAAAAAAAGATAATCGGATTTTGCAAACGGCGTTTTGCACGGGGCAGATTCAGCTTCATTTTGTTTGTTTGAAAAACATTTAACGATTTTTTTCTGACCTGGAACGCCTTCTTAAACGTGGCTATGATTCGGAAATTTTTTGCTCTTCGAGAATTAGGCCCACAATTTGTGCAGAAATTTTTCGGCAGTTTTTTTTTTAATGAAAAACTCTGAGGTAAGAATGAATGAATAGATCTACATTTTTTTTTGAAGAGTTTTCCATGCTATTCCTATGTATTTTGATTTCAGGAATCCGAATCTGCAAGCCAAATTAATTTATCTGTTGAATTGATCAAGTTATCGCCAATTTATCAATCTGAAAAGTGGAAAATCGAGGATATCTCGGTGAGATTTGATTCTAGATAAATTTAATCGACGTATTCGTGTTCCTGGCGCAAAAATACGTCAGAAAAGCGTCCTACAATCAATTTCAGACATACCTCATTTTTGGCCCCAAAATCGAGAAAATCCTAAGCCTATAGCCTTTGTTTTTTTCAAAATTTGAGCCAAAAATCGACATTTTTTTTAATCGATGTTTCCATGGTATTCTTACGTGTTTTGATCTCAGGAATCCGAATCTGCAAGCCAAATTGATTTATCTGTTGAATTGATCAAGTTATCGCCAATTTATCGATCTGAAAAGTGAAAAATCAAGGATGTCTCGATGGGATTTGATTCTAGATCAATTTAATCGACGTATTCGTGTTCCTGACGCAAAAATACATCAGAAAAGCGTCCTACAATCAATTTTAGAAACACCTCATTTTTGGCCCCAAAATCGAGAAAATCCTAAGCCTATAGCCTTTGTTTTTTTCAAAATTTGGGCCAAAAATCGACATTTTTTTTAATCGATGTTTCCATGGTATTCTTACGTGTTTTGATCTCAGGAATCCGAATCTGCAAGCCAAATTGATTTATCTATCAAATGGACCGAGTCATCGCCAATTTTTCGATCTGAAAAACACCAAGCCTATAGCCTTAGTTTTTTCTCACAATCTGGAAGAGTGATCTACATTCTTTTCTAAAGAGTTTGCTATGCTATTTTCATGTATTCTGATCTCGGGAATCCAAATCCGCAAACCAAATTGATTTATCTATTAAATTGATCGAGTTATCGCCAATTTATCGATCTACAAAGTGAAAAATAAAGGATATCTTGATGGGATTTGATTCTAGATTCATTTGATCGACGTACTCGTGTTCCCTGCGCAAAAATACGTAACATAAGCGTCCTGCAATTGATTTTGCAAATACTTCGATTTTCTCCCTGAAAGAACACCAAATCTATATGTATATGGAAGAACACCAAAAACCAGAGATTTCATCGGGAATCGCTGCTGAAATTTACAAAGACTATACCCTTTGGTGTTTTCTTACTCAAATTTTGTTCGAAATTGCTCGAAAAATCAAAATTTCAATATTTTCGAATAAGCCTCGCCCGCCAAGCCCCTGCGCACGCCTAACTATATGCAAACCCGCCTTACATCCCTGTCATCACAAGTCCGGTTGCCTAACATTAGACGCTCGATAAAGATAGTCTATAGTCTTTGTATATTCTTATGCAATTTATTAAGCGATTTCGGACAGAATTCGAATGAAAGAACACCAAAGACTATAAGATATATATTCGTGAACCGCAAAAGTAAACATAGTTTATTTATCATGCAGCCGTTGATTCTGTACTTTTCGGCATAATTACAATATTAGTTTATTTAAGAACTTTCAATAATTTGATTGTAACACATTTATTGTGAGAGAAGATTTTTCTGATAGAATAAATCCATAATTAATACATCCTATGATGTGTTGAAATTCAGTTTCTCCCTTCTATTCATCCGTCACAAAACAGCCCCCTCTAATTGAAAGTTTAATTAACATCGAATGCATCATCAACATCCTTTGTAAGCAGCACATCACGACATCTGGCCCTGGCTCGGACCACCTCGTCGCATGCATACAATATAAGTATAAAACTGCGGCCGATCAGTTTTCATAAAATGGTCTCTTTGCTCACAATATGGCACAGAGATCTGAAAACTGATCGGAGATTTTTCTTTTTTCTTTTTTTTTCTCGTCGTAGTCATTAATTTATGAATAATTCATCATTGATCAAATTTCATTCTAAAAATTCAGGGAATAACTGCTCGATTAATATTGGGCAATTGAAAAAGTTTATCCGAGTTCGGAGCATCAGGTTAAAATCTGATCGATTGCAATCTTGAAACGGTCAATTACGGACGTGTTGTCGGTAATCGGTCCTCAGAGCATCTTGTATATATGTAGATCCTTCTTTATGGTAACGGCAGTACGGCCGCAGCCACCGAAGCGGCGACATCAGCAGCGACATCGGTGGCGGCGCGTAGATCCTTGGAGAACGGAGAGAGCGAGAGAGACGAAGGTATTATGGCTTATACACGCAATATAAAGTACGCAGTTGCTATTGCGCCACAGTTTTCTATTTTATTTAAACTTCTTCGATCGCGTTGTGAACAAACACCAAAGAAAAATCTTCCGAATCTTTAACTTGTTGAGTTCGCTTACCAGTCGTATGAAAATAATAGCTCGGGGAGAAGTGTTCGGTTTATTCTAGATATTTGGAATAAGTGCTATATGAACAGCAACTATTAGAAGAGCTCCTCTATGGTTAGAAATTTCGTGAATTTCGTAGCTCGGACATAATTTTTATGAGCAGTGACAAGCCGTGTTCTTAACATCCTTTTTTAGTGGTCCTGATCGGTCCTCTTTTCAACCGGTATAATTTTGGGCGAAGGTAATACGACATGAACGCAGAATTTTTATAGACTTTGAATAATGATGCGAACCGTTGGTGAGGAAAATCAAGATCCTTTTGCCAAAACTAAAACCTAGTTGCTTCCTTGTATTTTGAATTGCGAAAATTAGTGTCATGGGTTCGGGCGAGTAGGATATAATTTGTCGTCGGAATTTCGAACGACTATACCTAATTGATTAGACGTTTATAAATTCCTATATTCGTATACTTGTTTGATCATATTCTAATTGATTTCGAAATAGTTCTGCGCGTGTTTGAACACTACGAATTCTTTTGTCGATCGAATTGAGGAAGTTATCGTCGGGGTTATGGTTCAAGAATAATCTTCGTTGTCACATTATACTGAACAAATTTACTCATATATTTTGGGTGCAATTTTACAATTTTACTCCATTTCTCAGATAATATTTTCTCATTTCAGGTTTATAATCGATGGACATGGGATTGGCCTGGTTCTTCGCAGTATTTATTCAACTTCGGATTACGTTGTGGAGGAGTTACAGGGCATCGGACAATGTTTCACAGGTATTTAAATCATTTAAATTATTTACATTTTCCCTTTTCGAACCGACTTCCTGCTAGTATCGAAACGGGTCGTTGCACAGACATCACGAGATGCATGGAAAAGGGGCGAAAACTAAAGTTAAGCGATCAGTGGCGATAAAAATAGATTTCGGCATAGATTTTTATATGGTAGGTTTATTAGATCTGGACATGTTATAAAGGTTTGCGCTTTTATTGTGCTTTCAACTCAATAATTTGTCCGATATTCACGGGGTAGAAAAGTATCTAGAGGTTGTACACGTTTGTAGGGTGTATAGCGTCACACCTTTTACCTATAAATACGTATAAATGTATACGACGTTGGTGTAACGTAGTCTTTATGAAACATCAATACGGAATTTATCTCTCCTGTGTTAGAGCTGCTCGCAACGCTCATCAAGCTGGGTTTTTTTTCAACCCCTAAATCTGAATGTTCCCAAAAAATTAATCATGCTTTTTATTTTTCTTAAACTATCGACACACTTACTGGAAAATCTATGCGCGATTCAACCTTCGTCGTATCATGCCTATTCGTTATATTAACCGAAAAAAACAACCTGCTGAATCAGAGAGTCTGTAAAAGGTACACCGAAAATTTGAAGAATATTCTCCGTGAAGATGGAAATTCCAGCAAATAAGAAATCCTTTATGCACCCAGCTGTATATTATATATAATACATACCTAATTATTACGGGTTGCTAATTGTAGTCTCCTGGTCATTTACTGCTTGCTCGAGAGCGAGTTGATCGGTCTTAGAAATTCCTTGAAGTGTTACTCGTTCACTTTTGGTTGCAGTTCAGGTCAGATTAACTTAGATCATTGTCCGTCTGGTTGGGCATGCACTCAACGGTGCAACTCAGCTGTATCTTGATCCGATCGTCAAAACGATCGATCCATTCATTCCTTAAACATATTGATGCGACCCCTTCATCAGCTATACTATGTGATAATTGATGAAACGTAGGAATCATCAAGATTAGGCTTTAGCCAACTTTTGATTATTTTCAATATTTTGCCGAGAAAAATTTGGCCTCTTCGTATACGATCGTGCGAATAAAGATTTTTTTAACTATTTCGATCTCAGGAATTCGAATCCGGTATCCAAATTTACTCGTATTTTGAATTTAGAAAGCTAGCGTCATAACTTTGGGCTATAAATATCCTTTGTTGTTGGAATTTCGAAAAATTACAATTAATTATGCATTTACGAATCCCTGTATTCATATTTAGTCCATGATAATATTCTTAATTGCGGATCCGTGTTCTAACACTATAAATTTATCTATCTATTAGATTGAGGAAGTTTGCATCGGGATTTTGGTTTAGGAATTAAATTACATTGTTCCTTGTTGTACTCTGAACGAATTTATTGATAATATATTTTTAGATTCAATTTTACAATTTACTTTATCTCTTACATAGTTCATTTCTTATTTCAGCTTTATAATAATCGATGGACATGGAATTTGCCTGGTTCTTTACAGTATTTATTCGACTTCAAACCACGATGTGCAGGAGTTACATGGCATTCAACAATACTTTACAGGTATTTACACGTTATGAATTAATTATCAGTCAATATAACATGATATAATACAATATGATATAATATAATATGATATAATACAATATAACGTGATACAATATAATATAATATATTATAATACAATATAATATACATATATTTGTTATAATACGTATGATACAATGCTAGCAATAATATATTATTACATGTACATCATTATTAATGTTTCCTGTATATTCTAGGTACTTAATATTTCCCCTGCTGCCGCCGTTGGACGTCATAAGAGCCCGGACTCCTCCTGTCCCCCGGGAGGAGTCCATCCGGGTCTTTAGACCGTCCCCTGGGACAAGCGTGGCCTCCCACCACCCCCGGGGGTCCCAGGGGATATAGTCCCTGGGGACGTGAGTCTCCCTTTAGGAGACTTACTTCCCTGGGGACTAGTCTTCGGAGGCTAGTCCCCTGGGGACATGTCTCCGGGGATTCGGTATCCCCGGATGTCGGGATGCCGAATCTCCAGAGACATGTCCCCAGGGGACTGGCCTCCGAAGACAACCCGGGAAAAGGAGGCCTGACCCGGACGCTCTGTTTTTTGGTTCTCTAGAGAAATCACGAAGACGACTGTCCGCTTGGGACCTCCTTTTCCCGGGTTGTCTTCGGAGGCTAGTCCTCTGGGGAGATGTCTCCAGGGATCCGACATCCGGGGATGCCGGATCCCCGGGGACATCGCCCCAGGGACTTGCGCCCCCGAAGACTAGTCCCCAGGGAAGTAAGTCTCCTAAGAGGAGACTTACGTCCCCAGGGACTATATCCCCTGGGACCCCGGGGGTGGTGGGAGGCCACGCTGTATCCCAGGGGACACCCCCTCAATACCCGGATGGACTCCCCCCGGGGGACAGGAGGAGTCCGGGCTCCCACGACGTCCAACGGCGGCAGCAACCGAAGCGTCGTTGGAGTTGCACCCTGTAATACAAAGAGACAATAAGTTAACTTCATATGTGACTTATTATATGATCTAGTTATTATAACATAATGTATAAGTTATTGTATGATGTGTATGATGATCAAATTCTAATAAATAGTAGCAAAGTATATAATAATATATTATTGTTGTGCCTTATTGGCGTGTTTGATAAAATATATAATGGGCATGCATGAAGTTACTAAGTTCATTGGGTAATCTGATTTTATGAGGAAAAGTTTGAAAATATTTTCTAAGGGGGTGCAATTCATATTCTTGGTACTCTCAATGATGTATTTTACTGAGCACTCATAAAGGAAATAAGTTAACAAATCTGATCTCATGGGGAGAAGTTTGAAAATATTTTCTAAGGGGGTGCAATTCATATTCTTGGTACTTTCAATGATGTATTTTACTGAGCACTCATGAAGGAAATAAGTCAACAAATCTGATTTCATGAGGAGAAGTTTGAAAATATTTTCTAAGGGGGTGCAATTCATATTCTTGGTACTCTCAATGATGTATTTTACTAAGCACTCATAAAGGAAATAAGTGATTAAATTCATACCTCTGCAAAAAAAGAAGTTGTATGTCTCATGTGTTGCAGATGCATCTCGACTGGACGAGGATGAAGGGAAGTTGATCGTCGAAGACACTTGGTGATGTCCCGTTTCGAGTTCCAATCGATGGCCAGAACGACAAAGTTGATTCAAAGTCCGTAGACAGCATTGAAGACGATGTCTGAGGGGGGCGTCGAGCGATGCTCGTTTACTGGAACCGAAGAAAAAATAATATGTTCAATTTCATTCGCGATGTGACGATCAATAATAATTATATAAACTTTGTATCAATGAGTTGGATCAATAAATTTGTTTCGTATTATACAAAAAAAAAATCGAGTAAATTATTTGAAAATCATCTAGCGAAATTCCGAAGAGGTTCTCAGAACCTGGTTGAGCTCCTTTTGATACGATTGAATACGAGTTCGAACCATATTGAGAAATATTCGCTCAAACGACTTCAGAAATATTCCGCTTGTTTTGTTAAGGGGTTTTATGGGGTATTCTTAAATATTCTGAGCCCAGAAATCTATTAAATCTGTAAACCAAATTGATCTATCTAAAGAATTGATAGAGATATCGCCAATTCATCACTCTGCGAAGAGAAAAGATAAGGATACCACAATGAGTTGATTTTGATGTAATCAAAACCTCTGCGGAACGTAAGGTCTTGTATAAATGTAAGTTCTTCGCATAAGAGCGATGTAGAACAGAATGTTGCAGAAAATTCCTGACTCACTTATTATAAGATGTAAGTTTATGTCGCCAACTGACGATTTTGTCTGTAAACTAACAGCTAAATGTGAAATAGCAAGCCGAATTAATTTATCTATTAAATTGATCGAGTTATCACCAATTTATGGATCTACAAAGTGAAAAATCAAGGATATCTCGATGGAATTTGATTCTAGAATAATTTAATCGACGTATTCGTGTTCGTTGCGCACAAATACGTGAGATAAGCGTCCTGCAATCAATTTTAAAAATACTTCATTTTTAGCCCCAAAATCGAGGATCTTTTTTTTTTCAAAATTTGGGCCGAAAATCGACTATTCTTTTCATCGAGTTTTCTATGGTATTCTGATGTATTTTGATCTCAGGAATCCGAATTTGAAACATTGAATTGATAACATCATAACGCGAATGAATTGTTCATTGAATAGAGATAAGTCTCGAGATACAAAACGCAACTGTCTACCTGGCCTAATAATCTGGAATCGTTAAAAGTATTTCTATATACGTGAGGGTTTGTGCGCTCAGTGATAACTAGTTGTTATACGGTGAATAGAGAACTTGAAGTTCTCTTTTTTACAACAGTAGCAACGAAATAAAATAATTAAAGTAGTGCAGAATGATAAGCTAATAAACTGATAGATAACACATGCTGTAATTATTACATACTTCCAAATTAAACGGAATTTTTTTAAAATTTTTCCTCGATTTTAGGGTCGAAAATCAACACGGTCGGAGAGTAATCTGTTGATTCTGAGCACACGTTATACAACAAACTTTTGCTAGGATGAAAAAAATGTTCGTTATTTTAATACGAATCGAACGTGACCAAATTCATCAAATTCCGATTATTGGTTCCTGAGATATAATAGGAAACGCACATGCAGATTAGAATAGAGAAATTTAAAGGGAATTTTATACTCTGGCGGGCTGCACTCGAGCCCTCGCGAGTTAGTTCTTTACCTCGCCATCGGGTTGCGCAGCTCGCTTGACCTTCTCGCAATTAAAAGAATTTTCGTAAGCTTCAAGTACCGTGTGCTCCACGCAATCGATAGTTACGAGCGGCTGCTCACCCAAATAAAGGGGTAACTGTGTTGCTTTATTGGCGATTTTTTAATACACGTGTTCGGGCATTGGAATGTCGGCACGTGAAAGAAATTTAAATATAATTTATGGGTTTTTAATAGGTGATGAAGTGTGAACATGTTTTTTTTGAAGTTTTTTTCGCCTATTGTTCAGAGGTGTGAAACGATTTGTCGGCACCACCTGTTAACTCTTTTCACACCTGTTGCGACCTACCCCAATGCACTGGTATTTTTTCTCGGAAATCCTATGTAACCGCAAGAAATACATATGTACGAATTCCTGTGGTTATATATCACTGTGTACACTCGGCGAGGTGAATTCTGACTCACTTTTTCCGCAAGAACAGTAGGGCTTAGTCAAGAATCGATTTTGACGGGTGTACACTTAAAAATATCGTAAAAAAAAAATTTTTTTTTTGTTTTACCCGTAGAAAAATGCGCTTTTGAAGCTAATTGTAAGTTGTTTTTTTTTTTATTGTTGTACACTCTTTCGACGTTTGCTGAATATTCATTAATATTTTTATTCGTCATTCGGGCGTTTGATGTAAACCACCGTAATATTTAACTACTAAGATTTGCATCGTCAGACGGTGTCTGAGGGGGACAGCGAGCGATTTTTTTGGATGGAACAGAAAAAAAAAATAATATGTTCAATTTCATTCGCGATGTGACGATCAATAATAATTAAATAAACTTTGTATCAATGAGTTGGATCAATAAATTTTTTTCGAACTATACAAAATAAAAAAATCGAGTAAATTATTTGAAAATCATCTAGCGAAATTCCGAGGAAGTTCTCAGAACCTGGTTGAGCTCCTTTTGATAGTTTTCTAATAGGGCTAATTGAATACGAGTTCGAAATATATTGAGAAATATTCGCTCAAACGACTTCAGAAATATTCCACTTGTTTTGTGGAATGGAATGTTGCAGAAAATTCCTGACTCACATATTATAAGATGTAAGTGTATGTCGCTAACTGACGATTTTGTCTGTAAACTAACAGCCAAATCTAAAATAGCAAGCCGAATGAATTTATCTATTCAATTGATCAAGTTATCGCCAATTCATCGAACTGAAAAGTGAAAAATCAAAGATATCTCGGTGGGAACCGATTCTGGAATAATTAAATCGACGTATTCGTGTTTCCTGCGCAAAAATACGTAGGATAAGCGTCCTGCAATTGATTTTGCAAATACTTCGATTTTTACCTCAAAAAAATAAGAAATCGACATTTTTTCTCAAGAGTTTTCCACGCAGTTCTGATATATTTTGACCTTTGTGAATAGAGCCCCGCGAGCATCGCCCCCCGTCATCTACGATGGCTTCAAGCGCCGCCACGGGTAATGAGATCACAAAACTGAAGCGCGAGCTGAGAAAATCTTCTTTAACATGTCATGACCTAATCAACCTACCATATAAAAATCTATGCCGAAATTCATTTTTATCGCCACTATAATCGCTCGACTTCAGTTTTCGCCCCTTTTCCATGCATCTCGTGATGTCTGCGCAACGACCCGTTTCGATACCAGCGGGAATTCGGTTCGAAAAAGGAGAATGTAAATAATTTAAATACCTGTGAAATATTGTCCGATGCTCTGTAACTCCTCCACAACGTAATTTAAACTGGAATGGATAGTGCGAAGAACCAGGCCAATCCCATGTCCATCGATTATAAACCTGAAATCAGAAAATATTATCTAAGAAATGGAGTAAAATTGTAAAATTGCACCTAAAATATATGAATAAATTTGTTCGGTACAATGTATCAACGAAACTTATTCTTAAACCATAACCCCGACGATGACTTCCTTACTTCGATAGATAGAAGAATTCGTAGTGTTCAAAGTCGCACAGAACTATTCCGAAATCAATTAGAATATGATCAAATAAATATACGAATATAGGAATTTATAAACGTCTAATCAATTAGGTATATATATATATATATATATATATATATATATATATATATATATAGTCGTTCGAAATTCCGACGACAAATTATATCCTACTCGCCCGAACCCATGGCACTAATTTTCTCAATTCAAAATACAAGGAAGCAACTACGTTCTAGTTTTGGCAAAAGGATCTTGATTTTCCTCACCAACGGTTCGAATCATTATTCAAAGTCTATAAAAATTCTGCGTTCATGTCGTATAACCTTCGCCCAAAATTATACCGGTTGAAAAGAGGACCGATCGGGACCACTAAAAAAGGATGGTAAGAGCACGGCTTGTCACTGCTTATAAAAATTATGTCCGAGCTACGAAATTCACGAAATTTCTAACCATAGAGGAGCTCTTCTAATAGTTGCTGTTCTTCTAGCACTTATTCCAAATATCTAGAATAAACCGAACACTTCTCCCCGAGCTATTATTTTCATAAGACTGGAAAGCGAACTCAACAAGTTAAAGATTCGGAAGATTTTTCTTTGGTGTTTGTTCACAACGCGATCGAAGAAGTTTAAATAAAATAGAAAACTGTGGCGCAATAGCAACTGCGTACTTTATATTGCGTGTATAAGCCATAATACCTTCGTCTCTCTCGCTCTCTCCGTTCTCCAAGGATCTACGCGCCGCCACCGATGTCGCTGCTGATGTCGCCGCTTCGGTGGCTGCGGCCGTACTGCCGTTACCATAAAGAAGGATCTACATATATACAAGATGCTCTGAGGACCGATTACCGACAACACGTCCGTAATTGACCGTTTCAAGATTGCAATCGATCAGATTTTAACCTGATGCTCCGAACTCGGATAAACTTTTTCAATTGACCAATATTAATCGAGCAGTTATTCCCTGAATTTTTAGAATGAAATTTGATCAATGATGAATTATTCATAAATTAATGACTACGACGAGAAAAAAAAAGAAAAAAGGAAAATCTCCGATCAGTTTTCAGATCTCTGTGCCATATTGTGAGCAAAGAGACCATTTTATGAAAACTGATCGGCCGCAGTTTTATACTTATTGAATGGAGGCGACGAGGCGGTCCGAGTCAGGGCCTGATGTCGTGATGTGCTGCTTGTAGAAAATTTCAATGAGAGATGGGTGCAGAGGTTTATTGGATAAGAATTAAGTAATCAATTTCAAAATAGCTGTTCGTTTATTGATAATTTATGCAGGTAGGATACATTCATTGACCGCTTTATACAAATATCTATTACTGTGAATAAAAACGTTTTAATATCTTTCACAAGATGAATGATCCACTCATTATTACAATGTGGCTCCAGTAATTCCAATAAATACTAGACACAGAGACCTAGTCACTCATTTATACATTGCCAGACCCCTGCGAGTGCCTAACTGTATGCAACTCCGAAATACACCCCTGTCATCGCCTTCAGGTTGCCCGGATTAGGCGGTCAATAAAGTAGGCGGTTTATTTGTTCGTAAAAAATCTAAAGGATGGCGCAATGAACGCCATTGCCTCCCTTATCGGCCGCCTAATCCGGGCAACCCGACGGCAATGACAGGGGTGTATTGCAGAGTTGCATACAGTTAGGCGTTTGCAGGGACAAATCGCGCGGGACTCAATCGAAAATAATGGGAAGAACTCTGAAATGAATCCTAGTAAGCGTAACTTCTCTTGCATATCATTAAGCACTCACAGGGTCTGAATAATATCAAGAAGTCGATAAGAAACGTAAGTCAAAGACTTTATCTATTAAATTGATCAATTTGATCAAAAAAATATATTGTCATCACAGGGGATACAACTGGTATGAGCAGCGAATGGTGCTTTAATCGACAACCGGTAAATGATGCTGGAAAAGAGCGGCAGAGGAAAGAAGAAAACACAAATCCGAGGAGAATCAAGGCGCAGAAGCGCGGCTCGAGAAAGCCGATTTGTCCTGCTACGTACGGCTACGTCCACTACTGGTTGACAGCTAGTGTGAAGACCGGGAGTCGGTCGAAGGTGTAACTCCTTGGTTTTCCTAAATAATTCAATATTCTGTGTGAACGATATGCAAGGGATGAGTCGTCGGATAGAAATGCGGTGCGCCGAGTGGACAACGGTGTTAGTTTCTAATGAAATAGGGTTTTGATGGAATTATGCACAGCTGTAAAGGTTCCGAACAAAGCTGCCTTGTCCCTTCGGACTCGGAGTAGACATGAAATTCGTCGGCAACGTTTCGATTCTAAGCGAAGTCATTGTGCTCCGACACGCGGTTAAAATAAATCAACAACGTACTAGTCACCGACAGGAAATTATCTCCTCGGCTGTTTAATAAGATCTCAAGTAACATACACCTGAAATAAATGTGTACGTGATGGGAGTGCCTGCGCGCGGAGTTCTCGCGGCAATGGTCGCCATAGCCGCGTTCACCGTTTACCTAAACAGCTTGAATTGCGGTTTCGTTTTTGACGATATATCGGCGATAAAGGACAACCGTGATCTTCGGCCCCATACGCCTCTGAAAAATGTTTTCTACAACGATTTCTGGGGCACTCCGATGCACAAGGTACGCCGTAAATTGACGTATCGCTCACAGTGCAAAGTAAGGGAACGACACAGGGATCTCCCCCCCCCTCTCCAAATGAACCCTCGTTGTGTACGACCCTG
Organism: Athalia cordata; assembly: GCA_963932425.1. Lineage (NCBI taxonomy): Eukaryota > Metazoa > Arthropoda > Insecta > Hymenoptera > Athaliidae > Athalia > Athalia cordata. The sequence goes on along the minus strand of OZ010628.1, from coordinate 19,889,227 downwards.
CGTATTGATCCAGACTCCTTTTCATTCCATCATGCCCTATGCGCTTGCCACATTCGCCACATGCGCTCCGTTTAATTCCCTCCTCTCTTCCTGCCTTCCTGACCAAACTATTTTCCACTTTAAAATCCTTCTGTTACAGCTTTATATCATCAGCATCGTGCACATACCCCACTTATTGATTGCTCATGTTAATAATCTCGCGAATAGTCCATATTTTGTAGGGAATTTGTTGGCAGGAGTCCACCAACCAAGCGTTTGATTTTTTTCCAAATTTATTATATGTTTTTTAGGAGCAGTCCCACAAGTCTTACAGACCCCTATGTGTCCTGACTTTTCGATGGAATTATTTAATACACCAACTGGATCCCATGGGATATCACCTACTCAACGTTTTACTGCATGTTGGAGTATGCCTTTTGTATTTCAGGTCTGTAGCTCTCAGAAAAATAGTGATAATTCGTTCTCATCAGCTATTTCGTTTCATGGATTCTACTTCATTTCAGAATGTGCTTAATGTTTTTGCCAGACCCGGCGAGCTTTATATCTGCGCTTCTATTTGCTGTGCATCCAATACACACGGAAGCAGTGAGTAAAGCACATTCTGAATGTAGAATATTATTACAGGTGATTTCTCAAATTGATCACAATGTTAAATGATGGTTGACATGTTCTGCAGGTGACTGGAGTTGTTGGCAGAGCAGAAACTCTGTCATCCCTGTTCTATTTGGCTGCTTTCCTAACTTACACAAAAAGTTGTAAAAGCAAAAAATCAACAAGTAAGTCTAGCCAGTTGAAAACTAACGAAAATTCCATAAATGTCTGTCTGTATTCCACATATCTATTCTGTTTCTGGAAAATATTATATTCTTCAGGGTGGAGGTCACTGATACTGTCAATGTTATTTGTACTTACTGCAATGTTATGTAAGGAGCAAGGCATAACAGCTACAGCAGTTTGTGTCCTGTATGAGATTTTTGTTGTTCAAAAGGTGAGTAAAACTTTTGAGCAAATTCCCAAACCACACACAGGGTCTGCTACTCTCCTAAATGTATCTAAATGTAGCTGTTTTAAACCTACTGTGTTGTTGTAAACGTCTGAATTTTTCATATGAAGGTGAGAGCCTTGGACATTATTCTCACAATAAGATCTGCACTCGGAGGTAAAAAAATATCTCCATCATGGTCTGGTGAGGGTACAAAAAGGCTGACAGCCCTCACTCTCGTTACATTTTGCCTCCTCATCTTGAGGCTGCAGATCATGGGCTCTAAATTACCAGTTTTCACAAGGTGAGAGCCACCTATCACCACAGTAAAGTGTTTTTTAATCGTACAAGACTACCCTGTTCATCCTAGTATAATGAAAATCTATTTTCAGATTTGACAATCCAGCTTCGGTTGCACCATCACCTGCTAGGCAATTTACCTATAATTATTTAGCCTCTGTAAATTTGAGACTTCTGTTTCTGCCTATTGATCTGTGCTGTGACTGGACAATGGGGACAATACCTTTAATAGATACTCTGATGGATCCAAGAAATTTGGCAACCATAGCCAGCCACACAACCTTGACAGGACTCTTAGCTACCGCCATCCTGACCCGCAGTAGACAGACGTCAGTTGTCCTAATAATGGTGAGATTTTGTAATTGTTTTCTCAGTGAGAAAACACATTGAGAAAAATGAAGTACAAATTCATTATGATGCTTGATTGGATTCACAGAGCCTAGCTATGATGATCCTTCCGTTTTTGCCGGCATCAAACCTTTTCTTTCCTGTTGGGTTTGTGATCGCTGAAAGAGTTCTCTATGCACCATCCATGGGCTTCTGCATGCTCATAGGCTATGGTTGGAGCATTCTCTCAGGAAAGAGGTGAGTCACATCAAGTGGTTAATAGTCTGTATAAATTCTCCGTCTCAATTTCCGATTACAGGTATAAGAGAGTCTCTCTTTTCCTGCTGTCCACACTCCTAGTCGCGCACGCGACCAAGACATACGTACGAAATTACGATTGGCTAGATGAGTACTCGATATTCATGTCTGGGCTCAAAGTGAATAATCGAAATGCCAAGCTGTTCAACAACGTTGGGCACGCTCTTGAGAGCCAGGGTCGATTCAAAGAAGCCTTAAACTTTTTCAACATGGCTGTCAATGTCCAGGGTGATGATATCGGTGCTCACATTAACGTTGGAAGGACATACAATCACCTGAAAATGTTTAAGGAAGCCGAAGACGCGTACTTGAAAGCTAAGTCCTTGCTGCCGAAAGCAAAACCTGGGGAATCTTACCAAGCTAGAATAGCGCCGAATCATCTAAATGTTTTTGTCAACTTGGCAAATCTGATCGCAAAAAATGCTACGAGGTTAGAGGAGGCTGATTTGCTTTACAGACAGGCGATCAGTATGCGGGCGGATTACACGCAAGCCTACATAAACCGAGGAGATGTTTTGATAAAGTTGAACCGCACTAAAGAGGCTCAAGAGGTTTACGAAAGGGCGCTCTTTTACGACAGTAATAATCCCGACATCTATTACAACGTGAGTTACACTCGATTGATCGTTAATAATTCGATGCCTGCTAGAACTTGATTCTCGAAATTTCCTTGAATTTCAGCTCGGCGTTGTCTTCCTGGAACAAGGCAAAGCATCCCAAGCTTTGGCCTACTTAGATAAAGCTTTGGAATTCGACCCGGAACATGAACAGGCTTTGTTGAACTCTGCAATTCTGCTTCAGGAGTTGGGGCGTGCGGAATTACGGAAAGTTGCTAGAGAACGCCTCCTAAAATTATTGCGAAAGGTAAGGTCGCATCCTAAATTTCGATTTAATTAATTTCTCATCGAACCTTTTTTACCAGGATTCGAACAACGAGCGTGTACACTTCAATTTGGGTATGCTGGCCATGGATGATCGAGATAGCGCGGACGCTGAGCGATGGTTTCGTAACGCAGTGGCTCTTAAAGAAGATTTCCGATCGGCTCTTTTCAACTTGGCACTGTTGCTAGCGGACGAACAGCGCCCCTTAGAAGCAGCTCCTTTTCTGAACCAGCTGGTCAGATTCCACCCAGACCATGTGAAGGGCTTGATACTCCTCGGTGACATTTACATCAACAACATAAAGGACCTGGACGCAGCGGAAAATGTAATTACTACGCGATACATGTTTCTGAACTATAACCGACATTTTTTTCTGACATTTATTTTTCAGTGCTACCGAAGAATTCTGCAACTTGATCCTGCGAACATTCAAGGCTTACACAACCTCTGCGTAGTCATGGTAGAACGTGGTAAATTGGGCCTCGCAGCTCAGTGCTTGGAACGTGTAGCGGCCTTGGCGCCGCAACAAGACTACGTTCATCGTCACCTAGCGATAGTCAGATCCCGCATAAACCGAACGCCTCCCGACCAGCTGGACACGGAGGTATTCGACGAGTCATTTTGGAATGGAAATAACCGAGAGAACACAAACTTCAACGGGGATTCAATGGCCGGAGAATTCCTGGCAAATCCTGAAACCGTGTTTCTCAATCACGCGTCCGCGGTTCACAACTACATAAACACTGACCCCGCAGGAGTCGGATCAGACCCTATAAACAACCGCATGATGCACTTAAAAGGACCGCCAAAACCGAGAATGTTAAAAAGCGCAGCTAAAGATGGAAAAACCTGCGGTCAGGTGGGAGGCGACGGCCAGCCCGTAACCGAGGTTCCGAACATCGTCGAACCTGCCGGGGACGGAGTTTTAGATGAGCTATTATGTACGGATGTTAGAGAACTGGAAATAAGTCAAAAATTGGGTTCGAAGTTGATAGCGGGGGGCGACGAGGAGCCGGTTGTGAAAGCGGACCAATTTAATCAGAGTACGACTATCACAGGTAACAAACATGGAGGGAAAGTTCAAGAAAGCAAGGAAAGCCCAATGGCATAGCGTCAAGTTCCAATGGATGCCGAATACTGATATGTAAAACTGTTACACCATACGCCAAGAGTATAGGCGGTGGATTAGTGCTAAAGCATATAGTGCTAAAGTGTGAATATACATACATTGACAGAAGAAAAAAAAAAAATATAAAAAAAAAAAAAATGAAATAAAATAAACAGAGTATTGTTTTATATGCTGTATAAATAGGACATTTTATAAAATATATTTAAAAGTATGCCTTTTATTATTGGACACCTACTTTAGAACTTATTTTATCCCCTCCACAATATTAGACGAGTCTTCCAAAAATAATTAGAACAAAGTTAGAGTGAAACATGAATCTAATCAACGTTGTCCGAGAATGGTATGCCCACCATTTCTCGCACTAGAAGAACTTATACAGGTTGTAAGGGGAGAACGGTTCTACAGTTATACATATCGATCTGAAATTCAAGCTCCCGCGCCCGTGTCGTACTTATTTCTTAACTGCAAATGATTCTTTTTGTAGAAGAAAAATTGATTTTTCATCTTACCGATCGATAGCTCGACGAAGTATAGATTTCCTCGTAAGGCGATTGATTCACAATTTATCTATTGAGGTATACGAAATGAATTCAGCCGACCACGCATGATTCGGATCCTAAATTTCTAGATTTTTTCGCACTCTCGACCCCATTAGACCGCCACGCGGCGGAGTAGCTGCTCGCGCGCATTTATTGAATAGTAAATCAAAACGACGTGAAATATTTCATATCCTCTATGAACAACAATAATTATAGATATACATGCCCTCGGTTATGCAAGCAAATCGCCTTAGCACATCATCGAAACTAGCAGCAACGGAACGTGCAAGTCTCGAAAGAAAATATTGAAAATAATCAATTCAGACCTCTACCATTTAATGTAAACAGTCGGGAATTTTTATTTCTAAAAATACCGTCAATTTTTCGCTTATCAACGACTCCGCACCACGATCTTGACCAATAAGCAACAAGTCTACCGCAACTCCGACACGATCGTTTCCCGCAACTACGGTGTTTACGCCGTGCAAATGTCATATCGAAATAAAAACTGATACGTTTTCAAGGAATAATAGGCAATTATTCATATTACTACTGATGCAACGCATTATTTAGTTATTCGGACATAGATCCGTATGAACGAAAACCGTTCTGCTCGGAAACCCCTATAGGATGTTATGGAGCAGGAGATTTGTCGGTGGTCCTTGTCACCTCATCAACCCCAGTCCCTAGTACCCCTATGCTTACCTTACGGAAATTTAGAATATTCGCGTACGACGTATGCAGATACAAAAGTACATGAAAATTCCGAAGAAAAACGAAAAATTATGTTTCAGGAAAAGAAAAAATATATAATCGTCAAGTATACATAAATATATACCTGAAACGTGGCCTTCCAGGACAACGGACAAAAAGGCATGTCGCTTTGAAGATAATTATAACAAGGGGCAGTATGTATCGCAGGGGTTCCCGTGCTTTAGAAGCAATTGTAACGTTATACGGGGAAACTAGTCATTCTCATTGGCGTAACTATGAGAGGGTAAAAGGATCAGGTATAATAAATTTTCAACGCAAAAATCTGTAGAAGAAAATACATGGATAAATAGATAATTAGATGTGGATTAAAAATCTCGAAACGGTCCACACTGATACATCTGAATCGGTAAAATATCTGCCATAGCGTCTCAGCTATTCGTCGCGGAAATTCGGCCTTGGCTTATTCCTTTCGCGCAGTGGTCAAGGGTCATAGCTGTACGAAATACTCGCGGAGGTAATTATACACTATAATCGTCACAAGATACGAGAGTTCTCGATATTGACCTATAAATTATTGGGCCGTGCAAAATAAAAGTAATGAACAGCAAGCGGCGCGTGGATAGAAAATCGTGCCACGGCCAATGATCAACGATATCTGAATAGATTCGAACGATCAGGATTTCATAGGAATGGCTTATGATCTAACGAATTCGGCACTCGCTACAATATGTGCAAATTCTGCGTGAAATCATGCCAGCCCTGATGAAAACTTGTGCAGCGATTGCAGATCACTTTTTCCTCCCGCAATAACGAGGTCAGGATGTTTTCGTCGTTGTTTTCACTACGAGACCATTGCTGCAGCTTGCTATTACTGCACTGACTCACACAACGGCGTGAATTGAGCTCACAATTACACCCGGGACATATGATACTTCAACATTGCAGATGCGATGCTGCGCGCAGTTTGCTATACTTGTAACGGGGCGATGAAACGATGTCTGCGGTAATCGCACAACCAATTTGTTAAATAATTATTTGGTAATCCCGTACTGTCCCCCTTTTTTCCTTAAGGGGGAGCGACAGCAGTTAAACGCTACATTTCTAACTCACTTTCCGATGCTCGGAATGTTTCAACAAGGAGATATAATTCAGTAGACCGCTTTGAACCTACACCACTGCAGGTTCGAAACGATCCTAGAGATGAGGCTTTTAACGGCTTTTGCTCCCCTTGAAGGCACGCGGGACCCTCGAATGTAAAACGAGACGCGCCCTCGATGAAGGGATTCGGAGTATAATAGAGAAAGGATGCTACAATTCTGCTCCTCTTTATGGTCATTTAAATTGATGTTATGACGCGAGTATATAGCTATAAACATCAATACCAGATCAGACCTTGCTCGCAGACGTGATTTACAAAATCTCATTTACGATCACCGTTTATATATTTAGATTATTCGGAAAATCCCACCGCCATCCACGAGGGATGAATTAGCAAATAATTATGCGAGTTGGTCAGCCCCTGCAGATTTGCGGGAACTTCGCAATATTTAAACTAACGCACTGTAGCAAACGCCGACGTTAATTAGCGTCCACCAGATTCAGGGGACAATATCTCCCGTAAGATTCAGGGATATGGTAAATTCCACCGTTAAAATGAGCGGCTAAATTTAGATCGCGCCGCTGTGAGAGAGAAGGGCAGGTAGATGGCCCCAAAAAGAATATAACAAGGGCCCGAAAAATTCCGATTTCCGTAAGACGAGGCAGAGTGCATCGTGAAAAGAAAATAAGAAGAAGAGAAAGGACAAATGGAATACCGAATATCGCATATGGACATTGTACATATACATACCATATACGTTAATCGGAGAACGCTCTCTCAGGAGGGTTAAAAATAACCCGGATAATATTCCCCATCGCATTCATAGCGATTTTATCGTTCTATCTTTAGATCTTCCAGCTCCAAAATAAAATGGGGGGTCGGATCGTTTTCTTCGTTCTTCTTTTCCTTTTACATCCCGCACCAATCAACAACTATCGAAGCAACGGTGGCCGCGTATGTTCATCATCTTGATAAACGGTGGAGTCTACTTGTCCCGCCTTCAAAGAAATTAACGTCAATTCCATATAATTACTCAGCGTAGATATTGAAGAGTTGATTTTGTATAACTAGGAGGTAATAATATCTCGTGGGTAGATATACATATAATATTATACGTATGTTATAACGACGCAGACGACAGAATTACGCTCACATTTATATTTACACGCGATATATAATAATCAGCTACGCGTGCAATACGCGCCTCGCAACCCCTTAAACTAACTGACGTGTTCTCAAGCAACGGGTGTACTGAACACGTCCAAATCTTTCAACGTTAGTTAACAATGCGTTCTCCTTATAAAGGACCACGTACGCCGTCACCTACATCACAAGTTCCTTGCTCATCCTACAGTGAATATCAACCGGCCATCCCCAATTTCCGATAAGCTCATATAGCACACATACACATACCTGTAATAATATACCGCTGCTGTATGCTGGAAACGACTTAGTTCATCTGTGAAACATCGAGAACGTATTTATACGCTGCCAAGGTGTGCTGCGGGTACCTGCACTCGAGTATATCGCGAAAGATCCCTGATCTCCTCTCATTGAAATCACCGCAATTTACACCGGCGGCAACACGACTTTTCTCTACTTCATCACGCAACGGTAAGTATCGTAGACCATACTCTGCGCTCACATAAATTCATTTACTTATCTTTTTTTTTAAATACTTTCTCGCCGCTTCGTAGACTTCATTTGGGTTCATACTTATGTCTCGTAATAAAATAAAAGAATATTAAATAAATCAAGAGACAACTCGATGGAATATAAAGAGCTTTCTATTATAATATTGACTTCCGCGAATCGAAAGCAATACGTCGCCGCCTGATGATCCGTTCTACGAAATGAAGAGACAAATCTGACCCCCGGGAAATACGTGTAAGGTTGCTAACAATGCGGAGCTTCGATTTTGGCGAACTATGCCCAGTCATACCTATAGGTGAAGAGACTTTTCCGTTGACGTCTGCAGATGATCTGTTCCCCTACTCTTTAGGCAGCAATCTCCGTACGGGTCCAGATCAGGGTCCAACCACCTTGTCTGTCGGGTAGTCTGCCTATCTCCTCATCCGCCTGGATGCATCTCCGTAGATTCGTCCGTCCGTCGGTTGGTGGGTTTATGTCGTTTGGGTCGGGCGATCTAGCGCGCTCTTTCTGCGAGGAGGAACCGTGCAGAGCGCGAGCGAGCTAACGTGGTGCAGCAGGCGTTCGCGGCTCGTAGTCGGTGCGCAACCTGCAACCCGGCGCCTTCTAACATCAGTAGGGGCACCGTCGACGTCGTCGCGACGCTCAACGGAAAAATCATCGCGAGGACTTGGACTTCTAATATATTAATATTAGAACCGAGACAAGAAAACGACGACGACGTCGGCGAGGACGAAGACGCGGCCGCCACATTTATTCAGCCCTCGCATTTTTCACCGTCGCCACCGCCACCGCCGTCGCCGACTTTACTTCCTTCAGGACGACGAAGACGACGACGACGACGACGAGGACGACGACCGGAATTGGGAGAAAATCGTGAAGATTCCAATCCCTCCGCGGAGAGTGAGGCCGGATAGTTATAGGGGTTGCGCACGTGCGGCACGACTGCGTAATCGGGAAGCTGCACAGTATTTGATGGGGCGTTAATATGATCTGCACGCGATCGGCCTGCAGCATCCGGGAAGGCAGCAGCAGCGGCTATTAGCGATCTGCAGATTCGTGTGATTCTGAAAATATCAGACATTTTATTATAGTGATAAAATTACACGACGTATAGAGAAATACATATGTATATATATTATATTTTTTATTTTTATTTTTTTTTTTTCGAATCGCAGCGTGGTGCGGGAAATATAATATACAGCAACGTGAATGGAATTTAGAAGCAAAACCTTCGAGACTGTGTTGGACAATCGTATATCCGAGTTCCGCGTTGTTATCATTTTTACGCGGAGATTATAGAGATTTTATAAATTTTTGAGAAACGAGAGGGGTGTACCCCGCAAGGACGAAAGTGCCTGGATTATATTTTCTGTAAAATAGTAATGGTTTGTGTATACTAAGCTTTAAAATACGTACGTATATACAATTGACATTCGCAATAGTCGTATAAGTGTAAAAAGTATTCCATTATCTGTGACCAAAAATTGGCAACGCGACCAATTATTCAAGTGCTCAACTGTGATATTTCAAGTGATATAAATAATAGTGAATGTTATACCTCGTGGACCCTGTCTCTTCCACGATACTAAGTGAGTATCAAATTCTGAGCTTAAGGCCGCCCCATAATCCCAAATCAGGGAACTACGCGCGCGGCCCCCGTAAAACAAAGGAATTTCCGGCTATCCTCTTCTTACCTTTTCTTACTCTGCAGGCATCGCTTTGTCTACAACTCCTCTCCGCTCCTTTTCTCTAGGGCTCGAATTCCAATACAAGTAAAAAAAGAACAGCGAAGAAAATGGAAAAAAAAAAAAAGGTGGTAAAGAAGGAGGCTGGGGAGGAGCTAAGCAGGATGAAAAGTAGCGACGATGAGGAGGATAATATAGCTAGCTGAACTAGTAATTCTAATTCGAAATATTCCACAAAGCTATTTTTAGACCGTTAGATAAACCCGCGACAGTTTCAATGAACAGCTTTATTGCAACAGATTTGCGGTGGCGGTCTCCAATTGAACAGAAAGTTGCATAGGTACACCAAACGGTACCGTGTTACTCTGCTCGCAGCCCCGTGACTCCGGGATGCTAAGGTATTCCAAATAGAAAATGACCGCGTCCCGTACGAAAGCTGCGGTCACGTCGCGTCGAAACCCCGAAGAAGAAAAGGAGGCGCCTAAAGACCGAGACGCCGATCGTCGTAAGAATTCTCTCATCGCGAAGGCGTCGCGTCTGAGCGGGATCGCACCGATCGCATTATAAACTCTACGGAATCCCGACGCGCCGAACAAAGGTCGCCCTCGGTTAACCAAACAAACAAAGGAAGAGGCATCGAATAATTCCATGCGTGCAAAGATTCCGCATATTATCGCGCCCGTGGGAATCTACCTGCGAAAAATTTGAAAACGAAAGGACTCGGCTATACCGCCACTCCTGTGCAACGGTTAGAAATAAAGGAAGGTCTTCCAACTCGGAGAAACGCGGTGTCATAGTTGACGGTTAATCTTTAATGAAGTTACACACGCTCGTTATAATCAGCAAGCTGCGACAACTATACTGTAATTATTAGCGGCGTAATTACGCGGTTGAGATTCTTCAAGTTTTCCTCGGTAATATATCATATTGTCCGGTTTATTTAGCCGCATGAGTAGGATGAGCTCTTGAGATTACGGCATATAACGGGAATGGGGGGTGGGGTGGGGAGGTTTTTGAGCGGAGGATGACACGGAATTTAATGCAGTGCGGAAACTGCATCGCATGCAGTGCTTGTATAGAGTGTCGCATACAGTTCGCCGAGTGTCGTCGCCCTGCGTCTTGCACTTAATCGAAAATAATTCAAACTCGTTACATAACGGGGTTACCAAAGACAAAGTCTCTACTATTGACTCTCGTTAAGCCATTACGGAATGAAAAAATGTGAAATGGACACAATTTCATCATCATACCGCCGGCTGCAGGCTCCTAACCGCCTGCAATCGAGCTCCACATCCGGAGCCAGTCGAACCCGTCCAAGACCCTAAAAATTCAAATTCCAACAGTGAATGTTAATATTTTTTTCAAATCTTCTCTCTTCTGTTTCCAGATGTCCACAAATTGGTTGAACGTTGTCCTGGCTTTACTGCTGGCTGTGGCATTGGCACTACCGCATTTATCTCGCGCTCAGTCCGAGGTATTCCGTTTCGGGGAGAAAAGACAGTCACAGAATACCCAGAACAAGTACTGCGGAAAGAATCTCTCCAATGCTCTTCAGCTACTCTGCAACGGGGTCTACGCCCAGATGTTCAAAAAGGGTGGGCAAGGTTAGTGTTCGACGAACGTTCTGCAGTAACCACATTCAACTGAACCATTCTGATTCGGATTCTTTTGATCGGATTAAAAATCGCGGCTTCGTAATATTACACGACTCTTTGACTCACTCATAGTCATGCAGGATGAGAATATCTTTCGGCGTTGCAGCATATTGAGTTCGTTCGCATGTCAACGCGACACCCGCCGTTAAAGTTCAACGTGCGCGGGCGACGCGGACGGTCGGATAAAGTGAGACCGTAAACAGTCTAGTCTGTTTTCTCGGGAGTCCGCGACCAATGACATTGAGTACCGTTAACGCGCGTCTATAAATATGCACTCGTAATGTACGCACGGCCGCCGTGACGTTCTGCACTCCGCAATCGTCCGGGTGCCGCTGCTGCCGATGCCGCGGGGGTGTTGCGATTCGTCGGAGATCGACTCAACACGTGGGTCCCCACAGTCCACTATCATCGCCATTACTTGACCTATTTTATTCTACAACAATAGCTCTCATCTAAATCTAAAGAGATTGCGATTAAACTCGCGTAGCGTAAGTCGCGATCAAACCAACCCTTGCAGCAATGATTGGCAGGGGTCAGAAAAACTAATTCTTATCGTTCTGCTTGTTATTATCTGTTTTTTCTGTTTCCAGAAATGGAGATGGACGACTACCCCTACGGATACGATGATTCGTACCCTTTCAGATCGAGGGCCAGTGCGAACGCGATGATGGGCCGTTTTGGGGGCGGACGTTTCCGACGTCAATCTCGTGGCGTCCACGACGAGTGCTGCGTAAAGCCATGCTCGGTCAGTGAGCTTACGAGCTACTGTGGCCGTTAATATACACCAGATCCATTGAAGCGCGGCACATGACACATGGCACATGGCACATCGCGCGAATGACGTGCTGCATGCACTGTATACAAGCATAAAAGACACACACGCGCCCACCCCTGTTGCGATTATCATCATTATATAAAAAAAATAAAGGAAAAATCACTAAATATCACCATCCCTTTTATGTCAATGCGAATGCAGAACCTCAACACCTCCTAAAAATATTATATCGAATCATTTTTCGATCCCCGCAAATATTTTAGAATCCTGCAGGATATATTTTTCTTCCTATGCTTCCGCGAACTATATGTCTACCTAAATGAAATTATATTCAAGTTTCAATTACATACCTATAATACTCGGCTCCGCGACTGATATTTATTCACCGTGGAAATTACGAGTTGTAATATTCGGTCGAAAGTATAATTATTCGCCTTTCTCCTGCACGTACGTTACAATCTCTCGTGTAAAACTTGGTATCTGTAATATAAATATAGCGGCAAACTGTAGTTAAATTGAATGATGTCATGATTCATGAGCTTTGATTGTACGCGGGATTGCCACACGATGACCAATAAAAACGTGTAAAAGAAAAAAGGATCAAACACTTTCCGGTTATTATATAAGTCGTGCACATCAGTTTCTGCAAATGGATTATCGGAGTCGGTCAATTAACTCTGCACGCTATTATATTTCCATCGATCGTACGAATTGAAGTTTGCATAATTTCATGAATACTTCGATGCATGAATTAAAATACGAGTAGGAAAAAAGTAGGAAAACAAAATGAGAATATGGAGAAACGTAGATTTTAGTTAAACTTGCGATAAAAGCCATAAAAGCTGTGATGGAAGAAGCGCAGCAGCCCTGCATAATATCCGAAGATGAAAAACTGCATCACATGCAGCAGAGTACGAAAAAATGCAGTTACACTTTCAGCACGCAGCCGCTGGAAATTGACCTAAAAAAATTATTGGTACGTCATCGCAAAATTACCGTCCGTTATAGAGTCGGAATTACACCCTTCGAAATCAGTTTTATTCGATCGGGTGTCGATCGGTGATTACTGTAGGTTTTCTGGAGCTTGATTTTATCGCTACCCAAGTCAGTGATGACAGGTAAATGATAAGAATTCTCGGTGGTGGAGAATTATTTTTCAGTTTCGTTTGGCGAGCGATCGATATGTGGACTACCCTTCGCTCTTATTTTCCAGGCAACAGCAATACCCCATTTATAGATATAGGTATGCATGTTGCGGGCGATTAATCGATTAAAAATTAAGCACCGGTCAATAATTCCAACTACCACAAAACGTGTGAGCGGTATAAAAAATTTTACGGATACCATCAAGGCCCTGTATTAAAATCAGAACATAATTCGGCACGAATCCATCGAGCGCTCTGTGTATTACGAGGTGTTTAATACGTGCTCTGCATCGCTCGTCTCCTGCAGTTTTCTCTAGACACGGTGTATATAATTCGCGACGTGTGTTTCGAGTACGGGCGTCCAGAGCACGTGGGCAGAATTCCAAGTAGTCCTTGACCGAAACAATCTAATCCCTAATGCGGAGCATTAACTAGTCAGCTCCAATCTGATGTTCATTACATTTCCGTACTAATCTGCCAATGGTACGCTTCCTACTTGCTCTCCCGAGAGTCGCGGCCTGTCAAGATATTACAACTATACATACATAGGCGGCCGGGTGTGCACTCACATAATATACGTTTTCGTTTACGAGTACATGCGCACTGACTTGACTTATTTTTTTTTCTTTTTCTTCTAAAGCTTAAAATACCAAAGATTATTATCTAGAGGCTTTCGCTGTAACCGAAGATTATAAGTGATAGGAAATTTAATGGTTCATTTCCATAACTTCCTCACCCCTTGTAGACGCAGGTAACGGGAAGGACGGAGCTCCATGAAATAACGGAAGTCAGATTGAAAGTGTTCACGGGGCAGGCGGGTCTTCATCGATTATCCGACTACACGCCACGACTGACCACACTGACTTTGGACGGTAGCTGCATCGCCTCTCTTCGCGATCTGGGCTCTGGTTTATGCTCTCTCGACACTCTGAGCGTCGCTAGGTAATCCATTGGATTAAATGAATATTTTCAACGGGATACGAAAAACTTTTTCTTCACATTTATGGACTTTTATCAACGAATATCCGAATCGAGCGGTGAACCCCCGTCCTTCAAGCAGCAGGTTCGCGTATTATTATAGCTATCCTCTCGTATTCGGGACTGCATCGGTCGGCCGAGGCTCCGATTGCAGGTGATATACGAGAACCGAGTTAGAACATCGTAGAGTAAACACAGAAATGCTTTGATAAGCGGTTAATGACAGCGGATTTATCCAGATAGAGAAACAGCGTGGTGGAACGGACTGTACGCAAATAATGAAACATCTAAACCTATGGAAACGACTCGAATTCCTCCGATACTTGGACACTTTCTTCTCCAAGATCAGAACTTCTTAGATTGAAATAAAATCGGTTACCTTTTTTTTTTTTTGATTCCACAGGTGCAACGTCAAGCATTTGGACGGTGTGTGTGGTTTCAAAAACCTCCGGGATCTGAACGTTCGTGACAATTTTATTTCCGATCCTTCGCCGTGTTCGGGTGTTCGTAGATTGGCAAAACTCGACCTGACCAATAACCAAATAGTAGGACTTTCGTATTTCGCGTTTTTGAGCTCATGTCGGCAACTGAGGGAACTCTGCTTGGCCGCTAATAATTTCACGGATTATAAAAACGAGATCAGGGTTAGTCGCGGTAATCTATTTGACTATCTTCTATCGACTTACATAAGTCTTCGTCCCTCCAGAGGCTACTTCCTCAGGTGAGAATTCTCGACGGTCAAGAATTGCTCGAAAACCCTCTAGAACCGGATGCAGCCGCTGCAGTCGCTGCGGAGGAAGAAGGGTAAATCTGAAAGCATCCTGGACAGCGTTCCCCTGGGAACACCTCATTATTAATTCTGTACCCTGATCATCTTTGACTTTCAAACTTCGTTCTCAATTCAGGTATGTATCAATCGACGACGGTGAAAGCTCGGAAGACGGAAGCGCCGCGTCTCTATCGATCGAAGATCACGATCTGGACGAAGCGGTAGGCGCCTTCAATTTCTAGTCCAACATAATATCGTTCATTCGAATGCCTTAAGTGCAGATATTTGCAAATCGGAACAATCATTATAGCGACTGATGCGCAAAAACCATACGGATGACGAAAAGGAGAATGATCAAATCGAAGGCCATAATTATTCACCTGCAGCCGTTGGCGAGTCGGACGTGTTCCCGATTACCAGTGGTAATATAAATTTGCTTCCAAATCGATTTGCAATAAGTGTTGAAAATGTACAGCGATTTATCGAAGATCTTTCACGTCCTCCTCACGTGTGTGTAAAAGTCATTAATTATAAACGCGTATACATCGGGCGATAGAAAAAAGCGAGTAAAAAAGCATCGGGTTTATATCCTTGAGTCGAGTTGAGCAAAAAATATTCCTTTCAAATACTGTAAGGAGTAAATAATTGCCTCCGATTGATGTTCCCGCGCTAATATCATGTCCCGAAGAAACTTGTTGCAAGATTGTTGCGAATCCTCTCGCTTCGCGATAATTGCGACGTCGTCGAGCATCTGGAATTCCTGGATCGCGAGCGAACAAGGTATCCGCATCACGCGGAGAATTCTCGTCGTTCTCTGTATAGTTTACAATTAACTTGAGAAAATAACTCAATTGCGTTTAACGTACAATGTCGGCAGATAAAAGCTGCTGCACTCCTCACGAGACACCGCTGGGCAAGTTATTATCCGGTCGCGTAATTTGTGGGAACTTGGCTGTATCTCTGCGAGCACGCGATTCGACAAAAGCTCCGACGTCGCAGCATCCCACCCCACAGGTTCGTCAATGCGATCTTTAAAAATTAAGAGCGTTCCTCGCATGCAGCATGAGCATCATTTCAACTTACGCCGACGATGGATTCGCAAGGAACGCCATTTTATTTGTATATTTGAGATTATTGTCACCGATTATTATTATTTTTTTTTATCAGTTGGTCCGTTTATTTTAGTCGCAAAATTAGTATGATTATTTGGAGACTCGGTTTTGGCAAAGCGACCTATTTTTTGCCCAATGACTAGACTAGACTAGAGTTAAAAAGCAATCAATCTTCATCTGGCAGGTTCGCCGCTATTTCTGCTTTCTCATTTCTGTCGCTTGTAATATTCATGCAAAAAACTAACAACGTTCGCTAAAGATCACGTGATCCATTCTGGAATCAGTTGCATAATCGATGCAAATATTCCTCCAGCTAAAGAGAAACCTGCAGTATTATCGGGGATGAATTACCAAAAAATAAAAAGGATCTCCAACAGCCTGCATTTAGGCAATTTGTAATGACTTAGCCTGTGATTTCTTCCCTTGCAGATAAAAAGCCCATTGAGCCCTGGAACTAATTCAGAGAATCTACAAGATCCGCCGGAGAATATCGGGATTTAGACAAACAAGAAAAAAGGAACATGGAAAGCGATATTTTTGATAATTACATAATCCAATAAATCCAGCCTCTGATTCGTTTGCAGCGAAAGATATGAATTATCGTCGAGGGCAATATTTTGACAACTGAACAACACACGTGTTTTCTCTTCGAGTATCGGATAAGACGTTACATACGAGGTCAATATTAGAAGGGAAATTTAACCGTATGTATCAGCTGTAAGCCCCTCGCTGTTTCGCCCGAGAATCGAACGGCAAACTTAAGCAGCCTTTGAGATGAGAAAAAAATTAAGCGAAACAAGAAAACAAATAATATTTATGTACACGCGAAGGCGGGTTTATCGATAAGCCTTGCGAACCCGCGCTTACACTGCACGGTTATCCATTAGAAACGTACTTTGGAAGTGTCTTCTCACGGTTTCGCGAAGATTAAGCTACGATGTAGAATTGACGAGGCTATTCGCATTGGCAGAGAAAAATCTAATCTTATCAGCGCTCCGGGGCTGATATTACGTAATCGAATAGAGGGCAGATCAATGTTATTGTTGCGGTGGACCTCGCGTGGATATCTAGGGCATCCACAATATGAAACACAGCTTTTACAATCCGCCGGAGAATGAGAATCGAGAGGGCAACGACGACGGCTACTTCAAGGAGCGCGAAACGCAGCCCGATTCTCTGCATTTATATATCGTCATGAATCTAGGTTGTTAATACCGCGACCGCGGGCAGCAGCAGACGTTCTCTGCCAGACGACGGGAAGAGCTACGTGAAGGGGATTAAAACTAGGTCGGGTCAAAACAATGTATTGTGTTCTAGTTCTCTTACCCTGCATCTCTCGCACTTTTACGCTCCTCATCGCACGCACCCGTCTGCAGCTGTCGGATTTCGCCGATGGACCATCGCCGAGAAATCGATGCGCTGCTGATACATCTGCGAAGAATAAAGTTCGCCGACGTTATACATCATACTTTTTCCCCTTATTACGTATTCCAATCGCGCATATTGCACAAGATGGAAATTGAAATTACGACCGAGGTAAACCACGAGAAAAGAACTCCATATCGATCGCATTTATGTGTATTGTATATATGTACAAGTCAAACCATAACGTGATGAAAAATTGTAGAAATAAAAATACAGTTATGCACCGTATAAGTTTATTTCAAGAATTTTCAATCAGTTTTAATTCGGACGATATTGTCATTCCTGCACTTAATTCCATCTAATGGAATATTTTTTTCATCCCCCCAGGACACATCTCTTGCGGGGGTCCTGCACATGTAAATTAAACGACGCCATTTCGGCTAATGTATTTTTCATTCAATGATAATTCGGCCAATTAGGACGAACGGATAAAAATATGCAGCGAACTTTTCACCCTTGAAATAAAACGATGTCCTTCCACCGGTACTTAATAACGTCTGCGCGCCTGCGCTTCTATATTATACCTGCGGGGTGCTTCTTCCACACCTACGACTGTCACGCGTGACACCATGTTGCGCGACTTTTCTATCTACCTACACATATATTATGCAAACAGATATATGGACATTCCATATGAAATGTATGAAAACATAGGCATCGGTATTGATTTCGGTTAAGGTTAGATGCGGGTCAGCTTCAGTCACCCTGATACCTGGCCAGTCATCCGCAGACATCCGGTCAGTTCAACGTGAAAGTCAGTCAGTCATTTAGTCGGGCAGTCAACGACCAGCGGACATTTTTTATCGGTTTTTCAAAATGTAGAAATACCACCTAATAATGGGGGGGAGTAAATTTTTTATTACCATCTTCTTTCTGACCCTCGCCAATGCCAACGAAACTGGGATTAACACCGATCTCTACGTCGGCCCAAAAGGTACAAAAAACGATTTAACATTATCAATAATTTTACAATTTCGATCCTGCGATCGTTGACCATCGGGACAAAGTAAAGAACTACATGTTGAATAAACTCCGATTAATTTCGTTGGACCGGCAGTCGTGCAGCTCTTCCTTTCGGCGGTTGCAGGCTCTTCTAGAATTTTTTTATGTTGCAAAATAAGTGTGTATAAACCTATGGTACATCGCATGGAAGCGGTCCGTTAATGTACGTGCCGATGGGGTATCGGAACGAATTCTATATAGCGGGTCGATCAACGGGAATGACTGTAATCAGGAGCGATTGCCGAAAATTGAGATTACAGCGTTGGTTGGTCGTGCTATTTATAAGTATCATATGTATAATATATGCATATTGACGCAACCTGTAAGAAACACACGTTGTCCAATTATCGTTTTTCGTCTTCTTATTAATTAAGCCGTCCAGCAACAGGTATACAATTTACGGTTTAAGATCGACCCTCGTGGCAATTATAATCGATCGCACCATACGCGGGGTGCACCGCATATAAAAACTCAACTCAATATCAATATGCCCTTTCTTTTTTCTTTTTTTAAAAACCTTCATCGATTTCATCGAGCGGATCGAATCGTGTCCAACTATAACCAAGTGTGCGATACATATAAGTATGCGTAGGTATATAGGTACGCGGTGTACGTATAATATCACACCTATATACTCTTCAGTTTCATGTACATGCGAATAATTCGACGTTACAGATGATGTGGAGTTCATCAACCCGGACGAATCTGATGCGAAACCAAGTGGCCCCGCATCGGAGGCTGTCGACATGATTGGGGTCGATGACAATAAGGTGCCATCGGAACTGGTGATAACGACCCTGCAGGCAAATATAATCTTATCAAATATCATCTAGCCTTGAAAAAACTTTCCTTGCGGGCTGCAATTGCGGTCCCCATACGTAGTCATTTAAGCAGTACGTGCGCTGCAGTGCTCATATTAATTATAGGTACGTTCGTATTATTATGTTGTGTCGTCTACGCCGGGCTGCGGCTGATTCACTTAATGTCGCAATGAGACGCGTTACAGGGGCAGAAAGATATTCGATGACAAAGCAAACCGAATATATCTTTGACTATACATCAGAAAGAAGAAGTTACAGCGGTGGGCCGCCCGCAGCAGCCACCCGCGTGGTGAAGTTCGGTAAACGGATCCGTGCCGTCTTTCTTTGAATGTTTATCCTTTGTTCTCTCTCATTGTCAGCTGTGATCCCGTCATCTCAAACGAGCGACCTCCAAAACCGCGACGTGTGCCGTTCGCCAACTTTGCAGATCATCCTGCACGTGTCTCCTCAGCGGTCATTGATACCGATATAAATAAAAACGATGATTATGATAGCGATAATAACGATGGTTACAATAATAATAATTACTATAATCTACCAGAGCTGGAAGAAAAAAATAAAAAAAAAGAATCGCGAACGCGTTTTGCACACTCTGCTCGAGTTCAGCTGACCACGGACCAGAAAAGACCGTTACGCGTTTATTTTGCGGTACTTGCAAGGTATCCAGTTACTCCGATGTATAAATATATACCTATGTCACAATTTAGGTTCTTCGATATTGCCGGCTTTATTCAAGTCAACAGCGGCGTCAGCTCGCCGTTCTAACGATCATCGTTATTTTTCTCAGAACATGCCCTTTTCCGGAACTGAGATGCGGAACGGAACTTTAGTGGGCACCGGGTACGCCTTCTACATTTTCGAACTGATACGTAGCAAGATGAATTTCACCTACAGAATCGTATTACCTCCGCAAAGCATTCTAGGGGATAACAACCGAGGAATTATTGGACAACTCGTGAGAAAGGTATCCGCAGATACTGGGAGAAAAAAAAACAAACATATAATACTACCTGGATGAACTGTGTAATAAATCTGAAACGATTTCACAGGAAGTCGATATGGCGGTCGCTTTTATTCCAGTTTTACCGGAACTTCGTAACAACATTCAGTATAGCACTGCTCTAGCAGAGGTCGAATGGACCATCCTGATGAAAAGACCAGGAGAATCTGCTTCCGGCTCCGGTCTCTTTGCTCCGTTTGACACCAACGTTTGGATCCTTATCGTGGTATCCGTACTTGCGGTTGGGCCGATAATGTTCTTCCTCATTTTTATCAGGTACGTTTACGTGGGTTTACTTCGTAATCTTAGTAAATGTCTACAAATTCGGAATTAACGCCTGATGCGGCTCGTGAAAACGTAAATGAACGTTACACTCGTTTTTCTGTAAACGTTCTTTAGTATACATTATACATACTTCTGATAATTCTATTTATAGTTGGAATATGTTCCAAACTCATTACGGACAAATTTATACGTGAGATTATATTGGAATTCGTATATGTTGTTGTTTTTGTTATTGCACTCGCTGCGGGAGTGTTATTTAAAAGTATCAATTTGGTCAGTAGCTGATAGGAACGTTTAAAAGTTACCGAGATAAGACGATCGAGATATATACCGCACGATGGATGTATAAATAACTTCCGCCACTGTAAAATTGAAAAATAATTATCATTCACAAGTCTCGTTATTGGAATTTGTTTTATGGTGTGTTCGAAATTAGAAGCAAAAGAATTTAAATGAAAATTCTGACTCCAAACCAGATCTTTTCTCTGCAAAGAAGGCGAGCCCCGAAAATATTCATTGGAAACTTGCATGTGGTTCGTTTATGGCGCTCTCCTCAAGCAAGGATCAACCCTGTCTCCAGTTACAGGTCAGCTCCTAACATAATATGAGCTTGAATCGTTCGCAGAATATCCTTTGCTCACTAATTAATGAATGACCTGAATTATAGTTTGCGACGTTACAACTTGCTCTTGAACTCATCGGGTATTTTTCGTGATCATTAGCTATAAGGAGGATATTTGTACGATTTCAGACTCAGCTAGATTATTATTCGCGACATGGTGGATATTCATAACGATTCTGACGTCCTTTTACACGGCAAATTTAACAGCCTTTTTAACACTATCGCAATTCACGTTGCCGATAAATTCGGCGAACGATCTGGCTGGTAAAAATCAAAAATGGATCGCTACCAGGGGCGATGCTGTAGACCGCATCGTAAATCAAGTGAGTATTCGTATGCGTCAGGTGTAAAAAAATAAGGTATAGTCGGGGTTTATTTATTCTTGGAAATTTAAGAACCTCATTATTATTATTATTATTATCGTAATCGTAGAAAGACAACGAGGAACTCGCGATGCTTCGACGCTCCGTGGAAAGAGGATATGGAGAATTTATGAACTTGGCTAACAGAGACCCCAAGTTTGTCCTTGAATATATTCAATCAGGTAAGTGGGGTGCCGAGAAAGTTTTTTAAGAAATTAAACCCGTGTCACTGATCTTATGTCCTTCCTTTAAATCGGTTAATTATTTCTCATGTGTCGCGGCCTCGCAGATAATCGAGAACACCCCGAGCCAAACACGTGTCCAAGTTTTAAAGAGTTCAAAGATCAGATAGAATTGAAGCCGCTCCAATGACGGCTGTCAGAAGTAGTTAACAATAACGAAATGTGTGATCCACTTGGGTCGATCACCGTCGAATGATTCATTGAATGAATATTTCAGCGTCTGCCCAAAAGGCTATTGAAATATAAATTCTCTATCGTGTTTTCGGAAGGCGCAAGTTGCTCGATCAGAGATGACAAAAAGAAAAAGAAAAGAGATTCTTATTTCAAGAACATACTAGATCAGGACGTTGATCAACCGGATTGTAAAATTTTTACTCCGCAATCGAACGTTGAGACGCCGTGCGGGTAATAAACCACAAACGCGTGTATCGGTTACGCATATGCAGCTCTCGAATCGGTCAGCCGAGAATCGCCGCATGAAATCTATTTATAGTTATCTGATTATCAATAAATAATGTATACTAACCGTAGAACTGCATACATAATTATACAGCTCATGAAGTCAAGTTCAAAATCTTTCTGCCGTGCTACAGCGACGATCAATCGATGCGGTCAACTTTGGCGTGTATACCGCGCTCCGGCGGCCGGAGATTAGTCTATAATCAATGAGCATAAATATTAATGTCTGCTCATTATTGTAATTGACGCTGCAGTTTGACCTGATGATTTTTCAAGACAGAATGTACCTGAGGGAAAGACCCCTGGTTACGGAGCTCCTATTTAACGACTACATGAATAAGACCCGAGCAGGAGTACCGGAGGCCAGTCGATGCACCTTCGTCATCATGCCTGGAAATATTATGACCAAAAGCCAAGCGTTCGCATTCCGTGCTGACAGCACCTTCCACCGTAGCTTCGATGTAAGGTACAAGATTTATTCCAGATTAGTTGCAAACGACTGCGTTTTCACCCATTGAATGTTAATAATCATAATGTTGATAAATTTAATCATTGGAACAGTCTGCTGTCTTTGGTCGAGGCTGGTATAATAAAATTCATAACATCGGAGCACCTTCCGGGTACGGAAATTTGCCCTCTGAATTTGGGATCGAAAGAACGTCAGCTCAGAAATACAGATTTGACGATGACTTACAAAGGTATTGCTTTGGGCTTCACGGTTGCAGCATTAGCTTTCATGGGTGAGACGTTATATCGCCGGTGGCTGAAGCGGAAGAAGCCAGTCGACGATCCGCATCTGCCGGTCTATAGACTGGACGGAGGCAAGTCCCTTCAGAGAAGTCCACCCCCGCGCTATCAGAATATTAATGCACAAGATTACTCTAAAAAGCAATTTATAAACGGTCGCGATTACTACATTGTTAGAGAAAAGGACGGCGAAAAAAGACTCGTCCCCATACGAACTCCTTCTGCTTTTCTATTCCAATATGCTGCGTAATAAACTTTGTCATTATAGATTATTCCCTGTAACGTTTTGTGTATTTTCAAATAAAATGAGTTTTGGCAATAAATCAAGGATACGGTATACTCTCACCCAAATTTCCATGTTTTACTTATAATTAGCTAGAATCGGTAGGATATACGATCCACTGCAATAATACTTAATTCCGAAGTCGGGAAATTTTCATTTTCATAATCACGAATTCGAACGATTAGCCGTACGGCTCAAATTCAAATTTTATTTGGCGTGATTTGTTGATATAAAATAATAACTAAAACAGATTCATATACATATATACCTATGATAAAGGAAACAAAAAATAGAAATGAGAATAATAATATTTCAAACATTTTCATTAATTTTTTTTCAAAATTCATTCAAGGTAAGATATATATATTATGTATATAAATTGTGAACGTGAAAACAAGGATGAAATTAGTTGTGCAAAAAAACGAAAAAAAAACTTTTTGATCATACGATTAATATTAATCTAATTGTAAATCAACGTATTTATTCTATGATCCATTTTGCAAATGTGAAAAATTCTTTATCTCACTCTCCCGCGAATTTAAATAGCGATTTATTTGAATAAATGAGGAAAATCTGTTGAGTTGGATATTTCGCAATCAATGTATACCAGGAACTAACGAGTGATAATATTACATTTTTAATCTTAGTCATGAAAACAAATTAATCAAACAGATTCATGTAACATGTCAGCTGCGTTATCCATTGCTACTTGTTACATTAGTAGCAATTGAATAATCGAGTAAATTTTGCAAGTAAGCTCGACGAAAAGTAACACTAAGAATTAAACGACCAGTTTGTTTTTAAATTTGATACTTTATCGTTTTCCCGCATTGTAATTAAAAATACGATAAAACTTTTCCATTCGCACTCAATGGTATTTGAACCCCCCCGAATGAAACAGGTGATAACATTGACTGCTTCAGTTTAATGAAAAAGTTACAACAGGATATCAACAATAAATATCGTATATGTATATAGAACCTAATCCAAATCCTAATAAATGAAGTAAGTATATCACGTTGTGTTAAGTTAAATTGTTCATATCAATATCATCCCCGGTTATACATATCAAATATTTTGTAACGCTGATAGAAAATGGAAAATTCATTGGTAGCAAAAACATCGAAAAAGAGCGATTGAAAACAATTTTCAACCAACTGTAGCGAAGCAATACACGTATTTCGGAGAAAAATAAAGAATTACCAACATGTTTGATATTGTAAAAAAGGTTGTGTACCTATTAAGACGTTGTACCGTGTATGATCATTCCTCTAATTTGGTAAGTAATACAAAATGTACCAAGCCTACTCTACATCTTTTTGAATACCTAAGTTGGCACTATGTTTTGTTTGTTAATATTTTGATTGCATCCGGTTACACCTGTTAATTATGTGATATTTACCTTTGCTTTGTATCTACTTATGGCTGAATTGTTGGACATATTGAGCAATCAAGTACGTAGTATGGATACTCAATGTTGGACAGCAAAAGGGTGAGTAATTCTGAAGATACAATCTGACACGAACTACAACATAGGGGTGATTTTGAAGTGTGACCACAGTTGGCGAGTTGAGGGGATGCGATCAAAATTATGTTTACGATAAACGCGGAAATCAAAAGTAGACCATTGAATACTATATTCTATTTTATACAGTATAACTGTGTGAATTTATAACTTTCAAACCATCCGCTAACTACAATTCCTGCAACTTCGAATACCAAAAAGCTGTAGATTAATTCACGTTGGCATACACACAGGCGCATAATATATTACTATCAATTATATACATTTCAACAGCGATCGATTCTTTTTTATATAATGATTGGGCGATTTGATGATAAAAATATTTTACCATTCGTAACAGTTGAATTCGAACAGCCTGAACACTTTTTGTTATCTACTATGATCTTGGCTTCTTAGTCTTCATCATTGCCTTGCGCTTTTTCTCGAGAGCTTCCATCCTGATGTCTTCCAGATCTTCCATAATACCTGAAAAGATATTTCAGATGTATAAAATATCCGATCAGAGCATGACGTGGCAAAATATAGTGCTCAAATAATATTCAAATTATAAAATATAATCACCAATTTTTGTAGAGACGAATTCCTCCTTGAGCTGCTGCGCAAAGTTACTTTCCATGGCAGCGTCATCTTCGTCGACATCTCGATACTTGTTCTTGTCATATCCAAATATCTCGCTAATATATTTGCTATAGTCTTCAGCCCCTTCTTCTGGTCCATCGTCAATAAAGTCATCCAATTCAGAATCGTGCTCGGAATCATCATCATAAATGCGACCTTAAAACGAATAAAATTTATAAAATATTTCTGATAGACATTGAGCAACTGTACATTATGCTAAATGAATATGCTTACGTTTTTTCAACATGGGTTTCCGCTTAACATCCTTAGGAGGAAATTGTTTCGGCCTGACAGGTCTAACGTCCGATGGTGGAAACTGTCTCGGTTTCAGGTCCGCAGGAGGAAATTGTTTAGGTTTTGAATCACTGGGCGGGCATTGTCTTGGTTTTACATCGGATTTAAGAGCCTGTCTAAGCTTTGAATCCGTAGCAGAAGTTTTTTCCAAAGGCTTTGATTTGTGAACAGATTTACTGATAGAGCCATTACTGACTGGTTTGTCATCAATTTTTTTGCTCTTGCTAAGAGCAAGCTTTTTTTTCTCTTCTTCTATGCTGCGACGCATTTCCTCAAGCATTTTTTTCTCCGCTTCAATTTTCTTACGCTCTTCAAGTAACTGATCTTTCTCCGAAGGTTTACTCGTGCTATTATTTTTATCACTAACAACTGGTCTTTTAGGAATAGCTGAGGCGAGTCTAGATGCTGAGGACTTCTCGGGCGTGCTAGAACTTGGAGTGCTTTTAGTGCCATTCAGTTTAGGAATCTTATTTAAGGACGGCTTTGTTGATTTGGCGGAATCAGCCGGCGAACTAGAAGTCTTAACAACATTTTGACCACGATCTCGCTGTTCTTTCCGCTCCCGCCATTCCTTTTCCTTCAGGTGTTCCCTCATTTGTTTTTTGGTCATTAATCGTTCAGGTTCTTCAACCTTTGCTGACTTTGGTTTGACATCCAAGACAATGGGCTCATGTTGTTTTTTTTCTGCAATTTGAAGAAGTTGCATGAAGTCCATCGGAGGAGGAAGCGGTCTTTTCTTAGGTTTGGGTTTCTCATCTTTCTCTTTTTCCGACGACGATAATTTTTCCTTCTCAGATTTAACGTCTGGCTCAGAAGTCGTCTCCTTTTCACCACCTGTAGCTTGAGATTTTCTTTTCCTCCTATGACCTGAAGATTCTTCGATCTCTTGTTGTTTCAACGCCTGTCTCACTCGGTTCTGGAAAAATGATCACATAAATGTTACTCAGATGTATATACTCGATGAGGCACAAAATTCATGAGAACTAAGATGTACGAACCTTAGTAGATGCGATATCTTTAACAGTTTTCTTTCCACTTTCACTGAACAGAGGTTTTTCCTGTGGCAAATTATTGTACTTGTTCATTAACTGATTATAAAACGCAGATGCTTCTTGTGATACGTAACCATAATCATCTTCGTCTGGCTGAGAAGGACCTGGAATTATTAACGAAAGATATTTATTAAATATTCCACAAACATGTGAAGCAAAACTCCGTACTACCGGACATGTCTCTCACATCATTTTCTAGTGTTGATATATTCGAAAATAATTTGTTTGGCATGTGCCTGCTAATGAGATTCCAAGAGATACGCATATCGCAATCAACTACTTTTATTGGGAACATATCAGGCCTCATTTGAAAACATGTTCAGAGTGTAAAAAAAAAAGAACAACATTTGCCACCAGATGCGGGTAAGTGATGCCTACACAATATAATTAATCCCAAAATGCGACAGAGGTTAATTGAAAGCTTTTCATAACGGAAAAAGTCTAATGGATAATATCGAAATGTACATACAACAAACATGTTTAGTAAAGAAATCCATATTAGTCAACCCACTAAATACGGAAAAGCGATTCATTATCTATCACAATGACAAGAGAATGGAATGAACGATCACATTCAGCCACGTTTATGACAATTAGAAGTAGATTTATAGATCTTTCAAACAGCAGAGAGGAAAAAATCTAACACAGATGATGGAACACAATATTGTGGACTTAGCGATTAGTAGCAGCAAAAATTAGTCCCATTGCATCATTGATAGGCAGCCGATCTAGGAACTGCGTGGTAAATGGGAGAATATCGATACTTCAAACCCTCTAAACTACTCTAAAGATAGTTGGCTGACCTTAATACATCCCTCAGTATCCTCCGCTGCAAAAATCCAGTATATCATTCTTTCGGTCCGTTGCAAATACGGATGGTGCGAAAATTGCATCATTTGTACTAATGCGTTATTTTACCTGTTGGCAAAAATTTTGCCTGTTATTGTTGCCCGTTATGGATGGTCAAAACAAAATAGAACAACCTTCACAAACGTTTTACTAACTTGAGAATTGTACCTCTTGGAAGCTCATCGCCATACAGGTATGTTTACTCAATAAAATGTTGGGGTAATATTCAAAGCAATCCCACTCTGATATCGCTTCCCTGTTGGAATGTGGCTACCGGTTAATATAATAAGAAAATCACATAACTTAATATGTTAGCAAGTGAAATAGTTATCCTGACATTCTGCATATTTAAAGTAGATATCAACACTAGATAAGACATAGAAGCCACCGCAAACTAGGCCAGTTACTTGGGGTTTTAACAATACTTTAAAGAAAATGAGACATCTCTATCTGTATTCCTTGTCATTGGGTAGCAGATAGTACAAAATCAGTGCAAATTGCATACCTGCCATGGTAAGAGCTGTGTTGTCATTATCGATGGCATCCGCGAGGACAGATTTATTGGCTGACTTGCAAACTTTCAAGTGCTTGTTGATTCTACTCTGTGCCTTGTGATCTCGCAAAGCTATCAAGTTCTGAAATAACCACAAGACAATCACATTTGTGGTGTTTTCATAAATAGAATAAAAAAGGTAAAACTCAAAGTATTATAAAAATGATACATAAGGTCTGCTACGTCGACATGACTAACATTTACCCAAAATTCACACATGAAGTTGGCATGTTTGCTTTAGTCGATAAATAGGTGAATGTATGATATAGGACATAAATGACTTTGGTACATAAATCACTAAAAAATTACCTCTTTTCTTTTCTTGGCATCAAGGGCTTTCTGTCTTTCCTCCTCTTCTTTTTTAGCTAAGAACTTCTTAATATTACTGGATAAATTCTTCGAAGATTTTGACTCTTTTTTTGGTGGTGTAAATTTGCTTGGGTAGTAGGCGACTTGCTGTGAAACGTTATAATTAAAATTGCGAATTGGGATCGAGCTAATCATCGAGTAATTGAACGAGCCGTAGGGTTTTCAGTTTTCGATTAAAATTTCTGATAGATAATTAATTACCTGTTTGCCACCTCCATTCTTTTGTGCAACCGAAAGTAGTGTACCGAAATCCATTTCTGTCATCAAGCCTGAAATTCCTTGCCGTTTAACTCTGCTGATCGAAACTCTGGTGATCAGTTATTTCGGACATTCTCTGCCCGTACGACGACGATCTAATTACGATTTTGATAATTAAACGCTGACGAACCGTCCCTTTTTGTTTTTCTTCTTTTCCATACGGAAACAACATGAACTATGAACACCTTCTATGGAACCTGCGTTCGTTTGATTGCACGGTCTCACTTTTCCGCCAGAAGACTGCGGCACTGCATAAAGACTAAGATCAAAGTTCTCCGTTTAAATCTATTATAGATCCAATCGGATCGAACAGATTGATTTTGAAAATCTGCGGCAAGATAATGATCAAGGTTTGTTTTCCTTCCTAACAATTTTTGAGATTAAAATAACGCAATCAGGAAAGATAGCGAGTATCGATAATATGAAATATTGCTCGACGATTGCGTACTACGTAAAATTGATACCTTGGAGGCGATCTCAAAATTATTTAGGGATAACATTGCATTACAGTGAACGGTAATCTTATCTAAAATACGCCCAAGAGTATCTCTAACTTATCTTTCTAGCACTTATACATGGATTTTCTGGACCATTAGATATTCCGTTTGCCTCTGGAATTCAAATTCTGGCGCTATCCCATCATTGGGAATTAATGAAATCATCTCCTCTGCTGTGATTGAAATTGAAAATGAGATAAAATCATTCTACCACTTGAATGAATCAAATTGCGCAAAAAAAACATCTTCGTCCTATGATCTCGTCGTGGCGACTGCATTTAATACATCCATGACAAAGCTCTAGTAATTGAGAAAATTAGAGGAGTTCCGTTATATGCTGATCAAATTTAATCGGCCGAATCATATGAGGCAGTCTTCTTATCGCTAGATGTGACAATTTAGTCGATGTGGCTGTAGAGAACACTTGAGGGACCAAGTGGTGCAGACCAAGAGTTGTCTCTGAAGAGTCCACTGAGAATTCTTCGCTGACCAGTGTATCGTGAGCAGTGTATTGCGGCTTGCCTGAAAAATTAATCCAAGTCGCGTCTTAAGCTGACAATGAGATCGACACGCCAAATAGCGCGTAAAATATGAGCGCACTTGTTAGAAAAGTCGAGTGACACACGCATGAAAGCTGGAAGTATCGCAGAATTAAGCCTGTGTAGTCTCGTATAAAGTATATTAAATTCGTTCCGTAACTTGACGGGCCATTTATACTTTCCGGACAATTGTAACCCCGCAATGAGAGATTTTGGTTCCAACTTAAAACGTGTGTACACTTATTCCAGCGTTCAAGATTCAAAAAAACGAGGTCATCTTTACAATTTAAAGTAATCAATAACATTCTCGAATTTAAAAAGTGGTGCACCGCAAGCCATAATTATCATATGGTTTCAACCAAATAGTCGGCAACTTATATAATTCAAGGTAAATCAGTCCGTTGTAATATACTATACATTAAATCTAGTAGAGTTGAACAGTTTAACCGTTACGCTCTCTGCAACATTCACACAAACTGATGATTCCGTCGACTGTACCGGACGATGGGCCTGAACTGTGGTTTGTCAAAAAAAAAGTTTAAAAAATGATGTGTTCTGATTTTGGCTGTTTGATTATACCATGGAGTAACTATACTTCGTACTATATTACATACACTTCATCCTTGCGTATAGTTTTAATAATTCGAATCAGATAAGACCATTGATAAACGAGATAAATATTCTTACATCGACAGATAGTCGTAACTTGACTCCATCAACAGGTCATTTCGAGTACCTGTGCTATACACGCGGAGATAATAATGCCCAGCTGTTATCTGTGAGCCAAGTTATTAACACAACAATATTTAATTGGGGTATGCCGAAGAGTCTTGATCTGCGTTATTACTTTAACTGTGCTACTCTTGTGTTTTGGCATAATACACGGTTTTAAAGTACCTATATACATAACTAGTAAGTCGTAACGAAGTATAAAGCACATACACGCAACTGCAGACAATCCAAAGCCATTTGATTAGTTGAGCCCGGATATTCGCAACTAACGCGAGGACAATGCTACTTGTGCAGATGTTATAGCTGTACCATAATAATACGCTTCCAGCTCACCTGAAAAGCTTAAACGCGTTCTATTTCGCGATTTATGTACAAAGCCATGAGATTTTAGAATCATACCGGTACACGCGGTATATACCTATAGCGATCAGTCACGTTCGTGAAACTGCAGGATGTTACAATTTAATAATTTATATGCATCAACCATCGACGCCATATATTTTTTATGACTGCGATCTTTGAATCCTCCTGTCATAAGTGCTTTGTTACAATACAACGATACAGCAAACTGGAGCCTTGAACGTGTGCCAAAGATGATATTTCGCTGCAAATCAGCATCACCTAGAGATGCAGTGATCAATAAAAATTACTGCGACCACGTGATGCGTCAACAATCAGAATATTAATTCGTTATAATTCTCTTTTTCTCTGTCACTTTGGTTTCTCTGCAGGGGTTGACCACTTTTTGAATCTGACGTTCATATTCGTATACCTCGTGACATTCGACAGCGATGACCTTAGACCCGAGTTATCGTAGCGAGACCATATGTATATTATAAACATTGAGTCAAAATTATGTTCGAACCACCGCGAAAGTTATGCCGAATATCTGTCCACCTCCGTACGTAAAGTCCAAGCAATTATATTTCTATCGCTCGTCTATACCTATAAACACCTACAATAATAAATTACGCCATACATAATGTTTTACGCGGTTTGAGGTGCCACGGTTTGTTAACTGCACGTCCGTCCCTTTGTCAATCCCAATCTGTTCAGTTAGTTTATTGTTCACAGTATGGGTTGCCAAAAATTGTATGCATTTACAATAAAAATAATAATAATTCATCGGTTTTTTCACGAAGTTCGCAAAAACTAAATTGTTTGGAAATAATTATTGGATAAGAACTTAAACCGCACATGTGCCCCTTGTACTCGACACGGCCCTGGGCGCATAGAACCAAGCTGCATAACGGTTTTCGTGTTTTCTACTATGAGACCTTGTCCCATTCGTATGTACTCTGCAGATCTGTTGAAGTTAACGATTTTTCTCTTCGGCGTGTTCTTACAGATGATGAGACGTGTACGTACAACTATTCAATACCATAAATGTCGCAACGCGTAAGACCGACTTTGATTCTCCCCGCAACGATCAACCTTACATGGGGATCGACGGTAAACCGTAATAAACAACGCCCTTCGTCCAGACAGATATTTTTTTGGGGGTAAAAAAGAATCAAATGCTCTATTTCTGCGCGAGTTGGATATTTGGAATTATTTTTTTCGCACGAAACGGGAATTAGATGGAAGCTATTATAGGATGAATCGCTTATGAGTATACGCTTTATGTGTGGTGTGTATTCCTATTTTCGGGGTCTGTCCGAAATCATATTACAAATAATAGAACAAAAGAGGCAGCTTTTCATTGTCGTTATTAGTCACCGGAATATAATAAGTGTATGCAGGGAATCGGTGGGTGGTCATCCTGCGGTGGTCTTCAGGGGGAGGAAGTGCCGGCGTGGAAGTAGGAGCTATACCTATGAGAAATAGAAAGAGGAGAAAGGGGATCGAAAGTAGAAAGGGAAGGACCGAACTCGAAAAATGTGGGATTGATGGAATATCGGTTCCACCGAAGAACGATTTACCAGAATTTAGAAGTGCGTCCAAATTCAAAGGCTTCGCGACTCCGTCGATCTACATGGTAGAAGTTTATTGACAACGACGAATCCTTAGAAAATAAACGTAAGAGTGATTGTATACTTCTCACATAACTTTTTCAAAATCACGCCGTCAGTTATCAAGTTCAATCGCCAAACCCCGGTAAGTATAGGTAAATCGACAATCTAAACGATTCAAATAATTACTCAAGTTCAAGTTGTGATTAGAGAAAAAAAACAAATACAATGCATAATGCAGTGCAAGGCGTAAAGGTTGCAATATTTCCACTGGCAGTATAGTGATTCACTGAGGCTTGTGCGCACACGTCCTATTCAGTCTTATTAGCTTCCTTGAATACGGTGGTCAGATGTTGTAATCGCGTGCGGCCTGGAGGCCAGCGAACGATAAAAAAAACAATGGGAGGAAAATTGAACGGCAGTTGTAAATCGCGGTTTTTAACGAGCCCCTGTCGATCAAATTCAAGATTTTCTTTTATCGCTTCTCTAAGTGTTTCTAAAGCGATACGTTTGCCTACGACTTTTACGGCTATATGGGATATCCAACGAAGATATTAGAATAAATCGCCGAAAATATAAAGCACGTCATTGTATCGATTTCGCTCTACTATTATAATAATCTGAGAGAAAAGTGGTGTTACTATAGGTATATTTATATTGACGGTGAGAAAGTTGGCGTCGATTCTCCCACGCAATGACTAGAATCATTTTCTGTGATAGTTATTACCGAATGATCTTTTTTAGATTTTGCATAATGTTTCGCCGCGTTTATCGCGCATCCCGCCCACCTCTATATTTGCCTGGAACGATTCTCAGCCCATGCGAATTACTTTCCTATCTTTTTCTCATCCCTTAAATTTTCTATTTCTATAGCATATGTTATACATCATGTACACGATACAAAAAATGGCGCGCGGATGAACTGTTGATATTCCCTCACACACGTGAAAGACGCATGTTACATTATTTTTATTTCAATCTGAGATACGTGTGGACTAAGATTTAACTGAACTTATAATTAGAAGAGCTTGGCGCCTCGCGCCTCGAGAGTCAGGGCCCCCAACTCGACTATGAAACCGTAAAGCAGTCGAATATACTCCACGTGCCACAAACAGTACGATAAACATTGGCCCCGCTGAGTTGGCGGGCAATAGTTCTGACGGAATTTAAATTAGTTTCAGATTTTATTACCTGGAATATGGCGGTTAAGGAGTGGTTCAGAAGGCTGCAGCCTATGCAGCTCTACCTTGTTCTATTCCTCACCTCTGCATTTTTCGCCGTCGAATTGATAACGAGCCATGTAACACACGCATTGACTCTTCTGGTCAATGCTTATCACATGCTATGCAACATCATCGCTCTCATCGGCTGCATCGCCTCAATAAAGGTAAGTTCTTTTCTGGCTCCCTAAAATTCAAACCACTTTCCTTAGAATTTCATTTATATAGTCTGAACGATGATTCTTTTTCTTCCTATCCAGTACAGCAGTCGAGAAGACTACCCCGAAGAACGCGGTCACTCTTCCGGGAACCTCGCGATCTGCGGCGCCACCCCAGTCAACTCCGGTTCCGTACCATCCCTGTCAATAAAAATGAAGGTAAATTCGACCCGCTTGTAAAACAAAAACAAATTTCCTATAACTCCCATCAATAATACTAGTACACCCATTTTACAGCAATCGCGGTCAGACAGGAGGATGAAGAACACCTTTGGCTGGGCTAGAATAAACATTTTGACGATGCTGGTCTGCTGCGTTTTTCTTGCATCGTTCTGTTTTTCTCTGCAAGTAGAGGCTGTGCAAACTTTGGTGCATATTGGTCACGCGGACGCAATGCACCATCCTCTTGCAGTTCTCTGCATCGGTGCAGCGGGAATTCTCCTGAATGCTTTTTGCTACATATTCATCGGGGGATATACCTTTTACCATGGCAGTTCTCTACAGGTCACCCCTAACGGTGATGTCATCATCAAAAGGTAGAGCAACTATGTATTTTAGACTTCTGAAATCGGACGTACAGGTTTTTTTTTCTGAATCGAACAAATTTATTCGATTGTCCGTATAATTTTCTCCTGTATAACAGAAATATCAGCACCAATTCCGTAGCTGCGGGCGAGGAGGAACTCCAGGCGACAAGACCGCGAGGTGGAAATTCTCTTCGACTTTCGGGAAGACAAGGAATCCGGGAGATGTGCAGGGACTTCCTAGGCTGTATTTTTGTTATAGTGGTGTCTGTTTTGGTGCACTATACCGATTCTGATGTCGGAAAGTTTATTGACCCAATAATCGCCATTATATCGTCGACCTCACTTTTCGTGCTTAGCTATCCCTACAGTGAGTATACATACGAAAGAAATGTGATGCGCGTATGTAAGAATATCGTATTTTCAGTGATTATATTACAGTTTTTCGATATTTGTACAGTGAAAGAATCTGGTCTTATCTTGCTGCAAACTATTCCGAACCATATAAATATCGACTCACTTAAGAAGGAACTGCTGGAAGCCTTTCCTGGCGTAGTGAACGTTCATGATCTACACGTTTGGCAGTTGACGGGTGATAAAGTTATATCTACAGCCCACATAATATTCTTAGACCCCACGGTAAGTTGACGCAGCAGAGACAAAAGCTGAAATTTATTATATTTGACGAATAATAATGATACGTATAATTTTCGATTTCTTATTAATCAGAGAATTATTATCTGCCAAAGGTATACGCCAGCATCAGACATCTTGTCACAGCTTTTTTCGTGGAGATGGGCATTACCCAGGTCACAATTCAGCCGGAATTTCAAAAAGTGAGTTTATTTAGTACGGCGAAAAACAATCAGATATGTCGTCATGAGTTATCGAACATTTTTTTCAATTCCACTATCATTTCTGATTGTAGCTGAAACCTCCGGTGGAAAAGATTGATTGTCTAATTCAGTGTCGGGGAGAGAATTGTAGCCTCGGTCAGTGTTGTTCGAAAGATGTCTCTTCGGATCCTGACCCGACGGCAGAGGGTAAAGAGATGAGACGTCATTCTCACACAATCAATCGAAAGTTTGAACATAAAGAAATCATACCAGCATCGCCACCGATAAGTTTGCAACGGTTTACTCTGCATGCTTCGGAGTATTCGGAAAATTCTAGTAGTCGAGAAACCCTGCCGGAAGATATAAAAAGTTTGAAAGTTGATACAATTACGGCAAGCTGCGGTAGTATAGCAGAGACGTGCAGCGAAACTCTGACGACGCCGACGAACGTTTCGAAAATTATGGTTGAGCAGGAGAACAAAGATGAAGGGGTTGTTTGAAAATAATTCCGAACGCGCAATGCTGTGATAAACAGAACTTATGGAGACTTCTCGTTTATTGCGTGAAGATCATATGTACCTGTACCGTTGTCAAGACACAGACAGATTATAGTTTTAATAACGCAGTGCAGAAACCTGCAAAATATTTATTACTCAGGGTATGTTGAATTAACGGATGCAGCTGCAATTGTAAAATGATTATTGATGCAACTCATTGCAGTAAATCAATAATGATTTAGCTGACTTCGACCAAATAAGACGTTTTAATGCGTAAGATATATATATTTTTTTAATTGAAGCTGGTTAACCGGTTAGTGCGATAAAATTGACGAGCTAAGGTCCTGCAACGATGTTATACGACAAACCCTCGGACCTCAAAGAGTTGACTCAAAGTATAAATGTACCGGTAAATATACATGCTATATATTTGTGAGTTCACTGTGAATCCCAACATCAATGTATGATACATATTGCACAGACTTTTATGATCAATATACGTAAAATAATAAAATAATACAATTATCACAGTGCAGTATATTTATTTGATATTTCTATCCCCAAGCCAGTGCATCCGCCAATATCTCCCGCCCCGTAAATTTTCGAACGGTAGACAACTCTAGCGACCTCTAGCGTCGAGAGGAGATAGGGGATCATAGTAAGGTCAATTCGTTGGTAAGGTCAAAGAGAATGAGTAGGGCAACTACTCTCAACGCCTCTAGCGGCCTGTGCGCCCCTACGGAAACCCTGTGGCATTTTGTCGCATAGTCTATGTTGTGTCACCGCTGTCATAACCATGATAACATACCACCGTGGTATCGTCTGCTCTTGATTATTCTTTCAAATGTCATATAAACGACTCTTTAATTGTATCACAATGATTGCATCTACGTTCCAATTCACAGAAGAATTCTTGATATGATGATGGTTAATATTTATTTGATTTTGAAAAGTATATTTTTATCTGGATTAATTATGTGAATTATAAATCTGTAACCTGTGAACATTCGGTAGACATCAGTAGAGTTAATCACCTTATTCAGTCAATTGTAGCTACTCTTCTCAATCAACTCGAGATGTCACACAAAGAAAAATGAAGATTTTATGATTCTGTATAGATTATCATCCAAGAACTAGTGCGTAAGCAAGTCTGGTTTTTGCAGATTTACATTCCTCATTGTTATGGCAGTCCTACACAGAGCGTTGTTTACGTGGTTCAATCTACTTATATTTCTCATACTGTTGGTATTGAGATTGGATCTTAGGATACAATGGAATTGGTTTATAGTCTTCATACCACTATGGGTGTACGACAATATACTCTTAATCTATATAGTATTCAACATGATATCTCACTGTAAAAATGCTCACGACCGTGCCAGCAGTCTGCGTCGTAAGGTAATACTATTGACAGAAAAAGATTCAAAGATCTCATATTGATCTTAGTTACAATTTAATATCTATTTTATTTTTTAGGCTTGGTATATGACTGCTGTTCTTACCAAGTTGAGTGGCCAAGTCTTGATCTGTCTCAAATTGGAAGCAGTACAATGGGGACTGCCGGCTAAAGCTGTTCTAGCACCTTTCTGGCTGCTGCTCCCTGCTTTGGTCTGCGACGTTTTTGCACATCTCATTCAACAATCAAGATATTAATTGAGCACAAACAACTTAGTGAAACTTCAACCCATAACTACTTTAAATAAATTATTTTATATCTACAACATTCAGTGACTTCTCACTTTCCCCTGATTTGTTTTTTATTCTCCTGTCATTTTTCAAAATAAATAAGTGCGAATAATAGTCAAGTGGAGATCTAAGCAGTCGAAATATACACTTCTAAAAATATCCTTGGTTGAAGTATCTCTGAGGAATTATCGTGTGTTATATAATTTGGGGTGCTTGCTGAACCTATTCGTGTGTCAACTCTTTTGTTAGATATTTCTTCCCCTCTGAATATGTGACTAAGTACAATTACATTTTGACTGTAACATATGTATTATACTTGGTTGGAGTACAGAATTTTACAGTAATATTTCCGCAACTACAGTAGAACAATGAAGTATTGTTCAAGAGATAGTCACAAGACAAACTATTGCATACTAAAAATAGTTCACAAATCCCAAGGATGAATAGGACAGAGATATAAATAATTTTACTGAGGTGTTCTTACTTACCGTTGCTAGTTGTTGGGCATAGCCAGAGCTATTCTGTCAATTATTTCAGGATACTAGTTGCATTGGGTACAAAAGTTTCAAACTACAAGGAATTTTTAAACGTGAGAATCAAATTGAACATCTTGAGCAATACCTGTTAAGTAATAAGAAATGTGGACTGTTAAACAATATTGAGAGTTTCAAGTGAGGATTGGACATCATTAATCATTAACTGGTACATCCAACTAAAAATCAACTGGCTAATTGAGATTCTTCACAATTCCAATAAAATGCCCATGTGAACAGAGTGACAGTTTTCGAATCCCGCAGAATATATTGCATCAATTGAAAATGTAATTGGATGAAAAAAAATAAAAAATATGTAGAAGTAATGGTAACTGACTTTTCACAGATGAATACATGGCTATCGGTAGTAGCTCTAATAATGAGGGCAACATGGACTTCTGTCACGGTTAACGGTGGTGTAGTTGTGCAAGAAGTTCGTGCAGGTCACCTGATCGAATTACCGTGCCTTAGCAGCGACGATCATCACCGTTTCATGTTTTGGGAGCTCTCAGATGATAAAGATATAATTGGCCCAGGGAATCCAATAAACCAAAACAAGTACAAATATGAAGTGCTGAGCGGCAAGCTCCTGATTAAGGTAATAAGTCGTTGGCTAAAACACACAATCGTTGTTACAATAAGATATTTTGTGTCCATGCAGAGCGTTTCAACTGCAGAATCTGGTTTTTATAAATGTGTTTCAAAAGGCATCACCGATGAAACATCTATAAATGTTCAGACTGTTGAGTTAATCGTGAGAAAAGACTGGGAAGATGTATGGGAAAATGATTTTGAGGCAAGTTTGCGTGGTTTTTTTCTCCATATTTGTTAGGAATATTTTACATGTGGTTAAATCATTTGATATTTAATTCCAGACGAATTTGTTAAGAGGTCTAACAGCAGCTATGGTACTTATCGTAGCTGTGGCTGTAGTACTATACATAATCACAAGCAAGAGGCACAGAACAGGAAGATACTATGGTGAGATAGTCAAAAATATGTATAAATTCATACTCACGTTTTCGATCATATCACTTAATATCGGAAGTGAAAATATCACAGTGCCAATTGACGGAACAAATATCAATTGCATTTAAGTGAGAATCCAATGAATTTCAGATATGGACACATCAAGGGAAAACTCACCATCCGATTATAGGAACAGACCTGCTGAAGAGGCTGGTAGAAGCGCATCCCCCTTAGGAGAGCGGGGAATTGATAACTCTCCAGTAGATGTTGATTTCCCACAAGTATTCACAAAGATGCATCAAGACCAGGCTGTGAGGATTCCATAAACGCTGTTAAAATGAGAGCTAAGATTCAATTTTATTTGTCTCTTACTCTGATACGAAACCATTTCATAATGTAAAAAATTAGAATTGTTGGACCACGATCAGAATTAATTCAACCAATGTAAATACGATAGACTGAGGGGAAAATGGAAAAATTTTACTGAATTTACATCGCATAGCTGTAGGTGAGGTACACTAAAAAAGACGTAGAATAATTAAATTAATAAGTTCGAAAAACTTCGACTCACGTTTCATTGAGAAGTTATGCTAGTGCTGGTACCAGCGGTAGTATCCATCACATTGTCGTCAGCATCTTCTGTCTGATCCTCTTCATCTTCATCGTCATCTTCTTCCTCTTCTTCAACCTCGATTTCTAAGATGCGAATTTTACGATTGTTTTCGCTCAGGATTGCAGCAACCTTACGTGCGCCGCTCACAGCCAAACGATTTGCAGTTATTCCTTGCACAGGCTTTGGCCATGCTCCTCCACTAAGACCGATAACCTCACTGATTCCTATCGTATTCCTCATTACAAGCCCAAAAACGTGGTTGAGTGGTAGCTGTACAAAATATGATGAGTGCATGTGGTGGTCCAAGATAAGCAAGCTCAAATAATCTTGGGAATAGAATTGTAGATCTCCAATTACGCTGGTACTGCTGCTGGCAATCTCTTTCCCATCAACACCTGTGGTGGATTAAAACACATTATATGTCAACAAGAAGACTTTGTAGTAATCTGTTATGGCATTATACTTAATTCAAACTCCTTCGACAGACCTTGTCTCCGATCGGCATCAATTGTGATAGTTTTGATTCCCAAGGTTTCTTGGTCAGTGGGATTCTGGAATACCTTGAACAACCTCAGCTGTTTGCGGTTCAGATCCGAAACAGCAAGCAATAAATCTTTTTCAGATGTAATGATTTGCGAATACGATAATGAATGCGGAATCGAAGACAGAGGGGGAAAATGGACGACTGCTGGAGTGAAAAGGTTGACCAGCCCCTGGTAGGCTTGTCCGAAAACAACGTGTATTGCATCGACAAGTTTTGTGTGAGATTGCAACAACGATAGTGAGAGATCCTGCTTAACGATTAGCGGGTGCTTTTGTAGACAGTGATTTTCGTCCAACATTGCAGCCCACTCGCTACCCTCAGCAGTCAAACATGTTTGCAGCTGTTCTTTTTTTCTTAGATATTGCCCAAGACGTTCCAAGTTCACTCCTTTCTTTGTGCCATCATGTTCTCCCACTTGATCAAATCCTCGTAGAAATTCGGCGATGAAACTCAAGTCCTGCTGACTGACTCGGCTCACCTCAGGTGGTACTCGTTCTCCCGTTAATTTAAGTATAACAACGTAAAGCCAACTGGAACATGTGAAAAACTAGTAGGAATGTTCCACAGTGAAAAAAACGAAGTTTGGAACCTGTTGCTTACCGAAAAAATGCCTTGTAGTCACGCATACTATGATCGATAACTTGTTGAATCTCGGATGCTTTAGCAAGAAAAGACTCAGCTGCACTAAGTGCCTCAATGATTGGCGTTTCAGAAGTAAAGCCAAGAGATTCGTAAACTCCACCCAGCCTTGCCATGCCAGTCATTTCAGCAAGCTGATATGTCAACGCCATTCCCACGCTGCTGAGATGCTTCAAGACCAATTTCTGCCCGTACAAACATAGAATTAGAGTCATCCATGTTATGTCTGACAAAATAAGAGAAAAATAGGTATAAAAGGTAAACGAACCTGAATATTGCTGTAGCACATTTCAATACTGTGTCCTAACTTTTTCAACCCTTTTTCAGTCAGATCTCTGAGTAAGAAATTCTCCAAATTAACAGACGGGATACCAATCATTAGTAGCTCTAGGAAATCTGCAGCCACTGCTCCAGGTGGATTACCCTCAGCATATCGAGTTAGTTTTTCATCCATTTCCAACAGAATTGTTTCCCAAGCTTCAGATATTGCCATAAGTGTACGATCGAGGTAGTCCATTAAGTATTCTATATTTGCCTGAGCTTGCGCAACCTTGGATGATGCAAAACAATGTCATAATTATAGTGCCTATTACACTGTTGCTGTATGATTTGGAGAATATATTTTTATACCTATAGTAAAATTCAACATACCCTTAAAAATGCACCATTTGTTTCCAAAAGAGGACAACATAAACGGACAACCCTTATGTTTGCCAAGGACCGTACACTGACCCATATCGCGCCTCCAGAACCACCACTAATCTCTTGAATACAGCCTGACCCTATGTTTAATGTCCCGCAATAAAACATTCCAAAAACATACATTGCCAAAGTGCCATCTTCTGTTCCCAGCTAGAAAAAAATTAGCATAATCAGTGGAGAATAAAACCTTCCAATATTTTGAGTCGTGGTATTTTCTAATTGTTACTCTTACAAAAAGCATATCAAGTGTCCGGGACAGGCTTTCTTTGTGCTCAGGCTCGTGACCAAAGCTTCTGTTAAGGCTGGGTAATGGCGGCAGATATTCTCCGGTAGAAGAATAATTGGGTTTGATGTTTTCACTGGACTTATCAAGCTCAGGGTCACCCAAAGGTAGCCAGGACAAAGTATTAACTGCCTGATGCGAATGTCGCTCTGTTTTATGGAGGATATTTTTATTTTCTACGTCGATTAAATATATTACGCTAGAACTTTTATAAACGACAGCAATGAGCTTTCCATTGGGTCTCCATACCAGGTCTTGGACCAGATCAGAATCTTCCGGAGGTGCTAAAAGCCATACTCGTTGCCAAGTTAGCCTATGAAGAGCTATTTCCCCTGAAAAATATGTTACTCCACGTCATCACAGGGAGATGCTATGAATAAAATCAGTGGATATTGTCATCTGGATGAATTAATTAGGTAATTTCTTTTGGAAAATCAAGATATGCCTAACACTCCAACCTCTCAAATTAGCGATAGCTAATAAATCCATTTTTGGAGACCATCGCATCGACGTCAATTCCGTCGATAATTGACGTTCTTCTAGTTGTCTTATGGCACACGACATATTTGATTGTCAATAGTTGCATATTACATGACACAAATTGTTCTGATTCCAAGCCAAAGCCGGTTGACGTTTCTACACTCTAAACATGTTTGTTGTTGAAAGCAGTGAAGTCGAGAGAACCATCTGAATTCTGAAGCATGTGCAGTAGCCACTCAGCCAGAGATTTTCATTGGTGTTCTCTACTGTACAATAAAGTTGATTAGAGAAAACCAACTTGAGGCATGCGCAGCTTATTTGCGGGTAGATTTATAACCTTTCTATTCCAAAAGTAAATTCGTGAGGAAGTTTGAACTTTGAACAATCTAATTACTCGCCGATTCTTATCCAGGCTCATTTTCTTTGAAGATAGAACTAAAACGAAATAGGGGAATATTCCAACCAAGATTCATTCATGTAAGTATTCTTGAAGCTCCAATCTTTCTTTTATTATGAGCATTTCTTGTTTGCTGATCGCTTGGCTTGAAAATCATAACCACTGATCCCTATTAGAGATCAGTGATTATAACCCAGTGTGGTTGATTTTAATTTTTTTTTTAGAAATAACAGTCATGGATGATGATGATCCAACTTGCGTTGTGCGGATGAT
The DNA here is from genome assembly GCA_963932425.1 of Athalia cordata. Taxonomy (NCBI): domain Eukaryota; kingdom Metazoa; phylum Arthropoda; class Insecta; order Hymenoptera; family Athaliidae; genus Athalia; species Athalia cordata. Next base: position 19,846,265 of record OZ010628.1, on the reverse strand, counting down.
CAAAGATTTACGCTCGGGAACTGGTAGTTTTCGGGGTGACAGCCGAATGTCTTCTGGCTTACGATTGTCCTCGGCATCCTTCAGGCCCTCTTCTTCGATTGTCGTTGATAATGAAGATGACGATGGAAAGCCTGCAGTAAAGAAGTCCAGGTTAGATGATTCAAGTACAAGTCCAAATAGATCCAGTCTAGACGGAATTCCGAGCAGCCCATGGGAATGGCGAAGGTTGAAAGGAGAGGTAATCTATTAAATACGAGGTTGATCAAATACTCGTACCAAAATTCATTTTTCATTAACTTGAAACATAAACATACTTAGGTAATATCTCTGCGAACAAGGCTTTTGCATCAGGAAGCAACAGTAGAACAACTCCATAATATAAGGAAACAGATGGAACAAGTATTTGACAAAGAGAAAAAATTGTTCGAGTTGCAAGCTCAACAAGACAAACAGTCGATTAAACAGCTTGAAGCACGATTAGATGTGGGAAGACGAATGGTGCAAGAAGCCAGAGAGGCCAAATCTAATGCTGAGAAAGAAGTTGCTCAGGTCTGTAAACTTTGCCTTCCTTTCATATGACTTAATTAAAGACATGTAATCGTTTTGGATTAATTTTGAATTATCTTTCACTTACGTAGATAAAAGCAATGCTGGACCAGAAAACCGTTGTCCTAATAAATGAAAATATAAAACTTCAAGACGAAGTGAAACATGCCAACAGCTTACATCAGCAGTTATCTGCACTGGATACTAGTGAGGAGGATTCAGCGGAGTTAGCGGAAAAATTAAATGCTGCTGAGGAGAGAATTTTGCATTTGGAAGAGAGGCTGCGAGAAGCCAGAGCTGTGCAACAAAAGAGTGAGCTGTTAGAACTGGAATTGCAAGACCTTAAAATGAAAAATGAAAGATTAGAGTCTGAAAAATCGCTTTGTGAAGAGGGAAAAATCATGGCAGCCAGAGCTGCACGAGCCAGTGATCTCGAGAAGGAACTTCACGCAGCAAATAAATTGGTTTCCACCTTACGTGAGGCGGTGAAAGGCAAACTTTTTCTTGAGGAACAGATCTGTAGTATGCAACAACGGTAATTTACTTGGTTGATGAGAATAAAAGTGCTAGAAATCGATGATATGTAATTTGATTTGTTATCTATCATAGGGTTCAGCACACGGAGATGCTGGAGATGCGAATCGCGAAGTTGGAAGTTCAGCGAGCCGAATTGCAGTCCCAAGTTCGAGAGTACGAATCGATCGGAATCACAGGAGGTCCCCTAGCGCTCAAAAAAGAGTTGCAGCGTTTACAGCAAACAGAGCTCATCTTGACGGCAGAGGAAGGTCAGTTGAGGTCAAAGATGGAATCTGCACAAAGGGAATGTCAGAGTTTAGCCAAAAAATACGAAGAGGCAAAGACACTAGCTAGTGAAATGACGGTGATCAGAGAGAAGCTGAATAAATTGATCAGCAGATTGCAAAAGAAGATGATGCTTGTTAGCCGGGAACGAGACAGCTATAGACAACAATTGGACTTGTATGAAAAAGAAATGACTGTTGATGGCAATAGTGTACTAACTGAACGAGTTCCAGCCTTGGAACGAGCAATAGATGGATACAGGTACGAGTAAATTTTTTCCCTGATAACAGGAATTGTGTGCAGTCTGCGATAAATCTCACTCTCATTTTAGAGAACTAGTGAGTAAATTGGAGTCTGATTTGGAGGCGGCGGAGGATTGTGTACAAAAAGCTCAGTGTCAGAAACTGAGAGAGGAAATTAATCGATTAAGGGGTGAACTCGAGCACAGGGCCCTGAAAGGCGATTTCAACTGCAATGCCAGGGTCTTACACTTCAAAATGAACCCTGCTGCTGTAGCGGAGAAACAAGCAGAAGAGAAGCACTTAGCCCTTCTCCAAGAAGTTGAGGAATTGAGAGCCCGGCTGGCTACGGGAAATACAACTCTTGGTCCCGTAGGATCCTCTCTTCATGCACAAGGTAAAATTCAAATTCCAACTAATAAGTCTTAAATTAAAAATAATTCATTTTCTTCAATTCTATAAGCTTCTAGGAATAGTATTTTAAAAAATCAGATAACTTGCATAGAAAATTGATAAGTCAGCCGAGTTCGAACGGCTTCCACAACATCCCAGAGTTTTATCAGTACCTATACAATCAGGAAGCTAAGCCACACTTGGGTTCGTTAAAATGTTGCGTTCAATCGAACAGTAATCCTCTTTTGTTTGTTATAGAAATAGCGGAATTGAAACATACTTACGAGATAAAGATCACGCGTTTGAAAGAAGCTTTTAAAGCATCTTCCCAAGAGTACCGTCAAGCATGTTATCAACTCTTTGGTTGGCGAGTTGACAGGACTAAAGAAGGACGATACAAACTATCCAGTCAATATGCCGAATCGCCGGACGATTATCTATTTTTCCAAGTTGGTGAGGAGGGCGTTGATCTCCTAGAAACCGAGTTTTCCGCAACCCTCGGCCATCTCATCGAGCGGCATCTGCAAATACAACACAGCGTGCCCATGTTCCTGAACGCTGTACAATCGGATCTATTTTCACAACAAACCGCTACAACTGTCGCCAGTTGAATAAATAGACATCTTGTTTCTATCCATCGTATTAAACACATCACTGTCAATACAGCTCAGCATAGATACTTTCCAATAACGAGTATCGGCGTGCAGGTGCTGTCCTCGTTTTTTACTAGATTTCTGTACATTTTATATTTTACTTGATCAAGTTTAGCCGTGTACCGCAGCATAATATTTTTAACGTACAACCGAATTATACTTCATAAATTACCGCTAATATGGCACATGTATGTATACAAAAAGGTACTTTCAAAATATATTAATGTCGTAATTAATTTCTATTCCATCCATTTTTATAATCAATTAACCACTTTCATTCCCATAATGAATGCAGCAATACAATTAGTATAATACGTACCTATAACGAGAATGTATAGGTGGATATGTGTACACATAAATACATCGAAGCGTTTACGGCGGACGGGGCGATAATTTGTGTGAGGGGAAGGATGGGTTTGGGGTGCGATTTCCTAGACACACATATATACTTACACACTCATAATGTATAGGGTATACAATACCAGTACGTTCTATCGGTGGGTAGCAGCAGGAGCCAGGGGCCCACGGGTGAAGTATAAGGAAAGGCCGACGGCTACTCCTGGATCCGCTTCGTTCCGGAGCTTCGAAGGGCTAAACTCCATTATCGCTAATTATAATCACGTTTAATCGCAAACTCGTCCTCTACGGTGTGCTCTCCTCCCTTCCTTCTCTCTTCATACTCCACCTCTTTCCCGTCGACAACCGCTTTCATACAATCGCTGCGGAGCCGAGGGAAGAGCTTTATACTCTGGGACCGCATGCCCAACCGCGTCGCTGGTTCTTGATTATCAATCTGGACTCTCTCTTACTTTCTTTCTCTCTATCTACCTCTTTCTCCCATGGTAAAGCTCGGTCGAGGGGATACTTGACGTAGTTATATACTCCGGTGATACTCCAGTAGTCCAGTGAACGTCGAGACAGACCTAAAGTAGGAGAGCTGGCTGGCTAGAAAAAGGTACGGAGGATGGGAGAGAGAACGGAGAACAGAGAACGGTAGTCTTCTCAGAAACCCGAGAGTATAACGCGAGGCTCCGGATCCCACTCACCAGTATATCTATAGATATATGAGATGGACCTAGAAGTGGCCAGCGGATCAAGAAGCCCGAGGCGGGTGGGGTACAAGGGAGTTTCCGCACCCAGGGTGCATTAACGCCGTAAAAGTTCTTTTAATTTTTCCAACGGTCTATACACCATAGAATTAATTAAGGGTGCATAATATAGCCACTTTATATGTTATCAGATATACTCTGTGCAGTATAATGCGATGCGCCCCTAAATTAATAACTTTTTCATCACTCTTTCCCTCAATAAAAAGTTACGCGCCTGATCGCATCTAGTCATGATTATAGGGGTTGGTATTATAGCGTAGTATACCATATCGAGTGCTGAAAACCAGAAAGGCGTAACCCACAATTTTTCGGTGTAGACCATAATCGGGCTTCCATGGGGGAGTACGTCTCAAAAGTTAAGAGATATAAAAGAAATAGAAATTGCGTTAGGTTTCTCTTCATTAATTTCGGTGTTTCATAAATTTTCTCTACTTTTTCACGGATCTTCCTTTCTGTCACCATCCCCAATTTTTTCTAACTTCCGCCAGTATGGTTCTCAACGGTCGATTCGTATGCGAAAGTAGAAATATATTTAAGAATAGCGAATCGTGAAATCAGGCCTAGGGGAAAGCATCACCTGGGTAAGTATATTCGGGGGAGTAGCCCCCAAGGGGTAATTGTCCGTTCCTAGGGTCCATTACGGCTAAGAGTAGGGTGGTGATGCGGCCGTGACGCGGAATGGTGTCTACATATAGGTATAGAGGGTAGCGGAAGGACGTGACGGGAAATAAGAGCGGGCGAGTGGCGGCCGGAAATTGCGCCCAGCGCGATGGTCTAGGACCCGGGGGGGCTGCGGAACGAGTATTGGGGCTTGGGGGGGTCAAAAGCTTCGAAAGGACAACTGAAAGTCGCCACACCAAGAGGAGAACGTCGCCGACAAGAGACGTCCAACGGGACAGTCATATACGAAACGTGTTGTATCTTCCCGACACGCGGGCTTTCTCCACCACCGAACCCCGGGCAAAAGAAAATAAAAGGCTGCGTGTACTTAGATAGATAAAAACCACGTAACACGAAGAAAAAAGAAAAGAGAACTAAGGAAAATACGAGATAATACGGCGGGTAGGAGGGTTGAATACGGAGGGTCTTTTCTTCGACATCGCGTGATCTGTGGACGTTACTAAATTGAGGGGTAAGACGTCCCGCGCGTTCCCTCAGGCGGGAATTCGAGGAGAGGCACTCCCCGGTTTGACACGCGTTATTATACTTCGGTCTGCATAGTCCAGTCGATGTAACAAACTTCTCCTGGTACGTTGCCCTCGTACCGATTAGGTGTACACCTTCCAAACCGATCGCACCCTCTTTACACGGGTGAAAGGTCGCGTGTGGAATCCAAAGTATAATATATATTAGCGCATAAAATGTTATATGGGGGACTGCAGGGTGTAAGCCATAGATCGAGCGATATATATTGATGAATTAAAATGTTATTTGATTAGAAGAGGAAAGAGAGAAAAAGAGAAAGGGATGGTAAATATATGAATAAAAGACCCTTTTCCATTTCTCTCCCTCGTCACCCTTCACCCCCATAGACAAAGAGAAGGTAAAAAGCATACAGCATGGGTTTTTCCACTTCCACGCACCGTTTTACTCTTCAGCAACCAGTCCGCGTCGTCACTTACGGCTTGTGCAAGCTGAACAAGAGGAAAGGGATGGTGAAAATTAACACGTTAATCCTTATGCACCATCACGGGTGAAAACACCCTAGTAATATATGTACACACGTGGTGGATACAGATAATAGCCGAGCGGTGATGTTAAGTGCAGTTTGATATGTGTAGTTGTGTACGTATACGAAGAAAGGATCACGCGGAAAAGTTCGCATTGACACGCGAAGCACCAAGTAGAATACGTCCCTACGCGCGCGTGTCAAAAAAGGCGCGGCTCTTTGAATTGAGGGTTTGCAATTGAAGGGATGGATCTTATGATCGCGTGCGTTTCGTTTATACATAAATACATATACACCGCATATTTACGAATATACTTACTCGAATCGTCCAACACATTTCACTTTTTATCTGTATAGTTTACGGTTTTCAATATTCGAAGCCATTTCTATTCCACTAAAAAGTTCCATCGCTGGAGGCCGAGCACCGGTGGTTTTTCATTTGGTTTTCCATTTTTTAATTTATTAAACCCTCACGTTGTAGACGTAAAATTTGCCATTCTTATCACCTCCATTTCCTTCACAAGCGACACACCTGATAAACTCAAGCTTTAATTAGCCATCAAGCCGAGGGGGTGACTACTCGATATATGGGTGTCCCAACCATTTCACATTTCACAACTATTTCACACTATTTCACACCATTTCGTACCCTTTCATTTCAAAATTGACTATCCCAAGTATTTCACGAGGGGTTAACCCTTCGTATAAAAGGACGAAATACGTTAAAAAAGTGTCCTGCGATTGATTTGAAAAATACTTCATTTTTTACTCCATAATTGAAAAAATCCAAAAGGGTATACCTTAGATTTTTGTCGATTTTGGGGTCAAAAATCGACATTTTTTTAAATCGATCGTAGGACACTTTTCTGACGTATTTTGACCTCAGGAACACGAATCTGCAAGTTAAATTGATCTATCTATAAAATTGATCGAGTTATCACCAATTTATCGCTCCGAAAAGCGAAAAAATGAAGATATCTCGATGGGATATTTTTCTAGCTTAATTTAGTTGGTGGATTCGTGTTCCTGAGGTCAAAATACGTCAGAAAAGTGTCCTGCGATCGATTTTAAAAATACTTCATTTTTGGGCCAAAAATCAACATTTTTTTAAATCGATCGTAGGACACTTTTCTGACGTATTTTGACCCCAGGAACACGAATCTGCAAGTTAAATTGATCTATCTATAAAATTGATCGAGTTATCGCCAATTTATCGTCTTGAAAAGTGAAAAAATCAAGATATCTTGATGGGATTTATTCCTAGCTCAATTCAATCGACGGATTCGTGTTCCTGAGGTCAAAATACGTCAGAAAAGTGTCCTGCGATCGATTTTAAAAATACTTCATTTTTGGCCCAAAAATCGACAAAAATCTAAGGTATACCCCTTTGGATTTTTTCGATTTTTGGGCCAAAAATCAACATTTTTTTAAATCGATCGTAGGGCACTTTTCTGACGTATTTTGACCTCAGGAACACGAATCTGCAAGTTAAATTGATCTATCTATAAAAGTAATCGAGTTATCGCTAATTTATCGCTCCAAAACGTGAAAAAATAAGAATATCTGGACGGGATTTATTCCTAACTCGATTTACTCGACGGAATCGTGTTCTTCAGGTTGAATCACATTAAAATGGCCCTGCATAAGCCCAAGGGGGTAACCACTACACCATTTCATGAGCATTTCACTAGTATTTCGTAGCATTTCAAAATTGACTGTCCCAAGTATTTTACAAGCGGTTACCCCCTCGCATCAAGCGCTCAAACCACCAGCGAAAAACGGCTGCAGCTCCGTACGGGGACATTTGCGGACATGGGTTCTAATGCTCAAAATCCTTGCCTATGGGTCCTCTACCTACATTGTCATTTTGGCCAAAGTTACCGATAACACCCTGTATAAATATGATGAAATATACATAAAGTCGAGAGAAATAAATATGTAATACATAGGTGTTTGTGTAATGTTACGTAACACCTATATAGATGTATCGACATGACGTGTACGTGATCTAGAAGAAGCATCTAAAAAGACAGAAGAACGTCAGGTAGTCAAGAGTCGTAGTTGGGAGTCTAGAATATTATGTTTCCAGACTTCGCGATGGTCGTCCCTCGGGATTAAACGTGCAGGTAGCAGGTACCATATCTATCCATCTACAACGAATGTACAAGTACGTTAGAGTTCGTATACACATACCTATATTTTATACTCCTCATACTGTGTCCATGTATTTATGACCATAGATATATGATATGACTGTATGCATATACGTGTTTATAGATATGTATGGGTTTTAAGGGTGAAAGCGAAGTTATTTGAACGAGTAAAAAGCGAGAGATGAAAGTGAAAGTAAAATTACGATGTATAAAGGAATAGAAGAAACGAATCCGGGAGATCACCATCCGTTGGGGACCGTGGGGTTGGTTGGGAGGCGGGAGAGATCATTAATTCCTGCCGCGAGAAGGAGTGAGTGTATGTATGTATGTACGTACCTTAGTAACCTTATACCGCGGGCGTGTTTTCTGAGGATATAATATTGTTATATTCGTTGAGAGCTTGCCCTCCGTTTCAAATTCAAAAGGTGGGGTGGGGTGCGTAAGCTTGGACATCTGCCCTTTGAAATGAAAAGATATAAAGAACGCGAAACAATGCAAAAGACATCAAGAGACAAGAGACTATAGGTATGAGTAAACCTTCGGGGCGCACAGAGTAAGAAGTCCTGCGGAGTTCAGGAGCAGGACCCAAAGGAATTTCACCTGTACACATTTTCTAACATACCTATATTGTGTGTATAGTAGATACATGGATACATACATACACACATACACACACATGTACACACCGAGCACCGTACATCTTGAATATTTAAGCCCGCAAGGAAAGGAAAGATCCCCTTAAAAGCGCGCGTTTTATGAATGATTGAGCAAGCGAAGCCCCAAGGCCCGGCACTCCGGCGCAACGCCCGCGTCCCCTCATGTAGATACATCCGACGACGACGACGAAAAACAGCGGTACGAAGGAAACTGCAGATATTTTTTTTATTTTTTCTTACTCCCACTTCTGTCCAAGAAGGGTGCGGTGATGCGAGACGTACGGTATAGTCACGGACACACCGGGAAATTAGCACAACATCAGAAAGTAACGTAGCGTGCATTACAGAGAAACTTCCGATTCCTGACGATTCGCAGACTTGTTAGCTGATTGTGGTTCCCCTCGTTGTTGGCCACCCCTAGATCTTAACGTGGCGATGGAAGGAAGGAGGGTGCCGGGTGGAGGTTCCGCTAAATTGGTGCTGGGGTTGTGCTCTTAGGTTTACTTAGCTTGAAAAATTAATCAACCCGTTCTTTCGAGCGACGAAGGGACCCGCGGTTCGTACCGCGCGCGGGTAAGCCCGTAAATTGTAACAAACGGGGCGCATCGTTTCACCGCATTAAAATTAATGACAGGGGCGTGACGTCGGGGGCGGACACGAGCTTCGGGGAGCAATAACGCAAACAGACACGCGATAATCCGACGACGAGCCACCCTCGTTAGCGCCACCACCCACAAGGCCCTCGGAATAATACGGAGCCGACGTCTTCCATTCCTGTGTCTCGTCACCTGCTGGAATGGAGTAAAATACATATGTCCAAACATGTGTACAACATGTGAAGGCAAAATCATGTAACCGAATTACTCTGCCGGTAACGAAACTCGGCAATTATAATAGCGCGGTATTAATAATTTGAACTCTGTCCATACTTATACCTATGCGCAGACGTGTTTTCTGCAGTTACGAAGGAGTAGAAAAAAAAGAATTATTAAATGACAAGAGGTACCTGATGTAAAAAACAAAAAAAGGAAAAAATACACACATGTATAAATAGAATGACAAAAATCATCCCTATACGTTTCCTCAGCATAATGATAGCTTTGTTGAAGAAAAGATAACTTTACCTCGCTTCGAAATTCGGAGGGGAGCGAGCTGTAGAAGGTTCACGTTCATGAGGTCGGCGACAGTTTCGCGTGAACGACCCTGGGATCCGGGGTTACAAAAGACCATCGACTCCGAGTGCGAAAGCATTCCTATTCGCATCGTTCGTTTTCAGAGTCTTTCTCACCTATAGTTGCTTCGATCTTCAGCTGCAGGAACAGCAGCTTTCAACGTTCTGGTGAAATCGTGAGCGTTCATTTCTTGAGAAGAGCTATATTATCCGGGATCGAGAAGTGCCGGAGTTAGAGAATCTCTGGATCCTTTATACTATACCCTCGTCGCCACGCGTCTGCATCCCGAGGGAAATTTTAAAACCCTCAGGCGGGGGCCACGCGTCACGGACGCTCTACCTCCCGCATACCGATATAACTTTTTTGGCATTCACTACCGCCGATCCTCCCGGTACAATCATCGTCCTTTTCTTTCTTTCCGTGCACCTAATATACGTGTACATACATGTAAATGAATGGGCCCATATTTACACCATGATATACTATACCTCATATACTCATGCATATTTCATGAACTATAGTTTTATGGGGAAGCGACGTCACCTCGTCCCTGGAGACTACAATCCACGATGACGATCGATGGGAATAAATTTTATTATTGGTTAAGAGCGATCTGTATGGGATAAAAAAAAAAATAGAACTATAAAACGAAACTCGAATTTTGATAGAGTATCGATCGACGCCACCGGAACGCGGTTTCGTTTTTGTAGAAAAAACAAAAAGAAATAGAAGAGAAAAAAAAAAAAACCGCTTCACTTGTTGATTACTGTATAAATCCGTAGAGGAATTTAACTTTTGGATTTTCTCGAGTATAAGGGTCTCCGGAGCCCCAACAGCCCTCTGGGTAAGCGACCCTTAATGGAAGAGCGCGCGGTATAAGCCGATGGTGACCCGCACACGCCTCGATCTTATGGAAGCGAACAAACCCGGGTGTGAGCGATTGATCATCGATTGGGGCTCTCGGCGTTTCGTATAGTTGGTGGGTAGGTATACCAGAAACCGCGATAGTTGGTAAAGGACCGGAAAAGCTGAGTTTATGAAAGGGTTACCCTCTAGCTGTTATATACGCTTTCACATTTATATACCTAGATATAGGTATACATAGTAATATATATATATATATATATCAGTTGGGATACCTGAACATCATCCCATTTACGTCAAGATCAAACAGGGGATGCTCGATCGCTCTGTGAGCTTACAGCTTTGCCCTTACTCGATCTCTCAGTTCTGATCCTCTCAAATTCCTCTTGTTCTTCTCTCTTGCATTTATGTTTATACCAATAGGTATACACACAACGTACGGTTTGCACGGTATGTGCGTTGGAAAATGTTATTCTAGCTGGATCATATTTGTATTACGTATTTGTACGCGGAAAAAATAGCCTCAATGAAGAAGTTGAACCGGATATCGCGTATGCATACGGTTGGCGGCTACCAGGATACAACTTCCGCTTGTGATCCTGTGCGTATACTAATATTCGCATTGAAGGAATTTTTAAGTACTTCACGTCGCGTACAGATGAACGTATATAATATACGTGTATGTACGTTGGTTTACCCAAGGGTACGTTAAAATTACATGATTTATATTGCCGCGGACTCATTATTCTATAGATTCATATTTTATAAGGACCTTCCGGTTCATCCTGCGGCAGCACGAGGTACGCGGTATGTATAAGCGAAGAACATCTGAACGCGGCGTGGCCGAGAAACGTTGAATAAATTCAGTTTTTGATATTGAGAGTCTCGAGGCCTTTCATCGTGTTTTTAAAAACGAAATGCTGCCTTTAGAGATCATTCTCGTAGAACGAGCACATTGTCAAATGCGTTATGAGCGGAGTTAAGAATCGTAAGGATCACATGTGTATAATAATACCCATTTTCTTTCACTTTTCTTTACTTTTTTCTCTTCGTCTACATCTTCAAGAAACACCCACTTAAATTTCAACCCGAATGAGTTAAATCTCCGGCACGAAATACGTAGAAAATAAAAAAATATCGTCATTAAAATACGAAATTATACTCATATACCTCAATACCTACTCGAAACAAATTATATTTCGTACGCGACGAAGAAATAATAAGAATTCGTAAATCTGAAGATGACATTAAATTTCGTAGAATTTTGTTCACGTCATTATATTTATCCGTATGATGTACTTTAAAAACTATACGTAGCTAACTCCATAAAATCAGTCGTACCAAGACGAGAAAAAAAAAAGAGATGAAAATCTTTCCGCACATTACGATTAAAGTAAAATTTCGGTTTTAAGGAAGAATCTGGAGTTTGAAATATCTCTCCGAGCGATCGTTAAACCAAACTAATAATGAGTTATCGTTAGATATAATTTTTGAATGTATAATTCCCTCGTCAACAGTCCGTCCCCGCAATTTGTCGGACAGGTTTTGCACGTCTGGTATAATAATAGTTATATCACAAGTGTGAGGGACTCGCCCCTGAATAAGGGACGTATATGGGAACAGTGAGTCGCAGAGGGACAGAACCGGGACGGAGGGACAGAGGGACAACGGAATCGAGTTACGCGATATTGGCCCCTAGGCGCTCGCCAGAATAAATACACTCAACTCCGTTCCGCGGCCATTCCTCCTCTTCGTTTCCTCTTCATTCTCCCTTCTGCAAATTCTCATCATATATAGGTAGGTATACACCGCACACATATCCACACACGTGTGTGAGCCACGATATATATATAGAAATTTCTACCTCTCGGATTCTATATTTTTCTATCACCGACTTGTCTGATCCGCGACCTGCACGTCCATCTCTTTACTCTGGGCAGGAACCCGACGGATCCCTCGGGGTCCGATCGCTCTTCTCTTTCACGTGCTCACCCACGATAATTACCACTTTTCAATGAATTCAAATGTCTAATATATTTTCAGAAGGTCCTTCATTCCACATAAGAGCTGCGGGAAGGACTGCACCCCACGGGGACGAAGGTCGCAACTTCCATAAGACCATCCGGGTCAACTCATGCCAACCACCAGATAGCGAACGGTGTACGTATAGGTATTCATAGAAACGATCGAGGTCACATTTTATCCTTTTCAGAATTTCTGAATCGAGAAGTTTCCCAAAAATCGCATTTCTTGCCGAGTCGTTCTTAGTAGGAATTAAGTCACGTACGTCGCCACAGAATACTCTCCTAAAAGCAAAAAGAAATTGAAGAAGTATCGAACTTTTGAAAAATATCAACTTCCAAAGCGACTAATCCGCCCCATATAAAAGAAACCACAAGGGCACAAGGGTGACCCAGAAAAAAAAATAAAAAAAAAATAACCAAATAATAACGTTTCAAAACGGGAATCGAATCTAACCGTCTCAGCGAATCCTATAATACGTCACTATTTTATTTATTTTTATTTATCGGCCGATAAAATGTATATTTCGATTTTGAAATAGCGAAAAAAAATTTCATGCATACAAAAACGTTCTTAAAAAAAGAAAAGAAAAAAAATGCAAAAAAGTCACTGACAAGATTCTTTGATTCTTAGGTCAAATCATGCCAATTTTGACACATCGTATTTGTTAACATATCGTATAAGTAATCAGAAAGTGTAGGAAAAATGATAGAGATGAGAAAAAAAAAAGCAGTTTTTAAACTCTTCGAACATACGATAATATGAGTGAATATCGCCTAGCCCCTATCATCGGATACTTCCAGATGGGGGATGACGATGGTTTTTACTTTGGAGATGTTTTTTTTTTCTTTCCCTGCAGTTTGTTAGATGGAAGCGTTAACACGCGATGATTGTAATCTCTTTTTCCCTGCCTTTTTTCATCGCTCTTTCTATTCATCTATACCCTAGCTTTACTTTCTACTTATACTTTTTGTTTCTTTCTTTCTTTCTCCTTCTCATTTTTCCATCTCCTTCGTTTTCCCTGAAGAAATACATCACGTATCTATATAGGTGTACGCGCACCGTCTCTTATACTATGTACATTGTATACACCAATGTGTGTAGATAGAAGAGAAAAGTCTTTTATTGAGTGAATGGCCGCGGTCAGGTTGTAGAGCCTACAGAAGCTATAAAGGCGCACTGGGAGGTACAAACCAGAAACCACAAACACCCGCGAACGTATTCGACGACGATCGTCGAGCGGCTGACCCCCATTTACGCTATACCTATACGCACATACCTATGTAGAGGTGTATATATTTTATATACATACCCATATGTAATATACCTATGTAACCTACACGTTGCGCACGTTGCTATAGTTCGAGGGGTTGTACACGTTATTGAATTATTAATTAACCCTGCACATGGTAAAGTTAACGGACGTCATGCAACTATACGACCCCACGACTATCCGTACGTACAAACTTGCACAGCTATACTCCGCGCACACATAATACATTTCGTTGCACGGTTCTACACTTTTATATAACACGAGGAATATAAATTCTAACTGCACATAACACGCACACATACCTATACCCTGCGCTGCACAGCTGCACTTTAGCTTACATGGCTTCGGATCCATCAAAATTCCCTGTGATGATGAAAACCAACGAGATGCAAAGAATTTTTGTGAATTGAAAAAAAAATAAAAACGAAAAAACATGAAATGAAATGAAAACAAAATAGAAAGAGAGTAAAAAGATGCTCTGCAGAATTTCGGTCGCGTTTTTTTTTTGTTTTTTTCTTTTATCTTCTACTTTTTTCATTCACACCGCAAATTGTGTTTCTTTCATTCTGGCAATGAAGATTCGTGTAATACCGATCTTCGTAGTTATGACAGCACAAGCATAGGAGGTATAAAGGCGATTCGCGGTAATTTCAGAAATGGTAAGACAATCTGCGATCTGCTGTGGTTATCTCTCTGACTCTGGAGATAGTAAAGTCCCATTATAGGTCCCAACGTTCTAAACGTTCAACCTGTTCGGACTAATAATAACGGCCCACCTTTAACCCGAGGTCGTATAATAACGGTGCATTTACTTTACGATCTGCATAATCGAGATCAGACCAACTCCACCTTATATACGTAGTACGTATACCATGGGCATGGTCTTCTTCTTCATCTTTTCCGAGCGAAACGACCTTTGAAATGGATTATATTTCTCGGCCAATGAAACCTTTGAAATTATTCAGAGAAAATTGATAACTCATGTCTCCCGCGAAGATCAGTTTTTTCTTTGCTTTCCAGGTGTATATCGCGTACGTCATATTTATCCTGTATAAAACGCGGTTCGGATACACGTGAAAACCTGTACCAAAAATGTAGACGATTATCAAACCTACTTTGACGGTGATAACGAAAATGATGATGATGATGATGATAATGCGAAGGTTGCAGGCAGGGCAATAACGATGGTAATATGAATATGAACGTACCGAGAACATTACATGGCTTTTCCGTCCCGGGCCGCGTATACATATCTAGGTGTAAAGTTATATTTCACATAGCAGCACGCGAGCTTACGATATATGGCTTGTGATATAATACGAGGCGCCTTCTAATTACCACCTCTGCACAACCACCGCAATAATATGCGGTAATTCAAGCGAATAAAAAAGAGACGAAAAAAAGTAAAAACAATTAAAAAGAAATTAATGAATCGCAGTGAACAAGCTTGAATTATTTTCACGCTTGTATCACGATAGTTATATCTAGGTGGGTATAATCAAGAAATTTCTCTTTTGTAAAGTTTTATCGTGTTTTTTTTTTTCCCCGACGCGCACATTTGAACAATTGTCTTTCAAATGATCAATCGTGACATCGTAACGTTCGTAAGGTGCTCAAATTTCTTAATTAGTTGGAAGGAAAAAAGTATGCTAGTTAATGAATTTGATTTATATTTTTTTCTTCCATTTGTTCAAAGGATATTTGCAGACAATTTATTTTCTTCTTTCTACACGGTTTCCTATTCTTTTCAGATCATATAATGAGAGGTGAGATAATAAAGAAAAAAGAAGAAAAAAAAAATAGCTGAAATCAGCTTCTTTACACTGCGATGTATACATATCTTTTTTTTCGGGCATTTGCGCTTTCGTTAATTTTTTTTGGGGGAGGAGAGGGGAATTATTAGGAGAGTCGGTCTATAGGTATATAGGTATGATAACGCGTTTAGGGAGAAGGATCCGTAGAGTGATAAAATTCGAGGCACGTTGTGACACACAGAGTTTGTCGATTAGAAGCAGAGTCACCGTGCACGTATACATATAATACACGTTGGTGAAAACAAGCGACGCTGAAAGCCAACGGCTGTTAGTATCACGGGTACCTAAATTTATTTAGCGTTGTCGCCGCGGTTGGCCCTGTACACCACCTTTCACCACCTCTAATTAAGCACGTTCGGAAATTGATATGGCCTCATGTTCACGCGGTATAATTAATATTTATTCACCCAGTCGTTATGTATATATGTATGTATTATACGTTCACAAATATACGTATACGTATACTCTATATACCCGTCGCGAATTATTATAATAAATATTTAACGTCGCGAAAAAGTATGTTATACCATGTGTCCCAGCGTTTACACTACAGTATGTCGGTTTGCCTGCCGCTAGGCGCTCGGTCACAGAGGTCAGCGGCAGGCAACCCAACATACTGTGATGTAAACAAACGCTGGGACACATGGTATATAAGTACACGTTCCTCGCTGAAATATACCTTAGTAATTCATAAAAATAATATGGAATATTTGAGTTAGATAATTGGTGGTAAAATTTTTCCAAAGATCATAAGATCGTATAATTGAAATTAGTATTACATACCTACAAGCAGTACAAAGCGTTATGAAGATTGGGGTGTGTATTATTATATAGGAAAAGTTTGCTTAATAGAAGTAGCGTGGGATTATCAGCGGGTACGGGGCAATCCTATGTCGATGGTCGCGATTTAATTATGTAGAACGTTTCTAAAATCGTGTTCACAAAGTGCGGTAAGCTTCATTGAAGATAATGCGCTAGGATCGGGGCTCGTTACACCGCGAGAATGCAGAGGTTAAGTTAAGTTAAGGTGAGGTATACATATAGAGTACGAGAAGCTACTGTGGAAAAGGGAAGAACTTTTTCATTTTGTTTAAACTACTTTTTTCCATTAGCTTCGCCACCTGATTTTTAATGTAAAAAAAAAAAACGAAAGAAGAAAAAGAAAGAAAAAATAAAAAAAAACTTTCAACGCGCGACAAACGCCGTCGTATACGACAGATAAGAGAAATTGTTAAGTTAAATACGGGGCCCGGGCATCAGACGACCTTATATAGCTCGGCTGTAAAACGAGCCGAATATCCTGTCGCTATGTATACGCGTCATTCACCACCCCCGTTAAAGAGGGTGAACACACCGACGCTTCTATACCTTTTAAAATGCGTGGATTTTCGTTTTTTTCTTTTTATTTTAACTTTGCTTTTCTTCTGATTTTTCCTTTTCTTTTTTCTTTTTTCTTTCTCTTTTTATTTCCTTTCAGACTTACGGAGTTTCAAAGGAATTATAGACGTTGGGATATACTCTCACATATATATACAATAAATACTTTAATAACGCGCGGAGTCGTATTACAACAGTTTATATTTTTGTATATATTTTTAAACTGTGATTCAAACACGAATCAAGATCTGTCAAAACATCCCCCATTCCCCGTATCATAGCCTCTGTACAAAATCTCGTCGTTTCACAATCAGCGTAAATTTTTCTTTTTTCTTTTCTTTTTAGCAAAAGCTTACAGATACGTTTGTTCGTAGACATAATATTATATATATATAACACGTTGTCATCTTTCTTTAGAAAAACTATAAAGAGAAAAAAAAAAACGAACTTTGACGATTTTCTACCACGAAAATGAAAAAAAAAGTTTTTTTACAATGACGTCGTTTCGTTGCCCCCAGCTCGTATCATGACGGTATAATAATATTGTATATAAGCATCATTTTATAACGATATAATCAAGTATGCGTATACTGTATGTGTACATAGCTATGTACGTACGTACGTGTGTTTTCAAAGAACGTTAAAAAACGTCTTTTTCTTTACCGCATAAAATACGTTACATTATGCTATACATATATACGCCTATACCTAAATTCCCTGCAGGGATATTATTTATTAAAAATATTAACCCCGTGTGGCATAAAAAGTACGTTATTAAAATAAAAAAAACTCCCCCTAACCCCTTACCGCCCGCTACCCCCTTAACAAAAGAAGAAGAAAAACAATTTTAAAGTATATGCATGCGAAAAGAAAATTATAATAACAACAACAACAATAATAAGAAGAACGAGGTGAATCTGCAGCAGGTTTTTATAATAAAAATGTTGCTTACCGCGCGCGACGTCGAGCGGTGCAGGACGTATATACCGTCCATATTGGATTGTGTAGCGATGGGACAAAATTTTAACATAAAACCAAGATAAGTAATAAATTATATTCCGTGATGGGACGGATATAAACTAACTCTATATTATATGTACTCTGCACTTTTGTATTATACATTATATACCTATATGCAACGTACCGTATATAAGGTCGTCACGTGCCCTCCGCGCTACAACACATTACTAGTAAAAAGCTGTAAAGAAAAAAAGAGGAGAATAAATAAGAAAAAGAAAAAGAAAAAAATATTGAAAAAAAGAGATGCCGCTGCTCCTGCTTCTGCTGCTGCTGCTACTAGCCTTATAGCTAAAGTGACGGCGTGAGCAAACCAACCCCTATAAAACAAGCCTTTGGAGTATCTTTTATCTGGCGCGTGCCGAGAATTGTAACGTGAACGCCTCCAGCTGATAAACGCATTCCGCGTTATTCACCTTACATAGTGAATGTATATTGTATATAGTATGTATATATTATACTTACATAGATATACCTATGTATGCAATGTATAATACACGGACCATCACGCTTTTACGTTTTACGAAGTGTCTGAGTGACCTCTCTCTCATCTGTTTTCTTTACTCCTCCGTATATTCATTTTTTTTCTTTTCAGTCTTTCTTTCCTTCTTTCTTTCCTTTATACGCCCTTATGTATCCTTTTCTTTTTCTTAGTTATTTAAGAGGCAAGTTCTTTCGGTATTCAGAGGTCTCATATCTTCTTTGTGCATAGGTATATAGGCATAGTAGGTATGTGTTTTGTGAGTTTAGACGTATTCAGGAGCTGGGTCGGGAACAACTTTATGCATGAAAGCTGCAAATACACATCACTCTTCTCTGTCTCAACTCTTGACGACTGGATAAATCTGTTGTCATCCATAATTGTATGCTTTTGTGCTGTATTTCCGACCCTTCCCTGTCTTACGCTTCACTTGAAACATTTTTCACCAAAATATATATACAAGCAAAGAAATAAAACGCATACTATATAACTCGTACACGTGAGATCGAACAAGAGTCAAGTTCTTACAATATTATACATACATTTTTTTTTCTCCAAAAATTGAAAAAATCAAAATTGAATGAAAAAAAAAAAAGGAAAATCTTTCAGCCGTCTTTCATCTCGTCAGAAATGTACTAATCGATGAACGAAAAATCAATCTCGATTGAAAAGAATGAACACGATTGTGTAATTTGATTTTTTTTTTCATATACCTGTACCGGAAACCACGGTACAATTCGGAACGATTATATCCATTCATCCATGGATTATACGCGCGCATTGGTGTGCTGGAAAAAATCTCCTGTTGAAGTTTTTTTGTTTTTTTTTTTTCTTTCATTTTTTCTATTCGTTTTCTCGCTCGAGGCGATTTGCGAAAAATTTGCCACTCTATATGTATGTATGGGTTTCCTGCAGGAACTTTGATATACATATATGTAGTATACAGATATGTATATACATGTGAGCTCGAAAGACCGTTTTATCCGATCACTTCGTTCGATATCCTGAACGTTTTCCGCGCAGTTATTTACCCTCGCCATTATAAAATGAATATTCCATCCACTCATCGCAGTGCTGCATCCTCGCGCATAAATTGTTAGAGAAAAAATTCATGGAAAAAAAAAGGATTCATGAAAGAAAAATTAATAGAAAAAAGTACATTTGAACCGTAATTCAGAGTAATACATTAAATCCTCGTTCTACGGTTCTCTAATTACACTATCTACAGTATGTATATGGGGTAAAATTGAAATTATATTATGTAGTAAGTATACGAGAGAGAATATTTAATACCTTCCATATGTATAGGTATATGTAAGTACGTATGTATAAATATGACGTGAATAAATGTTGAAAATTATTTCTGTCTTTCTTACTTTATGTATTATTGTTAAACCGGTACTCGTATACGTCTCAAATTATTGTCGTTCCTTCAGGATTCTTGAAGTATATATATATAATGTATAGAAACTAACTCCCCCCGTCGTTAACCACCCCCCCTCTTAAATTTAGTAACACTTCAGGTTTTCGGAATAATATAGACTCACGTAGTGAGAAATTCTCCCGAATTACACATCCTGGTATAATACCAGCGAATTCTCGTGCATATAAATTCTCCGAAACACACAGATCTTTACGTATACATGAATTCTATATTTTATATAATCGCCGGTGGATATATATACTGTGCGGTACATACCTGTGTACATTATATTTAAGTGTGTCTCTCTCTCAGCTTTATGATCGTCGTTGTCGACGTCGTACGAACGAACTCACCCCTCGGTTTATTCGTACCCTCCAAGTATGCACGTGTAGCGGGATGTCGTACGTAAGGGGCTCGTCTCACGTGATCCATGAGATATCGGTACATCACGTCAAATACAGAATCATCTGGTAAAGGATAAGACGATGATCTTTTTCTCACCTTATACTCCGTTTTCATTATTTTCAAATCTCTGCTGTGTGGAAGCGCAGTTTTTTGTAAATTCGCATTCGAGCCCGACTCCGATTCTATACGAGGTCAATTTCGTTGGATATCATCCAGAGGTGTGATTTTCAAGGAAAAATTTTGTCGGTGAACCAAATGGAACCACTCCAAGAAGAGGAACTTTGCATGGTCTTCTTTTATCGTTACCTGAAAAATTCAATATTTCATGTCCAAGCCACATTTCTGTACGCTATCGAAAAATATTGATATTAGGGGGTGAATCGGAGATTTTCTAACATTAAAAAAATATAATATACACTTTGGAACCTTTATTCTATTTTATTTGGATATTTTTCCCCCATCAAACAAATTAAGAAGAAGTCGGTAGACGAATGCTTGAAAAAAAAGCGCACCCCGTCGGGGGTTTTTAAAAAAAAACTTCAAGCGATTCATTACGAACGATTAACCGAGAAAATCTTTTTGGCGATATATGGTTTTTTAAATCCCTGAAAATGGTCCTTATTTTCTTTCTCGAAAATCTGAACCTCTAACAAAAATAAGGGTTCGAAAAAACCGAATCTGGGAGCGGAATTATACTTTCGTTTTAATTCTTTGATTTTTTTTTTCAGCGACTTGTTCCAACAAACAATTCAATACACTCGCTTGAAATAATAACAATCGTAATGACAATTTAATGGAATTAATTGGTTCATGACCCCCCTTTTATCGTTAGCTGCATGTCCTCGTACCCCGAACAAATGGTCCACGACGACCACGTGTTCGAGAAAAGACGGAGGGGATGCCTACGAGGAGGGGCCGTAAAAGAGGAACGTAGTAAAGGGCATGCGTCGGTGGGAGTGGCAGAATTCGTGATACCCGCCAAGGGATATTCTGTCCGTTGTTGTCAACCGTGCGGTGCGGTACGCGGTTAAAGCGGTTGAAAATTTTACCGTAAAGACCGCGCGGTTATCGCGTCGCGGTCGCGTGGTTTGAAACGTTTGCGCTCTGTTTTTCACCGTTTAAATCAAGCGCGATTTTTGGATACGTGCAAAACCGAAGGGTGAAGACGGACTGATGAATTCCTCGGAAACTATTTTACTCATTTTTGAGGAATGAGATTAATCGCGGATGAATCGAAAATCAATTAAAGTGCCGCATGCAGCTGCATTTTGCAACGGAGATCAGCAACCAGAGGATTAAAAACGAATTTTCTAATCGCGGGGAACGGGAGAGTATAATTGAATTTTTTGCTAGACGAAGAAAATTGGAAAGTCTCTAAGGATCCTAGGAGACTGCGAGAAACTGCAGGTTCTAATGCAACTGCAGCCGGTGAGCAAAACTGCAGTTTACTGAACAGAAGATCTTGATATTGACAATGAAGTAGCTCGTTTAATTCATAGAACAAATATAGGATACTAGTCGTCCTGAAAAGTATAATATTTGCAGAGTCTGATAAAATAGGTAAATTCCATTCTCTGCAAACATAGAGTTCCCGTATTATACGTAATTTGAATAAAAGAAAAAAAACTAATTTTCATTATTGACGAGTCTTATCCGTCTATTGTTCGAAGTTTGCACAAGAAGCATCGAACCGATTGGATTTCAACTTTATAACATAGTTTATTGGTAAAACACGCGTAACTTTTACGTACTAAATTATTACCAACTAGATCGTCCATTGATGTGTTAAAAACGAGAAATAAATAAAATCAAATAAGCCAATTTGCCAAGTTACATTATATCAATCGCAGTAAAAAAACTTACCAAAGTTGTGGGACGTCGTTCGACACGAGGAGTTGAATTTCCGCCGGATGCATCGCGGGACGATCTCGCGGCGGATCGCCGATCGCCGTCGATCTCGTCGTCCGATGGAATAGTGACGATATCAAACCCAAGTGGATTTAACGAGCAGAAATATCAGACGTAGAAAATCCACCTGTAGAAAAAGAGAAGGAAGAAAAACTTGTTGTTCCAAAAAACATACCAAAATCATCGGCGCTCGAAAGATTTGTATCGGAAAGAATCTCGCCCAACGGGATTATGCCGTCGTATTCTGCAGGTCTGACTATGCCGCGACTCGTACTACTTGCCGCTGTTTTACAATCCTGCTGTCTTCTAACCTGGACAAGAATAGGTAAACGTAAACTTCTTAAGTTTATATTTTTACATATTTGTTGTTCGTTACTTACTTATTTATGTTTTCAATCGATTCGCATACACCAGGTACTCGACGATATTTCGTTTTATCATTCCCAATGAAATTCTAATTCGTACACGGCCGTTACATATTCATTGAAAATATATAATTCTCGGTATGCGTGCAGAGAGCTGCCAGCCTGGATCGTTATGATCGATCGATTGAGGCGATTATTACATCCCGATATATCTATAGGTAGGAGGTATTCGTGAATCTGCACGTCCCGCAGGAAGTATGAAACGAAGAGATGATGGGCAGGGAGTGAGGGGGACAGAATGAGAATTCTGACCATCGCACGAACGCGAACGTGGTGAACGACGAGAATTACTGCGGACTCTGCACAGGTTATACATATGCATCAGATTCCACGTTCTGCCGTGCTGATGCCACGCTATACCTGGGGTTAGAGAATCGGATTCACGCGTGGTTAACCGCGCTTGTTACTTCCGGTATCTGCAGGATTTGAGGTTTGCCATTATTCGTTCCCGTGCCCAAAATTGGGTTAATCTTCCATTTTGCACCTTCGTATATATTTACCGATTTAGCGAATCGCTTCGATGTATACAATATTCGCGGTCGTTACAACACCCACATCCGGAATAAAACATTCGATAACGAGTTTTGTAAATTCTCGGGAAAAATAAATCTAAATACAATCATTAACGAATTTTGAAAATTTTCCACAGAACGATTATACAATTTACGAATAACTCCACGTACACCACACGTCACCAGACCGAATACATGAATTTATCGACCATATATTATGTTCATAAATGTATACAGGTAAACGCAGATTATGCAAATGATTACCCCACATTCGATTCAAGTCCATCGCAAATAACCGCGGGGGGCGGGGGGTTCGCCCCCGTTGGCCCTTTCCCAGTTCACTGCTCTCTCCGGTTTTCGATCGTTCGTAAATAAACGATGTATACAGGCGTATTTATTCATACATAAATACAGCTATGTAATATTCATCCGTGTTTGTTTGTACGCGGACATCTTTTGTATTTCTGCAATATAATGGAAATTCTTAGGAATCGTAGAGTTTTGAAAAATTCACGGAATCACGATAGGAATTTCAGATATGATGTTTAGGAATCGGAGACCGAATAAATTCTTGTATCATTCGTTAGCGATCCAGTTTGCTGCTCACATTCCTGTTATAAATGTACATAATTATAATGGTGGGCTACGCATTTTTGTGAAGAAAAAGAGAAAAAAAAAAAAATTAATAATAATTTTCAGTAGCTGTATCATACAGTATGTTGAACGAAGGAAAAAAAACGTCCGGAAAAGAATAATTAGACCACGCGTGACCTACATGCCGCAGATGAGGTTATTTGCAATTTTTAAAATTGGGCGGCTTAACGAACAAATCTTCAATCGAGCCAATTAAAAAGTCGTAGCGCGGGAGTCAGAGGCGAGCATTTCTCATGAGTTGAGTATATGTATAATATGAATATAAACTGCAAATCTAGAGGGATGAAAGGATCTATTTTTTCATCTATTTAAAAAGAGAAAACAAAATAAAAATTTACGAGAGAACCATTGAATATTATACGAGACAAAATATTGACTTTTCTGAACAAAAAAAAAGGAAAGAAAATTGCATACAGTGTTCAGATAGTTGCTTTTTAGAAAAAGGGTTTATAAAACGCTCACTACAGAGTCAGGTACGACGCGTCGCTGTTCTTCTCTCCCCAGCTTTTTTGGTCCATGTGCCGCAGGTTTGAGTTTCGAATGAACTCTTTTTTCAGTTACGCACTTCACGCAGCTCATTGTATCTTGAGTGCCGTTACAATTATATTCTACAAAATTATGCAGTACATTTATAAATAAAAATCCGTAAATTATACAAAAAAGTAGTACAACGGACGTATTTTTTCGATAGAATTTCTCTCCCCCTTTCTCTCTCAATTTTTTTTTTTCTCTCATACGCGTATAAGGATAGGGCTATAAATTTTATGCTCGGCAAAAAATGCACGGTAGAAAGAAGTGAAATAAAATAAAATAAAATAAAAAAAAACGCAAAATTTCTGTGTATTAGAGAATCGTAAATTTCTTTCCGCAGTGCTGACATTATACAGCGCCGCTTAGCGGGCTACTTCAGTTTAAAGCCAATAAGAAAGTCTTATAATTATTCAGAGGATGATAATTTTTATTCATTACCCTTATAAACCGTCTGTAAGAAATATTCATTTATTCTAAGGGAACCGATTTCAATTATATACATTTAAAGACTCTACGCATCTTTATACGTGCTTATATAGCTCCACAGATGATTATATATTTACGCGCAAATATTTATTATCGTTATTATTATTATTATTCAATTTTTTCTTCTTTGTTTCGCTCGACCGTACCCTCGTAATTTTTCCCCCCATTTTCTTTTCTTTTTTTTTTCTTTCCCCTCACTTAGGAGCGAAGCCAATTATCGCGGGGCGCGTTAATAAAAATATATGTAACGCATGACGAAGGTCCCATTTACGCGTACGTTACGCATAAGAGGCGAAGAATATCGGATTATGGGGTGTATAAAATATTTATCTGTGACGGAGTATATGCTGCAGGGATGTGGAGAGACAGCGAAGGAAAGGAGAAATTGAAAGAAGAAGAAAAAATAAAATGAAATAAAAGAAAATAACAAAAAGCAGAGTCAAGTGGAAGTTACATCGCGTAGAGGCGAGTCGCGGTCGAGTTAAGTCTAGTTAACTCGAGTTAATAACTCCGTTATATGTGTAGCTTAGTGTATAGGTGTGTAGAATATAATAAGAATAACTTGCTCGTGTTTGTTCAGCGAAGACGTTGAGGATATGTGTAGTGTAAGCCCGCGTTTATGAGAAGGGCAAACGAGAAGCGGAGCTGTGGATGTGGGCGAGAGGTTAATATGTCAAGTGGTCAGCCCATAGATAGCGTACGTTTACGTTCCCTCCTCATTGCACGCTGCAACTTCTTGAGCAGTTTCTGGCGTTCCCCTTTCTTTTAATTCCGCAGCTCCAGTTTTTCAACTTCATACGTTAAGAGATTCTTCTCCCTCGTTGGTCTGCACTATATGCGCAGTAAATTTTCTAGAGGAAAAGACAAAAAAAAAAAACAAGAAGAATTTCGATCGTCTCGCGTCGTCGCGTGAAATTCTCCCCGACACCGCGCACGAGAACTCGAAGTATGCAACGGAGGTTTTCTGAAAAAAAACAAAAAATAATTTTTAGGGAAAACGGTTTGTATGTGTACAACGAGGACGACGACAATAACAACCGCGCGGACGAAGGAGAAGACGACGACGCCCTGTTGACAATTGGGCGGAATTGGTCTTACCATTAGCGGAATGTCTGAGCTCTCCGCATCGCAACCTTTCGAACAAAGAACGGGGAAGAATACATAAGAAAAAAAGCAAATAAATAATAATAATAATGACAATAAAAACGTGTACGAAAATTGTCTAGTACGTGGGAGGTGCAGGAAAGATGGTTAGAGGAAAACGTTACCTTTCATGATATTTTCGAGTACTTGCTCCTCCTCGTTTTCCTTATAATATATTATATCCCTCTACCCCTCCTCCATTTTTTTTTTTTTTTTCTTCCGTTTTTTTCTCTTTTACATCACCGCAATCAGATGTAACCGCGATAATCGTCTCAGGAGAAAGATATCTTTGATGATGTTCACCGCCGATTCTTCGGGGGGGATGTTTCAATATTAAAAATAAATTGAGGAGATACGTAAAAGAGAGAAAGAGGGAGAGTTGGCTTGTCGAACATTTTCATATTGCTTTCTTTGTACTTTTATTTTATTTTTAAAATCTAGTGCGCGATGCGCGTAATGCAAGTTTATATGTGGGGGAAGGAGAAAGGAAAAAAAGAAATTTTAGTACACGTATAACAATTGACTTCAATAAGGGCGGTCGCACTCTGTAATTAAAACAAAATAAATGAACGAATAAAATTGAATGCGAAAAAAAGAAATACAGAATGAACGCTGGATCGATGAAGCGATACGGAAAATTTAGAAAAATTAATAAATAAGTAATTGATGAACGAAATTTATCGAATACGTGCACATGTAACAGATTTTTGATGAATGAAAACGGAAAAAAAAAGAAACGTACAAAGTAAAACGAATATATAAGAAAGAAAAAGAAACATCTTTCCAGCTATCTCCCAAAGTATAATATACGGTGTATAGGGACGTTTGGGAGAAGAATGAACGAATATTTAATCCTGATTTAAAAACGTAGGGGCTTAAGAACAGATAAAAAAAGAGAGAGAAAAGAAATGAGAAAAGAAAAAAATATATATATATGGGGGCGTCGTACCAGTGGGTTTTTAGAGATACAAACACATACCTGTATATCTGTACACATATAATACATATACTACAATTTGGGATGGAATCGTCTCGCCGAAAGTGCGCGATATTTCATGTATTCGGCACCCCCGCATCGTCCCCTCCTTCATTCCTTCGTTTCATTCCTTTTCCATCCCTTTCCTCAGTAATTACTGATACTAGTGGTGCTTCCGTTGCAAATTTAACGGTATATGCAGACGACGCGACTCTGATCGAAAAGTAAAGAAAGATGAAAGGTAGAGGGAAAAAGAATGAATGAAAAAAAAAAAAAAAATACACGCCTCGTTTAATTTCAAATCGAGGCAAGGGTCGATAATTACCTTTGCTTTTTTAAATGTCCATCGGCCCATCCAACCCTCTCCGCCGACCTATGCAGGGTATATAACACACTTACATACTTACGTATAAAGTTATATATATAAACGTATTAAGTTCGCCGCTTTTTATCTCGGAAGCAACCACCGCCTCGCCCCTTTTGTGTGCTCAACTATGAGCCGTATAGTTAACTCTGATACAATAGCCGCTGCTGCCCGCCCGCGCCGTCCTGTTCCACCATACAGCGTGTTTTCATCTATTATTATACACAAATTTCTTGTTCCTTTTCACCGGAACACACATACGGTACATAAATGTGTAATAACAACCCTCCGATAATCCAGATATTTTACATACCTATATTATAACCCACCCTACGTAAAACAGGTATATCCAATCGGCGATGTAGATGCGGCGAGACAAAAATTGCACAACGATTCAATAGCGGAAAATTGGAAAAACAGGAGAAAAAAAAATTAAAAAAAAGAATACCGTTGCCTGGTCGTAAAATAAAATCCGTTGAAATTTTTTTCAGAAATTCGTATAGGTATGTGCGGGCCGTTTCAGATCCGCGTCCACACGTATAACACTATTGTCTATAAACCTACGTATATAACTATATATACATACGCACGTAGGTAGATAATAGTCGCGCACTTGAGATGATTATGTATAGTAGGATATGCCAAAGTGTATGTACAGGAAATTTCTAGCTGCACTGCCGCGAATCGGGTCATATATATATTAACAGGATTATAGTCGATTCTTATCCCTGCAGAGAGTGCATGGGAATGAAAAACGGAACTGTACTATGTACGTACGTAGATATAGAAAATGAGTAGAAAATACTCATAGGAACCGTTCAGCCCTGCAGAGTATATATATATGTATATGTATATAAGTATGTATATAGCGTATATATAAGGGGGTGGTGTGGCAAGAGGTTTCCCGCGATAGAAGTACATACGAAAAGGAGAGGGAAAAGGTGGGGAGGGGGGAGGGAGGAGGGGAGAGTCTCTCGGGTACAAGTTGTGGATCGAGCGAGCCAATTAGGCCAGCAATTAGTTTAATAATTACTGGATTAATTAATATGCCTTGTCCCTGGGACCGCACCGAGACGCGGCCCCGCGAAACGGTCGAATCCGCCTGTAGAAACCAAGCGCGCGCGCGAGACTGCGATAACTGCTATAATGCACTGTACATATAGGTATGTATATATAATACGTGCGAGCGTATAGCTGTACACCTATAGGATTTGTAGATATAGTAGCGAATAGAGCGAGATGTGAGTCGGGATACACACAATAGTTGCACCGTTGCGACTCAACCCCCTTTTCACCCTCTTGGGAGTCCCGTGAAATGCCCTCGGCAACTACGACCACTGCACGCGCGCGTAATAACTGCTGCTGCAACGAGGGGGTGTAATGTCCCTGCGATCTACGAACGTGTAGGTATACATATGTATATACACCTCATATGTACATACGTATGTATAACGACAATGTATTATTATACGTTATGTAGGTACAGGTATAAGTATGTATGTACGTACATTGTACATACACCTCGTACCTGCACGCGCGACTGTATATATATCGTAAATATTGTTCCGGTAAATTAACAAGCGCAACTTTATTCAACACCGGCCCTTACAGTTCGAAGGGTATAGTTATTACGTATGGTGGATTGCGGAATCAAATTTCATGTCACACAAAATCGATGAAATCGACGGTGATTATTCAATAAATAACGACGATTTCATATTTTTCATATTACTACGCTGCACCGTTGTAAACAAAGAGAAAAAAATAATAATTCTGATTCGATGCGCGTGGAATTAACCAACGGGATTTCGAAAGTTTTCATCATTTATTACAATTTATTTTGGATTTTTATCATCATTAATTTTGTCTAATTGCTGGATACGTTGAAATTTTTCAGTGAATGTTACTATAAAATAAACCACTCCGTGTAATTGTTTCGAGGCGAAAAAAAAATTAGTTGACGAGTAATACTTTTCATGCCTCCGGATGTCCCGTATATTATTTGTTTTATTTTTTCTCTCTCGATATTTTCTTGTTTTTCAAAATTCAATGCGCCGTTCGTGTTATCCGGGTAGAATCACACGATGGTAGTACGGGAAGGTCAACAACGATTCGAAATACTACGGGTACCTACTCTGAACGGAGAAAAGCTGCTGCCTAGAATTCAAAGCACTATAGAAAAAAAAATCAACGAGAGAGAGAAAAAAAAATAAAATCAACAACAAAATTTCCCGTTGAAGTTTCGCCCGATGCCACGAGTAGTAGGTGATATTGCGGAGTGCAGATATAATCAACGTGTTCCAAATGCAAGCGACATTATATTATGCGTTTATAATTCTATTAACTACGTCGTAAGGGGCAACTGGCGGCCGAGGGGCGGAGAGAGGGGCATCGCAGGTCTCGTAATAATTATGAACTGATGCGCTACTTTATGCACTAGATATAACTAAGTATACTATATTTGTTATGTGTACTCGAAGTACTTCTACGAAGGACCTGCTAATTAGCCGCGTTAACATAGTTATAATTCAAACCTCACGTTCAGTGTTCAATTTACTGTGCGTGGAGTAAACTTGTTAACTGTACTATGTGTACTATAGGTGCGAGACAATTTCATTGGTGTACAGGATGTAGTTTGTAAATAGTGTAGTTTTGAATTTTGTCGTTGAAAGGGTAAACAATCGCGTGTATAATTCGGACGGGCGTATCAGCCAGTTCTCTGAATATATGTCTTTGAAGAAAGAAAAAAATTGAAATGAAAATCATGAAGAAAGGAGTGTTTTTTATTTGGTTATTAACAAAAGCATGAACTTTGCGATCGTGCCACTAACCTGTTTTGACTCATAACTTTGTGCTTTGATAGGTGGTGCGGACGCGTTGATACTGACGAGATTGGAAGTTCCACTTTTCGTTGATCCAAGATCGGCCAAAGTCGCTTTAAGATGCATCTATGACTTGGAAGGAGCTGCATTATATTCCGTAAAATGGTACAGGAATGATTTCGAATTTTTCCGTTATATGCCCAGCATCGAAACACCGGGACAAGCTTTTAACGTTACTGGGGTCAAAGTTGACGTCGAACGCTCCGACCACGAGCAGGTCATTCTCTTGGGGCAGGCAGGTCAGTACTCAATGCCACCGACACATAAATACTCGGACACATTCGTGTACATATTTATGCAGCAAAATACTTGCCGGACTTTCACCCCTCATCGTATAAAATTCCTTTACTTTTTATTCTCTCTCTTACTCTCCCGCTTCGTTTCTGGTTTTATGATCGAAGTTCTTCAGTTACGCAGCATGAAAACTGTACTTTGTTTTTTCTTCTCTTCTTCCTAGGTGAAGCAAACATTTTTTCATCAATATTTCGTACACTCGAAGACCTTGCGGAACCTGTCTGAAATTCATTCCTCAAATTTCCTTTAATTCCAGAAGGTGTTAATTTAGCCGGTACTTATCTCTGCGAGGTATCGACCGAGAGTCCAAAATTCGTTTCGAAATATGATTCTGCAAATATGAGCGTGGCAGTTGTTCCTAAAAGAGATCCAGCTTTGGAAGGTGTTCGAGCGAGTTACGAAGTTGGAGAACTTATGGAAGCCGAGTGCACTTCTGCTCCGAGTTATCCCCCGGCTAATCTCACATTCGTTTTAAACGACAAAGAGGTAAATTGACAAAAAAGCAA
Organism: Athalia cordata; assembly: GCA_963932425.1. Classification (NCBI taxonomy): domain Eukaryota; kingdom Metazoa; phylum Arthropoda; class Insecta; order Hymenoptera; family Athaliidae; genus Athalia; species Athalia cordata. The sequence continues at coordinate 19,815,517 of OZ010628.1, read as the reverse complement.
AGATAAAGAAAAGCGGAAAATCATACAGAACTCCGAATAGTCATCGTCTGTAAAAAGTAATTTTCCTCACCAAATTTCAGGTGTCTTCTCTTCTCACTCGCGATCTGACGCCCCAAGTGACGCTTCCAGTTGACAGCGGTGGTCAGGCTATTCAGCTTTCCACGACACGATTGGGTCTGACGTTACGCCTGGAGCGTACACATTTCCCCGGAGGAAGTATGAGTTTGATTTGTCGTTCAACATTACCAGGAATATCGGCAGCTCGTTCTAGAAAAACTGAAGTAACTTCTGCCCTGGCAGCAAGTAACCAACGTTTAGCTCAAGAACCACCTCCGCAATCAAAGGCGAGGGCTCTTCTTATCCAGCGAGAAGGAGAATTTTTGCCCCTATTTCTCACCCTAACCGTAATTATTCGCAATATTTTTTCGTCCGGTGAAACATTGCGCAGGGATCCATAAAATTTCAGGCTATAAGCTGAGACCCTGTCTGCGTTAAAAAAGAAAAAAAAAGAAAAGAAAAATCATTCAACAAAATAAACAAATAAATAAAACACAAAGATTAAGAAAGTACGGATCGAGGGATTCTGACGAGACTCGGTCGATATCATCATAGCAATATATGTAAGTGTAATGATACATAGATTATACTAAGTGTAACTATAAGCTACAATATCTATATACGTACATATTAAAAAATAGTAATAATAATAATGAGTAATAAAATGAAGCAAAATGTTTAAAATGGCGTTGTACATATAGCGAGTGAATGGGATGTAGAAAGTAGCGGATCTATGATGATTATATTGAATAAAGCGATCATGTGAATGGGGGGAAGAGAAAAAGAAAGAAAATTATAAAGAATAATTTTTGCTCAAGTGTAAATCGACTGTTCATTTAAAAATGCCTTCAGTATATCCTTTCCATTTAATTTTATCGAGCATCGTAGAAAAATATATTCACATACATATTACATAAGCCGCTGTGAAATTACACGATGTGGAATATCGGCTCTACGATTCTAGGTACTACGTAGGTGTATGTATAAGGTATGTATATCTAATGATCGAATTACCTGCAGGTCGCATCGTTCCAACTGCTCCGATTACTGTGAGATGAAAAAATTGAGAGGAAGAAAAAAAGCGAGCAGAAAAATGACGGGCAGGGCTTACTTTGCAGTAACTATATCGAGGTATCTCGATACCCGTGTTATCCAGTCCGCTCGCATATGTAGCTTATGTAAACCTAAATACTGGTAATTTACATACGCACACACTATACATACGATATTCGAGTATATGTTATGACAGTTAACGGTCCATAATATTCATCCATCGCCACCCTCCGAATATACGAACATAGATTCATGGGTACGTAGAAAATTATCGCTGTTAGCTATTACGCTTTGTTATACTGCAGCGTTAGGAGTAGGTTGCGGAACCGGTGGTGGTTTTGGTGGGTCGTATAGGTATTGTAGATTTGATTAGGATATACCCGGATATTTCACTCGGTTTAATTCCACATACCATGCAACGGAACCTCCACACCGTGCAATATGCCGGGAGTTCAAATACACACACGTATACATATGTATTGTTTATATTAACATATACATGCACGTTATGTACGTATATTCCGGGAACCTATAGCCATTTCCGGCAATACGAAACGCGGTAACCGGAGGCTTATGCTAATTGAGCTTAAGGACGATTTCATACACGATAATTTTCGAGTACCTACTACCGAATCATCCAAAATATCTGAAATATCAGAACGATTTTCCAGACTCTAATTACATAACCGTCATACGTGTATGAATCGTTCGGATACACAGATCTGTTATCCTTTGAAAAAGATTGGTAACAAAAAAAAAATAATCACGTATCGCAGTCACAATTTTGGGGTATTTCCCGTAACATTTAATGCGAACGAGAGAGCCATTTCGATTATTGAAATTCAACATCAAAGAGTTTATACGAACCCCGTTCACTAAACGATCCCACAAACAGCGGCAGATATAACAATTCTGGAGCTTTGTTTCTGCCATGGGATCTGCATACTGTTGCGTGAATCAGCAGTGACTGAAACAGACTTCAACATCAGTAGTAGCGGCGGCAGCAGCAGCTGGGTAGTTTGATGCTGGCGTTGCAAAATTTTATTCACACGTATAATACAACCCATACAAATATGTAATTTACGTAACATATTCACGTGATAATAATAACACCCATATAGCATGCAGAGGAATTATTTGTGGACAAGAAATATTAATCAACCTTTAGGACGACGAAACAACGATTACACAGTCGTGAACGTTGAGAGAAAAAAAAAGAAGAAGCTTATTGTCTTCCAGTTCGTTGTTCAATTTGAAAAGGGGAGAAGAAAAAAATGAAAAAATATATAATATGAAATAAAAAAAAGAATAAAATATAATAAAAGAACAAACAAAATAAATGCGGTTGGAATATTATTTTGAGAAAGAAGTTGAGCAGTGGCTTTGATTGTGCGAAAGAATTTGATTGGATATCGTGTTGAACGAGGCAAAGGGGTTGATTTTTACGCCGCCTTGGGAAAGAGAAAAGGCAAGCGCGGTTCTTCAACCCCTCATCGTGCCTATAGGTATAGCGCCAAGGGATGAGAAACGGCGACGAAAATCGAGTGAGGAGTAAAATGGGGCGTGCAGTAAGTCGACGACGAGGAGTTTGAGGTGGGTAGACAGTAGTGGGGGTTGCCAATATACCTGGGGCTAAAAATCTGGGGGTGTAGCGTATAAACTATAGTATAGCGAAGCAAAATCAGGATTATTTAATTTCACTTTATATACTCGGCCTCATCGTTCATATTTTAATTTCTTTCTCAATTGTCGTCTAGTAAATATTTACCTCCGTTCAGATTTTGATTATAATGTGAAATAAGGTTTCATTTGATATAGCGTCGACTCGAACGTTGCTTCACATCTATATATATCTGGATAATAAACTCGCGTTGATTCGAACTCCGTTAAGATTTCCCGTTGGGTGGTGGCGATGATGGTGGTGCTTTTGGCGGTGGTGGATCGTTTGAGGTTCTGATTTTGGTGGTTGAGGTTGGACGGAAGGGTTTTGCTACGGAATTGTTGGTAAAACGAAGGAGAGAAAGAGCGAGAGAGAGATGTGGTGAGGGTCGGCGGGCTCTTCAAACAGTCTCTCGCCGTCCCCCTTCCTTTACCCTCTAATGGGATATCGATATATTCATAGGAAGTTCTACTCTACCGTAAAGAACTCGAGCGTCGGCAGGACGAGCTTCGGAATACCACGGACGGCTAATTGTTTTCGACCCCCCCAGGATTCGTATCCTGAATTCTACGAAGCTCGGTATACCGCAGGATATAGGTAGCCAGGGTATAGCCATAATATACATCAGGCACGGTCGAAGGTCAAGGCCAAAGTTCTGTGATATTCACCTCACCCCAACATTTAACGGGGTGTACACACCTCGGTCTGCAGGATTCGACCTACTAGGGAAAAGAGGAATGGAAGAGAAGGGATGAAAACCTCGGAAAGTAGAAAGGGGAAAGGGCGAGTTAACGCTCCACTTGGGGTGCTACGGCTCCGCACTCTATTTCGCGCTCCGCCACGTAATCTCCGGCTAGAAGGGAGGCGTCGCGACGCGATGACGTCCCCTATTCGCCTTTCATTTTCTTTTCTTTTTCGCTACTACCAAACCCACCCCCCCACCCCCAACCTCGTCCTCCTTTACTACTTACTTTCATGCCATTCGTTTTACCCTGCAGTGTATAGCGTAAGTACGTAGGATACATTCCTTTACCAAAAATGTGTAAGAGCCTGGGTAGTCCTGCAGCGGCAGCAACTAGAGTAGGAATATTATATGTTATAACCCTAAATAGCTACCCGACCTGCACGACTTTATCTCCGCCACATAATATTCAGTAGGCAGTAGAGTACCTTAGTGCTTTTCAGCTTTTGTGGGACGTTATATGTATACAACCCCGCCCACTCGCACTTCTTTGGGTAGGTATCTACCGCTTTTCCTTATTATTATATTTATTACATCTGTGTATAGGTATACGTATAGTACGCGGGAGAGATGGAAAGGAGAGATATATTTTATACCTGGAAAACACCGAGTATCCTTCGGGAGACTTTTCACTCGAAATGTACGGGAGTAGTCACGCTTAGACTTGCGCTGTGTGCATTGCTAATTAAAAATACATTACAAGGGTTGCTGTGCAGCTGCACTCCGTAAGGTTGATGGTAGATTTACCACTTCGTACCACCTGGACTCTGCAGATGCACGTAATGGGGGAAAATCATTCCTTATAATAATCACTTATCAGCAGCAACGTCGCCGAGGGTCGGTGCAAAAAATAAAAAGGATTGATTACAGCGATTAATTAGAGGGGGCTTCCAAAAGCGTGAATCAGGCTTGTTCACGTGATTAGTATGATAAACTGGATGAATTGATTTTTGAAACGACGTTTTTACCTGACTGAGTTTCGGTTCGCTGATTATCTCCGCTTCGAAACATTGGGAACTGGTTTTCGTTTATAATATAAGAAGTGGAAATCACGCCTCCGCAAAAGGCCCTCGTGAAATTGAACAATCGTTCGAATCGTTCCATTAACTTTATCGACGTAAAGATTTTTGGAGGTGGTTACCGAATGCTTTCTCAGGTATAAGTATATCCCAGTTTTCAGGGGCGGCTGCTGACGAGTTCGAAAGGTATCTCGTATCTGTTTCCACGATTTCTGTTCCCACGTTCCCTGGAAACTTATATACGATACATGTATAGGTATATCTACGTGGCTTGCTATATTTATAACGTAAATAGCTGTTGGCTAGATGAGCTCTATTCGGTGGCTTGTGAATCCCGTTGGTATAGTCGGTATAAGCTTATACCTTCCAACCTACCTATTATCGCGCGACTTACTTATTTATATCAAGGCAGTAAATCTCGCCGCCGTTTAACCAAGATTTTCCTCCGTTTTCCGTTTTATTTCTTCCTCTTCGCTCGCGTTCTACGTTTCTATCTCGATTTCCATTCTTTCCGTTTCCTTCGCCACCCTCAGCTCCACTTTTACCTCTTCCCCTATTCCCTTTTCCAGTTTTCCGTTTGAACGGGTCGTACGATGCCGACGAGACGTCCCACGAGGATGGCTTGGTATGTAACATACATGGTAAAGTAAGATATATACCTACATACCTATACACAGGCAACTTGCGGAAGGTAAACGGGGAGGGACGAGTGCAGGGGTAAGAAAGTCTCGATCGAATCCAATCGAATCGGCCAAAATCGAATCGAATCCCCGCGTTCATGTCCAACGTCCAACGTCGCCGAAACGCGACTCGTGGCCGCCCAAAGCATTCCAAATACCACCCTTGGTATATACCCCTGCGAGACGTGAGCAAAGTATAAGGTACTATAGCTTCGAAATACCGCACCGACGTCACCGGAGACAAGATGACACGCGTACAACTGATAACGCCTGTTGGCCGGGAGGTACAACGACGTCCAAAGGCAGAAATAGAGAAAAAGTGGAAGAAGAAGGAAAGGTTGGGGAGTAAGATGAAAAGGCGGAGAACTTATTGGACCGGGGGCCGATCTGATTTCTTCGACGTTTTTTGTTCTCTCATTTTCTACCTCCATTCTGCACCCTCTCTCTCCCTCCGGTGCAGTATAAAAGAGCGATGAGATTTTTGACGAATCTGGTTTATACTCTTCAAGTGTATGAGTATGGCCCACATCTTGCGCATAAGTAGAACCTATGCCTAGTCGTGCGTAACTTAAAATTGAATACGCGGGCTCTGAATTTTTCCCGGATATATCAAAGGGGGATGAAAAATTCGGAAGACCTTGAAGTAGTATCTCGATTCACATATGCCGCGCATCTAAATGCAAGATTTCGGTATCTGGGCAATATCTTCCGGCAGTTTGTATAAAAAGTTTTGGAGAGGGGAAAAAAAAAATGAAAAATCCGCTTCCATATCTGGACATAAACTACATATGCACGGTGTAGAAATTCGGCAGCGACTAGGGGAGGGACGGGGGTGCAAAATAGCGGAAAGGCCGGCAAATCATGAAGGGTATCCCCTAGAAGCCTGCGGGGGTAAATATACAACTGGGCGAAGAAAATTGCTAGCTGCAGGATGAGGACGAAGACGAGATGTGGCGAAGACGGCTTCGACGACGGAGCGTTCACCTGCGCCTCGGAGACGCTCGTCGCGACCCCATCTAAATATTGGAATAAATTGTGGGGCTTCTCCTCGGGGTGTTCGTGGCCCGAGACGCGCCCGAGAGACCTCCATCTCCATCCCCATTCCCATTCCCATCCTCTTTTTTCTCCTTCTCCTTCTTCTTCTCTCTCTGCTTCTTCTTCTTCTTACCCTGGCATAAGCAAGGTGGGCCAAGGAGAAGGCTACGGGCTGAGGTGTAGCGGAGGGTTTTGCAAGAGCAGGTAGGGGAGTAAAGAGGTGGATTTGAGGTGGGAGAAGAGAAGAAGGAGCAGGAGGTAGAGGCCCTTATCGCATCCACGCTTCACTGCGCTTCGGGGCTGAAGGCACACCAACCCCTAGTCATGTCTTCCCAGCTGCAACGGGTCCTCCGATCCCCGTCGAGACGCTGTTTCTTCTATAACGGGTGATTCGCTTTCTTACATCAGACTGAAAAATACATCCCATAAAGGTACTACGATATAAATGTTACACGAAAATGTGAAAACTACATCCCAATGAAATAAAAACAAATTAAGGATACGAACATTTGATTTCTACGCATTTCTTTATACAGCTGAATCGACACAGCTGCTTACGTACCGAAATAATTTAATAGCTGCTGCAGATCTCTCAGTTTTTTTTATAAGGTCACCGTCACTTGTGGCTGCTCGTGTATAGCCGATGCAGTCTCGATGGACAGTTCATCGAGGCAGTAAGTGTCGAGGGTATGTGCAGAGGGGGTGTAACTGTATAAGTAGAACGGTTTCGAAACTTACCTCCTGCAGACACCCGCCGTTGCTTCTGGTTTTGAAGCGTAACTGTGCGGTGGTCCAAGTCTCGCGACCTTTTGCAGCGTCGACACTTTCACGGAACGAACGCGGTTAAGGCGGTGAGAGGAAAGGGGCGTTTAATTCGAGCACGTAAGGCATTCGATCCGTCGCTAGACGAGCTGCTGCTACTGCGGCTGCTGCTGCTTCTGCAGGAAAAGACAAAACTATACATACCTAGATATACGTGTGCATGAGAGGGTGGTTATTGCATTTACATAGCGTTAGATGAACGGTTTAAAGAGAACTGCCAGAATCCCAACCGTCGCGGTCGCACGTCGTTCATGTATAATTATTACGCTTAAAATCTGCACACCCCGCATCAACAGGGATGGCTAATTTCAGATAAAACGAATCCGCGACAGGACGTAATGGATCTATGTGAATACAGAAACGAAATTATGAATACAATATATGCAGAACGAACGTTTCTCTCTTTTTCTATATCAAATTCAATTCTCGAGATAATCAAACGAATCGTTCTGTGTGTATAGTATGATATAACTGGCGCATAAAATCCGCGATAATTTATTACGACGTTATGTAAATAATATCTGTATAAAAATGTGAAAATCTTTTTCCGGTAAAGTCAAGGGTAGAAGATTGAACATTTCAAGAACGTGACTGGCATCGATCAATTCCCATTCGTGCACAAAAACCGATTGTCGATGCGAGTCGGAGTCGAAGCGTTGAAGGTATGAGGGGGATGAGGAGGAAAACGGGGGTTCGGTAAGCAAGGGAAGCTACGAAACGCGGGGTAGCTATACGGCAATTAAATCGGAAGTAGCCGGTTTCGTCGGTCGCTGCTGCAGCGCGGCGTAATTTACCAGCTAATTTATTTTGCCATCTGTTCGTCGGGCAGTTCGACCACCACAAAAAATCGATTACCCATCTACGCGCACGTCTACGTCAACGTAGCTTTTCCGCCAGCCAATATATTATAGGTACACATACCATACACCCATCCCCAGTCCGTCTCGCACGAAGGGCGGTAGACGCGCCGCGTCAACCCTTCGTTTTCAATTATTATTTTCTCCATTTAATTATTTCCATACAGGCAATATAATAATAACGAACCTCGCGACGACTGCGGGTCGACTCCGTGGTTTCTAATACGATTATAAATTGGCTCCTTATAATTTTCACAGAATAATGAACGAAAGTGTCCATGGAAAAGATTTCTTTGCCGGTCTAGCCGATTGCTCACACGTATACACAACGCCTGTTTTACTTACCTACCAACATAGGGCAGCGGGTATACCCATTAGTGCCTAATTAGCAATCACTAATTAGTGACGAGAAAATAGTTGAGCCCTGAGGCGTCAAGAGCCACACCTATAAACACGACGTGTATTACGATATAGTTGTATATAAAATTGATTATTATCGGATGTTCGTACGGTATAAATTAAAAAAGAAGAAAAATTATCGCTATAGAAACTATAATACGATGGCGGGAGGTTGGAAATACCGAGGGGGTAACCACTCGATATATAGGTGTCCCAACCATTTCACATTTCACAACTACTTCATTTCGATATGGTTCAATAGGCGTTTATAGGTTGAACATATGTATTTTGAGCCCAGGAATCCAAATCAGCTTACCAAATTGATCTCTCTATAAAAATGGTCGAGTCATCGCCAATTTACCGTTCCAAAAAGTGAAAAAATGATGATATCTTGACGGGATTTATTCCCAGCTTGATTTACTTGACGGATTCGCGTTCCTGAAGTCAAAATACGTTAGAAAAGTGTCCTGCGATCGATTTTAAAAATACTTCATTTTTGGTCCAAAAATTGAAAAAATCCAAAGGGGTATACCTTAGATTTTTGTCGATTTTGGGGTCAAAAATCAACATTTTTTTAAATCGATCGTAGGACACTTTTCTGACGTATTTTGAGCTCAGGAACACGAATCTGCAAGTTAAATTGATCTATCTATAAAATTGATCGAGTTATCGGCAATTTATCGTCTTGAAAAGTGAAAAAATCAAGATATCTTGATGGGATTTATTCCTAGCTCAATTTAATCGACGGATTCGTGTTCCTGAGGTCAAAATACGTCAGAAAAGTGTCCTGCGATCCATTTTAAAAATACTTCATTTTTGGCCCAAAAATCGACAAAAATCTAAGGTATACCCCTTTGGATTTTTTCGATTTTTAGGCCAAAAATCAACATTTTTTCAAATCGATCGTAGGGCACTTTTCTGACGTATTTTGACCTCAGGAACACGAATCTGCAAGTTAAATTGATCTATCTATAAAATTGATCGAGTTACCGCCAATTTATCGCTCCGAAAAGCGAAAAAATGAAGATATCTCGATGGGATATTTTTCTAGCTTAATTTAGTTGACGGATTCGTGTTCCTGAGGTCAAAATACGTCAGAAAAGTGTCCTACGATCGATTTAAAAAAATGTTGATTTTTGACCCCAAAATCGACAAAAATCTAAGGTATACCCCTTTGGATTTTTTCAATTTTTGGGCCTGAAATGAAGTATTTTTAAAATCGATCGCAGGACACTTTTCTAACGTATTTTGACCCCAGGAACACGAATCCGTCGAGTAAATCAAGCTAGGAATAAATCCCATCGAGATATCTTCATTTTTCATATCACCCTGCACCTGAAGGATAGCACTGCATCAGGGGTGAGAAAACGTGATAGCGGGGTTTGCTATATGTACATGCGCGCATCAAGCGACAATGAGTAGACTGCAGTTTTCGGGGGTTACGATTTCCCTGCGGGAGTCACATAACAACCCTGAGCTTTGCTCGAGTAAAGGGCAAAGATGGAGGTGGAGAAATTTGGTGGGGTTCGCGTACAGGAACAAGCTAGACAAGGGAGCTGTCCCGTTGTATAAGAGGAGGAAGGCGCGATTCAATTTGTTCCGTTTTTCGTTCTCTCCCTGTGCACAGCCCGTTTTCTTTCTTACTTTCTTTATTCCTTTCTCCTTCTTCCGCCGCTCCCTTAGACGCTTCTATTCCTCTTTTCCTAGCTCTTTTTTCTCTATCGCTATCTTTTCTCTTAGCAACGGCAATCGAACGAGACGAGACCAATCCGAGAACCGGCTACAGGCGCTACTCAACCACTCAGCCCTATATACGCTCTTCGACTTTTCTCGTAATCGAACGAAACCAAAATGACTCGTGCTTTCTATCTTTTTTCTTTATCTCTTTCTTCGACCCACCCCCCTCCCCTCCGCCATCACGTGCCACGATAATATATCATATTTGCACTCGTTCGTAGTAATTTGCTTCGTATACGTACAGTGTACGTATCATCGTCATGCAAAATGAAAGAAAAAGAAAATTATTCGTAACCATGACAAAATAAATTACCGCGTTTTTATATCAGCGACCTTGTTCGACGTAAGCCTTTCTTCCGTCAACAAGGAATAATTTCACGTGATCTATACAGCCTTGAGTCTGATTTAATGAGTTTCCATCATTATCTGGAGTTTGGAATAATAAGTCAGGTGAAACAATAAGCGGTGAAGTATAGGCATGTGGGGTGTTTGCATGGATCATTGCAGATAGTGGCAAGTACGTGTGCAAAACAATGAATAAACAATGCTTCTCAAACAAGACAAGAAAAGATATAGACAGACGTATCATTCGTGTTTAGACTGGAAATGAAGCCGCGGTAGAAACTTTGGGTATTGTACACATTGTACGGTTTTACGTGGGACCAGGTTCATTTTTCACCCCAGCTATACGAGCTATAAGGATATTAAAATTTTACGTTAAACGAACGAACGGCGTCGTTTCACATAATATACACCCATGAGTATACGCACGCATACGCGTTGGCAAAAATTTGGACCCTCCTTTTTCACCACAATATAAAGAGTACTAACATGGCACTGACATTATTACCGGTGAGTATCGTGTACGCGTAGGGATCTCTGCACTCTTTTCGACGAGATCCTTGCCATTCCGCGTTGCCTCCTCTTTGCTCAATGGTTGGAAGGTATACGAGCATAAGGTACGTAGGTTCACACGTAGTACACCGCTTTACCATATAATTCTGAACGAGTCTCTTTTTCCTCGTATACATTTCCGTTCAAAGTCTCGTTCTGCGGTACTGCAGTGAGGTGCGGTCGAGGGGAGAAAACCTCGTCTCTCTGTTGTTTTGAGTGCCTGTGAGGTTTCCTCCGAGCTTTCAGCTTCCCAGCTTCCAGCGTTCGTGCCGTGCCGCTCGCAATACCACGAGTACGTTATGAACCGCACATTGCTGTTGCAGAACTATACCCGTGCTGCTGATCATTTCTATCTACCCTTTCCATAGAAACCCGTAGGTATACAGCATCCGATTCCGTCGCGTAGATCTGTAGAACTGTAGCGTCACAAACTCCCGATGATACCGCGGCAAGGTTCAGATCCCTCGGGCGCTATCTTCCCGCGAACTCGTCATACTCGAGTCCTGGTGCCTCTACATTTTCTATCCTCCCTCTTCTGCAACGCCGCGCCAGCATTTTCAGTCTATCTATAACGTATAGGTATAACATACCAATGTTAAATTTATTCCGTATTTGTTCCTGTAGTATATAGGGTAATACTTGAAGTTCATTCCCTTGTTACGTCTTATTTCCTGTGTTAGGTATAAAGATATGTATACATACCTTATATATACATTTCGCGCGGCGTTGTGTTTGCGGAGGAACTTTGAAGGAAGATGTAGAATGAGGTCCACACAGAGACAACGAGTGTTAACTGAGTTAGATGTTCGCTTTTATCTTCCTTGGATGGACACTTTGTCGGTATAATGAGAATTTTTAATTTACCCCCTTCCATCTCAAGGGGCATCGATCAACGACCATCAAAAGTAATTTCCTTATAAGGTCACGCGGCAGCTGTGTTTTCTGAAAAAAATTATATGATTTAAAAGATGAGAAAAATTAAAATTTATCACAACCCCACACGTATGATACTTTGAGATGGAAGGAAAAATTAATCGCATCGGAGTGCCCTTTAGCGTAGGTACCAAATATTATACCTATAGGCGTGTTGCGATTTCGTCGCTCTTGGCCTGAGGCTTAAAGAACTTGAAGAAAATTCAGAGGAGAACATCCAGCTTTATTTTCCCCCACTCCATTTTACCCCAACTTCGTCTCCCCTACTTGGTTGAGTTTATCGCAAGTTTACCGCGTCGACTTTTTAACTGCGATTTTAACGCCGATCGCGGTTCAGACGCGGGTCACGATAATTAACTATTATATATAAGAGGGAAATTAAATGCGTTTCGCTTTTCCCGGAGATACCCGAATTAAATTTAGGGGATGATAAGCCTTGCGTAAGTGTATAAACAGCCAAATTATTATTGCCATTCGTTCGAGCAGCTATTCCAATCCCCCCACACTTATGATATACATATAACATATATTTGTTGTCTCCGTCGCGTAGGATTTAATAATATCCAACATTAAACTTTTTAAGGTAAAGTAATTTCAAAAGCAGAACCGGAAAGCCTAACAATAAGATTTCCCTTGGACCAAGTTAAACCGAAACCATTTTCATAAAGATGAAAAACAAAAAATAAAATAATGTAATAATAAATGAATGATGAGATTGAAAAAAAAGGTTTTATATTTTCTCGCGTGTTATCATGGGCCTGAGATAAGTCAACCGAGTCATCTCTTGGAAAACATTTGCTTTTCTCTCTCTCTCTTTAGAACCCAGATTTTAGGGGATTTGATTTTAGACTAGAAACAACAATTCCGAGGTGAGGGCATTGACGAAGAAAAAATAGCACACTGTTTTTCTAACATCGCCTCAACATTTACGTGTAAAAAATATATACGTGTAAGGTATGTGACATGTTTCGTGTATTTATAGATATATACATAGCTACTTACACGCGTTGGACAAGATACAAGAAAGTACTGTGCAAAGGGTGATGGGTAAAAGTAGGCGGGTGTAACCCGGGGATGGAGATCCTCAAGAGATTAGATTCGCCAAGGTAGAGATCCCGGAGACTCGGCAGTTATTAACAATTAGCTTCCGTTTCCGAGTCGAGCCTGCAGGAAGAAGCCCGTGCCTTCTTCCCTTCTATCTTTCCTCTCCGCGTTCGCCTCTCCCTTCTCTTAGAACCCTCAACCCTGAATCCTCCCTTTTCCTCCCAACATCCCTGTATAATACTTCCGAGTAAACCGAGTAAATTCATCCGGCAGTTATTGCGAGGGAAAACTTTGTAGGAGTATAGCAGGGACGACCTACTCGCCATCTCCTTCTCCTTCTTCTTCTTCCCCACTCTCCCACTCCTCCACACTATGAACCTTACGTAAATATAATATTTAATATAAAATATGGATGTATACATAAATATACACAGACGTTACAAGGTAAACTTCCAAAAGTCGTATAATATATCTGGTAATACCTACGTCAGCAGCTTTTATTTTTGTTTGCTCATTAATCATTGATTGTACATGTATTTCCATCATGTTCAACGACCCAACGCAACTGCAGAGGGGAATCTAATAAAGTTTTGAAAGCATGATTATTTCGTAGTCCTTTATGGCTAAAGATATATGTATATACATGTACCGTAGCTACCTACTATACATACCTATATACTCTAGTGGCTGGACATTGTAGTACGGTACTCTCTTTATCCGGCAAGTATATCGGTATATGTATAGTACGGTGTGTGTGTATCCCTATATAATGTGTAGCATCTACAGAGCGAAGAGTGTAGTAGGTTGTCGAGCGGGTACAAAGAAGGGTTAATATTCCTTTGGCGTCGACGAATCTCATCCACAGCGACGCGGCCAAGTTTGTCTCCGGTGAGTCCGGATGACAACGGTCGTCGGATAGCGCGTGGGTCGGCACTTAATTACACGGGTCCGCTCGCACGAGGGATGGAGTTCACTTCGCCCGTTGTCCATCTCTCCTAGATACATGTATACCAACGTATAGGGACAAACATACATTGATACACATACATCTATAGGTAGACGTGTACCTAGAGCGTAACGACAACACAGACCTCGCAACGTTTACGTTTCTCTAACAAGTATATACCGTTGGCCTGACTATAACAAAAAAAAAGGATCGGATAAATGCCTTTTGGCTTACGTAGAAACGGATGGACAAAATGACGAAGAGACAAGTAGAAGGGTCCTCTCATTCCTCCTCGGCAGGGTCACGTGGGGTAATAAAAAATTAATATAGCGCTGAATTAATATTAACGAGGGCTAATCGGCCCCCGGGCTTTGATTAGAGGGAACCTTTCCCTTCTCCGCATCCTCCTTCTTCTTTCCATCGCCTGCTGTACGCGCAGATTCATCCTTTTCCCGCACACGCTGAACGACGACGTATATATTATAATTATACACTTACGTTATACGAGAATTAGTTGAGTTGTTAGCTTCCTGCGACTTGGTACTAAGCAATTCTCAAGTATGAACATATTGCCACGTCTATAATTCCTGCGCATAACCCCGATGGCTCGCAGAAATTCTTGCGTAGCAGTTACCTTATAACCGGCGATTTGCACGAAGAAGAAGAGCCGTCTCGAAAGTCTCGGGGTCTGGGGTGTCTTGAGGCCAAGATGAAGGGTTGTATCCCCAACGGAGTAGAAAAAGGGGCATTGAACGTACCCTTGTGAAGGGGGGACACATGAAAGTGTTGAGGATTGAAAATTTAGACAGATTTGTGGAACGCCTGCTGAATATAAGGCGAAGATGAGGTATAGCTGTTAAGAGAAATTCAGGAACATTTTGAGAAACAAACAAAAGAACAAATACACAATTAAATTCAGAGAAATTTCGATTAGAAGAACCCGGTAAAATCGATGCAGGACAATATCAAGTTGAATTCAACCCTCACCAACGATTCGAAGAGGTGGAACTGAACGGAAATTGTGTATGTGTATTGTGTACACGATCTTCTTCAGCTCAGGTCTCACCTAAGGCAATTTTGAAATCAGATCACGTCGGTAGCAAAGCGGTGAAACCAAGTGGCACCTCCCACGAGAAGAAGAGAGTCTTCTAGTACTCCTCAGATGCGTTTTTCTTGGTATGCACGACGTGATGACTGCGAGTCGATCGGAGAAATCTATACCATCTGCTTTGTTCGGTCGATACCTCTGCAAGTTGATCGATCGGAAAATCCGTTGTGGTTAGATTTTCCCCATCAGTGACCCGCCGACGACCCTATTCCCGTTCAACTCTTTGCACTCGCAATCGACTGCGAGGGATCAAATAGGCCCAGCCGTATCCTTCGGAAAGAGCTGAGTCTGATTAGCGGAAACATCGGGCGACAACATCAATTAAGACAATTGAAAGTGTATTTCAAGATAAATTCATCACGAGAAAAAGACCTGGAAAAAAGGCTGTTTCATTGTTTCAATGTTGAACATTCACAATGATATGGAATAGATAAAAGAGAGGGTGCAGGTATGCATGTGATGCTATATGTATTAGAAATGAAAATAAATATAAATAAACGGTGTTTTTTATGTTTCCTGACGTTTATCGGGTCTGAATATTTAGATCGTTGAAATTATGGAGGCACACGGGGAAAAACTGAGTGAAGTAGTAGAAGTCTGCAGGGCTACGATCCGGGTCCATTAGGTAAATGGTATATAGGTTGGTTGGTATACAGATGTATACATATATACAAATATAAAGCTACTGGGAAAACTGAGCTCGCTTTTATTTTCCTACGTGTTTGCGCCCGGAATGTCAAAGACTTAGTAGTATCGCCAGCCTACTTTCGAAAAAAACTCGTGAGTCTCATCCAAGGCTCTTTCCAGCTAAAGAAAGACACATTTCAGCTAAAGATGGTAGCTGTACGGACTCGAAAGGTTTCAAAGACGCTTTTTTGTATAGCTATGTATCGAGTTAAGGAACACCGTGGCCGGGTTTTTCAGATGTAGAATTTCAATTACTTTTTACTCCACATCTCTTTGTCATATGCGAATATCATCTCGATTATCAAAATATCATTTCTAATTCGAGTCAAAAATCTACTATCATCATAAATTGCAATATCTTCTATTGCAACGGGATAACGAAAACGAATATTGGAAGAAAGACTAGGGAATGAATATTCCCTTCGAAAGCGCAGGTCGTTATTCATGATTTCAGAATATATTCTCTCATTTCTACATATATCTTTCAGGTGGATAGCTCCGCGACCTGAATGCGAGGCGTGACACAAACAGGAAAAAGTATGCCGAATATTTCCCCATGTACCCAGGGGTACAAGATATCGAACATACGCTATTTTTAGCGGCTAATACACAGGCTACATGTTACAACGCATACCTAAAATGTTATACGAAACGAATATGTGTACTTTGCGCCGAGTATGAAGCTCCTGGAATATGGAAGCCCACTCTGAAATGCATAAGGAGGATAAAAAGCTGTGGCTGGTACTCCCTGGAGACCAAGATCCCACTGCATTATCCCCCATTGCTTACGACCCCTCTTCGGCACTTCGCGGCGACCGGAACTTTCAGGTTCACCTTTATAGCCGGTTCATATTCAGTTCATTCGAAACTTTGTGCTAAGGGTGGCAAAGTGAATTTTGGCGCTCCCTGGCGGAAGAATTAAAAATGTTTATGAAACTTGATGCCAGTAAGGGGTGATAAGCGAGTTGCTAGAATGGATTCTAGCGCCCTCTGTTGTAGGACATTAGAAAATCCTATTTTTAGATCGACATATTAGAAAAATTAAACATTCCTTTATCCAGATCGGCATATTAAAAAAACAAACCATTTCTGACGAATGAAGGGGATTCAAATTTTTGCTAAAATTATCATCAGTGTATATTGTAGCTTTTTCGAATACAAAACCGTACAGTACTTATCTTATACTTATTGATACGTGTGCAGGCTATAATAATTGTAAGAGCTATAAAATATAATCGACTGTGCGTTCCCTATCACTTCATCTTATTTCTTCGTTTTTCTCTTTTCTTCGAAAAGTAATGGTAGGGGGTATAAATTTTCTCAAACGTTGTACGTATACAAAAATATTGGGGAGGACACCTTTGCCTCCTCAGCCCGCCGTTGGATGACTTAGAAATTGATAAATAGATATTCGGTAACTTTGTTGCCGTTTTTATCATCAGCACTATGTTGCCTTGTGCGGCGTGAAATAGCAGCTAAAAAATGCGTATTAATTTGTTCATTTCTCTTTTTGTCTTGGATTGCGGTAAAGCCACATTATGTGGTCTAAATATATATGCATGTATGTATGTATATGTATATAAAATTCTAATATAAATACTAGACCGCATAGATATAATAAGTACTTCTTTGTAAGTTCTTTAGTGTAGATTCTTGTCTATAAGAATAATTGAATATCATACGAGTACGTGTTTTATCCTTATAAATGTTGAATTTGTAATATCTTTGGTGAATAATTGATAAGGTAAATAATTTTGCCCAGCTAATCTTACCAGCGTGGTGACGTGGGTAACGGTTGGCTAGCCGAAGCTGGACCACTGAAAAAAAATTTATGTCGTTTTATTGTTCCATTTCATGAATTGTTGTTTCAAAAACAACAACTCCTTCAACGCACCTCCAAGCGATTAAAGGCGTCAATCTCTCAGTTAATCTTTGGTAATTTCGTTCCAATTCTTTTTGGTAATCGCGTTGGTCGGGCCCGATGAGATTCTTATTGCGTCTCAGAGCATCGAGACATTTTTTGGAGAAATCTTTGAAACATAGACGCAGCTTATGCTGCAGCTTCGAAGGTTGAGCGTTTTGCTCTCTCAAGCCGGAAAGAAAAACCACTGCAACCTCAGCAGGTCCTTGATTAACCGTAGTACCAATACAACCCTGTAAAACCATCTGCAGCATCTTAGCATCAGGAGGTTCTTGTGCGGTTGCTGCGGCCACCTGAGAAATTTTTATTTAATCAATATTATCTGACGTAGACAACTCCTCATAAGAAAACTAATTCTAATCATTGTACGCAGTGCTTTACCTCAGCAGTTTTCTTTTGTATGTCCTCAATTGCTACCTCAATGGGACTGAGCACTATCTGTTTTCTGGCCACAACCCGAATCCTCGTTTTTAAATACGGGAAATGTGTTGCTACAGTTAAAATCGTTTTCCGTTTGCATTGTTCTCTCAACTCACCATGTGCCTTACCACCTGGGGTGAATGGGGTGGCGAATACAAAGCGTTCTGCAAATAAAAATCAGATTTTATAAATTTTAAACCGGAAATCGGAGAAATTAAGAAATGAAAAAACTTTTGCTTACTAATGTTAAAATTTCGGTGAAATACTGTAGGCCTGTGTCGCAACTCGTGGAGTTCAAAGTAAGGTTCGACATAAGTGATTTGAACGTATGCTTTGTCTGGTTCTAGTTTACTAGGATCTACTGGATTAGAATCTTTTATTATGACGGTATTTTCCGCCCCAAATCTCTCAGCATAGAAATTCTCTAGCCTGGAAAATATTTCGGGTAACTTAGTCAAAGTCGGTTCCTTGTAGACGAACTCTTCGCCAGCCAAATCACCGAAACGCGGTCCATAAAATCCAACTCGAAAGTATGTACCGAATACACGCTTTCCAGCGAGTTGTTCCACTCTGGTATAGGACTCGTGTAATTTCCTAGAAAAAGTTTGTATTACTCGATAAATGATTGAGAACGAAACGAGTAAGAATCACAAAATATGATCGGGAGCTAGAAAGAGAAATATTTCTCAGAGACATGAGCATACATCGTGAGGCAAAACGAGATCGGGATGTGAAGCTTTTATTACCCATGGATATTTGCCAATTTCTTGTAATCGTGAGCCGCTTCTGATATCGGTAATAATACCCTATAGACATCAGGGATCGCCTCGTACATTCCAGCTGCATGCAACGAGCTGGCAGCGTGTTCAAGCAGACCTGCTAAGCCACTTTCCGAGAAATCGGGGCCTAAGCACAAGCCTTCCTCTCGTCTAGCTAAAACGTCATCGCCAACAGCACTTTCTTCCAGCGCATTTGGGGTCACAGGAGCCAAGGCAACTGCTCCCACAGGTCGACCGCCACCACCCGGTTCTAACAGATGAAGATATTCAGCTACTAAAGCAGCGCTATGTACTAAACACATTGCAGCTTCGGTATGATTCTTTCTTTCCATATGCTGCTGCGCCATATTCGCTAACCAAGTGAGTCTGAGGTCTGGTGATCCTTGATAGCCTTTCGCGATTCTAGGAAATTAAATATGAATGGAATGAGAATTTGTGGAAAATAGTCAGGAAATGCCGAAAATGGCGCTAGAATCCAGCGTTTGGATTTACCTATACATCAGATCCAATAGCATTTCAGGGTCTTCTTGGAATTCCTTCATCTTCACAGTATCAGACAAAATCATGTGTAGATTGAATAACAAATCTTTCACCTGCTCAGGGAAGCTTGTGTCAGCTAGCTCTGTATCTCGCTCGGCATAAACTAGGACTGTTTTCAGGGCTCGCCTAAGTGCTCCTTCGCTTGGTGCTCTACCGCGTCCAACTAATGCAGATAGCGATGTTGTGACCTGCATTTTTACTCTAGCGAAATTCTGAAAATAACAAGATAGTTCATACTTGCAGATTCACTAGAAGCACATGTGGATATAGATAATGACAAGATATTGAATTTTTTTCCTCACGTTTCCAATCTCGAAATTTTGCCTCATTAATAAATAGAGACTAGCTGCTGCGTGGCTTCGGACAGCGCTCAAAGGCGAACTGCACCTGGTCAGTAGTGTCAGACACAAGTCTCCACATCTCTCGCTTTCTTCGTCAAAAAGTGCACTGTGATACTTGAAGACTAGAGCTCTTTGGGTATTGAACATATGCTGGAGAACTAAGGTACTTTGATTTCTGGCTAATGCCCTGAGAAGAACTTTTAAGACTGCACCAACTACCGCCCCTGGAATATGAAACGGAAATAATTTTATAATCCGTTTAGTAATTCATTTTCAGAACTTCATATGTCCTAAATACCTCCACCTCCATCAGCTTGTACCACAGATTCCAGAGTATCCAAAACCACGAGTGAAGCTTCTGCAGCAAGAGCTCCTTCGATATGAGCGTCCTGCTCAACAGCTCTACCCTCGGTTTGCTCGCTTGGTCTGTAAGGCATTTGGTCCTTTCTCCACCTAAGTCTATCACCACTGGATCTTTCCTTCCTCCTCAGCATCATTTCGCTTCTAGCGCTTCCCTGACCCAATATAACATCTTCTAATCTCGACCGAATATCGCTTGTAGCATTAGCTTGAGGTGGACATCTTTTGAGTGCTCTTTTTCCTTTATATTCAAAGGCTGCAGTAGCAATATTAAGGACTTGCAAAAGGCTCAGAACACGCCTGGCACTGAGTTCTGAGCACCACTGTCCCAATGCAGATTTTTCGAGGCCTTTCAAAACCCACAATGTACACATAAGCAAATGTCTGGTAGCTTCAGAACTGAGAGAAACTCTGCACTGCGTTCCAGCTACATCCGTTGACGCACCACCAGCTATTGCAAGGGCGACTGATTGAGTTATTGAACCAGATTCATCCAGATACACACTTCTCTCCTTAGAATCCCAGTGATACAGTTGAGGTAGAGCATCCATTAGAATATTCAATAGTGGTAAGTATAGCGCAGCTACGCGAGCTTTCGGAGACACATCAGCGTACCTAGGGTCTACGTCATGGCAACCCATAAGGTATCGAACCGTTCCGATTGCTTTATTTTGTAGCATTGGGTTTGGTATTTCCAGAGTATTAGCTAGATCCGAGAGAACGAGACCGACCAGAAAATGTTGTTGTCTAAACTCCTGACTGAGCTCTGAGAATCTTGCTCTTTCACCTGGTACCAAAGTGGATATCAAGCTGCCAGAACTTCCTGTCGAAGGACTGGGTGATGCAGGTGCCGATCCTGACCATCCAGTGTAGCCAGTCCCAAAGGGTAGATTCAAGGCAACATAATGCTCGTGGGAACAGATCGTCCTAACCAGATCTAATTTCAGCGCGAATAGAGCAGCGGAATCAGGTACATGCATTGAAGCTTCGGCGAGGGAACAGCAACTGATGCGAATCAAAGAGAGTACGAACCCCCTGTCCATGATTGACAGCAAGTCTGATAGAAAATTTCCTAGACTTGAGACGAGATTAGAAGCTGTTCTACTTTCTTTCCCACACCGGGCTATCACTTCAGATGTTAGAGCAGCAAGTAGAGTCGCTACATCATCTGAGAACTGGGGTGAGAATCTCAATTTTCTGGGAGGTGATGCACCGTCAAATTCCGACAGAGAAACCACCATAGAACGAATAATTAGCTCCAGGAAGAACCACGAATGAGATATTGCCAGCTCTCGAGCTTGTCCTGTAGAAACGACCCAATGCAGGGCTAACTCTTCATGCAATAGCCTTCCGGACGTTTGATTGTTCACGGATGGAGATTCTTGACGCATTGAGGCTGTCCTGTCCAAGCCTCGGGTGTGAGCTTCCATTTCCAAATCTTCAACGGGTAAATCCGGATTACTACGAGCTCGGACAACGCTTGATCCACGCGATAGGGTTGGTAGATAGCATTGGTATGCGGTATAAGTAGCCAGTAAAGCATGACGTCCATGTGCATCTACTTGACCATCCGGTAGATTCGTGACATTCCTGACCAGTAAGCCCAGAGCTTCGAATGCAACTGCAGCTATGTTGAGAGGCTGCGAGGGTAGAGACGGAGGTCGGACCAATAAGCACACGAGCTGATCTAGCAGCTGTGGTAGTGACCTAACCAATGCGGAAGGTGATGCTCTGGCTAGCTCTAGCATGGATGATTTCAGTTCCGATTCCATACCTGCCTCACCGATTCGCGGCGGTATGTGTCCAGTTTCCAGAGATCCACATAGCGACAGAAATCTGTCAATGTACTTGTCTTGAGGATGTACGCTAGATACCGGTTCCAAAATGAGCGTGAAGACTCCCTTGTGGGCATCCACCCATCTCGTACCTGGCAGGCATACATCTGGGGCTATATAAGAATAATTTGCGGGTGGCGGATCGAGCGTAGCTGGTAAACAAAATTCTCCCGATTGCAAATGTCCATCTCTCAGTAGTTGCAGCCACGTATAAGCCACTGGTGTTTCTACATTGGGTTGTTCCACTTTTTTCTGACAGCTGATGTGATAAAAAGTAAATAGCAGATGATGCTTAGCACTTAAATCAGGTGGAAGTCTTATTTTAATCTCATCATAGAAGTTGGGATTTTTATTGTGATAGGAGACAGACGTGAATGCCTCGTGTGTCATTTCTGGACACGAAGAGCGTCCAAAAATCGCAGTTAGTGCATCAGCCTCCAATTCACCACCCATTAGTTGTATTCTGACAGCTATATTACGAGCTGATCCAGTCCGTGAGCTAAAATTAGCTTCTTTCGGATAGATGTAAAGCAAATTACGGTATGTTAAATCTGGCGAAACAACTTCACTGGGAAATTCAAGAATCTCTTTATATGGCCGACTCTTTTCATCTGGATAGGGTGTTAGTCTTCTGAGATCTGGATCCAAGCATCGAGGAAGTTCATCCGGCCTTGGACTGAGGTCTAATTTGAGAATTCCTGGTAGACATTTTAATCTTTTCAAGTTAGATCCTGGCCTCCGCAGTTCTGCCAGAAGCTTGTATAAATCTTCATCTCTGAGCCTCTCACTTTCTTGCTTAAAGAAACTAGATACCGTCAGCGTAATTGGCCTAGAAAAAAATGACTTACGGTTGATAATCTTTTCGAACACTTATTGATTATCATGATGAACAAACCTGAAGCTATCCAAACAATTGGCAAAGTCATCTGGAGACCAGCTACGTCGTTTGTCAGAACTACGCCGTTCTAAAGAGCCTCGCCTTGTTGGTGGTTCTACTTTTTTTCTCCACTGTTCTAGCCCTCCTGATTTTCTATCTAGGGAACCTGCACTTCCGGTACTCTCAGCATCACCATTGCCTCCACCACCACCAATAACTCCAGAAAGGTGAATGGCAGTCCAGGCTAGTGGCATACGATACCGTCCAAGTCGTTCGCATGCTGCTACAGCAGCTGCTCGAACCTTGAAACCGAAAATATTTTTACTTGTTCTTCATTTTTTTGTATAGCTAATCCTTTATTGTGCTTCTACCTTGTCTTTGTTTTTGTCCTCTCGCAAATACGGTTCAGCACATTCTGAAATGTCGCCTTGCAGAACTTTCTCTAATCTGACAACCAGAAATAAATCTGGACTAGGCTTACTGATACTTAAAACACAGCTTCTGGCTAGCGTGCTTGTGTCACTGTAAGCAATATGACTACCAAGCATTCGTTTTAGTCCTTCGGAATTCATATCGACATAAAAATTCTCTGAAACCTACATATCAAATTATCAATCTGTAATCTGAACACAGTTTTTAACTCGAATTAATTTTTTTTTTCTTAAGCAACTCACCTTTTTCTTCTCCCTAGCGTCATACAAAGCCAGACTGGCAAAAATGGGTTCAACCTCTAGCTCCAACTTCAGTTGCAGACATTTGACTAAAATTTTGTGAGCAAATGGCTCACATGGTTCCATTGCTGGATGTATCTCTTGCCACTCATCATCTGGCGAGGAAGGAGGTGCATACAGCGGAAACAGAGCTTCCTATGATAAATATTATTCAGTGATGAGGTGAACTATTATTCATAGGTATGGTGAAATTTAAATTCCGTTTTTTTTGCACCTGCCGATCTTCTAATCGCTTCTGTTCATTGTTTAAATCCACAGTTTCTGGGCAGATACGATCCAAGAGACCAGGCAACAATGGATCATGTTGAGAATGACGTAGATCTAAACTGGCCCAAGAACCTCGTGGAGTGTCTGCTGAAGTTGATATATCTTCTTCGTCATTAGGTGATCCGGCGCCATTAACATCTTCTTGATCAACCTGATTGAAAATACAAACCAATTGTATGACGGATAATTTTATATGATAATTGAGGATAAATGTAGTGATCGAATAAAAACCTCAAAATCTTGTCTTGGAGTATCTTGCAACAGCTGATCCCTTGCTATAGGAGAAGCTCGCCGTTTATATTTTCTATTTACTATCACCCAGTCTGAAGTGAAACTTTCTACACATCTCCGCACATAGGGTGAAACTGTGTCTCTAAAAGTTAATTTAAAAATTGCAACTGAATTCCAAAGAGCTTCTAGAGATAGCTCCAAAATAATATTGATTGACTTACAAAGGTTCAGAAGGTACTACAGGCTCCTCTGTCCTAATTTTTCTTTTAACAACCTTGAGTTCAACATCCCCTTGAGGGAAATCCAAGATTGGTCTGAGGGGATCACGATCCAAGACCGACTGATGCTGTGCTAAAAATTCCTCATAGTCCAAAGGCTCTAACACCTCACACAGAGACATCTTTTAAAAACAGACAGAAAATTATTTTTTTGATAAGTAGTTTCAGATTAGATCAGACTGATTTCATTATTCAAATTCTATTGCCCTTACCATTGATGAAAACCCAGATACACTGCTTCCACTTTTAGATAAGTCTCTAGAGTAAGATGTAGAAGTAGCTATTTGACGTCTGACATCAGAAGCATGCTGTTTGCTCAATTTATGAGCAAAGGCGCGTTGGACAGACGCCATCGTGATGGGAATTATAACACAATCTTCTCAATTCCTGGAAGAAACAATAACCTCAGAAGTTATGCAATTGTAAGCTATTCATTCAATTCATAAATAGCCCTAACGGCCGGCTTAAACTTCAAAGAACATAAATGGTGCCAGACAACTAAACAGTTCTGAATAAAAATTGTCAGCAAAACGCAAGGATCGAGAGGTTGATACCGACATCGCGTTATCACTGCAGGCGTGCATATATACTAATCAAATAGATGTGGATATCGCTCCTTATAGTTTGAAATAAATTGACGTAAGTTTACCTGACATCAGCCTGCATCAATAAAATACTATTCATTACACGTTGCGACTCTATCTGTCACGATCCCATCTCTGCAAATGCCCTGCGTCAGTCACAATTCACCATTTAATTTGACGGATGTATGCGGATCATGTGCGGATGTTTGACACAAGAGTTAAAATGGCTTCGGGATAACACCATCACTGCCATCTGCGATTAGGATAAAAAAAATTCTCGGCTGCACCCCATTCTGTAGTCGCGGCCTTACAAAAAATGTTTTGAGCGAACAAAGCGTTGACTGAAACGTTGACTGAAGATTGTATTCAGTAACTGATAGAATTATGGAAACTTTCAATCAACGCTTAATTCGTTGATTTTGATGCTAATTCAATAGAATCCTGTACATCATTTTCTTCTTCCAACGGATTCTGGGATCCGTAATTAACTGCGATGTTAGGGTAACGTTCAGCAAGCGTAAAAATCTATAATAATAAACCTAACTTTATTCAGTTTCGTACAAAATTTTCTTTGGTATCTCTAAACAGTATAATATAATAGTATATCCAGCAATAAGTGACGCCAGCAGCGCAGTACAATGACGTGAGAGCGAGTGGCAAGAATGGTAGGCTTTCAGAGAACACAAGTTTATGTAGGACAGTTTCATAGATTGGTAAAAACGGAAGTACAGTAATGTAAAATAACTCGTACATCTTCAATATCGGTTTCTTATGCAGACTGCTCAGAGTGGCTATGCTCAGAACAGTGTAGAATAAAAGGAGCAGTATTCGCAATGGAGCCAAACTGATTTGATGAAGCAGTGGAAGCAATGCTGTATGACCAGCTGCGCTTAAAATAATAAAAATTTTTGCACTAAGTGCATCAATTGTAGCCAGTGCACTGAAACAGTAAAATATTTTTTTAAACCATTGAATATATTATTGGAATATTCAGAGTGAGTATGCAGAGAGACATACCAGAGTGGTATTATTGCTGTCAGTATAGCTTTTTCATGAACATGCCACCCAAACATGAAGGATGTTAACCCACACAGAACAACACATCTTGTAAAATGTTGTGGTGATGCAGCAGTCTTTTTAGTAAATAAGTTCCATAGTGCAGGCTGGAAATAGAAGAATTTTGTTCAGACTTCATGGTTCAGTAGTAATAATTCTAATAGTTCATTATTATTGTTACTTACAAGCATTGAAATAAACGTGATCACAAAAGTTGCAAGAGGGGTGGGAGTAGGCAAAACTGTATAAGCATATTCCTGGACTAAACCACCAGTCATTGATGCTGATCTAGATGCAGTTGGCCAACCAAGTCGCTTCCAAATCACTAGTAATACTTTATCAAATCCTGTGTATAAGGCCCATGCATTAGCTGCCCAATATGCATGGACCAAGCCTCTTTTGAATGGAAAGAGTCTTGTCATCACCTTAATAAAATTGAAGTGTGAAGTTTGTTTTGCTTAAAAATATGACTGTGTATTGTTGAATGCACCATGGATAATAATTACCTGAGGTAAATGTTTTATGAATGGGCCAAACGAAAATGCAACAGTGATTAAGACAATACTTCCGAGTTTAGAAATCCGCATAAGAGATATTCCACCTTTAAAGCAATACCATCGCAACAACCAGACAATAAATGCAGGGGCTACATAGATGTATATGTGTTTCAGGTTCAACAAAACAGCAAACCAGAATGCTCCTTGAAGAAGCTGGCTCTGAAACATGACAGATTTATTATTTCTAGCTTCTTTCAAAACTATGTGATTACAACAAAGTGAATCATAATTTACCTCCTCTGAAATCTTTGTTATTCGGGATATAGAGACCATTAAAACACCCAGTAAAAATCCGTTGTATTGAAAATGAATATGATCAACAATTAATAATCCAACATTGCACAAAGCCAAAAGTATCAAAGTTGCATATCCTTGCTCTGACCAGTAAAAGGTTTGACTGATTCTGAATCATTGGAAATACATTACTCAACTACAAACTCAATGAAATCCATTATACTGAACACAAATAAAAAGAAAAATTATAGGTTTTTTCTCACTCTTTTATGCCATATGCATATATCGAATCAGCAAATATAACTGTTGATCGTTGGAATATCTTTGTCCCAAAAGAAACATATTCTAGATTGTTTACATCTAGCATCTTGGGATCGATGAATTGAGCAAAGTAGCTAAGAAAATATTCGAACCAAGCAAAAAAAGGTGGATAATCAAGAGTCCATTGCGACTTGGCATTGATATACCATTCATTAACTGGTAAGCTGTAAGTTGTTGCAAGCCAATTACGATGCACTTCAAAGTCGGTTGAGTGGCTGAAATAATATCCAAATATAAAAAACATGTGATGCAATGAAAAGTATTCTTAAAAGAAATTTATTTGTTAGAAAAAAAAAAAATGGTACGATGACTTACTAGGTAGGAAATAGCAGAACTTTAACACATGTCGTCAAAATACAGACCATCCAAAACAGCTGATTTGATTTACCAGATGGTTTATCTTTCAGGTTTTTATTTGACAGCCCAATATTTTTGGTGAACTCACTTGCTGAGTTATTCGAGGACATTTTAAAATACTGGGAATAGCCAACCGGTGGTTCCAACTTTCATAATAATGGGAATTTGAAGTTTAAATTCCAAGCTGTGCACTGCAAGGAAGATCATTTAAAGGGTTAAAAGCACTGATTCACAGTCAGTGTCACTGGTCGTTATAAAGTCAAAGCACTGATAAAAAACAAGTGGTGACATCTCTCAACAAACAACCCCGCAATAGCTGAAATTTAGTTATAATCTAGCCACTATTCCGGGACGTAGAGCCCTCTGGTAGCGTCACAATTTACGATTTATCTGCATGACATCAATTACGGATGATAAAACTGAACATTACAGACAAATCTGAAAATTAGTTTTTTCATCCGATGTGTGAATTGATTATAAATTCAGTCAGGTGTATATGACTTTTCGTTTGTATAAAGGTGTCATTCAATTTAGTGAAATCTGATATAACCCGGAAGAGTCACCGTAAAAAACGATCAACTTGTGTTTCAAAAACTCAATTCTATTGTGAATATGGTGCGGTGACTTTAACCTATAGACTCCACAATAAAAAGACGAGGTGCCGCCGAAATCTGAGACAAAATGCATTCTCCTCAGACTTGGATATGTGTGTTATTCATGATCATTCTATCAGCAGTTGGGGTCAGTAGACAAGTCTAACTCAACATTCTTTCTTGGTGTTGCTTTAAGATTTGTTAGATAAAACAGTATTTAATTTTTCAGAGTGAATTGGATTATGATGGATGGCTTCGACTTAGATTATGGCATGCCTTGAACAAGGATCCAGTCCCAAATTTCACTGAAAGAGGTAACATAACTGTAACCAGCGTTCGCAGCAGTGCTTCTGCTGTAGCACAAATGGGTCTCCAGCCAAATGAAATTAAGGCCCTTCAGAAATTAGCAGAGGATGATAAAGAATACAGGTTGAAAGCTTCAGTACGTGGTTCATCAGGTCTGGAAACAACATTCCTGACCTCAGTTCCAGCGGTAATATCCTTGAACAAAATTTGAGTCCTGTTTATCTTGTTACGTAATGCTGCATAAATTTGTTTTGGAAATATGTGTACAAATATTCATAGCAGTACAGATTATCAGTGGTATTTTAATTGAGCAAGACATTCCACAGTTTTAACACAGAGTGTTATTTTCTCAATATTTTGAAGTCATAACAAATCATCTGTGTATTAAACAATAACGTAGGAACTAATGACAAAGAAAATTTCCTTTTCCACATATGCATTAATTAGTTTTTTGGTCAATTTTCTAATTCCAGTGTCTCCTATTAGGGGCTGAACTTGAAGACTTCTTAACTATCTGGCTCGATGGAGCAGCAGAGCCAGTGGATGTAAGCCTGTCTTCATATGGTCCTTGCTCTCGAGAAGCTCCACCCACCCAAATGTGGACTACAGGAATTCAAGTGAGGTATCCAGAGGCTGGACCAGTCCCAGATACAGCAACGTTTATCCAGAAACTAGAGCGAGAAAAGGAAGCCAGGGAGAGAGGCGACACAAAAGACAATCGTTCTTTTTTGGCGAAATACGTAAGCACAATTTATCAAGGCTTTTTTAAAACGAAACCCGCTCACTCTACACTACTATTTTGCCAATTTCAACGCAAAAGATCTAAAAATTTATATCTAATATTAAAACTGGACCTGAAAATGAATCGCTGTGTTTACCAGTTAAACAGTAAGTCACGATAATATGAAACAGCCTTGAAAATGTTTACGAGACTTCATAAACTATATATTAGCCTACTGGCCCTGACACAAATCGCGTTATAATGCAGTTTATTTATTGGAAGCACCAAGTACACATCAATATGCGGTAAGTTACATGTTTTTTATTTGAATTTCAGTGGATGTACATAGTACCTGCAGTTATATTCGTCCTACTATCTTCAGCGACAAACCCCGAGGCTGGTGGCGGCGGTGGTGGTGGAGGAGGTGGTGCTCAGAGATAACTAGCGCCTCTCACATCCGATTGTACAAGATATTGAATATATATAGCTATTTATTCCCTCTATGTATCATCGTGTTATTATGTTTACGATTTTCGTCTCAAATTTGCCTGCACGTCACGACGTCCAGGTCGAAGTACATGCCGATTCAATAAATGAATAATTAATACTACATCCATCAAAATGAATTATTCATTCTTACATTCCCCGACAATCCTGCACAGTTATTCCTCAGCTCATTCCAACAAAGAAATTATACCAGGGTATGCGTTTTTCGCGGAAGATTCCTCTACCAATAAAATGCAATTAATCCTCTGCTCAGCATCAATGAAAAATACGTATAAAACATTTGATCATAGGGCAATAGACAAGACAACTAATTTTGCTGTCTACGCGTAAAACTTGCTTATCGAGTAATTCTCTTTGTCTTGATAGCAAGGGGTATCATAAAACTCAAGCGTATCAAATTGCTATTTTTCATATTTGCGCAATCATGCCGACGAAAACAATTAGTCGATCAAGCGTTATTTCAACCAAAACTAACCAGAATATTATAATTCGGCATTTCTACATGTAAAACAACAAAGATACACGTGGGAGGTTGTGCAGGTGTATTTATAATTCAAGTATAGTGATCAATAAATGGCCGCGCAGCCTACAGGTAAAGAACCACGTATTGCTTGGGGGGTAGCGCATGTTGTATGAAACGTATACTTGTAGTCAGGGCAGTTTTAAAATGGCAGCGTTTTCCCTGCAGCTAGAACGAAAGGTAGAAACGGCTTTGGTGACAAGTGGAAAATTTGATGGATCTCACGCATGCCTCGTGGCAGCCACTTCCGGAGGCAGCGTTTTGGTCCACAGTCCGCATCGCCGAGCACCCCCAGATCCCATCGACGGTTCCGCATCCGGAAGACTTGCCTGGACCGGCGAACTCGCAGAATTAAGAATCGGCAAACAGGTCAGCAGCTTATAAGCGAAAATAAACGGGTGGTCAAAATACAGCAATTGTAATGGATTTAAAGGTCACTGCTTTGTATACCGGACGGTTGGGCGAAGACGAAAGGGATGTTCTTATGGTCGGTACCTCGACTCACCTCCTGGCATACAATGTCGAGGATAATGCAGATGTATTTTATAAAGAGGTGGGTTCGTTTTATGCGATTAAAATAGTCACGGAATGTTCGATATAATTTTAACGAATTCAAGACTTGCGAATAGCAATATTTTTTTTAACTATATCGTACATCTGCATAGATGTCTGACGGAGTATACTCCATCGCTGTTGGGAAACTCGGGTGGTTAACGGAACAAAGAGTGGTCGTTATAGGGGGTAACTGTTCCGTAACAGTTTTGGATTCTTCGGGCGTTGAGGTCTTTTGGACGGTAACTGGCGACATCGTCGTGTCCCTCGCAATCTTTGACTTTGACGGCGATGGATCGAATGAGGCGAGTTTTGAAACGATGATGATTTTTTTTTCGAAAAGAGAATAATCCGAATTCCAATATCGGTGCAGCTGGTCTTAGGGACCGCGGATTTCGAAGTTCGTGCTTTGAAGGGTGACTCGGTTGCTTGGGAAGTAAAGGAAACTGCGCCAGTAACTGATCTGATTTATCTCGCTGGTCGCCAATTTGGATATGCCGTAGGAAATGGAACCGTTGGTGTGTACGAGATAGGACAGCGTCTTTGGCGCGTCAAGGTTTGCAGAAACACCTAGGATAAAGTTGAATGGCATTCTGTACACTATATCAAAAAACGCACCCTTACATTTCAACTGATCCTCACAGTCGAAATACAGGGTCGTGGCAATTCGAGGCTACGACATCAACGGGGATGGCAACGAGGAATTGATTACGGGATGGAGCAGCGGAAAAGTTGACGCAAGAATTCCTGCAACTGGAGAAGTAGTCTTCCGCGTTCAGATGAACTCTTCTGTAGCCGGAATAGTACGTGCAGATTATCGGTGCACCGGAAGACCCGATTTGGTAGCGATTTCAACGGCTGGAGAAGGTGTGTCAAAATATCCAGCACTTTCTTCTCGTCACGTTACATATCAACGAATAATTTTTTACTCATAGTCCGAGGGTACGGAGCGGGTGCTATGCCGGAAGCATCAGAGCCAGGGGACAAGGTACGCGAGTTGTTGGCGAAAAAACAGGCGTTGGTATCAGAGCTGAGGCACAGAGCTGCGAATCCTAGTCATTTTGGTTCGAGGCTTGCAGTTAGTATTTCCTGTAGCGACGGAGCTGCAAGATTGGCTCTAGCTGCAGCTCCAGGGCTATTCGTTCATTGCGCTATCGTATTTGCGGAAGGTGTTTTCGACGGCGAAACCCTCGTTACTCGTCCTAGTCGCCCCAGCGGTCAAATTGATATTGAACTTCGACCACCAAAAGACGTGTCGGTCGATGTTCATGTTAAAGTTTGCGTTGGCCCCATGGGTGCCGATCTTCTTCAGGTATAAAAGAACGACGTGCACTATCTCACCTTGTGATCCACGAATTCGTTAACAATTTTGTCATTAAAAAAATTATTTCAAGGTTTACGAATTGACCCGTCAGCTGCCTCGCTTTTGCATGTATGAACGAATTGAGCATATTGAGGAGTTCCAGGGCGTTGATATTCCGCAAGATTGCGGAGTAACAGTTGAAGTGGCCGAACGGCCGCAACGTGTGGCGATTTGGTTGAGTAGGAATTTAATACTGCCAGAAGATACAGAGATAGAAGTCCCAGAAAATGGACCAGGAACGGGTTCTCTTAGCGTCTATCTCCGGGGGTTGAGAGACAAAAAAATTCACTTATTCGAAGCTTCTGCGACCGGTAAAGTTAGTCTTCGTACGGAAGACCCGAATTTTGCTGGAGAGGTGATCCATTCGCTAGCCGCATATTTAGGGCTCGGTGAACTTACTGCGGAATCGAATTTTCCCGCGGAAGAAAAGCGGATGACCGAAGCATTGGAGCGACTGGAAGGTGAAAATTTATCCTTTTTCAATCCCCTGATCCGTGTATAACTTGCTTGTTCATTTAACAGGTCTCCGCGAGACAGAAAGTCGGTTGAGGGCAGGCGAAGCACGGGGCGCCGCGCTTTTACGGAATTTTCTAGTGCGGACAGAAGATGCGAGAATTCTGGGCGATGCGGCAAGCGCTAAAACAAGACTGTCGCAGTTGAGGTCAGTGAACAGTGACTTGATAAGGGAGCACGAAATCGGGGCCAACAGCTACGCCGACTTGGTTCGCACCCTGCGAGACCTAAACGCCGCAATTCAGCGGGTGGCACGTCTTCGCGGTGGGTATAAAAAAACGAAACTCATCCTCCCTCATATGGTGCAGATGAATCAATGAAAATGAAATTTTCTGCAGTTGGAAAGGCGGCAGCAAATGCAGTGGCAAAATGCAGAATGGCCATTCGCGACGGTGACCCAAGGGCGTTGGTCCTCGCTGCAAGACAGGGTTGAATTACGCTGATGATGATGATTATTTTTTAGTCCATTATGAGCATTTTTCCTCCTATTATTCCCCGTATAACACCTCCTTATATAATACTCACGTATACATTTATATTTCCCTGTGTACATAGATAATATAAATCTGCATACCGCATTCCAAGAGATAATTGTTACAGATGTCGATTTTTTTTTCACTTCATGATCCTGCATCTGCAGGAGTTTCCTTACTCCTTCTATAGATGTATAACAACAATTTGAGACTCTACAGCATCGGTTCATCTGCAGTTAAACGAACTCTTTTATCAACTCGTTTATTGGCTGGGCAGTATTCTGCGTATTCTTCCCAAGTACATCCAGGTCCGGCACAACACTCCTGAGTAATAGATGCTACAGCGGCAGGACTTCTTCTTCTAAGATCTCTCCTGTATCTCAACATCTCTTTGGCTCGCCATCCAGATACCCAAGGTGGCGGTGGTGGCTTCGAAAAATTCACCGATCGGCGACTCACTCCATAGATATCCTTCTCACATGCCCAGTAAAGATGCCGAAGAAGCGTTTCTCTGCACCTCGCGTGCGTTTCACGATGCCAGGCGTTTTCCCAATCTGCTCTAGATCTGAAGAAAATAAAAAAAAGTGCTCGTATTATTCCGGTATACGGAAGATTGAGGGGACAAGAAAATGAATATTAATAATTGATTTGTACCAATATATTCTCACCTCTCCTTGAAGACGCGTTCAAGATTGACGAGATGATCCGTCGCCCCTATTGCACCAAGGGCTTCTAAAGCCAAACAGCCAAAAGCTAAGGTGGATGCTCGCATCTTGCAGGGGCGACGTTGAAGGGTCTGTCGATTGGTGTTGTGTCGGTTCTTATACCATCGATGCCGGATGCTATATACAGGTGGGTAGAGTGAGCTGGGTAGTTTAACGGAATAAAAGGACAGGCGGGGATTGCGTTCCTCGCAAATTGGCAACACTCTATATATACCATCGCAGCTGGTATCACAAACGGTCAGCAAACATCAAGATACGAATTGCGGTTCCGATTGAGGCGGTAAATCGTTGCTCGGGCCTCGTAGGAGGCCCAGGGGAGGAAAGCTTCCCTCAGAGGGTACCAGTTCGAGACGTTATTGCGTTCTATTGCGGTCACCTATCCCTTTACTTCAGTGGTCGGAAAATGTATTACGTATGTGTCTATCTATACATACAATGTATCCGTAAACGTAATTCGATATGCATCTACGAATACGTATACGTGACTATCATTTTATACACGGTGCAAAAAAGAGGTGATCTTATCAAATTTTATAACAATCTCTGATCCCTGGGGCCCAAATACAACAATAATTACAACAATAGTCTACGATGTGTGTTCGTCTACGTGAACGTTGAACAGGGTAATGTTTGTATAGGTATAATATTACACGTCACGCTACGCTGATAAGTTTCCCACGGTTAATCACCATCGATATAGAATATTGTATACTATGTTCTATATCGTCGTCGTTGCAAGAATTTGAAGAAAGTAAAGAAAAAATAATTATTTTCTCTTTCAAATATTCAGCAATATATATACTATTTTTGTTTACTGTAGAGATATATATAATTTATATAATTCGAGTCATAAACGTGAAATGCGGTGATTTGCTGAAAATAACTTTCCTAGAATAATTATTTTACTCAAACTCGTTTATTTAGGGCGGCGCACCTCGTGCGGATATACTCAATCTTCTTCCGGTTTGAGGTAATGGCGGTCTTCTCAAAGCATTTATAGATCCATCCGTGGATGCTCTAACTCTGAATGGATTTACCTGAAGAGAACCACCAGCAGCAGCTTCTGCGACGAGCCTCGCAACGTCGGAGAACATGACAGTGACCTGAGTGTAATTTATACGAATCGGAAGAACTGTAGTTTGAACCGCGCGATTTTATTTTTGAAGGATTGTTAAAGATGATTTTTTTTACCTGATCTACTGATTCTCTGGTAGATATTTCATAAAATCCATGAGCTTTAATATCATCTGCTCGACGACGTCCTTCCCAAGCTGACACCATTCGCTCACCTGGAGACGCGGCTAAGTCGGCTTTATTTCCAATTAAAACCACCACAGGTGGGACTCTCCGCCCCCGTCTCGCGTGAGTCACTAAAAACCTGACTCAGATATCGATGAATAATCGATATGATCGATGGCTATTCGAAAAATTGTAATAAAGCAAACTGGAGTCATGACTTACCTGAGTCGTGATGTCTCATCAAAACTAACCCTGTCAGTGACTGAATAAACGATCAGAATTGCGTCCGCCCAACGAAGTTTTGGCTCGGTAGGAGCGGGCGGATAACCAGGAGGATCAGCGATTTCCCAATGTCCTGTTGCGGGATCTGTGACCTTGTATATCCTCTCCGTTGTGCAATCGTATTCGCCGATAAATCTCCGAGTAGCAAATCTCACGGCCAAGGCTACGATAAACGAAAAAAAAAATTGAAAATACACACAAATTCGATCGAATTCATCTTACCAGTCTTTCCCACGCCGGGTTGCCCGAGAAGAACTACTCGGATGGCTTTATTAGCAATCTCCCTAATTCCCGAGAATCCCAAACTCCAGGTAATCGGGGGTGTCATATTTTGTTCTTCTTACCCTACCGATGAACGATATTCAATTTGCAAAGTTCTTTCAATGAGTCAAACCAGTTGATTGCAATGTTTCGCGCTCTATTACGTCCACCACGTTTAATCACGGATGTTATTCCTCCAGAAAATAACCGATAACAGTGCGTACCGAAACACCAACCCCGTTATGCGGTACCATACTGCGGTTTATACCTCTTGTCAGGTATAAATAGGCTTTTACAGTACAGGTTGTGTATATTAAGATACCAATGGCGTTCACGCGTGCTATGGAATCTATATAGTTATGTACTACACATATGTAGTACACAAACGCGCGAATAGCGAATAGCTAATAGGGAATAGCGCCGGTATAGAAATTAATGGCGCTATTAATTATTATTGTCAGGTTGAATGCGCTCTAAGAAGAGGTAAACAAATTCTCATAAACAGAGTATATGGTCCACTAATGGACGTTATCTACATAAGTTCATCGCCTTTAATTTATGCGTGTTACGGCACCGGAGAGACTAATTCGCAATGAAGGGATGTAAACAACTAACATGCACATACTTTCATATAAAGTAGATAATTCAATTAAGATTCAATAATAATATACTGGAAAATTTAGCGACTAATTGATCTGAATACATGCACAGAGTTGATCTTGTAGATAAACAAAATGATTCACGGAATAAATTCTATAATTCGAAAGAGAAAGAAAAAAACCTTAAACAATTCTTATCACGTCTTTAAAAAATGGTGTCAAAAAAATTCTATATATTGTTATTCTGGGTCGCTATACAGATTAATCAACTTGTTTTCAACAATATATGTCTTTGAACTTGTTGTTCGCGAAGAAGAATGTTCCAGGTGATCGGCTGCCAATAATAATAATAACCACAATAATAATAATTCAAATTTCGAGTGGCACGTACATACTTTTATGTGTGTACATGGATATATATAGATATATATATTTTCTTTTTCACATAAGTACAATGCGGACTGGAGGCGTTGTTGACGTCTGGACGGTGTGAGAAGTTTTCGTATTTAAAATTCTCGATCGATGATCGCGATTGGGAGTGTTATATTTATAACAATATATATTTGTATGCAGTACTACTGTGTATTACATGAAAATATATCATGTGGTAGGAGAGACGTTGGGATTCTCTTTTACTTCCCTTCCTTCTCTTCTGTCCTCTCATTGAGCCCCCCGCGAGGTTATCGCGAGAGACAACTAAGAGGGCGAGAACCAGGACAACAAAACGTAACGGACAGAGTCCGTCAGCTTGTTATCCAACGATGATTGTTTGTCTACAATGTGTATCGTGTATATGTATGTAATGGATAATATATTCGGCATAAACGAATAAAAACAAGTCACATAACAATAATAAGAATAATACAGGAACAGATTTTTACCTTTGGCACACTTATACATATGGTGTTGCCGCATGTGCTAGCATGATGAAAAAAAGATTTATGAGGTTATTAGATTATCTGCTAGTTGTTGCAGATGGGGAATAACTTTTTTTTAAGATCATAGATCAAGTTATTCGTTACTATATATTATAATAATTATGATCTGTAATCAGCTGTAGGCTATTTATATACATATAAAATCTGTTGACTAGCAGTACAGTTAGCTAGATTCCTCGATATTTTTGGGTATAACGTGCATCGCGTGGCACTATGGCGATTGTCGGTTCCAAGTTGTTTCCAGACCATCGCATCATCGCCAGGCTGTTATACTACCCAGCGAAAGCTAGATAAGATAACGCGCGTGTATAGTCGCGCGAAGGACAGCCTGCAGATCTGAAAGAAAAAAGAAAAATAAAAAAAAACAAAAAAAAGTAAAATATAAATAACTAAATAAATGCCGTTTGGTAATTATATTTCTGTTTTCGTGTTTACGTGTTTTCGATATTTAGCGGAAAACTTCATCTCACCTCGACCCGGCGGCGCTACGCTCTGGAGCATATATTTAAACATTAAACTTCTTCTCGAGTTTAGTTAATACTCTCAACATTTATCCGTACTATACCTATATGGAACACGCGTGATCCTGATGATCACCTCTCATCGGCTGTACAATTATACGTAGTATAGGATAAGCGACATTCATGTAATATTAATTTATAAGAGGATTTTCCTCATCGATCGTATTATTGATCATATAAAGAAGATATTGTTATTGTAGAAACGTTGCTAATCTCTTATTTCTTATCGTTCCGCGAAATTCGCATTCACGACCCACGCCCTGTGATGAAAGAGCGAATGGTGCAGTTAAAAAATGAATAATACGAGAAAAAAAGAAAAACAATTTAATTCTACGAATAACAAGAAAACTAGACAGAGGACAGAGGGCAGAGTGCAGATCTACGTTAGGGGTATCGTCTACATCAGATCGGCGATCTGACAACTTTTAGATAAATCGAAGAGGAAATGGGATAACAAGAATATCGAGGCTCTGGTGGTACTCCTGTAACAGCAACCAGCAGCAACACGTACGGCCGCAGGCGTGGGGCGCGTTGCCCCCGGCAAAACAACGACCCGCCACAAGTATAAAAGTATATAAAGTCTGTATAACAGTGGTGTTATAGATTCACTTATGTATACGCGTGCAACGTCTATATTTAGAACATGAGATGTCGGATACTAGACGCAGGGGTCAACAGCAGCGGCGCCTTCTTCTTTTTATTTTTTTCGCCCTCGCTTAATGCGTTTGCCTTTGACTTCGATTGCTGTAACATTAGTTTTCCTTTTTCCTTCTCGTTTCACCCTGCAGCACTACCGTTTTAATGTCCCGTCCTCAAAACCCTGCAACGATATAACGTACCGTATGTAAAGAGTCAAGAAACTATTTGCGCTTATAGCGCGAAGCGTGAAATTTGAAACGTGAAATGTGAAGGTCGAAGAAAATGAGGCACGGCAAGAGGCGAAGGAGGTAGAAAACCATCGTTCGAAGACCCGATTATAACGCACTCGATATGACGAACAGGTGAGCGACCCTCCAGTCAGTCGGTCGACGGAAATCCGATACCTGGAGCCGCGCAGCCGGGGGAAAAGACGAAGAACGGAATCGCTTCGGCTTCGCGTGTTCATCACCCCTGCACGATCTTGGGATGTAACCCCGTTCGAGCAAATTCTTATTCGCGACTCTTTTTTTCCTCGTCTTCTTCGTTTCTTCCTCATGCAGATCTTGTCTACTAACAACTGAAGCTCGTGATTTCCGAGGACCATATATTTTCATTATAAACAGCAGCTGCCTTCGATGAACCCGAGTGATCGGGTTAGCCGGGGATGGCGACGACCTTATAGTGTTGCCTGTAGCTATTCGATGCAAGTAGAGTGAGGGAACCCCGTGCCGGCGGGGCGTAGGGGGATCAAGTTTCTTATCGCTACTCGGCGACGACTCGGCGACTCAACGGCGGGTAATAGTTGGTAGCGTCGGTGGTGGCGGCGATGAGAAGAGAAAAAAAAAACTAAAAAAAAAAAATAAAACTAACACGTATAGTCGATCATATGCGGTACACGTTTTTCCCGAAGAGTCAGTCGCCTTCGACTATCCTGAAGAACAGCTGATTACGATCGACGACCCGACCATGCGTACCTGTCAGTGGCAACGGAAGCCGCGGTACCATCAACATTAAACTTATACACCCCTTGTCATCGTTCGTTCAAAACCTGGTAGAATTTTTTCATTGTTCAAAAAGAAAAAAAAAAAAGAGAAGAAAAAACTGATGCGGGAACTAACTTATATTACCGGCGTTGTTAAGGACGCGTTGAACGTGTAGAAGGTGGTGTCTGATTTCCGAATATCTCAAAGTTAATATAGTCTCTTTCACCAGGGTCATTCACGGGCCCGGTAATAAGAAACTGAAAAATGTAAAGGAGGGAGAAATGAAGTCAGGAACGAACGGTTATTACGAACAATAATAAATACTATAATACACACTTCGCCCAGCAATCGGTTGGCCACTCTCTAATAGTCGTTGACATCGCGTAACGGGAGAAGTATACATATACACAATCAACATGTGTATCGTTAACTAACTATCGATTCGTTTCCCGGTGACCCTCACGGCAACTCGCGG
Source organism: Athalia cordata (assembly GCA_963932425.1). NCBI lineage: Eukaryota > Metazoa > Arthropoda > Insecta > Hymenoptera > Athaliidae > Athalia > Athalia cordata. The sequence continues at coordinate 19,775,945 of OZ010628.1, read as the reverse complement.
TTACCGACCCAACCATCACACGTATAGGTGATGGAGAACAATAACAAAGATATACCTAACGAGCAGACTTTGAATCGTTGCAGTTGTTATACGTAATTAAAATGAAAACGCGCGTGATCGGGACGTATAGGAAGCTGCGGTAGATCGAAGAGCTTTTAGTCGCGCGTATAAAGTAGACCACCGTCGCATCTTAAACCCGGTAGTATTATAAGCTGTAAGCTAAAGTTACTGTTCCCGTCGTTGTTGCTTCTGGTGCTTATAATTCTACTATATTACCACCGATATAACGCTGACACTGTACGCGCCAATCACATAATCGCGATCCATTTATCGCCAATGCGTTATTACGCGGCTCCCACACGCGTAGCAAGATTTTCCCCACCACCGAAGAACGTTAACTTGACCGGAGAGCGGGCGGTTAAGCAAAGCGCAGAGGAAGAACCGAGAGGGTCTTCGAGGCGACTTGGAGTCGCGGTGATCCCGGTGCTGGAGGCGGTTAAGAAGTTGGAGTGTCGCGAGTGACGATAATATTTGTCCTAAAAACAATTACGTACCTCGCTATACAGTGACAAACACGGAAAATATTATTTGTAAAAAGGAAAAGAAAAATAGAAAGAAAAAGAAACAAAAAAAAAAATAAGTAACTTTGAGTAACGGATCGTTATAATATACAATACATACATTAAAATTCTTGTGCGTGTTCCTTCGTGTACTCGTTATTGTTTTCGAGAACCCTCCTTCGCCGCAGGGGGTGTTGGCCAGCAACGTATACAGAGGACTAAATCATCCCCTCCATTGACTGCTAGTTGAGCTATAAAAAGCCTTTGACGTTTCTGATATCCCTGAGGACGACGATGACACCCACAGGAAGAAGAAGCCATACGGCTTGCACGGCCCTAGTAGCGACTATTGTAATTCTTCAGGTGATACTCATGCAGAGTAAAAAGATCGAAGCCATGCCCTACCATCAAAGGACATTGAGACTCTGCTCTAGGAGTCTCAGCGACGCGTTGTTCCTCGTTTGTAAAGATCGAGGATTTAACGAACCGTTTTCATATTCCGGTGAAGTAAATGACGAGGAAGAAAGACGACCTGCGTCTACGACAGGACCTAGAAGAGGACTTGTTCAGGAATGCTGTCATCGGTCGTGTAGCATTGAACATCTCGAGAGGTACTGCAAACCATTGCCACAACCTACTCAAAGGGACGATACTGCAACGCGAGGAAACGCAATTGGGTAGGTGTTCTTTTCCGTGTTAACAATTATAATTATTTGGTGAATATGATATACAACTAGAGTGAATCATAACATGACTTTTGCGAATGAAAACCATTTTCCATCCATCATTTCATGTCGTGTAAGATACAAATTCATTGTATGCGGTATGCGGACTTGGTTACGATAATGTTTCAGATCAAAGTCAGCTGCAATTGACAAAGATAACGATAAGGCATATAAAATAGTCAGTCTACCTTATTCTTCGGTCAGGGAATTGCAGGTCACAAGTGACTCGAATATCACCGCTGTTAAACCTGAACATCGAACTGTTAGGGCGCCAAGAACTAAAAGACGAAAAAAAGGTCGCCGACGGAAATACGCGACGGTCTGTCAATGCCGAAGACCTAAACGGCGGCAAAAACGACTTCGAAAGACTTGGCGGAAGGTGCTTTAACAAACCATTCCAAAACCGCACTAACAACACCCGCAACCAATATTTCCGTGTTACGTTTTTCACCCAAAGTATAGCACTGTATTGCACCTGATGGTCACGAACATCTGCAACATCGTTAATTTTAATTTTAGTCTGACCAGGAAAGAGAGATTATCATTTTTGGCACGATTTTTTTACCAACATAATAGAGCACTAGATTTTTTGAATGCATTTTGTAACAATCTCGCACATCCGATCCTCGCATGATTACCTATAAAGTTGTTTGTTCACGAATCAATTTATTAATGATATTCATACGTTTGTTTCAGGTATCAAGAGAAACGGTGATTCCAAAAGTGCCAGCCTTTCAAGTCGGCACAACGTCCCCCGAACCGATCGACTCGATCGTCATTTTCCCGTTCAAATCCGAGCTTAGCCTCGAGCATGTTGATGGCGCAATGCAGGGCCAGGAAAAGGACCTTCGCCGACCTTCACGATGACCTTGTACGTTTACAGAGGACGTAGCGTACAAAAGTATGCGGTGGCAGAAACGTGATGTGCGAAATAGCCCGCTGGTTATTTAAACGGTCCGGATTTGAGGAATGGTGCAGTTCGTAAAGGAAGAAATATCCTTTGAGTGTGTCTGAATACTGCACATTATGCCATATACCTATATGATGCAGTGAACGGCGTGTGTATAAGCCATAAAATAAGTTTAATATATTCTAAAAGACATCGCGCGCGATATAATGTGCAGCTAAAGTACAACTGCAGCCCCCCAATTTAATTCTAATCAACTGATGATCTCATTAAATTATTTTACCTAGGCTAATTAATTATAACGTAATTATAATAGTTATACAATTAATTGTATACCAAATAATTGTAATAATTTTAATGGAGTAATTTCAATTTACCAATATTATTTCTATATGATGCATCTATAAACAGCTAGTACCTATATTATTATATACAATTTAAAGACGTATTCTTAAGAAATAATTCATATACAATTGGTACAGGAGCCCGACTATGCACGCATCATTATTATAATGTACGCAAAACGTATACCTACCTTTTATACTTTAATATAATATGCCTGAATTGTACAAGTACTATATTATTAAGTCGGACCCCCGAACGCTGATCAAAATTCTTGATAAAACAAACTTTTGCCAATAATAAATCTCTGTGTTTATACGTAACATTCGATTTTTATATACTTGGATACCCCGCGCAATAAATTGATTAATTGAAATTATAAGGAGTTTAGCCAGTTTCGATCATTGATTAACCATATAGAGGAACATACAAGGGCGAGTCTTCCAGTTCAAGGACATGCAATGACGTTCGCAGCATCGTTACATTCATCGTGGCGATTTTCACTGCAACATTTTGCGGCAAATGCGTTTATCATACGCATTGTCTGACTCTTGTTCTTCGCAGCCCTCGAGAGACGTTGACTCAACGCCAGAAACAAATCCTCCTCCTCATTTTGGGTCAACGTTAAGCCGAGGTCATGTCCCGAATTCTGCAAATATAACGGACAATTAATTCAAGGTGACCGATCTATTGTTATCCATATAATAATTTACTAACCAGACTGGCAAAGCCGAAGCGTGGATCACCGATTTCTAAATCCCTTGATCGTTGATGTTCACTCTCCGAATCTGCACCGATGGGAATCTCGCGTTTCTTTCTCGTACCTGCAGGATCGGAACAGAACTTCAAAGCCATATCTCGCACCTTCATTTTGCAGTTATAAATATCAATGGCCGTTACATTCGGGTGATCAAAACCGATGAAGAGGATTATAACACCAATCGCGAAAACTCGAGCAACCGATCGCGGTAAACTAGCACCGTTAATGAGCATCGCGATCGCGTTTCTTCTACTGTGCTGAGTTTAAAACTGAACAATTCCATCAACGTTCACCTGCATTTATCCTCAACACCTTATCGAGGACGTGAGGATATCAAGAGACATATAACCGCCGCGGTTTTTCGCAGTGACGATTCATTCGACTTCGAGATTAAAACACGTGCGGAGGTTTCACGGATTCATAGAAAAACCTTGGCACTTTCTTCGTTCGCATTTTTAACAAATCTATTCTGCAGTTGGCCTATTTCGAAGTCGTTCTATTCACACATGTTTCATATCATTTCAATTTTAGCATTCATTACATACCGCAGCTCATAAAATCATTGTAAGAATGGATCGTCATATAAAACCGATGCTACTACGTAGTTTAATGTGGATTACATCTGGAGTTATTTACATGAGTGTACAGATATAAGATTTGAAAAAACTTTCATTAATTGGTTATGAAATTGGAATTAATTGCTGTAGATCAAATGTATACTTCAGGGTGAGATATTTAATTGATCTATCGATTCATAATTTACTCATACACTACAGAAATTATTGTTATTATTATTGGGCGCAATAATCCGTGAAAAGTTATAAACAAATCACATAACATGTAAGCGCGTGCAGTGCGAGTGTCTATATATAAATAACAGTTATATTAAAACGCTGTACAGCTGTATGAGAATTCAAAAGCAATGCAAAGAATGAAAACAATAATGATGCAATTTTTCTGTTGCACGTTCGCCGCAACGAGGTGTTCTTTTTTTTTTCTCTATGTAATAAAGTTGAAGAATGCCCCAGTTTAGAAGCACAGATGTATAAATTAAAGAGGGGGAGAGGGGTTGATGATACTAAATATTAACTAATCATACGTGTTCTTGTATAAAAACAATTTTAAACAACTCGTTCAGAATATGTGAATACAAATGTAATAAAGAATGTTAAGAGATATACAATATGTGTATGTACTACTGAGCAGTTTGATACGTAAGTATTACGTCTTTCATCTCGTACAATATATAAATATACGTATTTGACGAATATTAATGTTGGATGAGCAATGTTAATCCAACATCTACGTGGTGTTTAATTTACTTATTTACAACTTTGAAGATGTAATAAATTTTTCTCAATCATTTTGGTGTCACCTAAAAACTTTTATGATAAGCTAGATCGTTGTTTTTTTCCCCATTTTTTTTTTTCTTTACTTTTCATTGAGAGGAAGAATAAACGTATGTGTATGTTCATATGGATATAAATGAGCCAGAGTCAACGCGAGGGATTTCTGATATAATTATTAATGTATATAAAAACGTGACGTTTATTCGTTATATAATTATGGTATTGTGAAAATACCTCTCTGAATCAGTTGTGAGTTTTGTAAGTTATCGACAATACAAGAGTATGATTATATGTACGTACAATAATTCATGTAATACCTATACATATATTATATACGTGAAAGGGGAAGAGTGTGCGTTTCAGATTTCATTGAGAAGTAGCGTGTAGACGAATATTATGTATTACAGTGTATGTATGCATGTCGTGTATAATATATTATAGTATTTCAATCAGTTTGTTTTTAGATTTTGGAGAAACGTGTGTATAATATAATGTGTGTATATTATATGATTGAAAAAAAAAGGTACAAATTCTTGGTCAATGTCGTCAGGATGTCGTCGACGTTTAAATGACCTTTAACCCTAGCTGCCCCGGTTAGTGCGCGTATTTTGAATCTAATTCGAACGTTCACCAGATAATTACTTTTAACTATATAAATTATCATTTATCAATATACGCTAACCGCCTCCGAGACGTATACTCGTAGTTATTATTATATACTAAATATTATAACCAATGTTTTCTCCGAGTTTGATAAACACCGTATCTGGTATCTCAAATTACAGAGATGATCTCTAGTACGGGGAGAGAATTTTATACAAATATTCTATTACATAAAATTATAAAAATGTATATCAAGGCAGTTAGCTCAGCTGACCTCCTCCACACATCAGACAAAATTATCGCAAGAATTGTACGTGCAGTAATCAGTCATTATGTGTGATCAATAGTCACCGTGAGCGCATGTGAATAACAATTCAACATTCTTGGATCTTACTTATCCATTTTTTAATTCTATATTTAAACTTTTTCGTCGCCGGTGAATCAAACTCTCAGCAGTATGCTAACGGTATTCCCAAAAAATTGAAATAACGGTGGAAGCGTTGGATTTGTAATCTGTGCGGATTTTGTAATCGCGGTTTCGAAGGAAACTATCTGTAGAACTACTATCTGTAGGAAAGGCTCGCTATGTATTACTCTTAAAAAGGCTGTGCGTTACAAAAAATGCAACAAATTGAGGCGGCGATGGCGATATGGTGAGAATTTGTGATTCTTGAGATCCCAGTCATTTCTCTGTACCTCCTTGGTATTGATCTGAGGGGAGATTTCAGGGGCCACAGACGACCCCTAAAAACATACTTGCTGCCCGGCAGTCTTCCGCAAGGACGAGGTGTAGTAAATCGCCAGAGGATGAATGAAACCAAACATGAATTGGCCAGGAGAAGGTGGAGGGGAAAAATTTCGTCCAATCGTACGATAAGTCCTGCGCCATATGATTGTCGTGGCTAAAGTCTGAACTACCGTCTGACACGTATGCTGTCCACCGCAATCTTTTTAGTCGGTTTTAAATGCTGCCCTTTCTTATAAAGATATTTTGCAGTGCTATTTTTTAAGATATTCTAACGTGGTTGGTGTATAGTTTTCATCAATACCGCCTGTATACTCTCAACGAGGACAAGGCAACAATTCGTACGTATGCCAGTTCTCCAGATTGTCAAACTGAAATTAAACATAACCTTTCAAATTGCTGACACTTAACAGCATAGAATTAAGAATGATGAAATAAATCAGAATTACATCAATACTTTAGTAGTGCCATTGTGTGGTAGCTGCTTCATGCCTCACAAGTTGAATTATTTCTCTTTCGATTCGAATCTGGATACCTCCGAGAGCAAACCAACATTTAAGCACGTTCTCAACATTGCAGGGCAGAAAAGATGAGTAGCATAGCAGAACAGCCATGCTACACGCTGATAAATGTACCGATAGACTCGGAACCAATAAACGAGCTTCAGTTGAAACTCGACTTGGAGAAGGGTGACACAAAGACAAAAGTGGATGCACTGAAACGTACTATCCATATGATTTTGAGTGGCGAAAGATTACCTGGTCTCCTCATGACAATAATCAGATTTGTTTTACCCTTGCAAGACCACGCCCTTAAAAAATTGCTTCTCATTTTCTGGGAAATAGTACCAAAGACATCTCCTGATGGCAAACTTCTCCAGGAGATGATCTTAGTCTGTGATGCTTACAGAAAAGACTTACAGCATCCTAATGAATTTGTGAGGGGTTCTACACTGAGGTTTGAAAATTGGCTCACTCATTTTTATACCAAGTACCAAATAGGACTCTAGATAATTGATTCTTTTTCTGTGACAAATTTACAGATTCCTCTGCAAACTCAAAGAACCGGAACTACTAGAGCCACTGATGCCAGCAATTATAACATGCCTAGAACACAGACATTCGTATGTTCGACGAAATGCAGTCTTGGCTATATTCACCATCTATCGGAACTTCGAATTCCTCATACCAGATGCTCCTGAATTAATTGCCAAGTATTTGGAGGGAGAGCAAGATATGTCTTGCAGACGAAATGCATTCCTTATGTTACTACATGCAGATCAAAGCAGAGCTTTGGCTTACCTAGCTGCCTGCCTTGACCAGGTTCCAAGCTTTGGAGATATCCTTCAGCTGGTCATTGTTGAGCTAATTTACAAGGTTAGCTCTGTCCAATATCTATTCCTCTTGTTCCATTTGCCACTTGGTTCTGTTTTTTGAATTTCGATTTTCTGAACCAGGTTTGCCACGCAAATCCGTCAGAGAGGGCAAGATTTATTAGATGTATCTACAGTCTGCTGAATTCTCCGAGTGCTGCTGTTCGATACGAAGCCGCTGGTACTTTGGTAACTCTTTCTAGTGCTCCAACGGCCATCAGAGCTGCAGCTGCATCCTACGTTGAGCTGGTTGTTAAGGAGAGTGACAATAACGTGAAGTTGATTGTTCTGGATCGATTGATAGCTATGAAAGACAGTCCCGCCCATGAAAGAGTCCTCCAGGATTTGGTTATGGACGTTCTCAGAGTTCTGGGTGAGTTCTCCTAGAATTTCATAATCTCCATACATTTTTCGAATTTTATTAATGTGAATTTTTTCACGCGTAGGATCACCGGCGTTTGAAGTTAGAACGAAAACTCTGGCCCTGGCCATGGACTTGGTATCAAACCGAACTATTGAGGAAATGGTGCAGCTTCTAAAGAAAGAAGTGATACGAACTGCAGGTGGTGAACATGAAGATGCTGGGAGGTACCGGCGACTGCTGGTGCGAACTCTACACGCCTGTTCCATCAAATTCCCGGACGTGGCTGCTACAGTTATTCCAGTTCTAACTGACTTCCTCTCTGAAAACAATGAGGCTGCAGCCACAGACGTACTTATCTTCGTGCGCGAAGCCATTCAGCGATTTGAGTCCCTCAGGCCCTTGATCATAGAAAAACTACTCGAAGTAATAAGCTAATTGATTATTTTTCATTTCAATACCCACCTGGAAACATCTTGAAACGACAATACTATTGTCATTTTTCTCTCTCAGGTATTTCCTCAAATTCGATCAGTAAAAGTGCACCGAGCCGCGCTCTGGATTCTCGGAGAATACGCTACGTCTAAGGAAGATATCGAGGCAGTGATGAGCCGTATCAGAGGTGCGTTGGGTGAACTCCCTCTAGTTGAGGCAGAAAACAGAAGGGCAGCTGGTGATAAGCCAGCTGAAGACGGGGCAGCAATTTCGCCAACAGCTCCAGCTCAATTGGTCACTTCAGATGGCACATATGCCAGTCAAAGCGCTTTCAGTGCAACTTCCACTGGTAAGTTTGCATCTGAATTCGATTGCGATTTAATATTGTGTTTTCTGGCGCTCAACATATGTGTGGAACTTTTTTTTTTGGCCAGGCAAAAAAGAGGAAAAACGCCCACCTTTGGTTCAATACATGATGGATGGAGATTTCTTCATCGGTGCTTCTCTCGCAACGACCCTGGCCAAGCTGGTACTTCGCTACAAGAGTATTGAAAGTGATCATAAGAAGGGCAACAAAATGCAAGCCGAAGCTATGCTTGTTATGTCCAGCGTTTTACAGTTGGGTCGCTCCGGACTCCCTACGAAGGCAATGACCCATGATGACGCTGAACGTCTTACCGTATGCTTGAGATCTTTAGCCACCCCAACACCAATGATCCAAAAAGTCTTCACAGAAGGCTGCAGAGATGCACTCAGCAGAATGTTTGCCGCCAAAGCTGAAGAGGACTCACAAACCCAAAAGGTATTTAAATTAATGTAGGAGATATGATATAATTCCGTACTTTTTCACTTTCTTTGGTTTGTCATCTGACCTTTTGACACCTCAGGCCAAGGAAAAACCAGGAAATGTCGTTCAAGTGGACGACGCGATTCAATTTCTACAACTAAGTCGTGGTTCGGATCTAACAGGAGGTGCGGGAGACGTCTTTGAGCAGAGTTTGAGCGTAGCAGTGGCTGGCAGACCAGGTAAGGGTATTGGAATGATGATTCTTGTAATACCATAAATTTTCATCAATAATCAATAATTCCAGGTGCTGCAGGGGACACACCAGCGCCAAGTGCTCTGAGCAAAGTAACACAACTCACAGGATTCTCCGATCCTGTCTACGCGGAAGCCTTGGTACACGTCAACCAGTATGATATCGTTCTAGACGTCCTTGTGGTCAACCAGACAGATGACACACTACAAAACTGCACCTTGGAACTCGCGACAATGGGCGACCTTAAGCTCGTTGAAAGGCCACAGCCAATTGTCTTAGCCCCTAGAGATTTTGCGAGCATCAAGGCCAACGTCAAAGTTGCTTCAACAGAAAACGGCATTATATTTGGAAATATTGGTATAACGTCTGATTTTTCTTCAAATTTCAGTTTTACCGGAGTTTTGCATCTCTCGGAGTTGATAAATATTAATTCACGTTCATCATTTCAGTGTACGATGTATCTGGCGCAGGATCGGATAGAAGCGTGGTAGTCCTGAATGACATACACATAGACATAATGGACTATATTGTACCAGCAACATGTACCGATAGCGAATTCCGTTGTATGTGGTCAGAGTTCGAATGGGAGAACAAAGTGTCCGTTAACACAACTCTCTCTGATCTAAGAGAGTATCTTGCCCATTTGCTGAAGTCAACCAACATGCGTTGCCTCACGCCTGAAAAGGTATGATTTGATGGATACATACAGAGCTCATATTTGTGCTAATCACGTACTAACTCTTCAAGATAAAATAATACGAATTTTGTTCCCAGGCTCTTTCTGGCCAGTGTGGATTCATGGCTGCGAATATGTATGCAAAATCGATATTCGGTGAGGATGCGTTGGCAAATCTGTCGATCGAGAAGCCGATGCACAAGCAAGATGCTCCAGTTGTCGGGCATATTCGTATCAGAGCTAAGAGCCAAGGAATGGCACTTTCTTTGGGTGACAAGATAAACTCTACACAGAAAGGGCCTCAAAGTAAACTTGTCCAGGCTGCCTGAGAATCGTTTATTATTAATTATTCATCAGCTACTATTCATCAATAAATAGATTGTCACGTGTTTCGGCGCAGTCGCGAAGAGAAAAAGTGAAAAATAACGCCTAAATATACGAGAAATAAAAATGAAGAATCTATCACAAGTACGAGTAAAAACCCGACGATTTTCATCCCTCCAGACTCAGATAGGCTCGCAGCTTCTCGTGGGTGTCGATAACAATGGCGGTCTCGAACTGCGTTAGGTATTAAATATGAGTTTGTAGCGTTTGTAATACTTGTTAATATTATTATACATAAATAGACATATATATACATACATCATACAACACTGAAAAAAAAACCTTTTTCTTGGAACTCTTGATTTATTCATGTCCGATTCGTTAATTGTCAATGGAACCTACGTAGATACCTACCAACATATTATGACATACATTACTGACGATGAGCAATGTACGAGAAGTATAACAAAATAATAAAGGAGAGATTATGGTATTAAAAACAACCTGGCTATTTTTTTCGACCTATTGTCCTCTGAACTGGCTTAGATTTTCTTGCTTTCTCACCAGCACCGTCTGTCAACTTTCTATACTCTGCACGTATTGAGGCCAGGGCTACCTTACGTTCGAAATACTGGAATGCAAGGAATTGATAATTTGCGTGATCTTTACCATTGATTTCTATAACCACCCTCCACCCCTTCTGGGAGATCGGGAAGGCGGAAATCGCGGTGACCTTGGTGGAGGTTTCATTACCAATCGCCGTTTATCATCCTCAGCTTCTCGTCCCAGATCAGGAGTAACAGGTGTCACGGATACTTCCGGTATCCTTCTCGGATTGCTATCCGAAGAAGACGATGATGTTTGCTGCCGTAAAATCGCTGTCGAATTTGTCTTTTTTTTATCAATTATTCGCGGTGGTGAAGACCTACTCGGCGCTATACGAGCAGGGCTCCTTCTCGCTTTCGTTAATTGCTTTTCCCGCTTCTCATCGACGTAGCCAACTGCTGCTGGTGGTTTCGGCTGATCAGAGAAAAATTGGATCCCTTTTTTAATTTTGCGTACACCGATTGTAATAATTATTCATCGACTCGCTTACATTTGATTCTGGCGTCAGCGTATAGGTATCTTTGTCATCTCCTTCATCGATGTCTTTTAAAACGTGAAGGACGCTGGACGCTGTGGTTTCCGGAAGATGAACCGGACTGACCGGGGGTAGTGGGCTTTTAGCAGCGAGTCTTCGGGCATCCTCCATGGCTCGTTTCAGGCTTCTCTGACTCTGAAGAGACGCGTGACTGTTACTCCTGCCGATCTGCGAGCTTTGAACCGCGCGGCCAACGACCTGAAATTCAGAAAAATTAAAATTTTCACGATTTCATAGAGCATTTCTGATTATCCGATTATAATTGATGAGCATACTTGGCCCCAGCGATGCCCGGCAGATCGCAAAACCGCAAGACGAGCAACGCGTCGCCATCTCGCCGCGCTGTCCTCTCCTTCAGGTGGCTGTTGAAGAGCCAATTCTTCCCGAGCTTCTTCCTCCGCCAGACCAGCCATCGGTCCCAACACCTGGAAATCCCTCATCAACTGTCTCTCCCAAATTCTCATTCTTCGCCCCGGAGTAGCTAATGATAGGAAGTAACAGAGGGAATATTTTTAATTTTATTTATCGTCGTTCTCGCTCATTGTCAGTGCCAGACAATCCGGTATTATACCTATAGCATGTATAAGAAAAACCAAAAAAAAGAACCAAAGCGGTTCTGATCGCATCAGGAAATTGGAGCCCGAGAACAAATTACATCAAGTGTGAATTACCTAGAGCACGGTGTTTCACGCTTATACCAACACTATACGGTGAGCTAAACGATCGAATCAAATTAAGGTAGATGGAATCAGTTCGGATTACAACAACCGCAGGTTTCTCATCGATTCGGGTGCACGTTCGCAGAGTTTCAGACATATCATCAGATTATACTTACTTCTATCCTTCGTATCTACCCCGGATATATCCATGCCATTTCTTCCCAGGATATCGAGAAGTTCGCACCGCCAAGATGAAAGGTCAGATTTCAACTCGTGAACGTTGTCTTCGGTCACTGGTTCATTCACCTGTTGGCAGTGATCCGCCACAACGTAACGCCAGACAAGGGCCCTCATTACGCTTCCGTATCTGTATGAATTGATAAAATAATCAATCGCTGCATTATGATTATATCACTGTTTCAGCTTCTGAATTATTAATCATTACTCGCTTCTGATGATTAACAATCACCTGTGCTCCTGAACGCGTCTTTTATTGCTGGACCGTTGGCTCGGATCCTTTTTACGAAGACCGCATAATCTGAGGAATATTTTTGGGGCTGGAATGAGATTGAAAGGTGGTGGTAACGTGCCTCCTTCCTCAAAATAACTCATCCATAACTTCGTCCTTGCAAATTTCCACTCGGTGTCGGAGTGTTCCTATAGAATTGGGTATTCAAAACGTTTTCTTTTTTCTGCGAGCCTTGACTATATCGGAAATTTGTGGAACGTTTGGAATTTGTCTTACCACAATTAGTGTGTAACTGTTGCTCATCATGGCGATCAGCAGGTTTAACAAGACGATCACATTTATCACGGAATACGAGCCGAACATTAAGAGACCCCAAAAACGCGTATAGGACTTTATACCTAAGGAGCACGGGGTTTCAAGTCGAATTATAATATGTATACAATAGTTATGCATTATTTTCAATAGTTACCAGTCAGTTCGAAAGTGTCGATACCCACGCCCCCGAAACTCGCCCAAAAAAGGCTCTGACAAGACTCAAAGAGGCTGCTAAATCTGTGCGGAAAAAAATTCATGGATTTTTATGTTAGGTAAATTAGTTAAGAGCAGTAGGGTTTGTGGTACCTTCGCCACCGAAAACAAGCGTCGCTTTCTGCTTCCCAGTCCGGTGCGACGTCCGCAGGGCCAAAGCACTTGCGTCTTTCGAGTTCAGCGAAGTACCAAAGTAGCTGATTTAGCCCACAGGCAAAGGCGAAAAGCACCAGGGTATAGATGAAAAAGAACTTGACGATGTCGATTACCATTCTACCTAGTGAAATCTGCCCAAAGAAGAAAATAATTAACGAAATAAAAACCCTGCAAAAGATCGAAGACTTCATTTTTTAAGCATATACCTGAAGGGGTCCGAGATGCGGGTCGATGCTGAAGAGGTGAACAAGTTTCAGAGCGCTGAAAATGTTCGCTGCGGAGAAGAGACCATCGGCAATAAGCTGGGGGTCATAATCCGGCCAACTTTCACGCGGAATAATCGCGGTTGCGGGATTTTCACGAATCTCAGCAGTCTGCTGGACGTATGCAGCAACCCTGAGGATCGCAGTAGCCACGTATAGAGAGTTTCGCGTAAAATCGATGAAGTTCCAAAGATCTCTCAGGTAGTTTCGAAGTCCGTCGATCCACACCTCTCTTGTTTCTTGTAAAACAAATCCCAAGACGTAAACTAAGACGATACACTCCAAGGGCGTTGGACCGACCCCACGCTGCCGCAAAAGAGACTCCTCAAGGTCGCGGCGAGCTTCTTCGCCACCGAGTAATCTGACCGCCTGTATTTCTGCCCGTTGTGAAACCAGGATAAGGACTCCTGAAGAAATCATCGGGACAAATTTATTTTTCTACTCTTAACTTTATTTTTCAAATATTTATTCGGTCTACACTTACCGAGGAAAAATAGATAGGATGCTGCGTGAACGAGAAATTTAACAAATGGATTTCTCATTTGCTTTCCAACGGCGGACTCTGGGGCGAATAAATAGACTAGGCAATGTATCGGGAAAATAAGAGCAGTTCTGATAATGATCCAGATTCGTTTTGCGGTCGTCATTCGCCTGAATCCTGGTACACCTTCGTACCAAATAGAGGCGAGAAGCTGTTGCACGTGGGGATGTGCAACAAAACGTTTTTGTTTATATCGAATTGCTGTCTCGAGACGCGGAAGAGTCTTTGTCGTCGTAGGGCCTGTACTAGGATCCTCGTCCGGGTCGTGATTTAAAACAGTAGATAACTCTGCCGAACTTCTCGTCTGCTCTAGAACCTCCACAGCGAAACTGCAGAAGAAAATTGACGATGGTTTTAAGACGAGAAAATCATCAAAACCGTTTTATATATTCACCGTTCCACCTGTTTCCTCAGTTTCACGTATTCAGTTTGAACCTCAGGTTCTGCGATAGCAAGTTCCCGGAGTTCCCAGCTCAGTTGGAAAGCCGTCATTAAGGGGTCAGCGGAACTGAGAGCGATGAGACAAGGGCTTGCAAGTGCTCGATATTCGGCTATTCGAGTTGCCGATAATCTTAAGGGGTCGCCAGTTGCGGCTCTTATACAATCGGGGCAACCGCATCTGATGTCATGTGGCATAGGAAGGGTTGCACCCCTATCCAAAAGAAGCTTTAAAATTTCATAGTTGTCTCTCTGCGCTGCAAGAACAAGTGGAGTTGTTCCAGGTGGATGTTTAGCAATTACAGGATCGACCTTCTGCCAGCTGTGAATAACTTCGCCCTCATCATTTTCATTTTCTTTATCGGCGCCTGATTTTTTTCCTGTCACTAAAATTGGCGATGGCGATAAACCTGAAGCGGAAAGAGCCACGGCGGCCTCTTCTCCTCGAAGTAACTCTTCGTGCTCCAATAGAAGTTCCACAGCCTCAACAAACTCGTGATCGATAGCGTGAAGAAGTGCATCTCTAGTTTCTACCCCCATCACAATCAGTAACTCAACCATTTGAAGATTTTCTGCTTCAATTGATAAAGCTAGAGCACCACGGCCCAAGCTGTCCACGCAGTTAACATCTAGAGGTTTCGTTTGCTGTTGGGAAAATGCAGATATAGTAGGGACACGTGATGAGATGCAGATGTAGGGAATTATACAAGATTCAGTTAAGCGTTATTTATTCATTTATTCATTTCTTTTTTTATCATTTCTTTCAATAGAGTAAAACGTGCTTTGCATTAGTGGAATAAAATATAACTCCCATTTACCCGTGAACGAGAGGGATTGTTGGCGGCTTGAAGTATCCTGCGTACATTTGGGAGGTCACCCCGTTCGACTGCTAGAAGATATTTCTTTTCTTCGAGAAGTAGAGATCTAGGCAGGTTGGCGGTATACTCGTCGGTTTCATCGGTAAACGTTTTTCCCGCTTCCACCTCCTTTGCGGCCTTTCCCATCGCGTCTCCTGCTGTAGCCATCGCGGGAGTCCCGCAATGGTCAAAATACACCTCGTTGGAGCACTGAATTCCTTTATCGATCTATTGTGCCGATGATACTTCTAATAAACTCTTCAACGTTTGACAGTTAAAAGCAGGTAAAAATCCAGCGACAAAACGGGAGCGACCTGAGAGCTCGGCTGAACGAACCTCGCTTTATAGGGGTGCGCCGATTGAAATTTAATTAGGTAAGCTTAACCGAGACCCTGCAGTACGCCGTTTCCCCTCGTCTACGAAGTGATGGTCGCCACGCGGGGGTGCTAATTCGCTTATGTCTCTATATCTCGTTATCGTACAGGGCCGTGTATACTTATCACGCAACCGACTGACCCACGCGTGTTTTTCATACTTCTGCCCGTAGGTGTCCGGCAATTTGTTGTTCTTTTTTTTGCGCTGGTTTTCGAGTCTTGACAAAGCGTCGCTTCCATTTCGGGGGTCGGTGTTCAGAATGTCCACAAAAGGTTGTCTACAACTCGAATACAGTCGCCAAGAATGAATTCGCGCGATGAAATTTAATCCCTCTGGACTCCTGCGGGAGCCTGGCTTTCTTCATTCTTCCATTTATTCGTCCTGTGCTTTCCGAAATTGTCACCATATCAGCAGAGACCATCTTTTCATCGTCTATTTCCAATCGGTTGAAAAACGCCGGTTCTTGTAATTGGTTTTTTCCGAACCCACGCGAGCTGAAGGAGCCATAAATAGGTATATCTTCACTCTTCTTGAAGTCTTGATCTTCTGCTTCTTTGGTTACGTCAAGGCGCATATAATACCACGTAGTTGTAGAAATAACTACGTAATAAGGTAAAATCGGTGTCGCAACAGCGACTAATTGTAAGAAGCACTATGCTGAAAGTGAAAGACTTTCACATGACGAAAGCGCGGCCGTGACGTTAAAACGTTCAAACGGATTCACGTGTAGCTCAAGAACAACAACCACAAAGATAACAACAAACGTTTGTCACCTCTCAACAATCTACTTACCTGGCCAAACACATTTACAACTGACAAATAAGAAATCAAAAGAGTAAAGAATAAACACAAGTAAAAGATACACAGCTCTGGAAAATGCATTAACTTTTCATCATCCCTGAACGAAAGGGGTTGTAAACTTTGGAGTAGAATATACAAATTCGAGTGCAAGAAATACTTGACGTTGATTTCTCTGCTGCGATTAGTATACATAATCTATTTTCGATAGCGTATCTTAGAAGGATAAAATCCTCGACTCCATATAATAATGATGTTAAGGCACCTGTTACACATGCCGCAGGTGGCTCTCTAACTGATTTCGTGAGTAGATGAAAAATAGAGGGAGAGAAACAAAGTTGAGCTAGAACGTAGCTAATTGATTATGAGAAATTAGTCAAATTTTAGGTGTAGACTTACTGAACATGTGTGTCAAGAAAATGAATTAAGATATAATAATAAAAATAATAAATGTCTAAAAATTGAAGAGTAAGTCCCAGCTGTGGAGGAATTTTGCGGTGTCCGTCGAACGCGGAGCGTGGCGAGGCGTTCAAAGGCAAACTGGTACAGGGTGAAATAGGGGTCGGTATCAGGCGAAAAGCGGGGAGTATGTTTGCCAAACGACTTCGCCCCCGCGGCTATCTGGCCGGGCGTTGTTTGCTCAGTGCCTCTGTTCGGCGTGCGTCACGTGCTTTGACCACTTCCCCTTCTACCATATCTACCCCCCTTTTATTCCCCCGAAACCCCCTCGAACCCCGTGGTAGCCATTCAACCTTTCGTTGACTAACCACCACTCTTTTGCCGTTCTTTTTCCCAACCCTTGTCGACGACGTGAGCGCGACCGATGGAAGCCAGCATATTTATTCTTATATGAAATTCGTATTACCCGCTTACGGTCCTATTACGGCCTTAGAGAACGGAGTATAATATTCGACCGCTTATCATAGTAGAAAATAAAAAGGATGGGGCAGCGTTTTACGCTGCGAGGTTGCCAGGAAAAAAAAGAGCCGATGAGCGGTGAAAATTGTGGCGCAAAAGAAAAAGAAAAAACCGAAAATAAAATTGAAAGCAAAAAAAAGCAAAGAAAAGCAAGACTCGCGTCTTATAGACGAAAAATCGCGATGTCCCGTGCAATTATTGACTCGGTGGTTGAAAAATTTTTCGAGCCAAAAGGTTCCCCTGGAAATAAACGGTGTGGGATGAAATATTGTAGAAGGATGACGAAGAGTTTTGAAACCGTGCGCTGTAAAGTTAAGCCATTAAGCCGGCGAAGCAGGTATTCGCACGCGAAGAGGGGATCGAGGAGAGCAGGGAAAAGACGTTTAACTACCTTTTTCCGCCGACGCGAGACTTCTTTTATATATGCGAAATGTTTAGTCCTTAAGAAAAACAGCTACATAAAAAAAGGAGAAGAGAAAAAAAAAGTCCAACCCTCGACATTTTCAGCCTAATACGCGCGGGACCATGATAATTAGTTGATGTACTACTTATGTAAGAAGAGTGCAAAGAAAGTGATCTAAACATGATCCAGTCGATCATTTAACGCTGTTCCCCAAGGAAGATAAAACTTGGAAAGAAATTGTGTTGACCTTCGATGTATACGTAAGTATACTATAAGATATCGCGGATAGTGATTTACGTCGATTTCACCTCACGAGGGAATTTTCCCTTCGCAGGATTAGTTTTTCCCAAAAGTTCCGCTCGGATAAAATTGGTCCCTCTATTGTATCCGGTAGCGTAACAAATTGTCGATTAATTCCGGGTTTCATTCGAATCGCGTCTTATATGCGTGGGTGAAAGTTACGAAATCGGCATTCCCGAGCCTCGGTCGCAGTATTAGTTGTGTTCGGTGATCCGTCGGCGTATTTTCCTATCCGAACACCGAGCTAGTTCTTCGATCTCGTGAAACGCCTGCTCTTCGTCGCATGCTCGATCTTCAGCAAAAAATCAAATAAAATCAAATAAAATAAAAATCTTGTACCAGCTACCGTTGATCCCGCGTGGTACTTGGCAAAAACAACTTCCGGTCCCCTTCCCAGTCAACGGCATGCGCTCCCGTCGTTATATCAGGACACGACAGGGTCTCCGATAGTTCAGTTCTTCGCGGTGCGACGATTCTGTGTGAATGAAAGATAATTTGACCCTGAAGCCGGACCTTGATTCGGTGCTGAATTATCGGGATTTAACATTCACAATGGAGAAAATTAAACGCGTACAAATTTTTATCTTATTCGTAGTAACATTTACACTTTTAATAGTTCCGGGAAGGTCTGCGAAGCGAGTTGTTAAACGGCTTCCAGTAAGATTTGAATACAATTTCGACGACCAGGTTGTCGCAGCTACAAAACACGGAGGTAAAGGTTCATATAGGTATAATATTTTAACAAAACCGTCGCCACGACGCGACGGCAACAAGTGTCTCGACTCACCGGAATATGAAACTGTTGGAAATGATATTCGACTTTAATTTTGAAACTCACGTTCTTCAGGAGGTGGAGGCAAACACCACGAAGAAGGGGGTGGAAAGAAACACGAAGAAGATCACCACGAATCGCATGGGAAGAAGGGCGACAAGGTACGAAGAAAAGTTTCATTATCATGACCTACTTGCTACGTTGCAACGGGGGTGTATTTTTCCCCCTGTATTCTCTCAAAGCGGAAGAACGTATATCGATGCATCTTTCGCGGCTGGTGTGGTACATGTGTAGTCGTATTATAGGTATAGATTCGACAGGAGCTGTGACATTGGACAACGTATATTGTGTGGATGGAGGTGAAATTCCTTTGGTAGAAACTTCTACCCCCTCCTTCTTTACTTGTCACTCGTCTCTTCTTTCTTGGTATTATCGTATGAAGCTGCTGGTGTAGACTAAAGCATGAGAAAACGAGGGGGCAGTTCGTCTTTATCTGCTTCGACAGGATGGAAAAACGCGTCCTTGTCCCTAGAGTACTTCGGGCCTGGAGGCATCGGGTATATCAGAGCCGTACTTAAATATATCTCGGATATTCTGTAGAACACGATAATACCCCGAATGTATATCTACATGCGTACTTACACGAATACAAATTAGCTGGTGGACGTGTGTAGCGTTGCGGTGTCGACAGCGTCGATGTGTGTTAGAGTTGTATAGTATATGGAGGAGTAAAGGCGTTCGTCGATTTTGCTTTACCGCAGGGATACAAAGGCATCCACGAATTTGACAAGGGTGAAAAAGGCCACCACGACAAGGAGGGGCACAAGCATCATTACGCTGAGAAGGGTGGGCATGAGAAAAAGAAACACGATGAAGCTGGACACTACGGAGAGCATCACCATGGGGAGAAAGGTGAGAAGGCAGCAAAGTTTGGAGAGGATGGCAAGCACCAAAAAGGTCACAGTACCAAAGGCGAGCATAATATCTTCAAAAAGGTAATGTAAAGGTTCAACACACATGATTTATACATACGAAGCTCGAAGCTCGAAGCGTGACGCGCAACAGGCGAAAAACCGCAGATAGAACTAAGTCCCCTCGTCTTTCTTTTTGCCCTAAGGATGAATATGAGAAAAAACAGGACTTCTATGACGAGTACCACGAAGGCGGGGACCACGAGAAACACGGAGGCCACCACCATGAGCACGAAGGAAAGAAGGGAGGACACCATAAAAAGGGACATCACGACTCGGGGCACCATGAAGTACGACTAATATCAATTTCACATACAAATTCTTTGCAATCTCAAAAAAAGAATGCACCAAGAATAATGACATTTTTTTCTACTCTCCAGGATCACCATGGGAAGAAGAAAAAACACGAGGAGGGACATCACCACGACAAGCACAAGGGGCACAAGGAAGCGGAGGGTCATGAATCCAGTCATCATCATGATTCCAAATACGGAAAGAAGGGAGGTCATGAAGACGGCAAAAAGTGGGCGTACAAGAAAGGACGTCGATGAAAAGTCGCTCGCCACGTGCAGGACATCTGGTTAATGTCCTAGGACACGAAGGAACTTGGACCTAGGCGTGAACAGGGTTTCCGTCGAGCTACTATATCTACGTAAAAAACGTCCCTCCGTTCCACATTTCCTGGTACTACCAACAGGCTTGACCCGCTCGAGTGCAATGCATGCCAAATATTGTAGCCAAGTTTTTCTTTTTAAAGTAATTATAAACTATACAGATCTTTTTATACAATATATACACGTACTTGTAAGACCTTGTAAAAAATTCGTGTGTGGTTCTTCATCCATTCTCGGTATGATCCCTCTTAGATTATTCAAGGAATTTTTAAGTAAATGTCATGAAAAATCTGTTAGGCAGAGATTTACGTTGAATAGTCTGACACAAGGAGTCCGTCACGGTTGGACGAAAAATCGAACAAGTTTACGGGGCGCTGGACCGGAAACATATCGACAAATCACAGCTATTGCGGTAATCAGTTGTTCGAGCCGAAAGTAAACTCGCGCAATAATGTGTCCGATAGAAGCTGGTCTGACTGCGGTCATTTCTCGGATCGTTTCTTATTTTTCTCTTAAACAAAATACGTGGTACATTTTTCAAACTACAGCAAGGATTTCCTTCTATATTTTTCGCTCCTTCCGTTCCTCTTTATAAACCCCACCGTGTATCGGCTTAGAATGATGCATTGAAAGACTCCGCCGTTAACGGCCACCCGGTATAATATGTCGTCCCGGGGGATCCGAAGGATCAAGGAAAACAGTTGTAAAATGAACAACGAATGCGCGGGGATACCGCCGGCTCCGTATTCTACTTTCGCCAAAATAATTTCCTGACCTAAAGAACACGAAAATCCTACCTGCTTTTCCATACCTAAAGTCACGTCGAGTCAGCCGGACCGAATAATTGCACCAACCCATTAAGACAGTTATATACTTTATACAATTACCTATACCGAAACTAATACGAGCTCTGCACGTACACGACTCTAAAGCCCCGCATGTGCCTCGTGACAATATATATGCATACCGGGTGATTCGTTTAATTAAACGTTTGTTAACTGGGAGTAATTTGAGAACCAGGATGTTTATTTAACTGATTTAAATAGATAGGTGAATCTCGTGCGGTTTTATGTATAGCGAAGTGAATTTTTTACTGCAGCAAATATAAAATCCGACTGCGAGATGAGTGTATGAAAAACCAAAAAAAATAAAATAATACATTCTTACATTCCTTTTTGGAGACACATAAATATGCTTGTTATAACGGTGAGGAACATACTCATGTACGGAAGTCACTCGACCCAAAATTGTCAGGGATGAAATTCTTATGATGTGGAAAATTTGCGATAATGGTAGGGATGACTTCATCTCTCGGTGATATGACGCGTGGCGTAGGTATTTTTTTGGGGCTTTAATTTTCTTATGATTGTCCCATAAATCTCGGAAGGCGACTCTTGTCTGGGTACACATACGCCCGGAGATTTGTCTGGAACGATAGAACGTCAAGTTTAGGGGGACGCCGCCTGCAAGTCGCGCATTATTATGAAATATTATAATCAATGAAATTACTGGCTGTGACGAACGGCAACGAATTGATGTTATAATACCAAGAATGCAGGTATAAAGATACGGTGAGTTTGGCAAGAAGTCTGAGATATTGACTTATTCAAATTGCGCAAATGGACGTGCTGCCCGGTAATTGCAAACATTGTATAACGAGAGTTACGTTGAATGATTCGGTACTTCATTAAATTTTCAAATTAATAGAATCTGAATAACTTAACAAATCCTATGTACTACATATCAATCACTTCATTCTACAATTTATAAGCCCGATGAAATTCCAACGGAACACGTGTAGAGGAGGTGTATCCGGAAATACATGGGATTTCCAGGAATTCCATGCACCCTCCTCTTTAAGTAGCTTCTGCCCCCACAAAAATCGATCCTTATTCTCTTGTGCAACGGTATGACGCCAACTATTGTTGGTTTATATTAAACAACACCAGACGCGGTGGTGTGGGTTCATTTAGAGAAAGGAGGAAACGAAGGCGGGTGGGGTTGAGGATCAAGCGGCACCGTGATGGTGATAATTAATCAGTGGAAAATTGTCTTATCATTCCCGCATTCTAGGTAGAACTTGCAGGAGGAGGCGGGACTATAACTGGGTGCGACTAGAGGCCAGAGAGATCAGTCGACGTTGCCTGCACTTAACCCGAGGACTAAAAATTCTATCATGAAGATGAGGACGTTGCCGGCGCAGTGTGCGCTTTTCGGCATCCTCCTCATGAGTTGTTTGGTAAGATTTTACCTCATTTAGATCCAGAGAATTCGATCGGCATTCTATTATATTCTCACACACTTTCCCACGTTTCTTTCTTTATACTTTCTTGTAGATCGGCATGGAATGCGCCTCCTACGATCCCAGAAGGATACGTCTTCAAGAGTTAAATGACCAAATGGTATCGGAATCGCGAAGGCGATCGGTATTAACCACATCTCAGCCTATCCAGATCTTAGATTCCGCTGAAAATCCGGAAGTCCTTGCAGCCGCCGCGTACGAACCTCAGCGGATGTCCGCTAGTGTTAAAGTACAAAATACGGTAGCTTCTTCGCCCGAATCAACCGCTCACCGATTTTCCGTTCTAAGTGCAGAAGCGAATGGAAATACACCTAGGCCGGTATCCAGAAGATTAAGGTCCAGAAATCCAAGCAATTCTCAGCCCTTCCCTTACGTCGCAACAGTCAATACTCCCCTAGAAGCTAATGCTGCTAGACAAATCACAGAAACACTGTCAACCATACCTGAGAAATACGTGCCCGAAGTTGTCACGAAAGGATATCGTCGTCGAGTACCTCTAAGGAATCATGCCCGTCCGTTTGATGTGAACGATCACTTCGCTCAATCGAGACCAAGTTTGTTGACTGCCGAGACGATACTTGCACCGACTGAAAAATACGTGGAAGTGACAACAGAAAACAGCCCTGAAATATTGTCTAAGTACGGTGATTTTGGACGAAACATTGAAGATATACGTTCACCTTTTACACAAGTAACTCCTGAAGTTGTTGCTGAGGATGTGACTATCGCACCACTTTTTAATCGAGGAAGTGTTCATTTTAGCGAAGAGGTGACTGAGGGAACGAAAATTGAACCTGACTTACTATTCCTAGATGATGGGAAGAAAGCTGAGAGACTCAGCTGGAAGGACGAATCCGATGATGAGAGTGGCGAAGTTAATGGGCATTATGAAAATGGGGCGGCTGATGCAGTAGAAGAGACAGTGGAACCAGCTCATTTTGAGTATGCAGGTTTTCGCGGTGATGATGAGGAGTTATTTGCAACTCAGGCTGAGGATTATAAAGTCCACGAAAATGCTCATGATCATGGAAAAGGTGCTAGTGGTGCCGGGGGTCATGGCGGAAGCGGACACGGTGGTGGTAGCGGCGGCGGAGGTCATGGTGGAGGCGGACACGGCGGTGGTAGCGGTGGCGGAGGACATGGTGGTGGTGGACACGGAGGTGGTGGCGGCGGCGGAAGTCATGGCGGTGGTGGACACGGAAGTGGTGGCGGTGGTGGAGGTCATGGTGGAGGCGGACACGGAGGTGGTGGCGGCGGCGGAGGTCATGGCGGTGGAGGACACGGAAGTGGTGGTGGCGGTGGAGGTCATAGTGGAGGCGGACACGGAAGTGGTGGCGGCGGTGGAGGTCATGGTGGAGGCGGACATGGCGGTGGTAGCGGCGGTGGTGGACACGGAGGTGGTGGCGGCGGCGGAGGTCATGGTGGTGGTGGACACGGAGGTGGTGGCGGCGGCGGAGGTCATGGTGGTGGTGGACACGGAGGTGGTGGCGGCGGCGGAGGTCATGGCGGTGGAGGACACGGAAGTGGTGGTGGCGGTGGAGGTCATGGTGGTGGTGGACACGGAAGTGGTGGCGGCAGCGGAGGTCATGGTGGAGGCGGACACGGAGGTGGTGGTAGTGGCGGTGGCGGCGGCCATGGCGATGGTGGACACGGAAGTGGTGGTGGCGGTGGAGGTCATGGTGGAGGCGGACACGGCGGTGGCAGCGGCGGCGGAGGTCATGGCGGTGGTGGACACGGAAGTGGTGGCGGCAGCGGAGGTCATGGTGGAGGCGGACACGGAGGTGGTGGTAGTGGCGGTGGCGGCGGCCATGGCGATGGTGGACACGGTGGTGGTAGCAGTGGAGGAGGTCATGGTGGAGGTGGCGGCAATGCCGGTGGAGGTGATCATAAATTCGAGCATGGAAGTGGTGAAGAACACGGAGAAGATCATCACGAGTCCCATGGTGAAAAGGGAGATAAGGTAATCCTTTTGAATCCGCTAATAATGTATGATAGATTTTCACCATAGATATATTGAATGCCACTATAAATTTTTTTAAACTATATTACATCCTGTCTAATTAACAAATCTTCGTTGTTTTTTTCAGGGCTACAAAGGATGGCACGAATACGACAAGGGTGAGAAAGGTCATCATGACAAGGAGAATCACAGCAACCATTATGAGGAAAAAAAGGGTGAGGAGAAAAAGCACGAAGCCGAAGGTGGTTACCACGGAGAACATCATCAGGCTGAAAAGGGGATGAAGGAAGCGAACTTTGGCGAAAAGGGGGAACACAAAAAGGGGCACAACACTAAGGGACAGCATTTCGTTCATAAAAAGGTACAGACGAACGCAATTTCGATTATCCCTACCTTCACATATTATTAAACGATGACAATGAAGACCACTGATAACTTGATGGAAGTCATTGATCGCATTTCGAGTCTAGGGACGACATCCGAATAGAAACCAAACATATACATTTTTTTCACATTATCCATTCGCTTCTCTGTTCGATATAATCGATTTTTTTCCCCCAAAAAAGTATTTATTGTCGAGACCGGCTCTGGAGTTCGCTCATTTGCTAATATTGTGTTAGCTTACAAGGGAATTAGAGTACCGATCGAGGGGGTAACCGCTTGTGAAATACCTGGGACAGTCAATTTTGAAATGCTATGAAATACTAGTGAAATGCTCATGAAATGCTATGAAATGGTGTAAAATGGTATGAAATAGTGCAAAATAGTTGTTAAATAGTTGTGAAATGTGAAATGGTTGGGACACGTATATATCGAGTGGCCACCCCCTCGGGCTCATGGGCCATTTTGATGTGTTTGGACTTCAAGAACACGAATCCGTCAAGTAAATCAAGCTAGGAATAAATCCCATCGAGATATCCTTATTTTTTTACTTTTTGGAGAAATAAATTAGCGATAACTCGATCAATTTCACAGATCGATCAATTTAGCTTCCAGATTCGTGTTCCTGAGGTCAAAATACGTAGGAAAAGTGTCTTACCATCGATTTCAAAAATACTTCATTTTTGGCCCAAAAATCGAAAAAATCCAAAGGGGTATACCTTAGATTTTTTCGATTTTGGGGTCAAAAATCGACATTTTTTTTTTTAGGGGTTTCTATGGTATTCTTATGTATTTTGATCTCAGGAATCCGAATCTGAAAGTCAAATTAATCTATCTATAAAATTGATCGAGTTATCGCCAATTTATCGCTCCGAAAAGTGAAAAAATGAAGATATCTCGATGGGATATTTTTCTAGCTCAATTTAGTCGACGGATTCGTGTTCCTGAGGTCAAAATACGTCAGAAAAGCGTCCTACGATCGATTTTAAAAATACTTCATTTTTGGCCCAAAAATCGAAAAAATCCAAAGGGGTATACCTTAGATTTTTTCGATTTTGGGGTCAAAAATGAAGTATTTTTAAAATCGATCGTAGGACACTTTTCTTACGTATTTTGACTTCAGGAACACGAATCTGGAAGTTAAATTGGGCTACGAATTAATCCCATCGAGATATCTTCATTTTTTCACTTTTTGAATCGATAAATTGGCAATAACTCGATCAATTTAATAGATAGATCAATTTAACTTGCAGATTCATGTTCCTGAGGTCAAAATACGTCAAAAAAGTGTCCTACGATCGATT
The DNA here is from genome assembly GCA_963932425.1 of Athalia cordata. Lineage (NCBI taxonomy): Eukaryota > Metazoa > Arthropoda > Insecta > Hymenoptera > Athaliidae > Athalia > Athalia cordata. The sequence goes on along the minus strand of OZ010628.1, from coordinate 19,749,596 downwards.
TAAAAAAATGTCGATTTTTCACCCCGAAATCGACAAAAATCTAAGGTATACCCCTTTGGATTTTTTCGATTTTTGGGCCGAAAATGAAGTATTTCTAAAATCGATCGTAGGACACTTTTCCTACGTATTTTGACCTCAGAAACACGAATCCGTCGATTAAATTAAGCTAGGAATAAATCCCATCGAGATATCCTCATTTTTTCACTGTTCAAAGCGATAAATTGGCGATAACTCGATCAATTTTGTAGATAGATCAATTTAGCTTTCAGATTTGGATTCCTGAGGTCAAAATACGTCAGAAAAGTGCCCTGTGATATATTTTAAAAATATTTAATTTTTTACCCCAAAATCAAAAAAATCCAAAGGGGTACGCCTTAGATTTTTGTCGATTTTGGCGTTAAAAATCAACTTTTCATTTTGATACGGTTAATAGGGGTTTATACGAGGGGGTAACCGCTTGTAAATATATATCGAGTGGTTACCCCCCCGTTTCCCATAATATTTTCTTCACGACCTACCCATGTTTTCTTAATAAGAAATGAGTTAAACAAATCGTTTCTACTCTGGCTAACTTACATCTTTCAGGACGAGTACGAAAAAAAGACAGAATTCTTCGATGAATTCCACGAGGACGGTGGAAACGAAAAGGGGGGAGAATATCACCACGAACACGAGTCAAAGAAGGGAGGACACGAAAAAGCTGGACACCACGATGAAGCCGAGCACGAGGAAAAACATGGAAAGGAAAAGAAACACGAAGAAGGACATCACCACGACGAACAGAAGGGACATAAAGCGGCCGAGGGACACGAGGAACACCACGATCACCACCAAAAGTATGGAAAGAAAGAGGATCACGCGGAAGGGAAGAAGTGGGCATTCAAAAAAGGAGACGACGGCGGATCCGCCAAAAAAGGAGACGACGGTGGATCCGCCAAAGGAGGTGATCATCACTAAAAGATTCATCAAAATTTCTACAGCAACTTGTAATCCCAAAAAAAATGACTCGAAGGAAGATTATTTATTCGCAAGCAGCAATCCATTCGAAGTTCGGGTTCTCCACCATAACTTATATCCGTTTTCAGAATTCGAGCCAATACGCTCTCAGCGACGATACATCTATCACCCTTCACATATATTTTATTGTATCATACACGCTATTATGTGATCCCCGAAAGTAATTATTGTCTTCTTATACCAACGTGACGTTGAAATATAGCAGATGAAATTGTTAATCTTGATTGTCTCCAAAGCGTTCCCAAAACTTGGAATCTTCATCCCCCGCTCCCTCATTGTCAGTGACGAAAAAAAAAACAACAAATAATCGGAGTCAGCACGTGCCGAAGAAAAACAAACCGTACGAGTATAACGGCTTATAGAATACCTATTATTAATTCCTCGTTGCCTGCGTGATTATCTTCGGGGAACTGTACGCAATTTATGAAGCATTTTTAATCGAGACGGGAGTTATTCGGTTTACTCGATTTTACCCCTTTGTATGCACTCCCCTGTATATACCAGCGGCAAGTGACACCTGTGCTCTGCAGCCTGTACGTACTGCCATAAATCGCTACGTGTGATTTACACGCGTGTTGATAATAAATGTGAATATCATCCGACATCGTCATCAACGCGACTCATAGACTCGTTCACGCGAGGCACCGCTAAGCGGGGCTTAAGCATCGTGGGAATTTTAACGTCCGGTATACCGATGGTCACGTACTCATGAAACGGCACCATAGTCGCTCATCATTTTACCCTCGACACCCCGCAAGGTGCGTAACATTCTTCAGATTAGCATACAACTGGATCGATGGATTCATAATTTCGCGCTGATATAAACCCTATCCCGAAAAGGATGAGGAAACTAATCAGTAATCGTCAGCCAGGATAATGTTGGCTATTTTATTTCATGTTTTTGATAAATCCTTGAATTTCCTTTCCGAAGCATCTTCCGGTGGTTCGATGTGTAAAAGTAGGAGAAAGAGTTAGCGGGGTTAGTAAAAGTCCAGGTTTCGCACTCGTTGTGATTGACCGTAAACCCTGCCCAGGCCTCTTCGTTCCCTTCCTCTTGAAGATCTGACGAAACGAGAGGAGAGTACGCTCGTAGAGTTGGAGTAAATGTGGTCGTTCGTATACGTGCGAACTGAAGTAATAAGTACATAACAGGTATGTACCTACATAGTTGAATTTGATCGGCCATGAACGGCTCTGAAGTACCTTCCGGTAACGACGAGGCAGTTCGCTGTTCTTATATTGTTCTTTTCTTGCAGCATGGTGACGGTATATACGTACGAAACGACCCGAAACCAGCTAACCTGGATATCGGACGATATAACGTCTTTTTGACCGCCCCATTCACGGCTCGTTTACGATCGAAATTCACAGAAAACCGTCCCAGCATAAGATGTTGACCAAAAGGCGTGAACAAAACCCAAAACCGAACAAAGTTTCGACTATACTTTGGTCAGCCAAAATACCGCAAAAATATCCATTCGCCGTGCGAATTAATCGTCGTGTGAGAATTTAATCAGTTCCTGGCGTACTCGCTTCGTTCGAAGTAATGCTCATTTGAGAGGTCGAAGTCGTAACCCGGTACTTGAAACATGGCTAGGAATATCACCACTGAACAAACCCCTTGCCCGCCTTATCCAGGCTAATTGTGCGCGCCCCCCTCAGTTCAACTAATTCTCACCTCACCTCGTTTCTGCATACCTATAGATACGTATTCGGCTTCGTAGGTATTCGTAATTTTATGTACAGGTATACGTAGGTATCGCTTCTACAAGGAAAACGTCTGCGTACCATCCTATGGTGGTGTACCTATAGGCTATAATCCAGACGAGAAATACGTGTGCAGAACCCCTCGACTCCGTTCTGTTCAAACGTGATGATATGTGGGTGTAAAATGTACGCAAGGCTTTCCGTACATGGGCGTACTTGAATACATGGTAGTGATGCGTCTCTATATATCGTCTCCTTCCTACTTATGTGGTAGTATTCTCGTTTTCTGCAATGATAAAGTAACCGTATAACGTAAAGCGGTGAAACTGTATGAAAAGCGATACAATATAACCCGTACCTCCCAAGTAATGTACGTAACGTTACGCGCCGTTGCGAGATGGAGGACATCCGATATCCTTCCGGGGTGTCCAAGAGCCAAGAATATACTCTCATACCCAATGCCGCAAGAAATATGTATTCAAGGGTCTAGGTATATCTTTCGAAAAGTTGAGCTATTTTTTTAAATTTTTTATTCCACTCGTATTCCCCGATATACTCGTCATTTTGTTGGGTGAAGATGATTTCTGAATACCTGTCGAAAATCTCGAAGACGTGGTTTACAGAGTGTTTACAATAAATATCGATTTTTCTATTCTTTTTCATTATCATTTTCTTTATCCCGTACTCGAATTTCCGTACGACGAATATAAAATCTAAATTCATGAGACGACGTCGAGTGAATAGTCAATCAAAAGTCACGCTCATCAGACCACTGTCGGATCAATCGCCTTGATCTCGAAAAAAGGAGAAGGCGTGTTCGGGGTATCGAGAATTTCGATGCCGATTTTATAGGTTTATGGTTTACGTGCACACTTCTTCTTTTTTTTTTCTTCTCTCTTCTTTTTCTCTCTCTCTTTGGTATCGGAACGTACGTTGGAAGAAATTTCAAATTGAAGTATTACGTATATGTTTCGCAAACATGAGACGAGATTACAAACTCTTGTACGGGGCAAAATATCATTTTAACTTTCCAAATAATAAAGAACAGTTTAGGGTATATCGCATAAATAAGAAGGAAATCAAAATCAAAGATAAACTAATAAGCCCACGCAGTATCTCAACTTTTTCATTCAGTTGGAAAGGTTGCGTAGGATCAAACTGTGGTTTCAACTTTTTGACGTGAGCTTCGTCATCCCGTATAAGGTACATGTATACTGTATCATACATGACAAGCAAATATTTCCAAAGATGATATACTTTGATTTCCCTTCGTCATGAACATGAAACAATTAATTGGCTCAACCCTCCCGTTATTTAATAATAATGATTATGATTATAATAATAATAATAACAATAACGTGGGGATTAAGGGTGTCCAACAATTAAGGAACGTTATATTCAAGTCCCTTTCATTATCTCTGTTAACAATGGGCTCATTCAATCGTGTATTTGTTGACACACATTGAAAAGTGAGATCTGAGAAGTGAACTGGGTAGGACAAAATATGTATATCTATAGAGGGTTAAGAAGAGTAGTAAGATCTGGTTGGCAAGAAATTGAGGAAGGGATCGGTGCGTGCGCGGATATACATATGTACGTGTACGCGTTGACTTTGGGAACTCAGCTACGTCACCGCATCCTTCTGGCAAAGACATACCGAATGAATAATTTCGGCGAAGATCTTTGATATTTCAAGCCCGCGTCATATATTATAAATCAAAACTCGTATCGGAGCTATGAGTTGAAGTTCTACGAATACGTTCATAGTGCTACGATATATTTCCAACCCCTCGTTTCTCGTTTCCCTCAGAACTTCAAACTTCTACACACTTTAACATCCCCCTCCCTCATTCCAGGTTCGAATCCAAGCCGGGTGCAACGAAACACTAGAAGATCCTAGAAGCTGCCTTATAAACGGACCAAATGAACAAACGAATAAGATGAAAACACGGGGTATACATACGTATTATTTCCGATTCAGAACCCCGTGCTGCACAACTGTAGAATTTACGATACCTGTACAGCTATAGGTATGTAAAGGTATAGGTATACCTGCTACATTTATGTTGTACGGCAAGAAGAGGAGTGAATTTAATTAATGGACCGGAAAGCCGCGTGGCTCGTATCGCACCTGAGAATCATTTGCTAGAAACGGCTGCTCTTTAACAGTTTATACATATACATAGGTGTACTAAATATATGTGCAATATATCCGAACGGTATAGCTGGTTGCGTAACTCCTGAACTACTTGAATTTCGCGGTTATTGCCGCATGATATGAGAGAGAAATAACTCTGAGACAGTATTGTAAGTGATGTTCATAGTTTTGGCTGCCTAATAGGATCACACGTGAAACGACGCGGGGCGGCTTGGCTTTTTATAGTCATCGAATCGAATGGAATTATATCGGGCCCGTATACAAAAAAGAAGAGCTATTAAATGATGAAAGCCCATTAATATTTCCACGCAGTTGTTACCGATCAATTAGTCTCCCATTATTATGTTGTTACACCTACAACCCCTTCTTGGTATTTAATAACCGAAGAACACGTTTCGCGCTAGGAACGACCTCCCGTTTCCGGGTCCTCCGAAAAAGTCCTTGACAATATTCTTATATCAGAATAAGGGTGTACCATAACAAGCATCTCGCAATTGGCCCGGAGAGTAACGTGGGGAACGTCATGCGTCGAGACGACGGCGTCGCGTCGGTGGCGGCAACGGCTGCGGCGGCAGCGGCGGCGGCGACGAGCGCGGGGTTGAACTTGTTATATAGGAGACCGTCGAGGCACCCTTCCCGTCACTTTCACGCCGACTGCAACGTGCGTGACCGGTGATTGTGGTTGTGCTGAAGAATCGTCATAACGAAACTTCATCGTCATCTGAGAAAACGTTTAACGGAAGAATTAGTCAGGAAAGAAAACGAGGAGATCGAACGCTAAAGAAAGTCAAAAAGAACGAGATATATACTCAGGAGGAACGGAGATACGGAAAAACGCAAGTGAGTTACATCTCACTCGATTTTTCGTCCTTGTACACTTGGTTTTTATTTCAAAATTCATTTTCTACCCCGATTATACGATGGGGTGTAATGTAATTTTATTTTTCTTGTTCACCTCTACTTTTTTTCACCTTGTTGGAACTCTTTGAGACGATATTCGAAGAGACCCCCGTTATTTTTATATTAAATTTGTGGCTACGGGAAATAGCGTGTAGATCCCACGTATACGCAGTTGATCGTTCTCGGGATTATAATATGACGTACATGAGAGATCATCGCTGCAGAATCTTATTTCATTTTATTTTATTTCTATTTTTTTTTTTTTTTTTTCTCCAATACTTGACACATACCAGTTTCATCAAAGATCTGGAGCAATCGATCACTTTTGAAGACAAAAGGTAGTGAATTGCTGAAGCGTTCAAGAAGCGATTCGCAGCGAGGCTCAGAAAAGCGGTTTGGAGCAACGTTAAAGGATCTCCTTTCTATTGGTCCTTGACGCCCTCTTGAGAGTCTAGAGTTTCACTTACGAAAACAGGCAATAATCGCGCTGCAGGAACCGCCAATATAAGGCCAACCAACCTCAAGAGTTCGGTGGTCGGTTTGCATTCCTTATTTTCACCACCACAAAAATTCTTCCAGACCTCTCGCTATAGAATTTTCTGATATACAATTTATTGCATATTACGCATGTTCATGTACATCAAGGATTTTCTATACTTGAACATATTTATCCTATAACACAAGTATACATATCAGTCATAATATCAACTCATCATTCGAATTACCCATAACTCTTCGCGCTTAAGTCCATAAGCTTGGAATGTAGACAATTTTCTATCTGCAGTACTACGTAACATAAAAATGCGTGAGGCGCGGTGAGGCACCTTAGACAGTTGCGGAATGGATCGGATCAACTGTAGATGGAAGGGAAAAGTTCCCGGATTTTCTAGCGAAACGATGCGTCGGATCAGAAAAAAAAAGTAGCAAAATGCGAAGCGAAAAAAAAAAGAAAAAAATCACTTTGAAAAGGGGGGGCCGCCTATCCTCCTGATTTTGACGACACAACGGATCAAGCGGATAAAAGAGCAAGGATTTATCATGAAAGGACGCCACGGTGGCAGGATATGTATAATGCTCGGGGACGGGATACCCAACGTTCGTTATTAGCCGCGCGTTATTACCGAGGCTTAGGATCACGAACAAACTGGCCAATGATCGCCATCCTAAGACCCCCGCATGGCTATATTATATAATGTACATTGTATACCGGCTCATATCTCATATCGGTGCCCGATATAAGAACGATCGCATACCCCGAGGATTATTCTTTGGCAGACCTGCACGCGCCCTCGCGTCAACGAATCCTTCGAACTAGAAGGATGTGACCGGGCACGAGAAGATCGCGAGAAAAATATCCTCGAGACATAAGATCTCACAAAGCAAAATAGCTCGAACCTTCGCGGTCGCGCGGAATAACGCAGTGTAGAACCATCTCGCATCATATTATTTTGATCCTTTTGATGCTTCATTATTATGTTATCCAAGAATCAACTTTGAGTAAGATTTTCGTGGTAATCCTTATTATGACTCTTTGCACAAAAAAAAAAAAAAGGAAAAGAAAAAAAAAAAAATAGGCTACGTTTTCGTCCGGGAATGAATTCGCGGAATTAGTGTAGAAATCCTGAGGGAATTTCTAACTACAGGAGAGATTAGTTGTCGGATTTAGGGATGATCCGTTATTGTTTTTCGTCGAATCTTATAGCCGGTGCGAAGGTAATAGAGTTATCAAGTAAGATTTGGATAAGTTTCAATCTCCGCGGTTGACGCGAACTCTCATCCTTCATCTTTACGTTTAGATTTCCAACCCCTTCGGTAGAATGTGCGGTTAAAGTTCTACGGGGACCACATGTATGCATGGTATACCCAATACATTCTATATCCACAATTTTCGCGAATCTGAAACTGAAACGTTGAACAAAGTTTATAGTCGATATGTGTAGTTTACGTTATAATACATGTGAAATATAACCTACGTCCCCTCATTCTCTGTGGCTTATTCAATTTCGTCGACTAATTCGCCAAAGACGTGTAATATGGGGAGTTGTCGAGGCTAAAACTGATCATCGAAGAAAGTCCATATAGTATAGCTGTTCCCTGTGACGTCGCGTGCAAAGGCGCGTATATAATAGTATCATTTATATCAGAACTAAGGCAAACAGCCGAAGGTACGAAGGGGAGGCTCACGGATACCTGCGGGACGACGATAAAATTGAAAGAAATATGTTGATGCCGAAGACCTTTACATCCCCTGTTATAATTATTTTTTTTTTTTCCTTCTTCCTTCACTGTAATTTTGCAAATTTTTTTTCTCCTCCTCCCAAGTGGATGTAAGTAAATGGGTTTCGTTACATTTTTAATATCTGCATCTCGAGACTTCTCGTCACTTAAAAAGAAGAAAAAAAAAATAATTATCAATAAATTCGTCTCTTAGGGTAGTAGCTTAATTTAAATTACTTTTACTTCGTTTATCTTATTATTATTATTATTATTATTTTTTATTTTTCTTTTTTCTAATAATCTTTTCTCGCGGATGATCCTGCTGGTCCATAACTTAGCGAAGTAAATAACGTTATCTTTATTATTTCACGTGTAAATTGATCCAGCTCGGCTCCGACAAACATTAATCATACATTAATCATACATCAGACGCGTTATACGCGGTACGTCACGAATAATCCGTCATTACATCCGATTGAAAACCAACCTCCTCCCCCGCCCTCAATTTTCCCCTCAAACCTCTTCGGACAGATGCCCGTTTATCGTCTGTCGCGTTGTCGCGATTTTTTTTCGCGCACAAGAAATATTTAGCGAATAAAATATATCCCTGCAGCACGTAACATATTTACATATATATTGTGCGTGAACTTTCCACATATGTATAACGCGTGTATACATACCTATAGTATAATAGCGTTCATATGTGCAGCAATACGTGAGGCATGTGTGCAGATATTATGATATTAGGTCGTGATCCTGCAGCACGGAAACACATTTCTAACACCGCGGATTTCGCACCTCGTATAAATGGTGTCGGTAATGACAATAATAATAACAATAACAGGGAGTATAGTAATGAGAATGATAATAAAGCGAAGACGACCCTTCTTGCATACAGGCGGACACCGTTAAACGTAAAGGGCGCATAAATAGCTACGGAGTATGAGGTGGAGGATTCGAGTTAGCCGCGAGCTATTCTTACCGAACGACCGCGGATCAAACCGTAAAGGAGGGAAATCTCAGAGTCCAACTCTCGACATTAAACTCCTTACCCTCGAATATCGCATTATAATATAAGTCGCAGAAATCCTCGAAAAGCTTCACGGATCAACCTCCAGTTTAAGCTACAGCTTGCCCATATATTCGGTTAAGTCCCATAAACTGTATATATCGTGGCTAACAAATCTGCATTTATTTAATACGCTGACTAGGATCGTTACAGGAATATAAGGCAATTGAAAGTATAACGTAGGATCGCTGTTTCAATTATACATATGGGATATTATAGAGCTGAAGGACTTCTTCATTTTCATCAGCGTTATTCAGAAATGCTATTACACACTTGTTCGTTCATGATGAATAAATTAGAGAACTGAAAGCTTTGCTTCCACACGTGCAGGAATACCTTGATTAAATTAGTAACAATACATTTCTACTGACTTTTCAATTTTGAATAAACAAACCAGAACGAGCATTTATCTTGATTAAAAATACCATCAAGAAATAACGTTCAAACAATGCGTCCCCTTGTGTTTCAATAGTGCGCGTGTCCTTGATTAGGTGAAAACCTGTTAGAATCAATCATCAAAGGCTGCCTACCCAGATGTTTTTATACGAGTGGAGAAAATAAGAAGGATTATTCGAGCATTGCGATATCATTCCTCACCTCATTTCGGCGTTCTCTTGATATCTTTAATTTCCTCCGCCGACTAAATAGTGCCGAGTCTTAACCGCGGCGATGACCGAGAAAGATCCATTCTGTATTCGTCCTCTATAGCGTAATCGTATCTTTCGGTATAAATCAGTATAAGGAAACGTTGGCCGTTAACTGTAAGCGTCACGCGGAATGAAGAAGACGCAGTGGCGGAATAATCCTTGGAACCTCCTGCACCCCGTGGTAATTACCGGGAGTGGAGAGTTAAGGTTGCCGCAAGCAAGAATTAGCAGAAGCAGCGGTGGGTTGGGGGTAGGAGAAAAAAGAAAAAAGAAAAACGAGAAACGAAATAAAAAAGAAAAGGAAAAAAAAAAAAAAAGGGGGCGTAATCTCACCCGGGCAGCACCCTCCGGCGATTGCGAAGAATGTACCGTATACGTATAAAGAGTGTGAAAAACACCCCTAAGACAGACGCGGATGGCGAAGCCTTCGCTAATCTCTCCGCAGCTCTTCCCAGATATCTTTCTCTGTTTAGCAACTTTCTCACTAGCTCCTTCTCTCGCGAAGTATAAGGCGAGGGAACGTCGACGGGAAAATTAACCGTTCCGTCCGCTACCTGCGGGATATTCAACACACCACGAGATGAGAATCCGTAGCTCCCGCGCCGTCGGCAAAGCGTTGGGGGTGGCGACGCAAAACGACACCGGCACCGGCACCGGCACCTGTTGCCGTCGCACAGATTTCATCCCGCATTTCAACCGTCCGTCCCGGAGAATTCATCCCGTCGTCATCCCCCTCACAGCTTTGGCCTTCCTCCCTCGACCCTCTGCAACAGTTGTGTATACCTATATACGTATATGGTATATATATGCATACCTATATTTCAAACCGAGCAATTCCAACAGTTATCTTACAGTCGCCGCTCTCCATGTATACCTATAGCACTCTGCAGGTCCAGCGTTCATTTCTAGTTAGTTTTTCCGTCTAATGAAATCATCGTTTTAATTTTCGTTCTCGCCCGGCTCATCCTTTTGCTTAACCTTCATCCAGACCTGAAGGCACTCCGGGAATGTAAATTGCGTCCGAGAATCCCCCCGGACTTGTGTAGAACGCGGGCACAAACCTGGCTAGAAAATGGAAACATCCAAATTATAGCTATAATAGTCGAGAGACCACAGGGTATGACGTGAGTCAGCTGATCCTTCGATACTTTGAAGCCGCACGAGTCCTGAAAAAGTATTATAGATATGAATCATTTTATATATATTTACCCCTATTTGTTCATCCTAACCCAAAGATAAGAATAAAAATGAAAAGAAATATTGTGAAAAGGAATAAGATTTGCGGAAAGGATATAGAGCTGAGCTCCCGACAAATAACTATAAGTATACAATTATTATATACCTATTGGTAAAAGCGGAAAAGTAGAGTGAGAAACGTTTACCGGATGGTCGTCCCTTCGGAATATCAACTAAAAATCCAATCCCCTACGTAAATATAGGTATATAATAATGGCATCGTGGATATACATATATGCGGCGTGGGCTGTTTCGCGTGTGATTTTCATTTCGATTTCTTTTCAACCTGCACCTCCGTGTACAGTTGACCTCGCGACGGAGATCAACGTCGAATTATGAATCCTACAGGAGCAACAGGAACGCTAACGTGCAACGTCATTAATCACCTCAGACGCGCTTATCCTTCCCCGTTGTATGTATTTGTACGCGCTCACGTCTTATCTAGCTCGAACCATTCGCAGATTATGCAGTTTAAATTTTAACCCATCCAACTGAAATTCACCCCAATATTTGCACGATGTAGTCAGGCACAAAATCCACAAACTGTACCTGATTTATTCCCGACTTATTAACATTTCATAAAAAAAATACCTATATTAAGCAATTTCCGTGTAATATGACGAAACCCACGCCTCATGGAAAATATCAATTGGAAAGTAAATAAAATTGTGTGGGAATCTGAATTGATTTTGTTTAGTAATTATGTAATCTCACTGCAGCTGTAGGTAGTTGAGAGTTTTTTCTATGAAATATTTGCTTTGTACAGAATTCGTAACAATTTTTGTCGTATTGATTCGGCAGCGTTTTTATTATTCTATATAATATTATTCTTAGCAATAGGATATTTACGGGAATATGGCGAAGCCGAGGAAATTTAAACGCGTGGGTTATCCGAGTTAGGTAGGTTGGAACTGGGCGCGCGATGTCGGAGTGAAAAGTCGTTAAGAAACCACAGACGGTGAGCGTAGCTAATTAAATTACTGCAGGGGATTCAATTAGCGGGAACCAAACGAGAACGGGAACGATAGTGGAAATGGTAGCTATATACATACGTTGCTGGAAAACCGCGTTCACGGACCAAACCGCGAGAAAGGGTAATCGGAAAACCGATGAGACTCCTCATTCGCACCTGCCGCATGTGCACCGCTAGTAACTATCATATCGGCACCAACTATTATTTGAATAACTACTTTATCTCTCATTTAGAATATTAAGAATATCACACATGGTGTTCCACATAACGGTGAAGTTAGGGATGAACGGAACCTCGAGGGATTCTATCTGATATAATAATTCCTGAAACAGGTGAAGGAGAAAAGAAGTAAAGAATATTGCTGCAAGAAGCGAAGGGCCGGAGAGTAAAAAATAAAGGATGAGGAGTTTGGCGTTGGCACTGGCCTGCTCGTGGCTATTGGGTTTCATTCGTCCTTCGATGACGATGCAGGAAGCTCCGTCGTCGGCACCCCTTCAATTGTCGTCTTCCGGAAATCTCGAACTTGAATCGGAAGTCGATCCTGAGACCTTACTGCAAGGATTGGAACTGCAAGGAAATCCTGGTAAACGGGCTTACACTTACGTATCGGAATACAAGAGGCTCCCAATTTACAACTTTGGTCTTGGGAAGCGGTGGAGTTTTGGCGGAAGCAGCAACACCGTCGACGAGGACAAGGTAAGGTTTGTCCCTCGGTTCCGTCCCTCAAGGAACGGAGCCTCCTGTACCGCGTCGGGCGCCTGTAATCCCTTCTTCCAGAGAGCGCGCCTCTACTCCTTTGGGCTCGGTAAACGCGCCAGACCGTACAGCTTTGGACTTGGAAAACGTGCCGATGATTCCTCGACGTCAACCTCGTCGTCTTCTTCCGCTTCATCCTTTGGTTATCGTGGACAACCGGACTTGGAGGAACTTTCACGAGATCCGTTGGAGGATTATCTGGAAAAACGTAGCCGTCAACTGTACAGTTTTGGGCTTGGAAAACGAATGGCAGGCGATGAAAGAGGCGATTATGGTCAACGGTTCAATTTTGGACTCGGTAAAAGACCTAGTGAGGATTACGGTCACCGGTATAAATTTGGGTTGGGTAAACGACGGCTACTCGTAAACGATAATCGCATTTCTGCTTCTGACGATGAAGAAGAACAGCAACAACCAGCTCTAGCGTCCTAGACCCTGTTTGAAAAAACAATCACCCTTCTACCACCTTCACATGTACCTTTTCCAATTCCGTACATAATATATACCTGATGAAATTTTTTCATCCCAATTTTCCTCAACCCCGCAGCCTCCAGCTGGTACGCAGCCGGTGTATATGCAGCGCGTGTACGGGATTATTTTTCTCTCGTTGATATGTGTAATTATCCTTGAAAGTATAGGAAACGGAACGAACAATTTTATGTAAAAGGAGAACAACTATGCTTGCATAATATTAAATATTATAATATGGAAAAAGAGCTCGAAACGATTAAGTAGATAGATATAATAAGGTTACCCCAAAATAAGGATATTGAAAGAGTATATGAAAAACGAGAAAGAAGATGTCTGAAAAGTTGGCTAGCAGGGGGCAGCGGATCGTGTATTATCCTCCGGAATATCTATCCAGATTCCAACAGCTGACCCAGTATAATCAATCCAAAATTTAACGCATAAGATAGCTAATAAAATTATTTATTCGCGCAGTAGGTACCTGTTTCATGAATAATTTACTCTGCTCTGCTGTCCTCTGCGCTGCAATCTTAATCGGGGAATAAGAAACTAACTTGTACAGTTTCTTTTCCTTCATTCTATAACCGGATAAGGTTTCAGCGATCATGAATAATTAAGATTACTAATTATTAACCCATTAAATAAGTCAACAATGTATAACCTGTCTGTGAGTAAAACAAAAAAAAAAAAAAAAAATGAAAATTATTAATAACAAATAAATGAAGCGGCTATCTGTAAACCACTGTTTCAATTGATAGACATTTTTTTACCCTCACCCGGCCATCCAAATCTGAAAAAGGTGAAGAAATAAATCCCGTGAATAAAATCTCTGTTATAAATAACTGCTGCGATATACAGAGAAAAAAAAGAGCTGCATCGTATATAAAACGAAGCTATTGAAGTACGTACGGCTTACATGTATATACGACTAGTGTTTTTCCAATTTGCTATCGTCGAGAGAGGCGTACATTTGTTCCCTTGGGACGCAGACGCCCGTCGGTCGGTTTCAGAGTCTAGAGGAAGGCGAGTGTCAGTTGACCCACGAAGTACGATGGACAATGCCACGAAGGAAAAGTGGAGAACTCGGAGGTGGAAGGGATGGAGTACAGGGTTATCACCCAGGGGACCCTTCTTCCAGTTTTCCCAGCAGTTCCTGCCGTTTCTCGTTTTTATCACGTTACTGCAACAGCCGGTCGTTTTTTCCCTGGACATAACTTGGGTGCCAAATCTGGACTGGGGTTCAAAAAGCAACTGGGAAAATGGATTTTTACCGGAAAATGGTGCCCACCTTGAGTTACCCCTTGAAATGCGACTCTCCGTTGGTTTACCTGCACGAACTAACGATCTGGATATCTCCGGAATCGAACTACCAAGAGACGGTGTTCTCGCTCTTCCTGAATCTGGGAGGATTACGGTAAGCGTCAATACCTGCAGTTAAAATTACCCAAAACTATCGCGTATCGATCAATTTTCAATACAACTTCCAAACACATTGATAAAAAATCTTTCGTTCTTCACGGAAATTACGAAACTGATGGATCTATGGGCGTTTCGGATGCGATAATAATTGAACCGGGAACGACACGTGTACTGTAGGGTGTCTGCGTAATTCCATTAGAAAAAATGTCGAGACTTTTTTACCGGTACCTATATTTACGAGTGATTTGGCCGGTTCATTAACGGTACAAGTTCAATTCGGTCCACTACGTCGACTCCTGAATGACCCACGAAAAAGGGCAAACAGTTCAATCCGAACCCACAGTCGCGTTAGGATCCTTTTGAAACAAAATAGTCGTACGAATTTACAAGTACCATACTATACATTTTATCCAAATTAGATACTATGCATGTAAAAACGGTTGGAAAAAGTTGATAGAAAAAAAAGAAACATTTAATAAAGCAAACCAATACCGAGGGTGATGTAAAAAATGATTCGATTCTGCGTAAAAATTCCGTCTCTTAATTTTATAATGTACCAATGGGTGTTCGAGTATAAAATTAATAAATACTTGCTGGTTGAAACACGTATTAAAAACACTTTTTATCGAATATAACATTTCTTTTTCTCCTCTACTCTTTGGCAATTAGAGCGAGCTGCAAATTTTTATGTGTATATTTGCGAACTCTAGGGTCGTTGGAAAAAAAAAAACCGTTATATTTATTTTCTTTTTTTTTGTTCAAGCTTGAACGTTGTATACGATCCTTTTATACCTGCATTACCGTGTAATGCTGGTACACCAAAAGAGTTTTCGCCATTCAATCGATTGTATACACTATACATTTATATACATACATGTACAAATGTCCCTATGTGCAGTTCGTATTATACGGTTTTCAATTCCGTTCAATTCACACTCCAACGTTGTCCTAAAGCAACACGTACCTTATACCCTGTCTCGTGCGCGTCGCAAGGGACGCATCGTGCAGGACGTTTATATTGGCAAGAGAATCGCGCGAGAACAACGATTATTATCTCCTGCAGACCTCACTCGGTTTTTCATGTTTACCGATCGAATAGTCTCGGCAAATTTCCGATGAGCTTTATCGGAATGAAGAAATACTCCAGTGTACGATAAAAGTAGAAAATAATCTATAAAGGATTCGAATAAATCACCGGCAGATAAGCGAATCCACGACATCTTCAAAAATTGCGCGTTGGATACGGGAAGGACCTCTGCTATGGGTAGATCCGAAAAACTGGAATTCGGAAAGGTCTTCCGAAGCGGTTCCACATTTAGAACGTATTCCCTGCCAAGGGGACACTGTCATATTACCTGCTGTCGGACGCACCTTCAGTATGCAGCTTCCTGGTGTCACGGGGATCAAAATTCGGGCGATCAAAATCGCTAATGACACCGGTCCGCTGCCTCCCTGGGAATGGAAGCACACACGCGAAAGAATGGAATTTGCAAGGGGCCCGATGACCGTCGAGTATGTATGAAAAAAAATGCAGAAATTCAATCCCGGAAAAGGAACGTCAGTGCGAATCGATCGCACATTGTAACCTGGAGATCCAGATTATTCACGGCTCCTGTTTAAATTTCAGATACAGCGGACTTCAGAGTTGCGATAGCTGTCCGTGTCAGCAGAAACCAAACGGTCAAGAAATTTTGAAGGAGGTCTGCGATACTCCAGGAGCAAAATGCCAGGATTTAGCATGCGAGTATCCTGTGAATGTACGTGGATATTATATGGAATTTGATTTATGACCCGGCTTTATAATTCGAAAATTATTATACCGGAAATTCCTTTTCTTCCGCAACGTTCAACAGGTTGAGGGGCATTGTTGTTATTACTGCGGAGGTCGATTGTTGCTGACAACAAATCCGTCCCTTCCATTCATAAAAAGAATGTCTGATCAGGCGCTCGCAGGTTTTGGTAATTCGTTATCCTGGTATCCACGACGGACTTGGGATTCTAAAACAGAAATTTTGATTGCTGGAAAAAACGGCGGATATTCAGTCGAGGAAATTGCCACAGCCGTCGTAACCCTAGCGGACGCACTCAAAGGTCAGTCTGCATCCAAAAAGGAAAAAGGATTACAAAAAGGCATTGGTACGCGCGTATGAACTAATCGTTCTCAACTCTCCTCTTCCAGAGCAGGGAATTGAGGTGACAGCTTCCGAGTCATCTGGATCTGAGTTACATGGATCAAAATCTATAAGAGTTTTGGGACCATTCTTCGGCTCCTTGATCATCATAGTGCTGGTACTTCTCGCGGTGTTTCCCTTTCACGGATATCCGCTCCGAAGGTGAGTCGGATGAACGATGTTATTTAAATATGTACCATGTGTCCCAGCGTTTACACCACAGTATGTCCGGTTGCCTGCTGCTAGGCGCTCAGCATAACCGGTCACAGAAAGCTGCCGAGAGCCCAGCGTCAGGCAACCGGACATACTGCGGTGTAAACGCTGGGACACATGGTATAAATTACGGTGGCAATGAAAATTCGACACCCGGTACATAGGTATATTTATACACCACGTAGTACAAGTATTGTTGATTTTTGACGTCGAGAAGCTGTCGCTATAAAGGCTTGGAGTATATCGGAGGTAGGAGGTTGACGGCAGGGTGCAAAGAGACCTCGACGTCGGAGGTTGAAACGGAAAGTGGAGTGAAGACAGAATGAAAAACGATTGCCACTCGTCCGGCTGCGGCAACTCGACTAATTAAATACCAGACATACACATACTTATACACACATGTATACGTACATACGCCATGTATCCACACTATTTTCACATACACAGAACACATAAACTAACAACACCTGTGTCTACAAATAAAATACATATACATAGGTATATAGGTATTCCCCGGGAAGCTTAAATGACACCGTTCGTTTATGTGTAATATATATACGCGGTTCTAAGGGGGTACAGAGGAAGGAAGGTTGCTTTCGTTGCTTTAAAACTGAGGGTTGATGGTAGAGCCGTAAGTAAATGAGAAGTCGGCGGGGGGTTGCAGAGCGCAAATGAAATGCTTTCTTCGCTCTTGACTCGTGCTCAGAATGGGGCAGATAAACTCACCGACGGAGTAGTAAACGCGGAAAATTACGCCTTGCTCTGAATATACATATACCGCCAACCAAGGTATTACAGCTGGCTTCTGTTAAATATCTTCCAATTTTTTTTTTAATTCTTTTTCCCTCTTCAAGTCGTTTTTTCAGTATATCACCGCTTCTTCTTTCTGGTCGGAATATTATCTCAACGTCAAACGATTTTCCTTCGCAAATACCTTGAACGAGAGGAAGAAAAAAAATTGAATTTATATACCGGAAAATTGATTTCCCATGCAGGGTCCTCGGTGATGGTTGGAACGGACTTAGGAATCTGGTGCAGTCTGCAAGTGGAAACGGCGTGATTGCAGGTGTGGCACCAACGCTACCTAAAAGACCTTTTGGATTCGCGAGATTTGAAAATGCTGCCGATTCCGACGTCGAACTTGCACCTTCTCCAAACATCGGCGGCATCCGTCGACGCGCTAGCAGTATAGAAGAAGACGTTGACGAAGATGAAGATGAGGGCGGCGCCGGACGCTTCGCCAATCCACTTTATCGTTCTGGAAGAAGAGGACCGGAAGCGCCGAGCTTCGCGGCTCTGAAAAATACTAATCGCGACGACGTCGACGTGGCGGACGAGGAAGTTGATTTAACGATCGATTAGTATATACATGTACAGTAATATTTTTATATAGAAAAAATGAAAGAAAAATAAACTTATTTTCAATGAAATTGGATTAATAATAATGACAAGATCAAATAAAATAAAATAAAAATAAACAAATTGATGTATGAACATACTGTGCAGATATAGCAGCCATCGATATTTTCCAACCGCGACGACGTATGTATATGTAATCATATAATTGACTGTTTCGTAACATTCGCCCTGGAGTTATATAACATCGTGGAAGGCTTCTGCGAATGTACATACAGGCGTGTATAGCAAACGGGGGTAAAGAGCTGGGGGTTAAGAGGGTAAAAAAACGGGGTTTGAAGAGAGGGGGCTAGTCTAGCGATATGCGATGTTATTCAATTTCGCGCCACACGCGCGACCTTTGACCCTGCACAACTCGGTTGTTCTACGCGTTGTGCAGAAAATTGGATCGGGGGTCATAATATCAACGATGTACAGAGAAAGAGAATGAAAGTTAGAAAAGCGACTAAATGGGATGGTGAACTCGGTGGGCGGGGGGGAATGAGAGCCGAAGTTTGTTAATATTCCGAGTTTCGGTCTCTCGAGAACAAGTGCAGGTTTACTCAATCAGAAGTTCTTTACAAATATTTATAAGGTTCGAGTAAACATCACTAAATGAGATTCCGAGAACTAAATGGCTGCCATGAAAAGTGTTCGCCTGTAGGGATAATTTCAACTTTATATATTTATCAAATAAATCTAGCGATAATATAATACACAAAGGTAATCTGTCTCTCACCGAAGTGCTTTTCAATAAATATACTTACTCGATATTTTGCTTCCATTTACAACTTTCCTAATAATGATGGGCATATGATCCGCGTGGAAACAATTGCTAGCTTTTGATATTTCTTTTTCCAGCATCCTGAAATTTGCCATCATTATTATTAAGGATTATTCGTTGTCGTTTACAACTTTCGTGGATACGAAATTGCATTAGAGATGGGGTTGCAATGCTAATAGTTGATTAGATAATAAATTAAATCCAATCAGTACCTATAATGCGTAATTTTATCACGAATAGATCAATCGAGGGAATTTCCCGTAATCGTATCTGTGCTGCAATTACAGGACATACACTGTATCGATAGAATTTATCGTGTATGGAAATGTAACTGCAGCTGCGTTGAGCGTTGGGCGCATATGTACGAACAGAATATCGAATTGTTGGGGTTTACAGACAGAAGAAATATGCAAAAGAAAGGGGAGAAACGAGAGAGGGAGAAAAGTCTGTTTGCTATTTGCGCGACAAACAATTAGGTACGTGCCGGCGGCAGGTGCTTTCGCACTAACTGTTATACGGAGCTAAATAAATTACTTATATTATCCGTTATATTGTACATAGGTATATGTAGACCTAAGCGTATATAATACGAAAACGTAAGGCGCATGACGTTAACAGCTACAAGCTACTCCTAGGCCTCGCTTCGCTTGCATCGTGCAGTCTTGGCGCAGGTATTGTTTACAAAACTACTTAAAAGTACTTATCATAATACCGTGCACTCCGCCTACACGTTCAAGTATAATCAAAAAATATTTGGAATATTGAATATTTTGTACTCCAAGCACATCGCTAGTCAACGATCAGATGCAAGCGTTGTTGAATTTGGAAAAAAAGAAAATGGAAAACGATGCGATTTTCCTAAATTATTATCACTACGGACGTTCGTTAGAGAATCACGCGGTGGAGTTTATCTGATTGCTCTGATTAAAGCTAGAGCAGATTTACCGATCAATTTATAGATTAAATCGTTGCACACACCGAAGCTGGGAACGTAAACTGAACGGTTGCGCAATCAAGATTTCTACAAAACAAGGCTCGTATAGATTGATGTGCATTGTAAATATATATATATATATTTGTTTTTGTTTTAGTTTCATAATATATATATTAAATTTTTATCTTCGGCAATATCAACAAACGTTAACTATGTTAATTATAAATAAACTCACTGTACAATGTGACAACGCTTTTTAAAAAACATTTCAATACATGTATGTAGTATGTAGGAAATATATATGTATATGATAATCGTGTAAATATTTATCTAAAATATTTTCAATATTAAGACATGCGAATTATAATAGAACGCAAACTGCACTTTCAAAATCATTCCGCGAATCTTATATTTCACAATTAATTCTTCCCGGTGATCTAAGTACTCACAATCAGTACAGTGCAGCCGCAGTTGAATCATGTAGCATGACAATATTCATGTTTTATGATTTGACATTTATTCCATTCATGATCTAATGGTTTCAATAGATATTTATTATATAAACACCTACATATATAGGCACCAGGCGCGCAGATTATCTCACACGTAATAGGTAAGTTTATGTAATTTTTTCACTCCCAATTCACCCGTCCACACCTTTGTAACTGTCAAAACTTGTTAGCATACGATCAAAGCCGAAGTATACATATCGACGATCTCAGTTCATGTAATAATGGATTTATGGCGTCTACGTGATTAAACGGTGTAATATCACTATCCAGGTGTTTACACGATTATAGGTTTTATCCTGTTTTAATGCAGGATTATCATTTGATTAAACTGTAAGCCGATTATATATACCTGGTATTTGTACTTTACGTATCAACCGCTAAGCTTAGTGTTTAAAAAAGTTTAGGGGCAGTAAGCCGTTGATCGAACGAAATTTCAAAATCCGGATTTGGACCTTAGAAGGCGCAGTCGATGAACTCAAAAACTTTCTATATTTCGTACTAATAATGAAAGGTGGTATTAAGTAGTATCTAATCATGAAAATGTCAATAATATCAATAATTATACTAACATATAAGCTGCGTTCGAAATATAGTAATGAAAAAAAAAGCAGATAACGTCTAGTGAAATTTTATGACATCAGAAGGGACGACTTTTTAAGATTAGGACGTTTTGACAGATAGATCATAAATTCTAGAGTCTATATTCTCAAGGCGCGTCTGGCTCACTTGCGATATAAATTAAACGCGATCCTGAAGGATGCAATTTTTATTTTTAAACAAATAGATAGCTCTTTGAACTGGTCTGTATTTGCGAGAATTGTGCGCCGTGGGCTTAGTTAGTTTGGAGGACAGAGATTATTTTTAAAAATATTTTGGTTAAAATACGCATACCAGATATCATATGTATGTATTTATAAATCCTATATTTTCATCTATCTACGTATGCAATATTATTAAATCTGAAGTACATACTTTTGCAACGGACTTATAAACTCGTCATTTGCACTTTGCCCATTTTAACCCTCCGCGCTAATAATCGCACAGAATTTGTCAGTACATTATATGCACGTAATTGCATACATATATTAAAATATATATTTACTAAAACTATTGAATCCTTAATTTATTATGTGTAATATACCTATATTTTTTTCTCTCGTATAATTTTCGTTCATTTTTTAATCGTTTATCGTTTAATATATTGATTTTCTGATGCGCTGATGTAGTAAAGGACGGAAGATGATTAAAGTACAAAAATCGTAGCATCAAATTACCACGGATTTTACGGTATAAATAAATACTCCGTGACTAATGAGTAATATACTCATGTCAGATATCCGTTCAACAAGTCGTACTATCCTGCAGAGATAAGAGATACAGAAAATCAATTGATTCAACGATAAAAATATGAAAATGTGCCCCGCTAGCCACGCTATTTCCGATTATAAATATCATACAGTTAAATCCATTTAGAATAATTACTTTCGTACAAATCTTGTTCAACATTTTATAACAATAGTCAGGCACTATAATTTGTAAAAGAGCGGGGGAGCAATATAAAAGAATTTCGATTAGTGTCGATAGCTATAGAATCGCTAGATTTTATATTTCTATACCGACAGAGCAGAAAATTTTTCTCAAAAAACGTAATGGTTTTGTTTGATGTATAGTATATCTTCTCTTTAGTGTTAAATTAACCAGCACATTTTCCCAGCTAAGACTAAAATGGTAAGAACCTCGGTCGGAAGAGTTTCGAAGACCGGTAATAATATTAATAATTAGGCAAACAAGAACAAACAGTAAACGAGAACAAAATTCAACGAACACCATTCACATGTTCGATAGTATTGTTATCATATTGGGTTTACACGTATCTACGTACCTATACACGCGTCCATTGTTATCGAAGGAAATTGTACTAGCTCAGTGCGAAGTTTCGTGTTTAATCGTCTCCCTGTAGTATCTATATCGCACCAACTTCCGTCACGCTCGCTTACAGGCAACTATCGTTCAAAGCAACTTAACACGAACCGTCGTTCGACACGATCTCTTGATTACTTTTTTTTTTCTCGTTTCTTTTCGTATTCTGTTCGTAGGAACCATTGTACGGAAACATTTATTAAATAAAAGAAATAAGCGTTACTGCATCACAGGTAACTGCAAACGATTCTCAGAGGGAATGTTAAAGGTGTGTATGTGACCTCGTCTACGAAGATCTCAGCATCGCCTGAAGCCGTTGCAGTTCCCGTAAAAGTTCGCGATTCGTTCCTTCCAATGTCGTAAGACGGTCTTTGTAGCTGGAATTCTCTTGGGCCAACAAGGTCACGCGCCTTTCTAGACCATCCATGTACTCCTTTTTCTTCCTTCGCGACTCTTGCGCCGATATCTTTAAGGCAACAAACGAAAAGAGTAAAATCAAGCAACGTTTCATATTTATTTCAACCTCCGTCAGCATAAATAGAAACAAAATAAATCAAGCGGATTTTCACCTTGTTTTTTATCTTCCGGCGAACTTTTTTCAAAGATTTCTCCTCCTGTTTGGTTAGCGGAAGTTTAGTCGGCACAGGATAACCCTCGGCAATCAGAGTTCGCTTTTCTTCTTCAGTCAAGGCAAGGATCCCCGTCGAGCCTTTCTGCATTGGGAGAATCGAAGAAGAAGAGAACCGGTTAGAAATCGACCTGAGAAATCGATAATATAACAATCTTTTCTTAGATAACTAGAATGGCGTATTACCGGCTGACAGGATATCAACGGCGTATGTATCGGTTGTCTGGTAACGTGCCCGTTCATGTGTCCTCCTCGATTAGCAGCCGGCGCAGTTCTAACACCGCAAAAACGAGGGGAAAGTAACCCCCGTAAACTTTCAGATACTCTACGTTCGGGTGAACAAGAAGCCGATGCGGCTCCTTCGCTGTCAGAACTTGCGCTACTCGGGGGCGTCGGGGGGAGACCTTGTCTTCCGTTTCCGTTTCCGCTACCATTACCTCCCGTAATCACAAGTTCCATCGAACTAGAACTTCCCGTTGACGGTTCGCCGTTCGATTCCTCAAGCTCCATACCCTGTAAATTAGATTCCGAACAATGATTTCCCATTATTATATTACCTTTATTTATTTGCCTGCATCAAATCGCTGCAGGAGTCCTCATTACCTGATAATATTCCGTCTCGTCGTCTTCACTATCACTTGTTGCATAAGTTACGGATCGTTCGAAGTGTAATTGATACGGGGCGATAGCTATGGTCTCAACAGCAGCTAATTTCGATGAGTAATTAACGGATTGCGAAGGACTGAAGGGTTCGTCCTTGATCGGAACTTTCAACGTCGACGTATTCTTTATCGTCGTTGTCGTAGCTGTGGTGGTCGCGGTATCTAGCGATGTGTGGATATCGTTAGAGGTGGGCGATGGTGATTGTGAGGGCGAAGATGCTGCAGAAGATGGTGATGGAAAAAGGGACGGTGACTCGGCGCCCGCGCCTCGTCCAGATGCTCTATTGAGCGAGATTGCAGGAAAGCATTCCTCCTCCATGTCTGTAAAAGGCGAGTAAGATATGAGAAATTTTTCTACTTTCCCACTATACATGAGAAAAATTTAATATTCCGGAAAATTTTAATACCATCTATTCTATTTCGCAGCACCAAAACCTGGTGCGCATTTATGTGGGGCGTCTCTGCTGTGCTTTTCCTTGATGCTGGATTTTCATTTGGAGTATCGGGAGTATCGTTGCCGGAAGGTATCGCTGGACTTGCAGGAGGACTAGACGCTAATAAACTATAACTATGTTCACATTTTATCGGTCTAGGTCCCCCTAAAGCTGCGTCTGTCATTAGACGATCTCTCAGGACGACGCCAGGCGTAGTTTTATCCCTCGCACTGCTGCAGGAAGCGCTCCCCCAATCCTCATCCCGTGTTGTCATTGGAACATCGTGTACCATCGCCTTTAAATAAAAATTTATCCATACATACTACAAAGGAGAAGAATGTATATATTTATTTCTAGATATACACAAAGCCAGCGAAGAAATGTATAGATTATAATTGCTGTGATTATTATATAACTGCGGTAGGTCGACGGGAACAACGCAACTCCCACCGTGACGTTCGTATGGGAGCAATAATAAATTCATCGAGTGAATGCAGCACCGCGTGACGATTATGAAACAGAATATAAACAGAAACGTTGAGAAAAAGAGAAAAAAAAAGGAGGCACAAGCTATCAATGCACCGGGAATTAAACTCTCCTGAAATTTACCTGAGGAAAAATTTCCCAATAATACTGGATCGCGGCGTAGTGAGAGAATTTATTTTGATTCTTCGTGAAAAAAATAACCAACGACGAGATGATAACGGTAAAATGTACGCGGTACAATTCGCTCGCATTTGCGTCTTAATAATTAACCGGTCGCATATATACAATTCTGGATTGACATCATCTTCTTTACGGGTAAAATAATTTTCCAAAATGCTCGCGGTCACGTCGAGTGTATATCAAACGAGATTTGAATATCTGTATAAGAGTATACACATTGGATACAAGTGTGGTCGGTTTTTTCCCGTGTCAATCGCGGAATGAGAGGGACGCGGGTGAAAGGGATCCGAACGTGCAACCGGTCAAGTTGAAGGTCGGGCAGTACCCCGTCGGGGGGCCGGGCAAGGGGCCATCGAGCGCGACCGGGAACTCTGAGAAGGGGAATTGTAAGCGGCAATGCGGAACTTTACTTTCCAAGGCCACACTCCTCGCCCCTCAAGCCATTTCTTCGTCCCTCCGCGTAGGCGTAACCCAGACCGAAGAACGAAGAACTCATCTTCCACCATTACATGCCAGGATCTCATCTAATTTACTGTAAAATAAAGGCTACACCGTTCGTTTCGCAGGAAAAAAAGCCTTCCATTCCAACTAATAATCTGCGGAGTCAACCAAAGCATTTTTGTATTTGTATTTTTCTATTTTCGCTATATCAACGTAACACAGCTAATCTGCTGCAGGCTAAATCGAAAAATTGTTTATGCAGTGCAGACCTAAGCTGTAATTCGTTCACTGACATTCGCAGGTATCGAGTACATAGAAAACCAAGTTGCATTCCTTATTCCAGATCGTTGCACCGTCGATTTAACGTGAGACAATACAGATAAGTATAATAAAGTTGCAAAACTTGCAAGGTACAAATTATACACGAGTGAAAACTGCCTTATAAATAGTTAACTCGACCGCGGGAACTCGGCAATATATTCGCGAACCGCAGGTGAATGTCCGCGATGGCAAACTCAAATGAGAAGGTCAAGATGCTGCACGTGAACTAGGGTTGGGTCGGGTCAGGCACGCGTGATTCTTCTTGCCGGTACCAAACAGCTGCGACTGAATATATCGTATATTCGAGACGTGGGAATAACGTCGAGCGGTCAAATTTTTTAGATACAACAAAATTTACACCAAAAACAAAATCGATATCTGTGAAAAATTTAATTGAATTATACAAGCCTATACATATAATATGTATATACCAAAGCAATCGGTGTACGGTATAATATCAAGATTTTCTTGGAAGCGGAGCTATGAGCGAGTATGTAACGGGCTGCTGATAAGCGTTTTAAAACCAAGATCCAAAGTCTTATTATATTTTATGTATATGGTATAGTACTGAATCCGCGGCTTCGTGACCTACATATACGTGGACCGCCGCGTCGTTTCATTTTACCGAGCGATAAGACGCGGATAATATTCGAAGTTAGTTGAAATTGATATTACACAGTATAATGTGTATACGTATACATGTAATACAACGTGTGTATATCGAAATAAGACGTGTCCTATACAGTCTGCAGCGAACCGCCGCGTAACGTCCGGGGAATGTAGGTATAGAAGCGATAATCTATCAGCGAACTCGAGTATTGCAACACGCATCCACAAATGTATAGTATATTCGTATTTATTGGCACCTAACGGTCGCTCGGTACCGTAGAAGTCCATAAAAAAAAAAATAATAAAGAGAATAAAAAAACCTATTTACCTTCTCATTATACGCATTTATCACCTGCGACTTTTATGCATTTCCAACTTTAATATTATATACGTTACAGATAACACTAGGCGAAGAAAAAAATGAAGAATAGAAGATTTCAACCGGAGGATCGATTATTAATATTACTAGAAGCAGAATAATATGCACACGGCACTGTATGTATATTGATATCGCATTTGGGTATATATTAACATCGTTTCCAAATCATGTAGAATGATGTGCTTCTGTACGTGGACACAGGTGCGTCAAACGTAAACCGAAGAGCCTCGATCGTTCCTATTTTTTTCATCTCAACAAATATACACCTTCCGTCTCGCATTCGCCGATGATGCAAATATTTTGATAACCGTCGTCCACGTTAAATCGAATACGATCGGCCATCGATATACGTCGTATTAATATATTATATTATTATACACGTCTGTAGATATACATAAATTAATATATATACTACGGGGGTTAAGCAAGTACGGGCGTCTACCATATTCACGTATATAATACTCTTTGAAATTATCATCATTATTATTATAAAACGGCTATTACAGTTGCATACATGGTAGCCGGTAGAACGGAAGCGCGTAGGAAGTGGTTGTGAACGAATTCAACAATTTTATCAACGCTCAATCCGAAAAAAGTTGTGCGACAATGACACAAACTTCATAGCGATAGGATTCAAGAAAAAAAAAATAAATAATATAAAAAGGAATAAACAATTAATTTAAAAAAATATGCTTACAGAGTCTGCCAGATACGACTCCCACAGTTCCCTCAAATCACTTGAACCAACGTCGTCGAACTCCATTCTGTCGCCGGTTAATTCCGTCTCTCTTTCTCTCTCTTTCCAAATTAGTTTCTACGTATCAGTTCCTGGTCCCACTTTATGGCTTCTTTCAATAAAATACTGCAGATTGTATACATGCATATGTATACATGTGAAGAGGGTATAATTCTACTCCATTTTCTCAGCGCAAAATCGACGTCGTTATTATAAGAGACATGCAGTAGATGTACGAGTAATTAGGCCCTCGGTTGTAGCAGAGGATTTTCTGCAAAAGCCATTAACGATACGCACCGCCGTGCAGGCGTACCCCGCGTGCAGGCGCCTTGCGAACAGTTTTATCTGCATCCCTGGATCGTCATGGCGAACCCCTTTCGACCGCCGTTTCAGCTTCCTTCAAAAATTTATGCTGCACTTCTGCACAGACCTCCGTCTGTGTCAAACTTCCGGTTGCGGCAAATCAGAACGATTATACCTTGTACGGTGTTCGGAGAATTCTATCCGTTCGGTAACGATACCTCCAACTTTGTAATCCTCAGCTGCAGAAAACCGGAAGTACGCTGCACTATGTGTAGGTGAGGTCTAGTGGAATCCAGTTATATGTTATCGAACACGTGCTGAAGCTTCATCGAGGCAGTCTCTTCGAGTTTCTTAGAAGTTTCAACTGAAAAAATAAGTAAAAATAAGCAATTGATAAGACTGCATATTAATACAATCTTATTAAATTGGCGCGTGGAGCGATGAGACTTATTATTAATATTGAACATGTACGTGATATAGTTCGGAGATGAACACGCTGGTTGACGTTGATTAACGCAATTTCTCTATAGGTGTAATGTACATATGTGTGTGTATTTACGTCGTGATAAATCGTTGGGATCAATGGACCGCGGTCAGTGATGAGGGACCACGTGCGTCCACGGCGAAACATAAGCAAGAGTAGAAATGCCGCGGACGCCAGTTTATCGATCAATCTTTCTGAAGTCTATATGCGTCCAGCGATGGACAGCAGACATGCGATGATAATATAAAGCTTGATGTACGCTGTCTGTACAAGGCTTTTAAACATACCTATACGGATGTACATGGAAACCATAAAAATTGCCGTTTATTCTTCGCATCATTGTGGATGAAGATCGTTTTTTGCAACAACTCCACGCGTGTACATACACCCGTGTTTCATAGATTCAAAGCAACTATCATTTTCATTTTGGTAATTGTTTCGTGAAATGATTATAATAAATTCAGTGTATCGGTTGTGCGGCTATAAGCTGTGTTATACTCTGTCCATTTGGAACAAACTACTCGTCGCATTGTGAGCGCGTGCTACAGTGAATATACATTATATTCCTACCGAAAAAAAATCGGGTAGATTGATTGTTGTAACGTATGTGCATACATACGAGGCCACGATCGTATATCGGTAGCACTTACATATTATCCGTGCAACGAAACGCTAAACCAAACCTTGGCATGGACATCAAATTATAAAAGTGCTGATTGCTGCTGCCGTTGCAGTAACAGTGGCAGCGGGATTAACAATCATCAGAAACCATCGTGACACATGCACAGATGCATTCACGTACGTACGTATATGCAAACACTAGTTTATTTTATATGCATACATGTCTCTCTGTGTGTAGGTTTACATACACGTTCCGCCTTTCATGCATTTATAGATTATGTGTACAGGAATAACAAGGGTATGTATACAACGGTAAAATGTGTTGCCTACACTGCAGCAATAATGCACAATGCGATCTAATCTAGAGCCTTTATAAACTAATGGATCTATACCACAGCTATTATTAAGAAATAGAATTGTTGTGACTGAAAATGTATCAGCTGCAACGAGTGACGCTGAATATATAGTTGTTTACGAATATTTTAATCAAATAATAGAAGCAATCCATACACCGTGATCACAATTGCTGATCATCGGTAAGTGTAAGGAAATTCATTTGCACTGTGTGATAAAAGACAGAAAAATAAATAGAATACACTCGTCTGATAGCGTGGTAAGTGGGATTCGATTCATAAATATTTTTAAGTACGCTTGCAATAATTACGATCAAAACAAACGATGCCGCATTACGCGGCATGACATGCACCGGAAGACCAGAAGACTGTGAGAAAAAAAACGAAGAAAATTACAGTAACGAAAATTTTGAATTAACGGTTGAAATCTGCGGGTGTATCACGTATGATTTTACCTGAGTTTTGATTCTGATGCTCCAGACGTCCTGAAGATGAAAAGTAAGGAGATGTTGGTAAGTCAACGACCGAATCGGTTCTCACTTCCCAGACTGAAGGAATTCCTTCGGTACATATGCACGTATGTATACAGAGTGGTTCTCACACGTGCAACATCCGTTCGTTGGTACCTCGCTCAGGTGGTTAAAATATAAACCCCACAGTAATAATAATAAGGGAGCCAAAAGGGGGGTTTGATACCAAGCCGAAGAACTGCGGGGGATCCAAAAACAAAATTCAATATCCTATATGCATAACCACTTGACTTCCGAAGAATTTATCACTTGAAACAGCACAAAATATAAATCACTGATAGATTACTGCAAACCGTAGCACCTGGCACAGTTAATTTCTGATAGTATCTTGTCAAAATCACCGCATCCGTAAATTTAAACAAATTCTGTCATAGCGTATTATGTTATGAAATAAATATCGTAGATGATAATATTACCTTGACTAAAGAAAACACAGATAGAGAATAAAATACGTGCGCACGCGTCCAGTGGCCGGTTACGAGGAGATCCCACTTTCAAGTATTAGAATACCGTAAAAAAGATCGCGCGCAATTATCCTTCGCTCTCTTTCCGGTGGGTCTAAACACTGGGACAGTTATTTGCGGTATCCGATCATCCGGCGACAACCGTTCATTCCGTCGTCTAGGCACTTCCTATACTGAAGGACAGGACGTTGCGGCGCTCAGGGAGGCTCTCGAGAGCGCTTTGCCGGCTCGCTCAACCAACCACCGTGAACCACCTGTTACCATCACGGTTATCGTCACCAAAACTTATGCGCGCGCAACTCTCAGATCGCGGCGTCTCCGTCAGGCACTTCACTCATCCGTCGGGCGTCTTCTTGAGGAAACGCATGCATACTCGATCGAACACCGATCGCTTCTTATGATGAACTCCCCCAGACTATTTATTAGTATTATGTATGAATTACAGGCCGAGAGATTTGTTTAGATCGCTATTCGAGGTGTCGTATGAACGTACGACTTGGCCATTTGTATATTTGTACAGTTGCCCCTTGCATGAGAAAGCTGATGAGATAAAAAAAAAGAAACATAATCAAGTGGTAACGCCTTGGAATTTTTGTTACATTATTAATGTATGTTGAATAGCGCTAATTTAGGCATTTTTTGGATGACCCGATAACTACTACACGACGAATTAACAATATGTTAATATAGGGTGGAATGTGCCATAAATTAACGTTGCAGAGGACGTAGAAAAATCAAATTTAGAATAACTATAAAAGAAAACGTTTTACCACTGCGTATTATGTTGTCTTCATTTATTTTAATCATTTAATTCGATGCAGGAAGTTAGGAACAAAATCTAAAGCGTTGGAACGGCTGTCCCGCATCAGAATATAATCGGGTCTTGTGTAAAAATAAGTTACGAAAATTCTCGATGGTTTAGTTCTCAAAAAATATTATCTATAATACATTCTGGCAATTTATCAAAAGACTAATATAATATCTGTTTCAATCAGACAGCACGCGTTCATGCCATCAACTACTATAATACGAGCCTATGATACGGCCCAGAATAAGTTGAAAGAACGCAAGTTGTATTCGGTTATAATTACTATGAGAATATAATGCGGGAGAAGTATTACTGACAATCAGTGTGA
Source organism: Athalia cordata (assembly GCA_963932425.1). NCBI lineage: Eukaryota > Metazoa > Arthropoda > Insecta > Hymenoptera > Athaliidae > Athalia > Athalia cordata. The sequence goes on along the minus strand of OZ010628.1, from coordinate 19,718,333 downwards.
ATAGGCCTGGGGCTGGTCATAAATTGTAATCATCTAAATAACGGTCTAACTGCAACCAAAGATGCAACCCATCGACTTTTATATAATAAGTCTGGCCTGCCGTCATCCCTACTTATTTTACGATCCTTAAGTACAATCGCAGTACGGACTAATTACTCGCCCAGACATTAGTAGGAGCGAAACTATCTCTGGAAATAAAGAACGCCCGTATGTCTATGTAAATAAAGGCCGGGAAAGCGGATTACAAATTGAAAAGAAGTTATTCCTAGGGGCACAAATTTTACGATGTATATCGAAGCTAACAACAACGTAGGACGAGAATTTTGATCAAAGCTTATTATACTCATTGCCTGAAATTCGTATGGTGATTGGATCGGAATGGGTTTTTTGAACGGATTATCGAAGATTGTTTGTCCAATTATAGGTATGCATAAGGGGCGGCAGAAATTATCAAACAATTATTAACACATTAACAAAGTCCTGTTTCCTATTCAGATATAAATTTTTTTTTTATCTCTTGAAGGTGTGTCATTCTGATATCTCAAGATATCTCTGATAAGACAATCTTTATTCGACAACTAATATTTAAAACTTTACATAATTTTACACGTTACGCGGTCTATATTTAATTTGATTCCTCTTATTCATTTATTTATTTTTATTCTTTCCCTTTATATTATGGCACTATAAATCACTACGTTCACTAGACCTTTTAACTTATGGAGACCTCTTACGTTTTTCATACAACTTTTTATTGTCACACGACTAAAGTTATAATATCGGTGTAGTGTGCAGCGTGGCTTTTTAAAAAAGTCGCCGATTACAAACGTTTATACAAATTTTTTTTTCTAGATGCGACTATTATCTATGATAATGTATCCATGAACATGACTATGATGATGATAATGGTGATGTGTAAACGAAACTAAAATAAAGGTGCGGATACGCGAATGTGTCGAATGTGTGTCGCAATGCGTTCATTTCGGTTCCCTGCAACGATCTCTGTAGTATCTATCATGATATATTTATATTCTTTACAGAGTTCTCTCAATTTGTTATTGAATATTTATTCAATTATTTAGATGTTCGTTTGAATCACTCATTTAGTTTTTTTTTTCTTCCCCCGACTCATTCTTTCAAGTTCTATCTCTATTACTTACTTAATAACATTCTCACTCGCATCACAGTCATACGTTTCACTTGTCTTTGGAGCATAATATAATCTCTACAATCTGGACGCGTGCAAAGTTGATCAAAGGCGCTCAATACACGGGATTATATCCGGCTGTCGTGTATGTATTTTTAATTGTTATATATATATGTGATTAACTAAACGTGGATATACCGAACCCAGAATTAATCGAAAATTGAAAAATATCTTTTTTTCAATGCATATTTTCATTGACAAGTGAGGTTTTTGACATTACTTAAAATTCCAAACACTTCTATCAGCTGCTGCATATAAATTTTCTACTTTTTTCTTTTGGCTGTTTATAGCTGCGATTTATTTCATTCGATACGATCACAGGCTCTAAGCTCGATTCCATTCTCGTTCATATTATTTGCCATGAGTTTTAGAAAATGCCACGAACAATCTCCCCCTCTTTGCACGCACTTACTCTACACTCGCTCTTGGCGAATACCGAGTTTAAAATAAATAGGAATAGGAGAGGCAGGAAAAGAGGGGCGACTATGTTTTTTTTTTGTCTTTGAAAAAATGTTTGATTCCAACATTCGTAGAGCAAAGATCCAATCTTATTCACAGCATTCCAAATCCTTTCGAGTAATTTATCGCCTTCAGAAGACGGTCTCTTAATTTGTCTATCGTGCCATAATCGGGTAACAGTAAAACGTTGAAGCAAGTGTGTGCTATTGGTAATCTGGAACAAAAATACAGTATGATCCTGCATTGCTATACACTTTATGCAACCCTCGAAAACTAGATAATTAAATACATTCCCTACCTATCAGAGTCTGGACCATGCCGCGCAATGACCATTTTTAAACGAGAAAGCCCTCCAACAGGAACTCGATCACTTCCAGTTGTGAATTGGAGTAACCTTCGTTGGTGGTCTGGTGTAAGCGAGTGAGCTACCCTCCAGAAATTCCTAACAGCTTCACTTTCTACTGTGTAACCACCTTCGTACTCGGTTGCTGCTTCCAGCTCAGCAAAGTCGAAATTTTTACTTCCGCATACCAGCTAGGGAATAAATAATTCATCACTTTTACATTTCCTTTTTGCAAATATTGATGCCAGAAACTATACCTGTTCTACTTCTTCAGGCCGAAAGAGTAGCGCCAGGGGGCTTTCGTCTGTAACCATTTGGAAGCCACGTCTGAAAGCTTTGAATTGTCTTTCTACAGATCTATTTAAAAGAAAATCAGCGTAGAGGTCGACGAATTCCCTTTTATTCGATTGTGTAACATATATTTGATCTCCGTCTTCACGAAGCTCATGGAATAGCTCCGATCCAAATACATCTCTGGAAGAAGGATTGATTAATCAAAGCTTTGATTATTATCGTGATTATTTCCTCCAGATATTTCACTCACTTATAACCGACCCTGAAAGTTTGCATGAACGTAGCCGCCATATCTTCACCACTGTAGTCAAGAAGCTCTTTTAAACCTCTGTACAACGTAGGACTCCAATCCTCCAAATCAGCGAAAGCTCCTTTTCTGCCTAACAACTTCCGATATACTACCATAGGAAAGCGGACGTCCAGAATAACATTATTATAAATTGCTAGGCCTAGGACTACTCCAATTAACGTAAACTGAGCATCACTTTCGAATGATGTGGGGTTGAACCAAGTTGTCTGCGTGTCGTCCTTTAGAAACGAAAACATGAGAAAACGTATATTCACACACTGTCAAACATTACTTTTTAGCTAAAAATGTACAAGCTTATCACCTGAAGTGTAAACATTCCATAATCGGGGTTGAAAATTTCTTCGACTACAAGCTGGAAAAATTCTTTGGATACTCCACCTTCGTCAACACCTTGTTCACCCTCAAATTCTACTACTAACTGCTTTTTTAAGTCTGTGGGATTTTCCATAGCTACCATCTCCAATTCTACAAGGGCATCATCTATCAGGTGATCCCTTCGGACCTATCGATGATTAGAGAAAATCGGGAGTTTGTAATTAACAAGTTTAACTTTTATAAATTATAGAAAAAACGTGCCATATTTTTCTACCTTCAATCGAAGATATGGGTTAGTCGGTTGCCCTACAACAGTCTGTAGAAAACTCATCCGCCGTTCACTGTACATTCGTATTCGGTTATCATAGTAGAGTCCAAGGGTTTTCGTTGCGGGTGTAAGAACGAAGGCATAGTTCATGAAGCTGAATTTTTTTGGTTGCTCGCTTTTATAGTAGGCAAAGTCTTTATCCATCTCTATGGCGTCACTCAATGGCTCGTTGTAAAAATCGTTGAAAGGTACATAAGGTTTACGAGCGTCTAACGGAGAAATACTCAATGCCGTAGCCAGCGGATCCTTCAAAGAAATAAATGAGAAATAGCCCATGAAAAGTAAGACAACGAATGAAAATTCCTAGATGGAACAAGAATATCATCAGAACATCGAACCTGTAAAGCCTGTGAGGGATTTCTCTGCCCTGGGGTTTTCTCGAGATCTCCTATATCTCCTTCCTCATCCCGACGTAACTCAGGTCCGTCTAGTTCTCCAGCTAACATGCTAGCATAGTACAATATCTTCATCACCTTGGTTGGAGCAGTAATGGTATCGGCATCTTGGACACAATAGTCTCGTGTGAATGAGCCCCCGATTACCTTACGGAAAATAATAATATTGAAAACGTGTTTTTAATGGCACGTCGATCAGATTCAAGAGCTCTTTGTACCTTGACTGTGATGAGTTGTTGCAGGGCTTGTAACAGCCCCTGAAGTCGAGGTTTTGAATGCCGAGCCCATACACGGGCCAATTTTGCTTGAGCAGATAGTGGCAAACAGCTGGCAGCCTTGCACAGCATGTGCAAAGCCAATTCTAGGTACTCGCTGCTCCCCAAGACTGGAATCTCAAAGACGATCAGAAACACGTTCAAGAGACTATCTGTACTATATGAAGGCACTATGCCAAATACCCTCAAGTCTAGTTCTATATTGTCTGCCAAATTGACTAATGCATGTACCAGAGCTGATTCGAATGCCTCCCCTGAAAAAATACAGATCTAAACAAACGGGTTTTCATTTATTCCAGAAGCTAAAAAGAGCCCGAGTATTTCGAATTATTCAATGAAAAGAATCTTAGCATTGAAGCTCATTTATTCTACCTGGCAAAGACCATAGCGATGCAAAGGCTCTTCTCACAGCAGGTAAATCAACACTTGTGTCATCCGGATGTGGTTCAGTAGGTGATGGATCACTGCTGTCTTCTTCTTTGTCTTCACCTTGGAGGGATCGTACGGCTTCTTTGCTAAGATCTCCTGGGGGTCCAAGGAGAGCTACAGGTGCTCTATCCAGAAGAGCAGCGAGAGGAGAGTCGTTTTCCGCACTTTTTTGAAAACTACGACTCAACGCCTCAGCAGACGAAAAGACTTCGCCTAGCGTACGAATTAGCAGAGAGTAAGATCCTTCCGATTTGCATCTCTGAATTATATCCAATAACTTGGGCTCTGTCAAGAATGGCACGGGTTTACCTGTTCATTTGAAAAAAAATAAAATAAAAGTAAATTCAGCATTGGATTTTAGCAACATGAGCGTGGATTTCAAGATTTTCTTTTCTTTGATTTCGAACGAAACGCATTTTTGGCAAAAGAATTTTTAAGCACTATTGACTCCCACGTTACTTATGCATTACTCAATCAGTAAAGCTTGATCAGTAATAAACAAACATGAGTCAAAAGTGGAATTTAATAAAGAGTTTATTACAAATATAATACATGAGTCAATGATATGATCAGGCACAAGGGTATGATATAATTTTTTTGATAAGTTGATGCTTGAATGAATTACGTCGAGTACTCTCAACCCCTAAAAGAAATAAGTATCCCTCCTATGCCTCGAGATACTAAGTCCACAAATGCGAGCGCACAATGATTGACAAAGAGGGCATGCACTTGAAAAAGATGTTATTTAAAACTCGTTATATTTTGTACGACGGGATGAACGCTTCACTTTCAAATATCTAAGGTACAGAGTGAGCACGACCAATTTTCTGACGAGTTTCTGCAACTGGCGATTCTCTACTTGTCGGGAATTACTGATCCTCTTTACCCGGAATGATTTCCTCTCCAATGAACCCCTACACTTCGGTTTATTCAACTGCATCAATCTACGTTCATACTTAGTTCTACACGGAGGCGCACTTTTAGCATATTTACGACTGGAAACATCTTTAGGACGTACTCTTAAGATCGTAACTGAACTAGACGTGCTATTCGAAACTGTTGATGCGACTTTTGAGCCTCGGCTCTGTAAACTTCGCGAATCTTTGCTCACAACTTTGCTATTCGATTCACCAAGAATCATTTGGCTTGAACTCGGATGATATGCACGATTTGGTCTAGGAAGCGAAGCAGAATTAGGATGCGGGCGAACAACACGAGATTTTATTTGCTTGGTGACTGACGAATTTTTTCGACCACTCTTTGAGTACTTGGCACCAGTTTTTTGAGCACTTTTTGGCTCTTTTGCGTCAGACGATAGATTGCAAATCTTCGAAAACGAGCTTTTCTTGTGAGGGGAGCTGCGACTCCTCAACATTCTAACACAAGGTGAAATTACTATTGATTTATCACACGAAAGTATTTGAGAATTTTCCGGGGCTACTTGAGGTTCAGGTGATGTGCCAGAGCACAGACATGGTGTCTCTTTGACCCCGCAGTTATTAAGCTCGCTCTGTACCGAGTCTGGAGGAAAGATCGGGACGTTCGATGCTACAACTTCAAAGCCTTTGTTTGTTTTGTCGGAGTTTGAAGCAATACCTTCGTCAGAGCAAGTTGGGTTCACACTTTTAACTGGTAAGCTTTTTGCCAGTGATGCTGGACCCGGCTCAATCGTTGTTCTGGCAACTTTATTAGGCTGAGTTCCATCGCATAGACGTGCTTCCTGTGAAAACAACTGTATGGCCTGAGCAGCAGCTTGATTTGGTGTTAAGTTTGTCACCTGTAACAATAATGGTATATTAGTTAAATGATGAATGACAAGGCTTTTGTTCGGCATCACCGGACCGAAGATACTAATTTCAAAAACCATTTGTACCTTGCCACTAGAAGCGCAATTCTGATTGTCACATTCAGGATTTCCACAGCCGTCGGTTAATTGATAAAAATAACGCTCAATTAGCTTCTTTGCTGCAGCACGCTTCATGTCACTGCAAGGGCTCTCTGCTCCTACCCTGAATTGCAAAAGTAACTTAAGTGTATGATTATTGCAATAAATATCAATGATAAAAAAACGTTCAAGCAATGTCCTATGAATCAACGATCAATTCTTTGAAATACGGCAGCCAATTGAATAGATGAGCATGATGAGAAAGGAGAACAAAAGATGAAACTAAAGTACGGGATGACGTTAATACCAAAGAAGAGAAATAGAGGCGTGAGGTCCATGCTAAATATAACCTCGAAAACGTAAAATAGATTGTCACGCTGACATGTCAACAACGGAAATATGTTTTCAGCCATCCCGTGCCCCCTAAAGGATTACTGTTAACCCTTTAGACCATGGAAAACACATTTCCGCCAATTTTTTTCGAGTATATGAAAATTACCCTGAAGTACAAGGTCAGGGTTACTGTAAATTGGTAAAGATAAATTTGCACGCGATGAAGATCTGAAGGCTGGAGGTCAGTATCTGAAGTTTACAAACAACGTAAATGACATCTAGATCCTTTAAACCCAAAACATCTAATTACCTGGAAGTCAGATCTTCTCCAGGGTCCTCTTGGCCCTTGGCGCTCATAGAATATGAATAGTGAAAATGTTGGCCCCTTCGCTGCCAAACTTTTCACCCGTACACGACGACGACGATGACAACGTACGCCACACACTACACCCGCGCGCACACAGATGACGGAAAACAGACAGGCGCACCAGGTGCTAGGAGTAAATTTTCTTTAAGGTTTAGTAACAATGATTGTATTTACGTATACAAATAAATAACCGCTGCACTGGTATACTGGTAATGAACTAAAATTTACGCGAGAATCTTCTATGGATGAAACTTTATTATAAGAGATACGGAAGCTTAACGAGGATCACGACGGTTTATTAATTTACAAAGTTCATCATTAGTAACAAACGAATCTTCGGTATAAAACAACTACTTTTCACTTTCTGTAGCTTTCTTCTGTCTGTGCCAGTTCAACGTGTCGAACGATTCTGGATCGCACGCGACGCGATACCCGACGACTCGATTTCTATCTTTGGCACTTCTTCAATGTGTTCGCCTCCTGTCTTTCTACCCGCTATCGGACAGCTCGGTGAGCTCGGTCTCCTTTGCCTTTCTGTTTCTCTCACGACTTGCACATCTCACTCACTCTCTCATTCAGCATCACATTCACAGATGGTGACCACAGTCGACTTGTCGAGATTTTGATCAAACGATCGACCACCCCACGACACCCCGCGAACTTTCGATCTATCAACACGCGTGCGTTCGTTCAAAAATGTTTATTCACCAACTGCGTAGCAATGGTCGATCAAATAAAATCGTATTTTCTCTTACCTCTGCCGAAAACTGCCAACTCATAATAAACAATTTTTCATGCCTACTTGGGGTTTCGACGTGTGCTATTTATTTCATCTCTCTAACCAGCAGATTCTTAAAGATGCCCCATTTTCTTCCACGAGTTGGAACAGCAGAATATCATTTTCTTTTGGTGCACGACAAACTCTATCTGACGTGTATAACGGGTGAAAATATTCCTGAATAAATAGAATATATTAGGTACAAAACGATATGCATATAGGTATATATAATTCAATATATATACATATATGAAACGAATTTATTTAAATGCTCGACAGCCGTAAAAGTGGTCATTAATAGATAGAACAATAATGATAATAATCAGCAACGAATTACGAAGCTGGTTTACAAATTGTGTTTTCTCGGTTAAATAAGCGTGTTACGCGTATCATACGATGGGAGAAGCGCAATTACAGAATGGGTAAATGAATAAAGGTAAATTAAGGAAAGAACGGCACGGTATTTAGCAATGACCGCGGTCTTGCACCCGCTTCCGTGGTGCTGCCTTCAAGATATTATCCACTCGGAGAATCATCTCCGCTGCTTCAGAAGCACTGAGTACAACTTGCCGCTTTACAGCCCACGATTCCGTAATACCAAGTCGTTTCATGCAGCCCACTTTGCCTTCCTCCATATCTGTTGCAAACAAATCAGTATAATTTTATTGAGAATTGAGAAATCCATGAAGGTATTTTACGTCCAAAGCACTGGATACTTACCAAGTCCCATTGTTCCAGCTCCAGAATTATGAGCAGCTCTGAGTTCGCTCACTAGCTGAGCAGAATCGTACCCAGCGTTGTCTGCAATTACGGTAGGTAACTGTTGAAGGGCTCTAGCGTACGCCTCCATGGCAACGGATTCCTTTCCAGGAGTAGCAGCAGCTGCTTTCATCACAGCGCATGCCATAGCCATTTCACTACAACCTGGTAATAGTTACAGAGATATTAAATGAGTCTCCTATCTCGTTGTGTTAAAAATTGTGTACACAATTGAAAAAATATTTCTTACCGCCACCATGAACTATTCGTGACTCTCGTACTGTAGCTGCTAATACACACAGTGCGTCATGTATAGAGCGCTCAGCTTCGTCGAGGATCTGTTGAGTAGCACCTCTGATTACGACGCTGCAAGCTTCACCAAGCGCGACGCCCGAGAAACGCAGAAGAACGTCTTCACCTATCATTATCTGTGATTGGAGAAAAAATTTTAATCATCTCAATATTAGGTACAACTAATGTTTACGGATACTTTAATTCGATGATGCACACACCTGTTCTATGAGGTCGCACTTTCCAAGCTTCACCATCTCGGGATGATCGAAAGTGCTCACTATATCTCCACCAGTGACAAGAGCTAATCTTTCAATGCCATCGAAATCTGCATGCTCAATGGCCATGAGACCAGCGTCAGCAAACAGTTGTTCCGGGTAGTTGTAAATTAACTGCCTGTTTATGAATACGTTGCAGCCGTGCTTCACTATCTTGTCAACTTTGTCCTAAATTCGGTACAGGTTTCATTAAATTAAAACGTTTCATGGAACTCAATAAACTAAAAATGTTTGAAACAACTTCAGTACCTTCATCTTTTCCTTCTCTGCCGTTTCTAGTTCGGCGATTTTGGCCATTGAATCGACTCGCACCCTGGAGCCAAAGACCTTGATTTTGTCGGTGTCCATGGGTGTATTAGCTATTAGAATACGAGCATCCTGGACCCTCTGTGGCTGATGAACACCAGGTTTCTTATCAAGTAGAAAACCTTCATCAAGAAAAGAGTCTGCCAGAGTTGCACCTCGCTTCTTGATGATCTGTATCGCCGACAAATTTCCTGAGCCCTTCAGACGAAGGACAGCATCAACTGCCAGAGTACTAAAATGTTCCTTATGCTGAGAGAGGATTTTTGAACTAAGTGTTGTTCGTGCAATGTTCATGAGATCTTTGCGGAAGGTTGCTGGATCTGCAGAGTTATCTGTCGCTGCATTTCGCAATGCCTCTCGTGCTACCACTGTAGCGCTGCGCCATCCAGCAATAATAGTTTGTGGATGAATCTTCTGGTCTATTAACTTCTCAGCTTCTTTTAGCAACTCAGCAGCTGTAAAAAATAGGATTGGTGACAAATAAACATTTAACTAATACATATTTAACTAATGAGGCGCAATTGAAAAATCTACAAACCTAGTACAGTTACAGAAGTTGTTCCATCTCCGACTTCATCATCCTGTACACGGCTCATGTCGACTAATATCTTAGCTGCTGGATTGTCAACACCGACACTTTTCAGGATGGTAGCTCCGTCATTAGTAACCTGAACCTGGCCAGCGGACCGTCCGTGAGCTACCAAGATTTTATCCATTCCTTTGGGGCCAAGAGTTGATTTGACCAATTCGCCAATTGCAATGGCTCCTACAAAGGAACTCAAACGAGCAATTTCAGCTTTCTCCTCTTCAGCCTCATTTTTTAAAATCCTAACAGGATTAAGGGACACCTAAAAACAAAAGGAAAAGGGTTCCATGTTAAACGAAAATCATTCAATCTTTACATCATCCTTCACAATTCTGATGATCTTCAAATAACTACTGATTATCTTCATCGAATCGAGAGGTTAAATTGCTAGGTTTGTGAGAGAAGGGTGCTCCGAAAATTTGGGAGTGCCATTAATAATTAGGACTCAAGCATCATTTTATATTGCATATCAAAAACGAGAGGGCTGATAATTTTGCCCTGAAATTTTCAGTCGGCGAGAATCAAGACACGTGCAGTTTGTGTCACGCGATCGGCCATAGTTTTGGGTAAGAACGCCGTGCCGTCAATCGTGGGAGGACGAATGTCGCCCATTCTAAGAGATTCGGATTCAGACGAATCTGTGAAAATATAGATTTCGGCGGAGCGAGATGTTAATTGAATATTTATCAAAACGCAGTACTGACCATGATGGTTCGTGTGAAATCGCAAATCAAATATCCAATTCAGAAATCACCGCCTCGAAGTTGCTTGCTCTGGTGCTGTTCAATGGTCGTGATGTGGGTAGGCAGCACGAAACAACGGAGGGGCACCGCAGAAACAACTAGAAACTTTTACAGTCGGATGCGATCTGACCAATCACAACCACGGATCTTCAAAGTCTTACAGGGTGCCAGGTAGAGGGCTCTACATGGCCTCTACTCGCGCTGAACTCGCCCTTCGCTACCAAACCAACTCCAATTACGGTCATACTCTCATTCATGCGCTGACGCGCGCCGCGTTTGGATGCACGCGTCGCGGGTTCGCGGCTATCATGGAACAGGCATCTTTAACCCACTTTCTGCTCTTTTTGTATCGTAATTAATACTACACTTCTGGAGAAAGCATCGAAATTGTCACACAAGCTGCACAATCTCGTATCAGACGGATCGACTGAAGATTGCAATCTTCAAACAATCTTCAAACAATCTTCAGTCAACGCTCTAAAGGAGTGCACAATCCTGCACATTCCCGTTCGGTAGCGACTTCTATGACGAGTAGGATAACTATCGAATGCGCATTACTCATTCGAATTTCAAAGTCACTCTAAAGGAATGCACGGCAACAATCCTAAACACAGAATACTTCCTACAAAAATCACTTCCTATACCAAGCTATCTGAAAATGCCAGAGTAATGCGTTACATAAATCTGACTCACCACTTCACCTGCATAGAATGTGCACGTGCAGAATACCGCGCCACATCTCTGAGAGATTTAGATCTATGAAAATTTTTCTTGTTCCTATGCAAAAAAAAAGAAAAAGAGAGCAATTAGCTCGTATACTTTTCAAGCCAAATGAGCCCTGCAAAACTATATTTTTGATCGCTGGTGTTCAATGAACGAAACTTTTCTTGTCACTTCCCATAGGCGATCGAATAATGAGTCACAAAAAATATCGTGCCGAGGAAATGGTTAAAAGTTTTTTGGCACCCTGAGTAAATACCCCTTTAAATGCCCGGTGGGGTTTGGGATGTTTTTCCCTCTTGCTTCATGGAACCCCACGTATGAGCATAACGTGAACCATAGGAACCCTGCACCCCGAATTATCATTGTCTGCGGGGTTCGCAGGTTGCGCGTTCACAGCGTTCCTATATAGCTCGCTTTATGTACGTACAAGTCGTAACGGTCCGTCGCAGCTGTCTACTTCTTTCCTCTCTCTCTCCTTACCCCCTCATCCCTCATGATCGACGACAATAGCGCAAGCTAGACGATAAAGTATATAGGTCTGATGCCCTTTAAAGTTCGGTTAAAATTCAGCCATATGCGGTCACATATGCGATAATATGCTCATATACAGATTCATAGAGGATTAAATGTGCATATCGAGGGTGCAAAAGCATTTCCGCATGCAGCGAATCTGCAATTTAAAATACAAGGGCTGAAAACAGAGATTTTTAATTGTGCAAGTCTCTGAAGAGGGCATTTACGAAAGCGTAATGAATTACGTATCTAATTTCCAAGTACGGGTGAAAATTATTGAAAAATGTTTCGTCTGACTTTCAGATTTGAATTTCAATATATCGGATATGGAGTTACGGAACTCGTTGGAGAGTCAGAGTAACAAGAATTGTGTTGCAGAAGGGCGACTACTAAGGGCGCGAATAAAGGTGAGGGTATAAGGGCGGGAAAACGTTAGAACTGCATACTCGTATATATCCTCATATGAATATCATTTACTCATACATACTGCGATGCATACAAACGGATTTCGAAGCATCGGCACGTGTGCACCAAACGAGGGTGCGGGCGCAGATGCATAACATAGCGATGAACGCTGGCACGGGCGGGTGACTCTTTGAATAAAAGGGGCGGACGTCCCTCCCCAAGGCACTACGAGAATGGCACCTGGCTCTTTATACCATCGGCGTAGCCCATGACGAGTCTGCTTCTCCTATAGGTGGTCTCCGTTTTGAACCATATGCCGGAACCGGGGCACGAGTGAGGATCCCGATGATGAAGACCCCTCTGGAAGGGCGACCCTCCCCCACGAAATTTCCCCCCGCGACGAGCCGTAACGGCGCGAGCCGGGGGTGCTAGCTGACTGTATGAGTTGTACAATATTGGGGCGAATGGAACTCGGTGGGGGAAATATCGGGCCCGATTGCAGAAGCGTCCTTCTCCTTTTCCACGGGCCCCTCGATGGGGTCGGCTCAGTTACGCGCGGAACGTCGCGAAGTCAACTACGTGTATATCATCATCATCATCATTATCATTGGTCGAAGTGCGTCATCTTAGATAGGCGGTGATTGTCTGCATGATTTATTCATCATTCAGGAGCTGGAACTATTAAAAAGCATAGTGAATAACATGAGATAAAATGAGTCACTTTAAAAGAAAACAGAGCCAGGTATTCTGGAAATATATGGAGTCGCAGGACCTTGGGCTTCCCGCAACGAATACAGTCATCGATGTTGATGAAGTGGATTTAATGAAAAAAAGTGAACATTGGGAATCGGTAGTGAACCAGTACGATATTCCTCGACCAGCTTCTACGCCGTTACCACCATCTGAAGAAGAAGAAGAAGAGGAAGAAGAAAAACAGAATGAAGAGAAGGATCACCGTTCAATGAGTTTTGAAAAACTCGGTGCAACCCAAGCTAATTCTGGAGGATCGGAGGATTTGATGATATGGCCTGATCAACCTCGGGAAAGATCGTCGAGTCCAAGAAGCTTCGTTGGTCACCGCAGTCAGGACTCAGGTTTTTCAGATTCCGAACGATCGGAAGAATCAGCGGTCGATGCGTACGCCTCAAGAGTTGAAAGACTTCGCCTCGCAAGGACCAGGAAGTCACGTCGGAGGAGACAAGCCGAAAACCCGCAGTTAGATAGTGAGGAGCAGTTACACCCCATTGAAATAAATCACGACCGGTATTCTCTTGCCAGAAGACTAGACTCGCCCTGGGCCAAAAGCGATTGTCTTTCTCATCCCAGACACTCTTCAACACCGAAGGCAGCTGAAACACGGAGCCGCAAACTGTCGGCGTCGCTACCCCGAGGCTCCAAACGACGTGGTAGAAATTCACCCCTGGAAAACTGGGAGGCTGCAGCCTCGGAGCTCGATAGGTCAGTACTCGTGTAAAACTAAAAAGATCGACTGTGTAGTTTATCTTTAAATCAAAGTATTATATACCAGTAAACGAAAAATTCTTCATTTGCCCGTTTACGATAATCTTTACCATTTTTAGCCCATAAGTATAAATGCTTCGAATCGTGGCTATATAGGTATATATAATACGTTCTTCCGCTTCGCGATGCATGCGAATTAGTTTAACTTGCACATTTATCGGTCGCGTATTATTTCCCTCACGTATCAGAGTATTTCTGTACCCATATACATGCATGGTAAACGTTCACATATATTTGAAACACATAACAATAGTTTTCAACGAACCGCTAGCAAAGCACATCGTTGTAGCTTCAGTAGCATAAATGTTGGTATGCCTATGGTTGTGATCAGCATTCGAATTGACTCACGCCGCTCAGGTCGGGGGAGCCTATAACGTATGCTTGACTCAATGCGAGCAGGTGTGTGTGCACATAACGTGTGGATTTACCTCAGCATTTCATGGGTGTATGATAGCTTAGCTTAGCTGTCGCGCGGAAGTCGTAGTTTTAAAAAGCGGGGATATGCGGGGCGACCAAATGAACTCCGAAGATTGAGTCAACCTGCGCTACAGTCATCACCTCAGCGATGACTCTCTACGACGGAGAATTTTTTGTGACGAATGATGAACCATCGGAACTTGCTTTGAAATAGGAGTACGGTGTTACTTATACAGGCAGATGAATAAACGTTGGATAGGGGACCCTTCGAACCAACCGTCGCGTCGCGTTGCTTCGTGTACCATGATACGACTTGGATAAGAATTCAGCTTGATAAATTTATTTCAACATCCGATTTATACCTGCAATGAAGGCCTGTTTACATAATGCACGTTCAAGATACTTGAGATTATAAATGTAGATAAGTGTAATGGAACATTTTATTATTACGAAAACTGACTCGCTACTGCAGAGAGCGTGTTTTGTTACGAATATTTAAATATATTTTATTTACATACTCATGTACTGACCGCGTAATCATTGCAGGAGAGACGCTGACGACGATGGTGAAGCTCGTGAAACCGAGGACTTTCGAGTGCCTCGAATGATCGAGGTTTCAATGGAAGACGGGGAATGTCTTGGAGATTTTTTGTACGCTAGCGAACCTCCGGAAGACCTCTTCCAGGCTGATGCTGGTCTTATTAATTCTGGAGGAGCAGTCCGAAGGTCGACTAATTGCCCCAGAAATCGCACTGGAAATGACTCTGATATCGTTCGCGATCAACTAGCACCAGTGCGAACATGGCTTAGTCATCTTGTCCTTGAGACGGAAGCAGAATGCAGCGCAACGCTGCAAAGTAAAGCGTTGCCTCGGACAAGTAAAAATTATTACGCCAGTGCTGCTGATAATGTGAAATCTAAGGATTCTCAACAAATTCAAGCTAATGATTCAACCCTCCTCACAGCATCCGCTACAGCCGCTGCAACCAAATTACTTGCGAGGGTCGAGCTTTTCCAGCAATGTTACCAATCGGTGATAGAGTGAGTATTATTCATTAGACTTAATTAAGGAATTTATTTTTTCAGCACAATAGTTTCTCATTTTTAACATAATTTTTTCGTTTTTACCCGACTTTGTAGTAAGTTGAACCAGCCGGGAATCGGAAGGATAGAGCGTAGCTTGGTGCAGTCGATTGAAGAGGAAGCATTCTTGTTACTCTCCGAGCTAGGAGCACCGCCACCTCAGAGAGTCCGTAATTTGAGCAGTTTTAAAAACATTCTTCGACAGCTCAGGGATCTCCATAACGAAGTGGACCGCGCGGTCGACGCTCGTCTGGATTTCTTCATCGAGGTAGTTGGTCATTCAAAATTATCATAGGAAAATAAAAATAAAAGTAAAATCAATTTCTCATTATCGAATTATTTTTCTGTAGCGCGTGGTCCGAGGGCTCGAAGAGGCACCAAGGGAAGAGGGAACGGCTGCTCGTGGAGCTTTAGCAGCGATGACCGTCCTGGGTTTGGGCCCTGGGGGTTCAAGGGGAGGACGTAGCATCGCTCGATGTTCTGGAGTGCGTGCACTGCTAACAGCACTATTGTCGATCCGCGGGCAATCGGGAGCTGCAAGAGAATCGAGAGCTGCATGTCTTCGCGCGTTGGCTAGCGTCTGTTGTTGTGCAGAGTCGATAGAACAGCTGGTGAAAAATGGAGGCCCGGAGATTCTCGCTGATCTTTTGAGCGCAGAATCGGCTCCTGAAGTAGAAAAGATGGAAGCTGCAGCGCTCATCGTCCAGATAACTGCACCGTGGACTAATGCTATTGGTCTTCCTCATCTCGAACCCTTTGCCGATGAATTTGTCAGATCCTTGACACTTTTGGCGGAGGATACGACCTGCTCGCAAACTTTGCTTCTTGCCGCAGCGGCTCTTAATAATTTGGCCAGTTCTCCGGGGTGCGTGGAACCGATGGTAGATTGTAAAACAGTCGCTGCGTTGCTGAGGAGTGTTAAGCGCTCTGGGGGTGGAAGCATCTGGTTAATGGAACAAGTAGCTTCGTTGATTGGGAAATTGGCGAGGTCTTCCGAATTGCATCCTCACTTAGCGGAAGCAAGAGCGTCAGTGGCTCTGGTTTGTTTTTTGAGAATGAGACCGCCCGGTCTTGAGAGCGCGTATAAAAGACTCGAAGCAACAGCATCCGCTGCTCTTGCAAGACTTTGTGTTCATAGGGAAGTTGCACAGCAGGTTGTCGATGTCGGTGGAGTTAATTGTGTTATTCCATTTCAAAGTTCCAGTACTGGAGAGTCGTCAAAATCCGGTAATTCACGGTATACGAGGTCGCTCAGAATCGCGTGTAAAAAAGCCGCCCAACAAATCGACGCCGCGAAAGCATCCGATCGGGCCTGCACTTTAGATCGATAAAAATTCAGCGGAATGGTCGAGGATCGTCTGATCTCGAGCCAAATTTAATGAAATATATTTTGAGAGTTGTAAATATTTTCGAGTAAAATAATCAGTATTAAGTACAGATAAAGCCTATATAACAGAGAGTATATTATTTGAAAAGTGATTAGATATAGAATTCATGTATCATGTAAAATGTTTATTAGAATATAACATCGCAATTTCGGATAGGGGTTTTCTTTGGCGTATAAAATTATTTAATATCCATCATTTCTGATATATACAGTCAACTTATACTATAATACTATAAAAATATTCGTGGATAATTATACCTGTAAATACTTATATCATAAAAATGTAATCCATGTGCCATATTTTGCAATTGATTAATTGTTTGTAATTGTGACATACCATGTGTGTTTGGCAAGAAAAAAATTGCTCCATCGCTCTGGAATAAAATATTTATATAATGTATAAAAATATCGCTAATCGTCGATTTAAATTTGTGACAATTATTTACACTATCATCAACACAAGCATTATGGGATTAAAATTATTTCTGGTCGATCGGCCCATTTTTTTCTTCCTTGTTGCACGTTCCGACGAATTTCTTTTCTTCAAGAAAGAATTCACTTCCTACTATACGAACAAGACGATCGTTTTATCATAATTAGCAGGTCTCGTTTTTTTCGTTTAGAACTGCACAATAAGTCACTGCCGTACCTATTGACGCAGTCTACCGTATCGTAAGATGACTTAATTTAAAAATAAGCTACGCAGGTTTAGTGTTAGGTATGAGTGTTATTCGCAAGTTGAGAAACGTGGAAAACGTCAATGCTAGTCTCCATGCATTGTCGCAGCTCCATATCGCAGGCACCAAGCGAACATTTACCGGCGGCAGGCTTGAAGTAGTCCAAACCGCGGCCGATTTTAATCACCCATCCGTTGTTTAATCTATGTTCAACATACGTATAGAAATATGGCTTGCAAAGAAGTGAAAATGAAAAATGTACAGCACGATTCACTTACCTTACTTGTCGATCATGCAGTGTAGAAGAGAACTCGAATTCAAATGATATTTGTTGCATACCAAGGCTAAGTTGGAGCTCTTCGAGATTAGCGATTTGGCCCTTGCGTTCATTTGGTTCCTGTGTCGTGACTAACGTCACTTTTTTCAAAGAATGACACTTCTGGACGCAAAGTTCGCAGAATCTCAACAGATTTTGACACTGTAATAAAATTTATATCGATATACTGCAAACATTCAGAAACACGCTAGTAGTCGGTGTTTCGTCGTTATTTCGAAAAATGATTTACCTGATGAAACAGTCTGATGTAGGGATCTTCGATATGTACATGAGTAACAGAAGCATCGAGAAATCTACCAAAGATAGTGGCATAACCATAGCCAATTGATCCAGCCTCAATTCTAGTTTGTTCTCTGTAGGCACCAGCTGCTTTTTGCTCCTGTATTATTACTTTTATGGTTTCAGCTCTATCCATATATTCTTTTGCTTTTGCTTTGAAATGCTTCTTTTTCCCTGCATCTCTTGTTTCTGTTTATTTGAAGAATGATATTTAATATTTATCATTAATAATCAGGCCTAGCACACACCCCTGTAAAATAATGACTCATCTACCCTTGATCAAATCCATAAGAATTTGCAGTCCCTCTTGATACAGGACTAAAGCCATTGTGTACCGCTCCTTGCTGTCCATTTCTACAGCTCTCAATAAAATCGAAACTGCTGCACTTTCCATGATCTGTGAAATAAATTTTTTCTGATATAAGGGATGTTCCGTTACTTTGCTATGATTGTTTAGCATTGTTGGCGAACAGTTACAAAGAATGCCGTACTATGGCGCCCTTTGAAAACAGCATTAAACGTCATGTACGCACGTACAGGATTATTGTCTGGTAAACTGTGACTCTAACCTGGAATATTGTTGTTCGTACGAGCGTTTCGTGTGCAAGCGAACATTCGACTCAAGTCTTTCCTCCTAGACCTTGCTCTGTTACGATCATCAGGCCTCGGATATTTGCGATAGCGTTATGATTTCTAATACATTTTGAGAACAGCACAACGCAACAACATATTACACTATAAATTATGGACCGATGAGAGTAAAACTAGTACCGACAATACGCGAATGGCAATTTATTCAGTGCAGAGGATTGACAGGGTTGACGACAGATGCCAGTAACCGTGTACCGTGCCACAGTCTTTTCAAATTCAAACACGAGCGCTGCCGCGCTTTCCAACAAAGTACAGCAATCGTTAAAATTATATAAAGTCTATGACCTGTGCTAGAACCAATTATGAAATCGAGTAAGTTTAACACGCCTGGAACTGGTACCCATTGGGGTGAATTACCTGCGAGGGAAACTCACAAGCAGGAGATAATCACCCCCGATGTGATTGAAAACGTTTGGAGACAGGTTATTGAAGAAACCAAGGATTCGGGTTTCGATTTTCAACCAGAAGTACAAGCAGAACATTTCCAGTAAGTATACATAAAAAAAGCAACCTATAGAAGAGATTTCATGCTCTAAAATTCGGTCATTTTTTTCAGGTTACCCGTTCTGAATCCTCACGTACTGAATACTATAAATCTTCATCAGCGTTTGAGAGATCTAGTAAAAATATTCTCACCTATCTAACAAAACGTATGCATAAATTATGTGATACATAAATTGACTGTGCATGATACATTTTTTCCAGGAAGATGGAGTTTTTCACGTACCAGCGACTGAGATCGAAGGATCGACACCGCCCGAAACACAAAGCTCCTTAAACCCTTTCCGATTTTTATTTCCGCACGTAGAAACGGAGGAGGGTTCTAAGAGGTGATCTCGATATATCCATTTACCTGATTAATGATAATACCATAGAAATCATATAACGTTCATACTTTTTTGTTATGTAGAAGAATACCCGAAGGGTCATCAATCCGTGACGCGATAACATACCTGAAACCGGAAACGGCTCATGGTTTGCTGAAACATTCTGTCGTTGTTCTACTCGCTCACACTGGATTCGAAAGTAACGCGTTTTCTAATACCCCTTCAAACATTTAGATTTAACTAATAATATTTTTTCTTCCAGGATCCTCGGACATAGCCATTGAAGCGGTGACGGATATTGCCGAACAATTTTTGAAGCGAACGTCGAGGCTACTTAAACTTGCGGCAGAACAAGAAGAATGTGGTTTTCCTGTAAGTAGAAAGGGTATAGAAAGAGAATTTGCACTGCAATCATGGTTTTTGATTGACTTCGTAATCTTAGGACGCTGTCGAGCGAGTCTTGTGTGAAACGGGTATTGGCGGAGCTAGAGCGATCAATGACTACTATCAGGAAAACGTTTTGAGGTTCGAAGCAAATATGAAAGTAGCTGTTGAAAGGGCGGCAGCTGAACGGAGGGAAATGGAACTTGGTTCAGGCAGCAGCAAGTAGGCCATAATATTTCAGTAACTGGTTGTGATGACTAATCTTTAAGTGGTTGTGATTTATCGAACATTTCAAGAATAATTTCTTCCCCTACAGGATGGAACAGGACGACGGTTTTGGCGGTGTCGGTTTTGACGAACTCGACGAATTCGGAAACGTATGCAGAGAAGTGCCAACGTTACAGCTATTGGATCCTGAGCTCGGATTTCCACCGAGTCTTGATGCAGGGTTCCAAATGCTTCATAGTCTAGAGCAGGAAGGGTGAGGCAAAGCTTTCCAGTCGTACGTTTTTTACATCACTTCCTACTTTTTCTCTGCTATGATGTCTCTTATTATCACCTACCTGGTGGTTAAGGATAAACTTTAAACCAGTGTCGATTATTCCGGGCAGATTAAATAGCTTGGAGGTCGATGAAGAAGAAGTCAACGTAAGCGACTCTCCCAACTCCGCCCGGCTACGTCAATCTGACGCTCTGGCTGAAAAAAGAAAAAAAGTATAAGACTAAATCATCAAATAAAGAATTCTGGATCTCTTTGTAACAAATAAATACCATAGGTCTTTTAATTTTTCTAATTCTAGAGTTTACTTTCCCTCGACATTTAAACAGTACTATTATTATTGTTAACGGGATGAAGAAAATCATACTCCGTGTATGAGCTTCACTCAGGACCTCAATACTAAACATTTGCTCAAATTCACTAAAAAAATAAAACTATCATTTCGAAGATTGCGCGGTGCGAGTACTAACACTGATAATTGATAGGTATCTATTCTCAATGAAATTTGTTGCTACTCGCGAGTTTCCAATCATCGCTATATCGTTGCTCCGAGCATCGCTGCCGTACCGACACCGTTGAAACCGCAGAATCGTTTGCCTGCCCCAACTCCCGACATGCCACGCGCGTGATTAAATTGACAACACGACGTCAAAGATGGCAGATCCTGCACCCAGTAAGAGTGAGATTGAGCAGATTTTTAAAAGATTGCGAGCTATCCCAGCTAACAAGGTTTGCATTTAAATTATTAGTAATACAGCGGAGATCCTGTACTCTGTTTAACCTTGGTTTGAATATTTTAAACTCCAATTTGCACTAGATTTTGTGATTCCTGAGTCCGTTTGTGACCCTGACTTTAGGGTCGAGGATATTCATTTAACATGTAGATATTTTGTTCCTTAATAAACTATCCCATTTGATCATTAAATCAATAATTTCCTGTCGTTGTTAATCCGCCTCGAGTATTTTTTAATTTTTTCTCCTCACATACTACACAAATGTGGAGACCAATTCAAACATGTGTTAACCTTCCCTTGACATTCTATGTTTTTGTACAAGATATGGGCTAAGACTGTGATACATTGTTTGCACAATATTCTGTAAAAAAAATTTCTCCAAGTTATATAGTCGTGGTATTTTAATTTTCAGTCATGCTTCGATTGCAACGCCAAGAACCCGGCATGGTCCAGTGTTACGTACGGGGTATTCCTGTGTATAGATTGTTCAGCTGTGCACAGAAGCTTAGGCGTACATTTGACCTTTGTTCGGTCCACTCAACTTGACACTAACTGGACATGGCTGCAATTGAGGAACATGCAGCTTGGAGGGAATGCAAATGCTGTTAGTATGAAAGATCTTTAAAACTACCTGATTCAAGCTCTTCCCAATATCTAGTACCACATGTTTGTTTTTGCGCTGTACTAACGGCAAATCATTCTTGCGATACATATTCCAGACATTTGACTTCCATGAATAATATTGCCATAGACAAAAGTCTAGTTTAATTATGATGTAAATATCTTCATTTCTGAAACGAGATATTCATTTATTCCTAATGCTAATCACCATGAATTTTTGCTAGAGAAAATTCTTTGCTCAGCACAACTGCACTACTACTGATGCTCAGCAAAAGTATAAATCGAGAGCTGCCAGCCTGTATAGGGATAAACTGGCCCAGGCTTCTGCTCATGCCATGAAACTCCATGGAACCAAGGTGAGAAGATACCGTCAAAAGATTTTATGACTTTTAATCACCATGTTCTAACTTTTAAAACGTGGGCTATTAATATTTTAGTTATACTTGGAGCCAGAGCCCGAACAAATACAGCCAGAAGCAGCGCCAGAATTAGACTTTTTTAAGGAGCATGAAACTTTAGAGCAGTCTGATAATTTCTATTCTGCCAAAACTAAGTTTGGAACAGATCCGCCAGTAAAATCTGAGCCAGTTCCTGTGATTAGCGAGGATACTGGAAGTACGTTGCCTTCCACAGCACCTGCCACTCTAACCAGTAGCACGGGGCCTAATGTAACGGGTGTACTCTTACAATCAGATTCCATCCCGCATCAACCGGACCGTAAATCCACTATTGGTGTCAGAAAAATTCAGCCCAAACGGAGCGGGGTGAGTGAATCTGTTACGAAATATAACTTCGTAAATTTCTCAAATAATCAATTAATTTAAGTAGATATAAGTCTCATATGTCTTGATTCTAATCAGTTGGGAGCCAAGAAAAGTGGTGGAATGGGAGCGCAAAGAGTGAAGACCAACTTTGACGAGTTGGAAAGAAGTGTGGCTGAAGCAAGCCGTGAATCTCGAGAAAAGGAGAGTCGCGAGAAGGCTAAGGATGAGCAGGAGGCAATTGACACACGCCTAGCCTATCAATACGAGCACGACCTGACGCTTCAGGCAAAGAAGGTGGAGGAGAGGACAAAGCGAATGGATCCTTCAAAAGCAGGCGAAGCTGAACGTCTGGGAATGGGTTTTAACGCACGGCGGTAATTTAATTAGAAATCAGCAATGTTATTTACCTCTAACCAGTATGAAGTCACAAATAACCTCTGGTATTTCAGAGGTGCTAGCCACTCTGCAGTCAGTGACATGCGCACGATAACTCAGGAGGGTGCTCCAGTTCCATCTCGAATGACTTTGGCCAGTGAAATGAGGTCTAGAGAACAAGATATTGAGATGTTCTTTGATATTGAAGATTTCACATGCTCACCTTCTTATGGAAAGCAGTCCAGTAACTTTGGTAGTTCCCGAAATGATGATGTGATAGTTGTTGCCGAAGCAGATGTACCTCGGCGATCAACGCAGCAAACCATTAACAAGCCTCACGCCGAAGAACGGGAGACAAGTGATTACGGTGGTGAAGCCCAGAAGAAGTTCGGCAGTGCTAAGGCTATTAGTTCAGATCAGTACTTCCGGAATAGTAATGCCGATGGAGATGCGGTGAGTCAACTCGGTCATTATTTGGTAACACTACTGAAGTTTGTTCAGACGACATCGAAACACCGTGAATAATTAATGATTGTTCTACTTGGATTTCACAGTGGGAACGTAAGAGCAACTTGCGTCGGTTTGAAGGATCTTCCAGCATTTCATCAGCTGATTATTTTGGCGACGGGCCTAGCCACGGTAATGGACAATCGATGTCATCTGGATCCATGTCTTCTGGCGGTGGCAGATCAGTAAGACAGGGGAGTGGTAGCGTAGATTTGGAAGAAGTGAGGGAAAGCGTTCGTCAAGGAGTTAACAAAGTTGCAGGCAGGCTCAGCTCACTGGCCAGTGCTGCAGTATCCTCTATACAGGATAGATATGGATACTAACTGAAAACTATTCGTGTAATTTTCAATAACACGTATTATAATTATACTTATTTTGACTAGGCATTTCAAATATTGTTGAGACTTTTCCAATCACTGTTGTACGGAAATGTAAATAAAAATCTACTACTAACCACACGTTGCTTTGATTGTCTTTCAACTTACCATCTAATTGAACAATTCGTTGTGAGTTTTTCGATCAAATTTATACAAATCTGGTGACATCGAGATTGATATAAAAATGCTGAATGCTATGTATAAAAATATTTATAGGTCTATCAAGTTGTACGATTAAATCGCTAATAAGTAGCGTCGACAATAACAATTAATAATGTGGTATAAAGACAATGTTGACACAATATCGTAGATTAGAGATTGGGACAACTAAAAATTTCAACAATTAACTAAAATTTAGAAGCATAAAAGACTAGCTAAGTATCGAAATTTGGTGGCTGCTGACACCTCGCAATCAGATGCGAGTATGGTTGGCCGTGTAAAAAACACACGAGGACGACGGTCATGTTATCGCAGCCTGTGCCCATCCGCGCATCCGGCGCCAGGCAGTGGCTCATCAACTCTTCGCAAACGTCCTCGGGGTCCACCATGCTCCCCTGATCCTCTGTTCCATTCTTTGACCCTTGAGCCAGACGGCTTCTTACAAACGCGACCACTTCCTCGTTGCTCATCACATCCCAAATTCCATCGCATGCCACAATCACAAATTCCCAGTCGGTAGTCACGTGATGCCGCTGTACTTCTGGGTATGCTGTAGGTTAATTAATTTCCTATTTCAAATGCTCAGTCAAATCAATAAGGTATCAATAACGATTCTCTAAGATCTGAAAAACTATCGCCATAACTCATTTGGTGTAGCACCATCTGCTCTAATTAGCAAAGTATTGAATATTGTAATAACCAGTAACAATCTGCTCTTCTGCAGTCTTGCGTTCGTTTCGTTTGAACACAAAGTCGCCGAGGGCTCGGGACAGGGCCAAGTTTCCGTTTACTCGGTTGAGTTCCACCCATCCACCTGCTGCTTCAATTCGATCCCGTTCTGCCCTCAGGGACGGTTTGTGGTCTCTGCTAAGGGGCACAGCTTTTCCGCCAACACTTGCCACGGCTCGACTATCACCTGCATTTGCCTAACATTCATATGGAATTCATAATCAAATTGTCAATATTAACATGCCCCTGATATCGCACGCTATGACGCCACGGAGAATTAAAAATAATTCCCCTGTAGCACACAGTCAAGCTTATAAATAATTTTTATACATTTTTCCTGTACTATCAAGTCTGTCATCAAAGAATTAAATTATAATATTTCTTCTGCATTCATACTTGTTTTTATCACATTGCAAAGCCAAAAATAATGGAATGGGTTGAGTTTTGACTCACACTATATAAAACACCGTCCTTGATGAGGAGGGAGATAACAGTGGTGCCAGCTTGTTCATCTCTTAACAGCGCATCGTATTGCATTGTTCTATCCAATTCTAAGAATCCCTGCTGCATTGCCTCTGCTACATTTCCAGCCTTGTATTCTGCTCTGCGCGTTATATATTCATGCAAATGCTTTGCGGCATATTGCGCAACTTTTGCACCTGAAATGATAATTGAAATTAAAAAAAAAATCATGACATAACTGCTGATACAATGTGTAATTGGGTGAGCAATTTTGGCAGTTGCACACAATAGCATCACTAAGATTATTGTCTTAGCGAAAAATACTATAAAATAAGTTTTTTACCACCATGGCCATCGTATACAGCAAAAAAGGCAGTTCCAGGATCATCTGGCAAGGAAAGTATATGGACATGACAGTCTTCCATGTTGACGCGCCATCCTTGCATGCATGAGCTTCCAACCCTATAATTGTTGTCTCTGCAACAGGCAGACTCTTTGGCGGTAACTGGCTCGCCGAGTGTCTGTCCCATGATTGATGAGAATACTTTTTCTACTCTCCAAGTGACTATGTTTATGTCAGTTCCAAGTCCAACTCTCAATTGTTGCTAATGCTTTATAGAAAAGGTATGCGGAAATGATTGAAGTTGATGCAAATATCATAGGATAGCTGGTGTTCGAAACAGTCTAATCCCATCGATGGAAATGATGAGTCAGGTGATAGAGGCTAACCAAAATCTGGGTGCGGACGTTCAATGATGTCTGACGTTTCGGCAGTGAGGTTAAGCTCAGGTATATGTTAGTTACCAAGAAGAAATAGGCAGATAATGGAGAGCAAGTTGTCTAACCTTTTCAACCTTTATATGTATTATTCTGTCAAGATAGCCCCATTCGCGTCTGATTCAGTATCTGGCACAATCACTACGCAATCGCTCTTATATTTTGTACTGGAGATTGCAGACTTCATTTCGAGTTGTTTCGCCGTAAATAGCCGCAACACAATTTGAACAATCAGAAGTTCTTCACCTTTCGTCTTCTTAGTATTCTTTTTTCTTCGGTTTATCTTATTTTTTTCCTTCAACTGTGTGTGACTTTTTGCACAAGATCAATAATCGCTAGTTTTCTTCATCTTCCATCGGTGGAGCCACCAATTAGACAGAAATGCTTTCTGCTTCGTTACTTCCAATTATAGAAAAATAAGTTATAACCACAGCAGGGAAAACATAAAAAAAATCCAGAATTTGATACGATTTAATGCGACCACATTGTTGATTACAGGCTTAAAAATGTATTTACAGCAGAGAGTGCTAGGGATATTTTAAACGATTCATAACTCTTATCTTTTGAGGACATCTATAAAAGTTTCCCTTGGTATTGGGATGTTCGCTACCATACGCAGTTTTCGCTTTCCTTCCGCTTGATAGGCTAGCAATTTCTTTCTCCTTGTGACGTCTCCACCGTACTGAAAATGTTTCAATGAACAAATTAGAGAAGAAAACATAGAATATAAATTCTCGAATCTGTTTTTGTCGTAGCATCTTACCAATTTTGCCGTAACATCCTTTCTGTAAGGCTTCAAATTTTCCCTGGCCAATATTTTACTTCCTACCGCCGCTTGAATAGCAATCAAAAATTGTTGTCTAGGTAGTATGTCCAATAGCTTAGTGCACATTCGCTTTCCGATCAGAGTGGCTTTTGTACAGTGAATTACCGTGCTTAGCTCTTCAACCACCGTTCCATTTAATAAAATGTTCAACTGAAACAAGTATACAGCATAAGTTGCATTACGTATGAGGAACTGTAGGCAGACAGATTAGTTATTCTTACTCTGACTAGGTTTGATGCTTGATATCCCAAGTCTTCGTAGTCAAAGCTGGCATATCCAGAGCTGATCGACTTGAGAGTATCATGAAAATCCACGACAATCTCGTTTAAGGGAAAAGCGAATTGTAGCATAACTCTGTGGCTATCAATGCTAGACCCTGATTTATGCAAACCTCTCTTTTCCATGGCAAGTGTCATTATACGCCCCACATACTCGTCTAAAAAACGTCTGTTATCAGCAAATAAATATTTTAGCAAATCGGATCAAATAAAGTAACGGAAGATTGGGAAATTCCAAATTCTTAAGTTTCTCTCACCTGGCGTTATGATAGTCCCTAACACTGTTGGCTCGTAGTATTCAGAAACAATGGATGGGTCAGGCATGTGAATCGGATTGTTGAAAGACATTTCTTCGCCTCCATATTTAGCGATATTTTTATCACCGATAACTTTAGCTTTGTAAGTGACATTTGGGGCTGTAACTATCGGTTGAGTACCATATTCCTGCTCTAGACGCTGAATAAAAACTTCCATGTGTAATATTCCAAGGAATCCAACCCGCCAGCCAAGACCAAGTGCCGGACTGTAACAATGAAATTTGTCAAGATTAATTTTCAGTTCTATTCACATTTGAAAAGACATTATAGATTTAAAAGTTCAAAATATACCTAGAATCTACCGCAGTACTGACAGCGTAATCATTGAGCACAAGCTTTTCAATAGCATTACGCAAGGCGCCATGCTGAGATTGATCCATGGGATAAACACCTGCATATACCATGGGCCTTGCAGGTTGAAATCCTTCTAGTGGTTGAACAGGGGTTGCTTTCAAGTGTAGAGTATCTCCTACAAGAGCTTCTTTGGACGATTTCATATTGCAAGAGAGACATCCAACTTGTCCAGCAAATCTTTTTGGTAGAATAACAAACAACATTTGGTTACCTGATCAAAATTAAATCTGGTAAAAATTTTTTAAATTCATTACGTCCAAGCGATTGAAACTCACAGTGTCTTCACATTTTTTTCATACGGTGTCAAAATAAATAGATTTTTGACCTCATATGATTTTTTGGTATACACAGAAGCAATTTCATCTCCTACAGAAATGGAACCTTCATTAATATACACCAAAGAGATGGCTCCTTTGAATTTATCAAACCAACTGTCAAATATTAAGGCTTTGAGGGGGCCAGTTCTCTCAACAGGAGGTGGTGGCAATCTTTCCACAATAGCTTCTAGGACTTTATCAACGCCTGTTCCAAGTTTGGCAGATATTTTGAGAATCTCTGACTCTTCTATATCGAATAGTGTTCTCAGTTGGCCAGCAACTCGTTCAGGGTCTGCATTTTTTAAATCAACTTTGTTCAACACAGGAATGATTTTGAGGTCTCGTCCAAAAGCAAGGAAAAAGTTAGCCACAGTCTGTGCTTGGACACCGTGGTTTGCATCCACTAAAAGAATGACACCTTGACACGCAGCCAGAGACCTAGCAACTTCGTTTGAAAAATCTACATGGCCAGGAGTGTCGATGAGGTTTAATAGATACTTTTTGCCTTTATAGTTGTATCTCAATGATGCCGTTTGAGCCTTCACGGTTATTCCTCTTTCTTTTTCTACTTGCAATTTGTCCAAGAATTGTGCTCCTGCATTCCGTTTTATTGCGCCGGTCATTTCCAGTAAACGGTCTGCCAGAGTACTTTTACCATGATCTACGTGCGCGATTATGCTAAAGTTACGAATATTTTCTAATGGAGTCTCAATCACTTCTCCATCTTCATCCGCTGAGGAGTATCCTCTTTTGTATATCATCGGCAGCTGTCTAGATATTTCAAATACATATATTATGAAATAATGAAACTAAGAAATGCAACGATTTCAGGAGTCAAAAGTCTGAGTTTGTTGTAAGGAAAGATTTAACATATGATGACTTGGGTACTATAAACAGACCTTATTGTTTTTCGAAATATTCTAATATTTCTGAACGAATAATTCTTGTGTACGTTGAACACAGCGCTGATAGTACTTTTTATATACATCTTGGTGGATAGTTGATTCCAAATCCCAATAACCTATCTAAAATAGAGTGATACTTTGACACTTATATCTTAACTTAACTTAATATTAATAAAAATTTTTAACAGAAACAAATCCTCAAAAATTTTGCCATGCAGTAAGCGGTAACTGTCGCCACCATTCGCGGGTTCTTGGTACTGTATTCGGGGTAAAAGCGCTGACAAAAAGTATCTGCTGAGGCTTCTGCTTCACCCAGCTGATCGACTGCGTGTAGTGCGTAGACGTCAGTTCAGCAAAAATGGTCTTATACAATGTGTTGTTGAATGGGGTGAGAATGTTGCCAGTTGTCAGAACTTTAGTTGTTGATAGTCCTTGTAGTGGGCATATTGCACGGATATTAAACATCGGTTTCATAAGTATAAGTAAAAATTGTCCTTATTCTACGAAATCAAAGAGAATAACTGAAGGTCAACTCAACCCTCAATCAACCAACATAAATTCACCCAGCAACCCACCTTTGAGTCCTAAAATTACTGTCATGTCTGGAGAATCATCAGTTGTCATAATGACTCTGGAGGCAGCAGAGCGAATGGCCAAACGTAGAGATTTAAAATTGGTAAAAATTACTGACTATGATCCAAAGACGCGCAAGCCTATTTACAGAATGATGACAGGTGCTGAATACTTTGAAGACGAACCCAACAGGCGGCAGCAAAAAGTGCTGAGAAGACAGACCGAAATTAAAGATTACAAACTGATTTCTCTAACCAGTAAAATTGATGATAACGACTTGAAGTCAAAGACAAAAAATATTGTCAAGTGGCTGAGCAAAAGACATGAAGTTAGAGTCTCTGTTAATATTCTGCAAAACATTCAGAGTGCGGTAAGATCATATATAGCTCCTTTTCATAACAGCAATTTATATTTTGCTTCCTTAATTCAACAGGAAAACATATGCGCATCAATTGAGAATGAGACTAAGCATCTTGGAAAAATTCAATCAAAATTGCAAAAAGGTGATTCAATAAGGTTCCAAATTGTGCCAGTTATAGAAAAGATTGAAAATCAAGAACCTCAAGGAGCTGCAGCAAAGACGAATCTTCAGGAATCCACTTGATCCTCCATATTTATTGATTGTATAGCATACTCATCTTGTCGATACGAATTAAAAAATTGCCAACAATTTACGAGCATAAATAGATAATGCCGTAAATAAGTCGGGAGGGTGAAGCAGAGTATCTAAGAAAAATGGAAGAGAATTCCACTTTTGATACGTACACACAATTATTGATAGATTTATATTTTTGTGAAATTATAAATTCATTGTTACATAGAATGAAAAATTTTCCTCATGATTAAACGGAGTGTGTGACAAAACTGTTATTTTTTCTTCTTACCCTAGCATCCCTATAGATCTTACGATCATACTAAGAAATATTTATTTATTATTTGTTTGAGTAAAATTGTTTTGATGTAGACGAAAGTATGTAAAAAACATTTGTGTGCAATTCTCTAGATATAATAATATATTTACAGTCGTATAATGTTATGTGTTTTCATAGCAACCGATCTGACTTATTACTTATTACTACTAATCGTTATGTATACAGAGTATATATCATAATGTTATTGTCAATCGACACTGTAAACCAAAATTTTGTTCAGTTTAAAATACAACTCCATTCGATCACTTGCATCTTAATTCTATCGATATGCACTTTACATACACATTTACTTTTAAAAATAAAAAAAATTATTATAATAATATCGGGTATGTGATGATATATGCCTACATGCGTATAGTACATTACAATACATACTTCGAATTTTCGTTTGTAGCGTTCAAATGGCGGTTTCGTGCCATGAGAAATAGTCTACTTTTCAAATGAAACGCGAACAATATTTTTTAGGTACGCTTATTGCTAGAACTATCCCTAGAATTATTTTACGACGTACATTGAAAAACAATGATGTTGAAATGCAGCTTCTGAGAGCTATAAATGCCTAATGTGATCATGTATACATTTTGTTGGATTGTATTTACGATTTATTATGCGATTCCAAGGGCCAATTGTCTCAAAGGATTGCACGTACTATGGATTTTGGAGTTTCCTAAATATCTCGTATGATTTCTCACGCCCAAATATAGAATTTTGATAAATCCAATAGTGTCTTTCACATTTTGTCGTTTACTTATGTTCTAAACTCAATTATTTTTATTATACAACTAACATATGTCTAAAATGTATTAGAATGGCTCGTGACTAGTCCTGTATAATAAGTTCACCACTCTACCCTTGTAGTAATATCATACCTTCCTAAGAAAAATAATTAACAAAATACAGTAGAATGTCTCATAAATTCATAATACAAATGTAATGTCGTGTAATTATGCGCATTTTGTCGCGCCAATAATTCAAAAGTCTCATTGGCATTTTTTAATTATTTTTTTTCGCGAATGATCTGTGGACGTAAAATTATTACGTGCAGATTACGTATCTTTCCATATTTTAGACTTACTCACTAATATTTTGTTTCACTGACTCGTAATTTCGGTGCATGCAGGCGAAGGACATGTTGCAAATTGAACGAGGGAAGGACACAGCTTTGCTTCCTGTCCAACTGGTGCAACCATTATATTTCTTGTTCTGTGACGAACGGAATATCCGCAGGTTGCTGTACATGGCGACCAAGGTGACCAGTAGGACACCTCACAATTGATGGGATCTAATTACAAAAAGCAAATTACGTAGAAAATTTAAAAAATCATTTCGGGCTTATGTTTCATTCAAACTCACTCGGATC
This sequence comes from Athalia cordata, assembly GCA_963932425.1. Taxonomy (NCBI): domain Eukaryota; kingdom Metazoa; phylum Arthropoda; class Insecta; order Hymenoptera; family Athaliidae; genus Athalia; species Athalia cordata. The sequence continues at coordinate 19,686,582 of OZ010628.1, read as the reverse complement.
TTCGCTCGATCCGTAGAATAAATCGTTATAACTTCTGCGCCGCATTCCCCTTCGGGTGGCTGCAAATAAAACAATTTGATAGTAGTTACATAATTGAGGGTTGAGACAAGGCGATTGCTTCAAACTGTACACTTACAGCAAGGTGGTACTTTCCGGCACCTTTTTTTCTGTTGCAGTTTGGTTGGGCACTTTTTACCGCCGTTTTCGGCTTCGCGCTGCAGTGAACGAAAAAATTACAGTTTTAGAGATAATTACCTATAATTTTTTGTTCATATTTCTGGTAATTAGTTTTATTCACTTACAATAATCGTTCTGTTACGATACGTGTAGCCTTTGCAGCTCGATCCGCAAGGTGACCACGATCCCCATTCAGTAAATTCGCAGTCAATCGAATCGCTCGAATATTCATCTGTAGTTTGATCATCTGTAGTTTCAATCACTTGGCTGCCAGATGGGATCCCTCCAAGGCCCGGTTCCTCTGTTACTTCTTGTGCTGTAAAAAAAATTAAATATTATCATAACTTGGAGATCGTGTAACATATTTCTCTTCTCATAAGTCCAAGAGTTTGAGGGGTTGCTAAAAAAAAACACGTCACCGTATTTAGCTCGTTTGGTTTTTCCACTACGTTGTTCTTGCGTAGGTACGTGATAGGAGAGTACGCTGCTAAGAGAGACCTTAAATTTCTTCATTACCGCCGAAAGATTCGCTCGAAGTTCTCCTGAGTAGTTAGTAAGCGTGCATGGGACAAGCTTTGTGTTAGCTAATGGTTAGCGTTTTATTGATTCATTTTCTTTGTTTACTAATAAGCTATTGATAATTCTGAAAATTACTTTGATATCTGCTGCAGACGTTGTTGCAGTCCTGCTCTGTCGGAAAATTATTTCTGTTTCCATTACAGCCGGTGTAACCGAACCATTTGCATTGATTGCTCGCACTGTCAAAGTAGACCCGCAAAATATTCCCATTACATGTACCAACGACTTGCGGTTCGCTGCAAATGCCTAAATGAAGCGATAAAGAAAATACAAAATTTTTTTGTTTAACAAACCGACGAGAGTGCGGAATAGAATAATTTTGCAAAGGACTTACTCCGAGCTATTTCCTCTGAAAAATCACAGTTTGGAATTTCCGCCTCGCAAGATGCTTGTTCAATTTTACATTCCTCAAGGTCACGTTCTTCCGCGTCGTTCATGTGACTCCAGGATTTGTTCGGAAGTCTAGATCGTAGTCTGACTCCTGGACCGCAACTTGAACTACACGGCGACCACATTGACCATTCGGTAAATCTTTCTCTCGGACATTTCTATGGAGAAAATTTTCTATCAATTATTTGCTTCACAGTTAAAACAATCGTCGCTTGAATGCACAGCCATGCATATAATATTTCCATTAGCCGCATACTTATTTTTTTTTTTTTTTTTAATTTTTTTTCTTGTAACTTACTGCGATCACATACGTACTGTAAGTATATTATTATACTGTGACGGTGCAATGGGCAGATACGTGAGGAATGGTGCATCAGGTGTATTATAATTGTGTTTAAATAAAAAATGAGGAAAAAAAATATTCATATTCATTTCAAGATGCGTTAATGATTAATTCCGTAACGGTAACTTTCATACGATGCGATGAGATCATGATCAGAATGACGTTAAAAATATATAAAATAAAATAAAGAAATCAAAAGAAATAAATCGTGACCATTTGTCATCGTACCTGCAACCATTCCTCTGACCTCGTCACTTCCTCGACGTACTCAGTTTCATTTTCATTTTCATGTTCATTATCATTTTCGTTTTCATTATCGTTTTCATTATCATTGTCATTATCATTTTCATTTTCATTATTATCATTTTCATTTTGATTTTCATTTTGATTTCCATTTTCATGTTCATTTTCATCTCCATCAGGAGCAGTTTCGGTAGTTTCGCTTACCTCCTCAGCATCGGGATCATCATCGGAGCACGGTTCATTTTCATCACAGTCAATGGTTTGTTCCAATTCTAGGGGCTGCACGTTGTGCATGCAGTATTTTCTGTACTTTCGATTTTTGTATTTTCGCGAACGTGTTTTCAAACCCGCACCACATGTTGTCGTGCACGATGACCACGACGTCCATTCCTCCAACTCACACATTTCCGGGGTCAGACCAGGCCGCGTAGAATGACCAGGGCTGGAAAATGAAAAAATAGGTATACCTATATATAGGTAGTTCCACTCATTCGTCTTCATATAACTCTGCTGGACGGACGACAGATCCCATAATTCACAATGATAATACAAAACGAAATAAGGGGAAAAAGGACATCTGTCCAGATCATGATCGATGGTTTATTGAGAACGTTATGCGGAGTTCGATAACTGTCGGATGAAGTTATGGAATTTAAAAAAATGAAGTAAATGAATAAATAACGTTTCGAAGTTTTTGGAAATTCGCAGAGTTTGAGGGGATCCAATAACGTTATGTTATCATACTGTATGTATCTGGGTAGAAGTTTCAGGAAACTTGATAGCACTTAATACAGTTACGTATACAGCGCGCATGATATACAAACTTACCAGCGTTCAACGTTGCACTTTGTTCTTCCAGTTAATTCGCGTTTGCAGTTACTCGCAGAAGCTGCTTCTGGGTCTATGTAATGTCTTTGACGAAGTTTATGCCCTCGGCCGCACGATCGTGAACATTCACCAAATTTACTCCATCCGCTTACCTCGCATGCCTCTATTAAATTGGAAAATGAATTTTAATTATTAATAATCGATCAATCAATCAATAATCAATCTGAGCTTGGCGTAATTATGGTCAAATGAAAATAACAGTCTACTGAACAAATGCATTACATGGGAGATGAATTAGGAAACTTAGGAACCAGCTAATATCATTCCTTACCTGTAGATCCGTGTGAATGTGCATGGAAAGTGGTTGACTCAGAAAACATCGTAAATTGATAAATAATAAATTTTCTCGAGTGGCTGAGCATGTGATAAACAATGAGAAAAGAAAACAACTAAAAGCGATACTTGCTACGAGTAGTATGACCAGGTTTGCCGTGTCCGGGACGCCCACCTGTTGGACCCACAACGGGTTGCGGATCGTCGCAGGTTTTTTCGTAGAGACGTTGTCGGTTGAGGTAAAGTTTGGCTATTGGTTTCATATCAATTCCACTTTCATCGTAGAACGGTGATCTGACGTCGTGCGGAAATGTTGAAGTTATTCGGCGAATGGGTTCTCTCGGGATTGTGGGAGAATCTGGTGACTGAAAATTAGTCCTAACTGGTTTTACATATACCGATATTATAATACCAAAATATGTATGTTCGAATGGTATAAATTATCGTGAACAGATTTATAATATAAATCTATCGATCTAACGATATAGTAGCTACAAATTTGTATCTTTTTTCATTCGCAAGATAAAAAATATGAAATTTATCGCGCTTCTTTCTCATCGAAAAAGTCAAAGCCATCTGCCCCTTATGCTTGAGATGAGTAAAGTCAAGGAGATTTTCGTAAAATCGGTTCGCGTCTGGAGCGCCTTTACATCTCCATTACCCTCGTATCAGCCGTTCCAACGACCATCAGAGCAACGTGTAGGGGTTGAAAGCGACGCCACATTTCGAACGGTACATAAATCAGCCGGCTATTCGGCCATAAATTCGGTAGGTAGACACCAGCCATTCGGGTTAAAGGATCTTGCACGAGAATATATTTTTTTTTTACGCATTTTTTTTACGCTCTTTTTTTTATCAAAAACCTTAAATATGGACGTCGCAATTTTTTCTCCGCTCAAGAACTGTGTTCTCCATTCGAGGAATCTGTCTTCCGGTGATTTACCCCCAGCTTCTTCGTCTTCTTTTTTTTCCTCTCTATTTCTGGTGTCGTTCGGAATCTTATCACGGAAAATTTCGGAGCGAAAAAGAATAACTTTGAGGATGAGTACGATTTTAGAAAATCATTGAGAAAAGGAACTGGCTGAAAGGAAAAAGGATTTACGTTCTCAATAGCTCAGAAACCGGATCTTAGACGCTATCTGTCACGGTTCATCTGTCACTCGAATAAAGTTTTAAGGGTTGCGCTGTAGCATCTGCTTGGCTAACCGCATCAACCCTTTAGCGTTATCACGTCATCCGCGTGTACTAGAATATTCTAAAGTCATAGCTGCCTTGTGTACAGCAAAATATGTATATGTGGATGACATCTCTGCAGTAACAGATGGTACATTTGATAATTGGTAAATGATGCAAAACAGCGCTACAACTATACCGCGAGAATGAGCAATTGACCGTGCGATTGTTGCGGCCATGGTGTGGCCATCCCAGAATTATCAGGACGCGTTGCAGTTTTGGTCGTTACGTTCAAATTATACGCTCTGTTATTTTTCGAAATCAATGGCATGCGGTCATGCATCGGTAATTATAATTTGCAGAACAATAACTGCCCATGGTACCGAATATAGCTGTAAAATTACTGGACAGAACAATTTTGATAAAAAGAATGGAAGGGAATGTTCAGAGGAAAATTTATTCGAATTAATTCACTTACGATGTAGGTAATTCCGCTGTCTGTTCCTGCGTCGTAAGGGTACAAATTCAACTCCTTATGTTCTATCCAGGAACAGTTTGACAGGCAAAGTTCGAGTCCTGAAACACCGACGATCCAGTCCGGCGAGGGATCTGCGAGTATGGACAAGCAAAAGACAAGACGGATTTTTTTGTTTTTTTTGTTTGTGAGAACGGTCGATGAAAAAGCTGATTGATTGATCATTACCGATCATGGAAACGAGCGACATGAGATGGTGCTTCCGATCAACGCGAAAAACGGCAAAGGTTCTTCCCGTGACATTTGGATAGCTGATTCCTCTGGCTTTTATAATAGTCCTGATGTGTTCGCTCTGAGAATAAAAAATCAAAGAAACGGATACATGTGAAAAAGGTGAAAGAAATTAAAAAAATTCATCAGTGGTGTACCTCGTCTTTCAATTCGGATTCAAGCATCCTTGTAGCTCCCCGTTCAGCGACTTGTTTTAGTCCTTCGCTGGCCACTTCCGCGTATTCCCAAAACCTGTAATCCACAGTGTGCGAAGCACCGATGACGTCTGAAAATCTCGTCAACCATCCGTTGCTGGGGAAGTCCTATATGAGTAAAAGAAAAGAACAAGTCCTTTCATCCAAGAATTAATATATCTCATGTTTCTCTTAAATTTGTTCTCTCATTATTTTTTGTTTTTTTCGTCGAGCGGAAATTAGTTTCCCGAAAATATATTTTTCTCTCTGTCTGCAGTGGCATTTTGATTCAGACCCTCCGTGCAATGCGTCAAGGTTGGAAGAGGTGAGCTTAGATTTCTCATCCCCCTTGCGGAGATCAAAGCTCTCATCATATGGAATTATCATTACGAAACCTGTACCTTTGGGTGCGTGTTTCGAGACCAAAGACCTTCGAACGTCACCTCGTACTTTGCTTCGTCACATGCGCAACACGTTGAAAGTACGGGACCTGGATCGTCGATTTCAGATGCTGAGAACTGGCACAGCGTCACAGTCAAACCTCCCTCATCCATGTACCACGTTTCTCTAGATTCCACTACGGTTGCCCTGATCGAAAAAAAATCAAAAGAAAAAAATTCTTAATATGTCCCTTTGTGAATTGAGAATTAGTATATTTGAAAAAATAGGTATACCTGATGAGAATGCACCCAGCATCTTCCATGGGGCTCATCCAAGCGACGGAAACTTCTTCTTTCGGAATTTTCGAGGCTTCGATTACGGCGTTCTGACATTTGTCAGAGAATTTAGTAAAACTAGCATCTTCTATTTCAAAATAACCGGTATCAGCCGATTCGTCATCTCTGTTTTCAGCGACTAGCGTAAATCTTCCAAATTTTTGTGAGATCATTCCAGATTTATCTCCCTGGAGGCTTACTGGAATCAAAAAATGTTTCAACAATCGTATCAAGGACTAATAAACATATCTCCAAGAATATATTCTGAAAGCTTACAAACCGAAGTATATAAAAATGTGCAGTCGAAATTAGCTGGCTTCGGATCTCTACTCTAGTTCATTAAATATTCTTATCGTGAAAGTTCGTCTTGGATAGGTATGTAATACATACTATACCCATAATATATGAATCCTTTGAAACTACTCAAGTTGGCAGCGCTTTTCTACACTGGCGATATTAGAACCGGAGGTCTGAAATATGTCGAGGTTGAACTGGAGAATCATGCTGCGACTTTATCTTGGAATCCGTAGTATATAGGTATAGGGAGAATGGAAATATCTGTAAGTTCAAGCTCTGCATACCTAAGGATAAAATTATTACTTCGAGCAATAGAAAATGCAGTACTTTTAACGTAATTAGGAACAGACCTAGTTCCGATTATACACAGTTATATTCTCCACATTAAAACGGAAAGACCCGCAGCAATGTCAGTGAAGCGCACCACTCTTTTACCCCTGGGAACGTTAAACTCGAATCGGAAAAAATAATGAATTGGAAAATGGTCGTGGCAGAAGTTCCACGTAGTGCCGGAGCAACGCGGATTAATCCACCCCGCGTGCTTGGATTTCGCTCACATCCCCTCTGATTTTTATTTTTCAACATTTTTTTTTCTCTTATTTTCAGCAAAACTGCATCGTACGTGCGGGAGGAATTTTAGTATTCTTAAATTCAACAATTCTTTACTGCAAAGAAGAAGCAAGTTTTTGTTCATATTTTGATCATATTTGTATAATTTTTTTATATCAAAAAAAAATGACAAAACAAAAAAAATTCTCAAACAACTTTTATGAGAAAATACTCCTACGCGAAGTGCATCAATAGAAGAAACTTTAGATTCTCGAGTCATACGTTTTCACTGAAAGTTTTCTTCCTGCCTTGGTTTAGGCGCAGATTGAAATGAGCTGAGAAACGTGCCGGGCATAAAGTAGCAGGGGCGCGTTGAATACCCTAAGATTCAAGAGTCGACGAAGAGAGTATAACTTTTACTTTCCGTACATATTTTTTTGCTTTCTTTTTTAAATTTATTTTTTAAATTTATTTTTCAAAGCCCGCTTGCGGCTTATAGAATGAATCGCTCGGCAACGAAACAATTGCTTTATGCCCTGTTAGAATGCGGTGATTTTATTGGCTCTTTAGCGAGTAAAAGACTGTGAGTTTCAAATCCCTTATAAAACTCTGCAATAGTAGTGATGCGATTCTCTTATCGTTAGCATAAAATCGAAGCACGAGAATTTACTTCTGACTTTGGTAAGAAGTTATTTATTTCACGAGCACACCCAATTTAAATTTCTCAATAATACTTTGCTCGTATTTATGATACTCCACAAAAATTAATTTCCTTAAAAAATCGAGTTAATAATTATCAAGTTTACGATAAGTTCGTTTTTTATTTCTATTTACATTATACCTATAACGTATATAGAACTTGAAACGAATGAGGATAAATACACGTAACAATTACCAATTCACCATAATAATTAAATAATTGCGCCTTTCATTTCAGTATAGGAGGTCTTAACGTTAGCATTATAAGTACACATATATTTATACATACAAAATAAGCAACGAGGGTCAGGAAACCGGCAATTAACCCTCGGAAATATTTTACCCAAATAAAATTGCTGATGTGAATGTATTTATACATCAACCATAGGTATACATATAACGGACATAACGCTGAAACGAGCAATATAAGATAAACCGTGTGAAATTTTTATTCAACGTTCGCCGAGGAATTTCTATATAAAGTTGAACTTTCAAAAACGGATATCGGAAGCCTGCAGTTCTGGTCGTCAACCATTGAATTTCGATAAGGTAAATGTGTACTTTGCCGGTCGACAGAAATTCAATCGTTAAATGCAGATACCATACACGATGTACGAAGTTGCAAAGGACGCTGGTGCAGGACAATATGAACGTCATGAAGTCGTCAATACTTTTCCCATGGGAAGAGATAAGGGGAAAAATATCCAAGCTTGCAACACCGTACCTATATCTATTTGTGCGTGACTCAAAATCCTCTTTTTCAATTTTTTTTTTTTAAACTGTTTTATCACAGCTTTAATTCTCCTCGCGAAATTGAGATATTTTATTGAAACCGATGTAAGTATATTGACGTCACGTCCCGCGTTCCGTAAGCCAAGAAAAGATGTTGGGCTTCTTTATAGGAAAAAGAAAAAAAAACAACAAGTTTTTTACGTCATTCAAACACAGCTCAAATCATCAGTTCAAATGCAATGTGACTTTTTATTTGGAATTAAGGAGAATAAAAATTGAAATTCAATGTCATCGATTACTACTCTCTTTTCAATAGCGTGTCCGATGTCTTGTGTTTTCTTCTCATCTTCATATTTGAAATACGAGGGGATATGAAAAATAAATTCGAAGCTTTGAGGCGCATCGCATGCGATGTCGATAGCAGCATCCGACATGAAATGGTGCGACGATACTGTTTTTGATAATATGCGGATACATAGGGGCGTGTATAGGGTGTAATACGGGCGTACATTATACGTATAGTACGGAGGAGTGAACAGAACGGGCAGTTTTACGGCTTCACGAATTCCCAGGTCTTCTCAAATAGCTACGAGCGCACTCTCGGCCCATTAGATGAAAAATTCAAGGTTCCCTCGGCTTACGGCACCGAGGAATATTTTTCACCTCGCGGTTTAGTCAGACCTTTATTTTTCTTTTTCCTATTCTCTTGTTTCTTTCTTTTCTTCTTCCTCATTTTCCACGATTTATCCCACCCTTCCTAGTATTTTTTTCTTACTCTTTCTTTCCTTCTTCCTTTTTTTTTTTTTCCTTTCACCATTATTTAGCAGGGGTATAAATAGCAACCCTGTACGTATCTGCGCGACAGTGAAATGAAAAATGAAAAAAAACAAGAATTTAATGTGGGGGTTTCTCGATACAGTTTTTTTTTTGTCTTCTTTTCTTTTCTTCCAATTTTTTTTTTCTCTTCATTCCCAACGTGGCGCTATATATAAGTTTCAATTCATTGATTCGCCGACCAATTAGTTACGAAATAAGAACAAAAAGAAGAAGAGAAGGAAAAAAAAAAGTATTCTAACAAGTTGAAAAGTGACATAGACGTGTAATTCAGAAAGTCCAACTTAACTTTTAACTCTAGAACTTATTATTGTCATTTGGTACAGCTGCTGCAAGCCCACAAGGTACAGCAGAGACTTTTAGAACGAACGATATGAGGGATGGTTTTTGGACTGAATTCAAAAAATTTTCTCCTTTCTTTTTGTTTGTGTGATATTATAATTTCATGATTCTTTATAAAATTGGTAGTAAAATGCGAGTCTCTTACAATACAGAGGATTTCGATTACGCTACTTATTTTCCTTAAATATACTTGCGTATCACGTGAGTTCAAGGAGCGAGCTTTTGCTGCTGCTGCTGTTGCAGTCTCGTTACATTTTCCTCTCTCCGTGAATAAAGTATACGTGCACATACGTTCAGATACGTATAACCAATTCAGTCAGGTCGAAAAAGTAAAGAAACGAAACAAATTCTACGAGTAAAGAGGCAACCTTAGGAATCCCTTCGAGCGTGGGATTCTTTTTAGCTAAAAACTTGAATCTATCAACAATTATTATTATCATTATTTTATATTTTTTGCTATCCATAGTCACGAAAAATTGTTTGAATTTTTTTTTTTCTTTATCGTGATTAGCTCATTCGAATTATGAGCCAAAATTATTTTAATGAATCTGGAAACATTGGGAGAATATAATAATTTGCCAAGCAGGTTTAATTTCTTGGTTCAAATATAAAGAAATTATTGTGAGGCTTTTGAAAGCTTATGCAGTAAAAAAGTTTCGCTGCAGTCCTCGTATTTTTGATCAGCTTACAGCTCCGTTGGTAGTCGACGGCTAGCTGGTTGGATTTTCGCGAATAATCCAGACCTTAATCACTCAGAGCTAGTGGATGACGTTGGAGCTTTGGGGGACCATGTACTGTTAGCATTTTACATTACGTCATCAGTTGCCGAGCATTGTATTATGTATACCTATAAAAGCAGTGAAAAGTATGTAGTGTAAATACGTACCAACGTACGTTAACGGAGCAGTTTTATTCTCATAACCCTGAATTAGAAGAATTAGCCGTGAAAACGCAGTTAACTGAAGCCTTCGCCACAGAGTCGGATTACTAATTAGTCATTATGTGACGCAGGGCAGATGGCGAGAAAACCTACGAATATTGTTTGTTTGAATACTTCACACCGCGAAACAATACGTGGTTGTAAAAACGGTTGAAAAAAATCAAACGTTGAAGAAATTATCAAAACAATTTCCCTCGCAATCAAACTAGATGCAAATATTATATACATCCATGCATAAGAGAAATTTTAACAAACAGAATTAATGATAATTGTAGAAATAAATTTTAAATTAGGACAATTAGAATTTCGAGAGTTGAAGGGGTACACGGATGAGAGGCGGGAAAGTTGAACGAGTTGAGTGATAGTTGAGAGACGATTATAACAGGAAGGGTTGCATCGGGCGATAACAATCCCATGAAATGGTGAGAGGTGAGATTAAGAATCATTAAAGCAATTATCTTCAACTTAATTAGAATCGTAATAAGGATCTCGTAAAATTGTCAGCTCGTCGTTTGCTTACGCGAACGTGAACGAAATTCATTAAATCCTCGGAGGGACGTCGTGGGATTGAATTAAGTGTTTTACTTAACGGTACCGCTGCTGCATGATAATAAAAATTGAGATTTTTTTTTCTTTTCTTTTTTTTTTCCTCATCGCTACAAATGTCACTCCCCCCGTAAACTTTGATTGAATTATTATTACGACCCCTCCCCCCCCCCTCCCCAAATTAATGGACGTTTCTTAAATCCGTATTCAAAGTCACTCGATCTAATTGTACCTTATCATTCGATCTCTACCCATTAAATTCACAAAATTTAACGATCGGCGATGGACATTTATTATACCTACCCCTCCACCATCGATCAAACAAATTAATTTCACTTCATTTATTTTACGAGGGTTTCATTATTCCGTCAATCAAAACCAAAAAAAAAAGAAGAAAGAATTATAACTGAAACACAAAAACGATCAAATCACCGACGATTTTTATTAATCACGATCCCTCTGATCTCTGATCAGGCTTTAATCAACGACTTTGATGCATTTCAATCCTCATTGACCCGTTGATAATAAATTTTCAGAAACTTTTTTCAGCTGCTTACATAATAATAGTCTTTAGGCCACGTGAGTACGTGTTAATTTAATCGAGGATATCTTAGAACCGGTTGGCTTGTCGCCAGAAGGATGTAGAGCGGTGTGATATAATTTCACCATTTGCATGAAGGTACATATCCTGCAGGCGCCTCAAACGAGCCTTCATGTAATCATTTGGAAAAGGTTCGGTTACCACGAGCGTGTTCGTACTTAGAAAAAAAAAAAAAAAAAAAAACAGGGTCGAAAGTCGTCGTACTTGAGAATTCAATTAAATTTGTCGAGCAATTCCGCGATATAATTATCGCCGATAACTCTTCCCTGTATGAATTTGCAGAGTGCTCACTCTTCGGAAGGTAACTTCCATTATTGTGAAGTGATAATAAATGCAATTGACTTCCTTCTTCTTTGACCTACTATCAAAGTTCTGCTGTTATTTCTTCTCGGTAATAGAATTTTGTTCGCTAATCGTAGTAGTTAATGGCAAATAAAAAGGTCATACAGCCGACGTCTGCTAAGCCCTGCACAGTACGTACTGCAGGATAATTTCCGCAAGGTCGCCGTTGGTCGTAGGTACGTAAGGATTCGGTCTGCCATTTTGAAATTTATCCTTCCTAAAGGGATTATGCAAACCGTATGCTGATGACTTTGCAGCATTTCCTAATTGATTCAATTTTTTTTTTCGTTCTCTACTTTTTCCTTTGCCCGTTTCCTTTCTTCTTTTTTTTTCTTTCTTTCTTATTCTACACTTTTTGCAAAGGCACGCCTAAATTCACCTGTAAAGCTTGTATATCTATATAAGATCAGACGTAAACTTTTAAACAGCCTTCTCGTGTCTGTTGAAAAGTTTTTTTTTTTCATTTCCTTTGCTGTGGGTGGTTTTTTTTTTCTTTTTCTTTTCTTCGCACAAACATATACTTTTTCCAAAGAGTGAGATGGATCGGTGTAGAATTCTGATCTTTCATACGTTCGAATCCGAATCGATGTTAAACAAATTTCATACTTTCAATCTGAAAATATTTAATATAGTTGGTGGGGCAGCTGTTGAGATACTTTCACAGTTATTTGAAGCTTCACCTCGAATAGCACGTAATAACGTAACACCCTCGCCTAAAAACGAAACGTACGCGAATTCCAAAGGAGTAATAAGCTCGGAGAATCCAGCGAGACGGTTAGTGAGGAGAAGAAGAAAAAGGTGGCAATAGAAAAAAAAAAAAAAAAATTAAATTAAAATAAAAAAGATACATAACGGAAGAGGAAGCCAAGAAAGAACGAGAGGAAAAACTGGCGGACATGAACTTTTCTCGAGTCATTTGCTTTTTTTTTCCCAGCAAATTATATATATACGCACGGTGTGGTGCATGCGTATACTGTATATTATACGACGAAAAGCTCTCGAAAAATGTTTCTGCTGTACTAAAGTATAATTAGAAAGTTTTTTTTTTCTTCTTTTCTCCTTTTTTTGGTTGGGCTACAGGTACGTACATATATTTGCGACCCGCTGTTCTCATCCCTGGCTGTTTATGAGCCGAAAATCATCACCTGACTTTTTTTCACTTTCTCCATTGGCATTCATGATTATATAAATTTCATGGGGTTGAAGATCGAATAGAATCTTGTTGCATTATTTCGAAATAACATTATCAATCATATTTCTATATATTGATAGAGGTTTTGATTCAGCACGCGAATTCATTCGTTTCACGTGTGTTTGAAGGGGTGGTTTTTGCCACATTTTAATATCCGAGTACAATCGCGTTTATTCGTGGACATTGAGGTGGATAAAACAGAGCAATCTAACCCACAATTGGGGATCTGCAGCCTCGTGTTTAATGGCTCATTGCTTGGATTGGTATCAGGCAATGTTTATAGGGTGGGATTAATTAAACGTTTCCACCCCTGTTTTAGGGGTGCTCCGACCGTCCGGTTTGATACGTGTACATTTATTTTCCATTTTTTTCCTGTCACCGTAACGTATAATCGAGTGAAAAAAAAAATCTCCGCAGGGGCGATGCATGGAAACTGATTCACATTTTGTGAAGCGGGGTCAAATAGCTTAAGGTACGACAGCTATTATAAGGTGATCGTAAAATTTTCCACTTGAATTCTTTTGATAAAAAAATTTACGGCGCTACTGCAGTGTATAGCTGGCCCGTTGATCCCGAGATTCAACCTTCGAGTTTGAAGAACGTTTGAAGTACGTGTTCACCGCAGCTTTTTTCAAAAGTTATTCAAACGGCCGTAGGGATGATGCAAGTCCCGTTATATGTATGTAACGTATGGGAATGTAAATTTCACTGCCTTAATATGGGGTCGTAAATTTAGAAAATTTTTATCATCAGTAAAATCGGTTGCGATATTACGAACCTTTTAAGTTTAGGTCGTCGTTACGGAGCGTGAAATTGATCAGAAATTCCTGTGGGTTCTCGATTTTAGAAAGAGCCCTTTAGTGCTGCGGAAGCGAAATTTTCAGTGTAAATAAAATAAGCCATGTCTGTTGAAAAAAATTACACTTTCTTTTTTTCTTTTCTTAATTTGTTCTTCCTTGGCAATATTGTAAATGCCAACACATGCTTCTTCGTGGAGGTCAATGCTCGTGGATTTAGGTATCTCGTTTACCTTGCGAAGCACTTTGCGTTTTGCAATTTTAGGGGAATTTATAACGCATATATCTGCATAGTAGGTGTAATATGTGAAACGTAAAGTGCAACAACACGCGCCGCAGTATTAGCTAATGGAATTCGAGAAGATACATGTGCATCTTGAGAGGCTGCTTATGCAGTCGGTAAATTTGGAGTTTTAAATTTTTGTTTCACTAGAGAATGAAGAACTGCTGTCGTTAGGTTAATTAAAAAAGTGAAATATTGTTTTAAAAAAAAATTCACTCACCGATATATTTCGTGTTGGGTATATAGGAGTTTGTGTATTCCGTCTTGTTATATTCGGAGACAACAATCCGGAACTTTCCTGCCAATGGAGATCGAGGTTTCAGGGAATCCTCTGGTTTCCGGTCACATTTTCCGGCAACTTGGATGACGACTGCTGCCAGCAGCATTAGTAAAATCCGCACCTCACGGACCACCATTTTCTGCGAAAACAATCAATCAATCAACGTATTATAAAGTGTAGGAAAAAAGGGAGTTTTACAATGGTATACGTATAAGAAAAGTTGTGAAGAGATTTTGATCTTTTCCTCATTAATGAGTTGAAACCCAAATTCTCAATAGCTGGGTAATGGAAATTCCGTGCAAAAATAATATAATATCAAAGTTGAAGAAAGTTACAAACAAGGAGATTCTTCGTAGTTCATCAACTTTTCAATTCAAACTTAAACCAAATTCCGAAACTAATTATTTGTCACCCATCCTTCAATCGACTGTACGTTATCGATTCTTGAATAAATAATTTTTTGCTCTTTCGCAAAGTTTTTTTTCTCATCGTCAGAGTTGGCTCCTGGCACCTGACACGAGGTGCCACGACGGTGATCGCTGCTTGGACAGATTAAGTTTGCATCGAGTGAATGCATACGTGACTCACTACTCATGTATGTGGCCGAACTTGGCAGGCGTCTCAACTATTTGGAATGGTAACAACCGTATAGAAGTCGTGAGTGGACCCAGAGTAAACCGTACAGCATAATATGCCTGCTTTGCATCATCCCATGCAACGGAACTATGGTTTAATATTTCAATCAAAAACGACGCGGCGTCGCGAGGAAGATGAGGAACATCTTAGGGGTGATTTTTAACGCTTTTTACTCTCGCCAGTTTCGTGATGCAACGAGTACCCTTGATGGGCATAATTTAAATGCTGGACATCGAGGGTGCTTCGCGTTGACTTGAGGGTTCAACCTCATGTTTAATCTCTCTATCTATATCTGAGAAAAAACTGGCTGCGGGGGAAGAAAGTGTACAAGTGAACGAAGCTTGATTTTTTTTAAATACATAACCGAAATATGCTTGTTTCAATCTAATTTCGGAACTTGAAGTGGTTTTATTTTTGAAGTAAAAGCACAGGCGGGCCATGAGAGAAAATTTTTATTTTATCTTCTGCTTAAGACCTTGTATATATCCCCAGCTGACGTAACGTCTTCGAAGCACGTGACCATAGTAAACGTGATTTTTCAAAATCTCCAAAGTTGGTAGGAAGCAGAAAAAAAAAGGGAGAAATAATTTTATCAGATCGTTTCTCGACAAATCATTGTTATTGTTCGCCGTATATATAGATGTGTAGAAACGAAACGATACGATGTGTATATGGGGCGTAACATTTGACTCGTTTTGGCGCATCGCCATCTTCGCCGGTAAATCCCCAAACGAATATCCGGTTAGCAATGTAGATGTAGGTAGTTGAGTACACTGTGAAATATAGTACGTTACTATACCTACGTATGAAGAGGAATGTAGCGCGTCAAATTCCACGGATCATTCCATAATTCCAACCTTATGGTCTCCGATATAACGAGATACTAAACGCGAAGTACCCTACCTAAAAGGGGAGGAAAAAAGAAATTCTGCATTTTTTTTACACCCCATAGAGAATTTATTCATCTCAAATCTTTCGTCTCATTATGCAGAGATTTCTGTACAAGTTAGTATAGGTATACCGTAGATAGATAGATAGATAGATGGATATAAATCCGTTGAAAAGTGTGAAGATTGCGGATGAGTGAAATAAACGAGGCGACGTGCAGCGTGGTCGGAGAACCGGAAGTGGCTGTAACTTGGAAAACAATTGATTCGCCCGAAACCAGTGCTATTCAGCTCCTCTTTTATCCCAACCAATAGCCCTTTCTCCATCCCGCGGCCTCTACTTTGACCGTATTGCAGGGGCTCCGCCACGGGGTAAAATTTATTTCCCAATACGGAGTTTGCGCCAACCGACGATATATTTATACGCTATTCTATACGGGATAGTTCTTGGCTCAGCGTTAAATATATACCTATATATACCTAGATACTAGCTATAAGCTTCAGGACTCGAGATTCTGGAGATTTTGGTGTTCCTTCGTCCGCGAATACCGGACTCTGATTCACAGAGACATTTTTACGGGGGCAATCTGTCGGTGAAAACGTACGTATTATAGGATCCTTTGCCTCGTTTTTATATCGAAGAAAAGTAGCTGCCCGAGCTTTGTTTCCCCGTTGCATATAGGGTCAACCAACTTCGCATTTTCTTCAACAAATCAAAGAGAGCTATTTTCTATTTTCTACTTTTTTTTATTGTATTTTTTATTTCTTTCTCGCTCTGACTTACGATGGAAGTATACGGTTGAAGGCCCCTTGGCTTCAAACGTTTGTCGCGCTATACCTATAGCCGAGACGAACATATAACCAATAGACATAGCATCTCCAAAGAAACCGTTTGAGAACTCGCGAACGGAAGTTCTCGGTCGCGGAACGAGAAAAATGAAAAAGTAAAAGAAGAGAAAAAAAAATAACATAAATGGGTTCCAACTCAACTCCTGCATCAAGCGAGAACAAAGAGAGGGGTATAATCGTTTTAAACTTAGAAGAGAAAAAGGAAAAACAATTATCCCTCTTTACTTTATGCCACCCCGTTCTTACACCGTTCACACTTATCATTACAAATTTCTCTTTCTTTCTCTCTTATCAAAAACTCCGTATAACGAATTTATAACACGATGTATTCGAGACTCGAGGATCACTTAAACGCGGTAAGCTAATCTAATCTGGGATGGAAACCTGTTGCAGAGACTAAAGGTATAACGTAACCATTCTGAGAACCTGATGTGCGGATTAAAATATGAATACAGTCGAAAACGAAAATTAATTAATACTTATGTAGTATGGAAAGTGGAGCTTTTTTACGCCTGACTTATAAAGTTATAATATAGTTATGTTACCGTTTAAATTTCGTGGATTTCAAAATGCACGTGAAACTATTCGGTACAATTGTTTCGACAAATCATAAGATCAAAAGTGAGTTAAATTTACGTTCAGATTTTCGAGCATAAGTTTGAGTATCGAATATATTTTACTACCCCATTAGAAATATTACTGAATTATTATTCTGATAATCTCCATGACCTTTCCTGAGAATGGACATTTTTTTCACTTCTTGTTTTTTTTTTCTCTCTGGTTTTTTTTTTTTTTTGCATTATTTATTCCGTGTATCCCTCCAGAATGACGTCAATTTTTATGCAATTTAATGTATACATTACACAACTGCACACGGTCGATATGTTCGTCAATTTTTTATTCAAACCGCACTCACACGGATTAACTAAAACAAATATCTGCAGGCAAAAACTCGTTACCAAAAGTAATTAATTCGACTACATATGAATTCAGAAATATTCCGCATGAATTAAAGTATCTCTTTGAAATATAGTGCGATGCGCGAGGAGTAAAATATATAATATGTTTTAAATACGTAACCTTATTAAAATTCGACTTTTGCCATTAATTAATTTTTTAGTTACCTACTTACGAAATGATTATAAGATTTCAACGGCGAATCTTCGTATGAAAACATAAGGTAAAGTAAGATAGGAGGTGATAAAAACTTTAACCCAAGCGGAGATGACTGCCGAAGACAAAATGAAGATATCAGTAATTTACGGGAAATTTCATAGTCAAGCTCTCTGGATTAGGAGTAAGCTTAAGACTACATTAAGTCGAGAAGTGAGGGCGCGTTTCGAAAGCAAAACTTAATCTGCACCCAAGAAGTTGTGTAAATTATAAGGGATGAGATATTTTATGAACAAATATAGAAACTGGTAGGAATACGAACGAAGAATTATAATATCTTAATACCTTAATTCGAAAATCGTCACCTTCGATAAAGAAAATTTTTCAATAATTTTCAAAATACTTACGAAACTGCTTGGCCCGCGCCAATTGCACACCGTATAAGAAAATGTCCTTTGCCTATCGATTTCGTATTTGAAATTAATTAATAATCGCGATAACGTTTCGATTCACATAAAATAAACAGATGTCACATGTGCCGCGTTACAATTTAAAGAAGAATCAACGAAATTACATCGTTTCAGAAACGTCCCGTTTGCGATCCGGCAGCAAACTGCGGCTGCCACTGACTGACTTTGACTACTACTCTCCGTCTGATCAGCGCGTGACAAATCCACTCATGCGCACCGTGCTAGGAAACTTTTAGCGTCCTAATTTTGTTGGGTAGGTTTTACTTACTTATATTAGTCTTGTACTATACATACCCATGTGAAATTGTCTCCAGAAAATAAGGTGGATATATTACATGATGTTCAGTGATTAATTATACTAAGTAAAATGAAATTTATATGAAAGATATGACGAAGAATAGGGTAACGTCGTTTTTAAGGATACGACGAAATCGTTATTACGTTTACCGAAGAAGAAAGAATGAAAAAAAGAAATGTCAATCGAACGCTTAATAATTAGGGTAAGTCCCGATGTAAATTATTTGGGACGTTTCAAAGAGTTAATTATTGGTATGACCTTCCGAGGTATTAAATTGTTTTAATGGGAAGCCCTCCCCGAAGTCCCTCACCAAACAGTGTAATATGTTTTTTGGCAATTATTTTTATTCTCCGTAAGAGTCCTCCGAGGTAATTAAACTAAATTCATTCCACCACGTTGTTGTTATTCGAAAGGTTAGCGAAGTCGCAGCTTTTAAGCCATCGGGAGACGATCCAAAGCCCATAATAGGACAGATCGGAGATACGATCATCGCATTAAAATTCCTTCAGACAATTCACGTTGTTTTTCTCTTTTTTGGACAAAATTTCGCACCAAACTCCCATGGAGTCAATCGATTTCTATACACCGATACTTTTATGGGATGTGACAGAAAACTGGAATTGGCGCGGTTATATTGACGACCTTAAGTATTATTCTACTCAAGGGTGCCTTAAATTTGATAGTAAGGTCGGTGCTTTCTAACTTTCGAGATTTTTCTTGATCGGATCGCAGTATTTGTTGGCGCACTCCGCACTGTGTTTTTCTGACGCAACAGGAAACTCTGAAATAAATATTTACGCCCGAAATAAATGTTCATAATCGCAGGGCTGTGCCAATAATGTGCACCGGACAAGGTATATACTTTTTATCGTATTTTGGAAATTACGATTATTCGATGGCAATTTAAGGAAAAAAAAAAAACGAATGTCCCCGGATGTGGTATAATTTCGTTTTCCTGGAGCCCTGGCGCTTCGCACGCTCTTTTAATCTTCGTCATTGAACTCTAGGCGCCGAAGAGAGACTGGGAAATTGACAATGACTCATTTTGACAGACGACTCTGTTGGCATCTGGTCTGCGTTTAGTCTAGCGCATATACATATTAAGATATAGTTGACGTAAAGTCGCCGGAAGAAGCGGCGCGGACGGCGAGGGTGACGATCACGTTCAGATGAACGTGGTTAAATTTGTTCTGTTCGTTATAAAAGAAAAAAAAAATGCAAAATACAAATTTTTTCAATTTTAGAATGGGTAAATACCTATGTGTCTCATTCATGGGCTTTGGCGAAACCGATGAGACCTTGCTACAAAACTCCAGGAACATACAAGACAAATGAAAAATTTCAAGAGTTGCCATGACAGGACCGCGCGTTGTTTCAAACTGTCAACTTACCCCATGCACGCAAAATCATAGTTACATAATTGAAAATAATCCGGTATTCATCTCGCGATACGTATCTACACAAAATTCCGCTAAATATGTACAACTGACAAACCATGTCGACATCGTCCGCTAGCAAAGTAATGTCTCAGAGAACCGATTCCGCGGGTAAGTTTATATCGCGTTTTGCTTACACAATAATCCACGCAAATACGCGCTGAAATTTATACACCCTCGGACTTTAGAGTTTTATTACTGTTCTGCTTTTAATTGAACTTGCTATTTTCAAATTGGCGAACGTTATCTATTTTAGTCAGAGCAGGAAGTGCATCCATAACCCGACTTACAGCAGATAAAGGATCTAAGTCAATAATTCCCAAGAGCTTTGGAATGTCTTCTATACCAAAAACTATGATTTCGAATCATCAGACGACATGTCCTCGCCCATCTACAGATGTGAGTCGGATATGTTTTATAGATTTTTTCTCCGAGGAAGCACGATATGTGGTTTGATTCGAGTCCCTCTGCACGTTCTGCGGTTTTCTCTTTTCTGTGTTTTCAAGTACCGTTTAATTGACCTCCAGGAAATTGCGATTCAGAATTGCGGCGTAGCTTCAAAGGCACAGAAAACAACGAGTCAAAGCGAAAATCCTGTTCAGTCGAATCCTGGGGAGCAAATAATTACACCTCGAAGTCGAGCTTCAGCGTTGCCCACGTTCACGGGATTGCAACGTACTGCAGTCAATAAAAGTGGCGTTTCTTCAAACGGTTCAACGACAAAAGTTAAACCTGCCCCGGTAATGAATACCCTGCAGAAAAGGCAGCTCGAAAATCAGTTCACCAATAAAAAATTAAAGTACATGACGCTCAGGAAGGAAGTTATAGAAAAGCAGGTGAAAATTGAGCAACATAATAAAATAGTCATGTTATTTATGGAGTTTCAATTTGAACTACTGTTAAATTATTTCAGAAACAAGCGTCAGATTTGTACGAAGATGTGACCGACTTACGAGAAAAAGTTATAGCAGCTGGTCTAAAAGATCCTGGAAAAATAGAAAAGGTTGCAATAGGGATGACACTGCAGGGTAAAAATGGTGGAAAAGAATCGCCGGCGTATTTCGAAGGGGGAGCAGCCGCAGGGGAGCAATTATCTGCGGCTAACTACAGTGCGACGTCGGTTGTAACGAGCGAGTTCATCGGTACGTTAGAAGGAAAGCTGAACGATTTGACGAACGGGTGTTTGGAGGTGTGTCGAGATGCCCTGACAAAACGGATGGAGATAATTTCCTGGCTTGCTGGTTCTGGTCAGGAAAATGAGGCAGTCGTCGATACGGCGATAATAAAAGGGCTCGAGATTTACGAAAGTGAAAGTGATCGGCTGCAGATACGGCTCAATGAGGTGACCGATAAACAGCGAGTCGTGATTAACGAGCTGCTCCAAAATACATCCGCCCTTTGGGGTGAGCATGAAAACTACAGGATCCACATCAGGGAGCTTGAAACATCGGGAGAAGGGCTGGTCAGAGATTTGAAAGAGAAGTTAAGGGCGGCGATTGAAGATCTTGAATCTGAAAGGGAAAAGTTGGTGCAGTTAAGGGATCGCAAGAACTCCGCTGACGCGCAACTTCAGAAATCAAGAAATAAGATACGGGAGCTAGAGAGTCATGCGAACAGCAATGAGGCCAAAATCAACCAGCTACAGGCCACCGTAAAATCTTTGGAGCTGCAGATCAAACAGAAGGAAGCAGCGCTTGAGGCGCGGACGAGGGATATGCATAAATCAATCAAAAATAGCGAGATTCTTCTAGCGAAAGCGGAGAAGCAAAGGGACAGCTTGGAATCACGGTTATTTTCTATATTCCTACCGAGTATGCAATCGTTTTAACCGATACTTGTTAATCAGGGTTACTGAACTGAAAAAGAAGATCGACTCCAAAGAGACGGAGTACAATCAAACCGTTGCAAGCCTATCGAAGGAACTAGAGGACGCGAAAGATCAACTGGTCGCGGAGAAGGACTTGAAGTACGCGGATTTTTATGACACGACACATGTTTCCATCATAATTAAGATACGGATCAATAAATTATTAGTTATTTTTAGACGGCATCTGTGAGCGTTTTTTGTCTGTTTCTTTTTTGCAGATGCCGAGCCGAGGAGAGGGTTAAAGAGTTGAGCGAGCGGTGCTCCAAACTCGAAGAGAAAAGTCAACGTCTTTGCGAGTTGGCTGAACAGACTAAAGAATTTGTTATGAAGCCAGGTACCCGGAATTGAGGTATGCTGATAGAATGGCTTTAAAATTATATTTTTCAAACCCCCAGCCGATGGAAAATATACGGAAACTGAGCTCCGACTGTGGACTGAACTGCGGGCAACGAGGACGGCACTTGCTGAACGAGATCAACAACTTCTTCAGGTTCAGCAGGAGAAAGAAAAGATAACTTCAGTGCTCCACCTGGCAGCCGTTCGTTTGCATATATTTGTTAATTTTTTTCATTTAAATTATGATTTCTACACACCTTTATGCGAGAGGGTAACCACTCGATGTATAGGTGTCCCAAACATTTCACATTTTACAACTATTTCACACCATTCCACACCATTTCATTCCAAACTTGACTGTCCCAAGTATTTCACAAGGGGTTAACTCCTCGTATAAGAGGTAAAAATACGTTAAAACAGTGTCCTGCGATCGAATTGGCAAATACTTCATTTTTTACCCCAAAAATTCAAAAAATCCAAAGGGGTATACCTTAGATTTTGGGGTCAAAAATGAAGTATTTTTAAATTCGATTGCAGGACACTTTTCTTACGTATTTTGACCTCAGGAACATGAATCTGCAAGTTAAATTGATCTATCTATAAAATTGATCGAGTTATCGCCAATTTATTGCTTCGAAAAGTGAAAAAATGAAGATATCCCGATGGGATTTATTCCTAGCTCAATTTAGCTCGCAGATTCGTGTTCCTGAGATCAAAATACGTCAGAAAAGTGTCCTACGATCGATTTAAAAAAATGTCGATTTTTGACCCCAAAATCGACAAAAATCTAAGGTATACCCCTTTGGATTTTTTCAATTTTTGGGACAAAAATGAAGTATTTTTAAAATCGACCGCAGGACACTTTTCTTACGTATTTTGACCTCAGGAACACGAATCTGCAAGTTAAATTGATCTATCTATAAAATTGATCGAGTTATCGCCAATTTATTGCTTCGAAAAGTGAAAAAATGAAGATATCCCGATGGGATTTATTCCTAGCTCAATTTAGCTTGCAGATTCGCGTTCCGGAGATCAAAATACGTCAGAAAAGTGTTCTACGATCGATTTAAAAAAATGTCGATTTTTGACCCCAAAATCGACAAAAATCTAAGGTATACCCCTTTGGATTTTTTCAATTTTTGGGACAAAAATGAAGTATTTTTAAAATCGATCGCAGGACACTTTTCTTACGTATTTTGACCTCAGGAACACGAATCTGCAAGTTAAATTGATCTATCTATAAAATTGATCGAGTTATCGCCAATTTATTGCTTCGAAAAGTGAAAAAATGAAGATATCCCGATGGGATTTATTCCTAGCTCAATTTAGCTCGCAGATTCGTGTTCCTGAGATCAAAATACGTCAGAAAAGTGTTCTACGATCGATTTAAAAAAATGTCGATTTTTGACCCCAAAATCGACAAAAATCTAAGGTATACCCCTTTGGATTTTTTCAATTTTTGGGACAAAAATGAAGTATTTTTAAAATCGACCGCAGGACACTTTTCTTACGTATTTTGACCTCAGGAACACGAATCTGCAAGTTAAATTGATCTATCTATAAAATTGATCGAGTTATCGCCAATTTATTGCTTCGAAAAGTGAAAAAATGAAGATATCCCGATGGGATTTATTCCTAGCTCAATTTAGCTTGCAGATTCGCGTTCCGGAAATCAAAATACGTCAGAAAAGTGTCCTGCGATCGATTTTAAAAATACTTCATTTTTGGCCCAAAAATCGAAAAAATTCAAAGGGGTATACCTTAGATTTTTGTCGATTTTGGGGCCAAAAATCAACATTTTTTAAAATCGATCGTAGGATACTTTTCTGACGTGTTTTGACCTCAGGAACACGAATCTGCAAGTTAAATTGATCTATCTATAAAATTGATCGAGTTATCGCCAATTTATCGCTCCGAAAAGTGAAAAAATGAAGATATCTCGATGGGATTTATTCCTAGCTTGATTTACTTGACGAAATCGTGTTCTTGAAGGTCAAAACACATTGAAATGGCCCATACGCCCTCGCTTTTATGGGCCTTATACTCTCAATTTACAGGATCGAGAGGATCCAGGTTCTGTTACGGATAAATTAGCCGCCGAGCTAGTTACTAAAACAGAACATCTTCAGGCAGCTATCCTAGATCGCACGAATCTCCAGAAGAATTTAAAGGCTGCGTTAGTTACTAGCCATCATTAATAACACCCGAACTCTAATCTATTGTAAACTCGTCTCAGTAAAGTCCCCCATCATCCCCAGCCTTGAGAAAAGCGACAAATTCGAGAGGCAATTATCCGAACTTCAAGGAAAACTTCACGCTCAGTCGAAGGAAGGTGGTAAAGCGGGTTGGGGCGCCCACGCTATAGAACTACAGCAGCAGCTTTCGGACCTGCGAACTACCCTGTCAGATTTAACCCGACAGAACGAAGAATTGGAAACCGCGTTGACCCGGAAACAGCTCGAACTTGAACAGAGGGATCTGGTCATGAAGGCGCAAAGTAAAGTCTTGAGGGCCAGGGATGAGGTCATCGGTTTACTCAAAGGCCAGACTGGAAATCCCTCCAGGGAATCGACGAGCTCCCAAAACGGAATGGAAAATGTCACCCCGGAACACGTGCAACTTGATCCGGAAACCATCAGCCAATTGGTGAGTTTCTCCAGTATTTTCTAAGGAGATGAACTCTTTGATTTTGTGAATTTAATAAATTTCTGATTTTAGGTGAATAAACAAATAGCTGCAAAATCTGAAGACTTACAGACGTTATACTCCATATTGGAAAGCAAACAGACACAGTTAATGAGGCTAGAAAAAGTGGTCCAGCAGATGGAGGATGACAATGACCGTTCGCAAGCTACGCGAACAAAGCTTGAAAAGGAAGTTGCTCGTCTTCGTCTCCAATTGCACGAAAAAAATCGTGAGCAGCGGTACGTCGTTCGAGAATCTTCATGTTCTCCTGGCCCTCCCGGTTCTTTGCAGCTTCAGCAAGACCGGCCAAAGACCAGTCCGCAAACATTATTAAAGCCAAATGCTCCGCGTACATTTCAGCGCGCAAATTCTCCGTCACCCTTGTCCCTCTCAGCGTTACCGAAACTGCCGATATGCGTTCCAATCCGTTCACGGAATCCGTCGCCCCGGGCTAAATCGGCAAATCCCATTTCGGCTGGAGTGAAAATTCCCGCTGGTATAACGTGCAGGGAAACACCCTCGGAGCAAAAATTAAACGATATTCAAAGAGCGGTCGAAAATGAGAGGGCCAGGGGGACCCACGTTTCTAGAAGGGTTTCCAGATCCCTAAGGGGAAGCCCGGTCCGAAACAGCTCGGAAATACGGGAGGATCTTTATAACTGGTTGATGCAGCCCACATCGGATGCGGCGTGCGAGAAAAATCGTAATCGCGAATTTGTGAGGCATTCAAGGGCACTTTTGAACGGAGAATTGTTTAAGTCTTCTGCACCATCCGATGGCGAATTTACTCGAAATAGATGCGGGGGGGAAAGAGGTTCAAGGCGAATAACAGGCGAGGGTAGCAGGGAGTTTAGAAAAAAAAATTCCCAAGGGGACTGCGATCTTGATTCCGCTTTTTGGATTAGACCGACTTCACCGACGCGCGCTCTGCCTTTGATTCGCGTACGCAGATACACGGCATAGAGATTTTATTCCGATTTCTTCGATGAAATGATTCAAATTAATCGTGCCGAAAATTGTGAAAAATTTTAAACTAACTTTGAAACCATTTGCAAAAACCTGATGCGGTCTGATTTAACAGGCTGGGTACTCCCTGCCGCCTGAAAATTGGTGCCCCATAGTATTTCCGAGCGCAAAGAATCTAAAAATTCCTTACAGAGTGCCTAGCCTTTAAAACAGACCATGAAAAGACGATTACGCTTTTCCCTTACCCGTAACCTTTTGTGTTTTAGGAGTACTGGGTTCATCTTCATGTAAGGAATTTTCTGATCATCGCCCGATGGAACTATACACATACATAAATATGAATATATATATACGTATGTGGTTAGCTACCTTTTTATTTTTATTTATTTATTTTTTACTCTAGTCCGCTATAGAATGATTGTCTCGTGTTGCTCAATTTTTTTCGTCCCTTTATTGTTAGTGTAAATATGTCTCTGATCGCGTGTGATCACATTTAGTTGCCAAATCGATATTAGTTTATAGTTTGAATGAAGTCGCGTTTTGTGCCTGTGGAGTAAAGATAGAATGAAAGAAAATTAATAGACGTTGTTCGCAATCAATTTATCAGCAATTATCAGTTTATCTGTTTTCGTAATCGAGAACAGAATAAAAATAATATTTACATAAGCATTATAACGTTTTTTTTTTATAAATATACATACATATTTTTAGAATTTATTTTGTATATCAACACGTTATTTTGCTATTATACAATAAAAAACAGTTATGCATAAGCAGCTAAGGAGTCTATTTTTTCCACACTGAACATTAATCACTGTCATTACCACTACTACTCGAATATGCGCCAAGTAAAGACAAACCAGCACCTGAAGGTTTTGCTGCTGGAATTATCTTGGAGTCTGAGGTACTTGTTGAATTTGTTTCAACATCGTCTTTTGTATTCGAACGGGGTACAATCCCCAGATTACCAGCTTTACGTTTTACAAGCCCTGTAATATTTGATTTACTTGAAATACCACCTACACTCCGAGTCCAAGTTGAGGTAGAAGACGAGGGTATTAAAACAGGTGTATCCTGTGGTTTAGGCTTTTCCTGAGAATTATGAGAATGTGAACTATCTGATTCAACTATTTCTACTCTCGATATTTTTTTCGCTGGTTCCTCTGAAGCGTTCTTATCTAATTCGACTATTTCTTCCTCTACAATTTTTCCTGTAGATTGTTTCTTGCCAAATATAGATTTTACAAACTCCTCATCTATCTCCTCCTGCTCTTTCACTGTTCTTTGTCGAGCAGATACTGTATCATACTGTTCCAGCATTTGATCGTAGTCAATAATTTGTTGTCTCCTGTTCAAATCCTTTAATTCCTCAAGGGATTCTAATAGCTCCAATTCCTGTTTAGACTGTTGCGTTCTTTTCTCTAAAAGTTTCATCGGGTTTGTAGCTTCCTCTTCTTTTTCCTCATCTTCCTCGCGTTGCGCTTGTTCTTCCGCCAACTTCAACGCCATAAAATTTCTAGTTGCTCCAGCCTCGATCTCGTAATCTGTGTTCTTTGGATCAGTCTTGAAGGATATTTCTTGAAGACATCTCGTGCACTTTATGTAAAATCTGTAGATCCTTATACCTAGGTAGTCGTCACCTTCTACGTCCTCCTTTCGTGCGTTGAATTTCTTACCCTTGTAAATATATTCTCCACACGTTTTACATCTCATGTTAAATGGGGCCATTAATCTGACGGTGTATTGGCGATTACGGGCCAATTTCATACGCGGAATTTTCGACGGGTCGAAATCCGGAGGATAATATTTCTGTAAACAAAAATATGTTAGGTTAGAATAGGATTAGGATCACAATAAGTTATTCTAAGTTCAGGTCACGTGTAAGTTTATAACAGGTGATATACTCACGTTTAATACTTTACGTTCCGACATTTTTCAAAAGTTCTTATTAGAACTAGATAAAATCTTTTCTCAACACTTATTTCTCGGAAGCGCCATGCAATGATGACAACTGCACTGGATGACACTGCTCTGGTCAACGATGGCACCAACGCGCAAGGGTAGAAACCAATTCACATCTGCCCCAGCAGTACAGCCGCCAGACGACTTCTGCATTTTACCAAAGATGGCGCCGGATGTACACTTTGGAACCGTACACTTCACACGTGATCTGGAGCCCCCTAATGCGCTGCTATCCCTACATGCAGCAGCTACTAGACTGGTAATTTCCATACTACCGGCACACTAGGGGTATTGTCTCGGTCTTTGATCCATTGAAAGCCGGAAATCTGGCAAGAGAACAGGTTGTGGCAACACATTTACGTTTCTCATTGAATTTGCCATGTTCATTGTAGCATTCGCTGCGAAATGATTGAAATTAACGACTATAAAGAGGCATACCTACATCCTCAGATAAGACTTTCATCCGCGCAGGCGATAAAACCGGTCAAGAATTTTTACGCCAACGCGTTATCACCTCAGTAGCGTAGTATTGTAGTAGATAATAAGATAGCCGGTTCACACGACCCTTTATCGTGTTTCCTGCTAAGGTAAATTTAATATCCGAGTTATGAGAGTCGATGTCGTTACTGCTTTTGAAATATTAGTGTACGATTCCTATGAGCAATAGTATACTTATAGTATTCTATCTATATTCGCATATTATAAGCTCGTGATACTACACGATTAAATTTCATTCGTCAGAGTTTATTCGCTCCGGCAGTTGAGCCAAGGTTATTAGGAGCGCACACGTGACTTTAAATTAGCAAATGACTGATTGTGAGTGGCCAAAGACTCCGCAATTTAATTTCTGATTCTCAAGGATCAACATTACAACCACTATTGAACCCTCTTTCCCCCTCACATCTCTTTGTCTCTTGTTACATCCCGCATACAGTTTCACCTTCGATTTTCGACTGCCACATCTGTACCAACACCTTAAGAGCTACTCGATCTCCATTGTTCTTGCGGCAATTCAAAGATAGAACAAAGCGCATACATGTATACAATATGCATATGCAACAAACTTTGTAAAAATGTTAGTTCTGGCTTAGTGACTTATGTTAGTAGTATGTAACTTTGTGTATTAAGAGCGTAGTATAATAGTTTAATGTAATAATCACAATAATAAAGTTACGTATTCCACGTTAATCATCATGGGTGTAAAGAAAAAAGAAGGATAAGAAAGCTGGTGACTGAGCAGCAAGACAACCTGGCGCACCACTTGATGCGATGACGTGTATAAAATTCACATGGTATTACAAAACTAAAGTATGTTATATTACGTACGATAAATGATATGGTTACATTAGAGTACGTATATAACAATACAGCTAGTTCACCATAACTTTCCACTATGTGCAACTTATATATACCGATAAGAAGTGATGAAAATAGCCTTGAACTTTGATTTACTCCTTTTTTTTTCATTGCAATTTATTGTTATAATTATACAGATTCGTCGGCAATAATTGATTATTGCAAATCAGTAGATCACATCAAAATGGAAGAACTTATATTCTAAAATCGTTGCAATGGGTACCTATAATACATGTTAGTTAAAATTTTATAAAAAAACTTTGTACGTTCGACACACGTGTAGAACAAAAGGTTTTTAGTAGGTACTATAAAACGACTAAATATGGCGCGTCATCGTCCTTGAGGTCATCGGCTCTTTAAAACAACCAACTCCTACCTACCTACCTACCTACCTACCTACCTACCTGGCCTAGCTTCGCGCAACTTAAAACTTCTACGATTGGCAAACTAGTATATTCGTATATATATCTTTAGTTGCTAAATATTCGCCATTAATATTCGCGTTGCGTTGGGTGAGCAACTGGTTCCAAATGTAACTGGATTCCAGGGGACTACTAAATACTAAAAGCGTTTGTACAAACTATCCTCCTCTATTAAAAAACCGATGTTCACTCGAACCCGTACTGCGAGATAAAAGTCGCACTGCGAGGTAAAACTCGCTTCGGTAGAAAAAACTCGCTTTGCGAGAATAAACTCGCAAAATGCGAGATTTGAATTTGGAAATTCAATGCCATTTCCAACCACTTGACATTTTTGGAAAAACGAATCGGAGTGTCGGTTAAAGATATAAACGAATAATTAATGATATCACAAATCGAGTTGTAGAATCCGACTCGAATATGACAACTTCTCTCATAGTTAATGAAGGTCAAAATACACGTAACAAAGAAAACTGAATCGTCAATTGTGAAAATATTCGAGAGCGAACTCTTTTGCGAATCCTGTATAATTTTAGTGAACAATCTACACTTGGTTTCTTCATTGAACAAAATTTCACCTTCAAAGGGGGAATTCGCACGCCACAAAATACGTAGTATAAAATTTAGCGAGTTTCGCATCGTGTGGCATGATCGCGTTTGTTTTACCTTCGCCACGTGTTGAAGGATCTCATCTATACCTTGTTCGCGGTAACTTCAGTACGTTTCGTACTTTTTCATTTTGTTCTTTGCTCTGTTGTATTTGCCTTTTTTTCGTCTATCATCAGACAGGATTCCACGTTATCGGTGGGTGAGCTGGTTACGTAACCATTCGCAGGACTAATCTAAGTGAACTTTTTGGCCGTGTGTGAATTTGTTGTTTTTTTCTTTTGCCTTGTACCTCTCCTCATTCTACGCCACGGAGATTATTCTTTCGCATTACGTCATTTTTAGAGAACAAAGAAAACAATATACCGTAAAATGTGTTATAAATTATTTTTTTATTTCGATCTACAATTTTGCTAAAAATGTGCATATCAGTGTATGTAAAAGAATTGGTCAACTTGAATCAAGTATACTGGCGTCATTTCGCGACTTACTATACCTACTCTCATTCTTGTTCTCACTTTTGTTTTCATTACGATTCACCTTTTCCTTTTCTTTTACCTTTTTCTTCGTCTTCTTGTTCTGCTGCAGCGAGCGACGTCGGCATTGTCTGTACGACGGTCATCATCATCTGCAGCATAGCGCGAACGACGCGCGATGAACAGAGAAAAATTTACTTTCATATCGTTCGAGTAGCTCGGAACTTCCGGCGGTACAACTACGTCAAAAATATAATCCTTAAGGTTGTATGGTTGATATCTTTTTTATTTTTTCCTTTTTATTCTTTTGCTTCCTCTACTTCTTTTCCTTTCGCTTCTTTAACCATCCATGTATGTACGTATGTACGTACGCATACGACACGTGGCGGTTGAAGACTTGTTTTTTAATTAGACTGTACCCATACTTGTGCCTCCCACAGTCCGTGAGAGAACTGGAAATGTATGTGCGCTAAAATGTTCGAGCTAATCGCATCTGGAACAATTGATAACTAAGTGAGATTTTTGCTCTTTACATCCATCTCATTACATTTGGAGTATAATGTTTTTGCTGCCTTTTTTTATTCATCTCTTCGTTGCGAATTAAGTTTCAACAAATTATTTCGTAACTTTGATAAACTTGATACGTTTTTCTTTTTCAATGATTTTTTTCAGGGTTGTTACCATTTGAAAAAAACGCTTTTAATAATAACGGAATCTTTTGATCGGGCTGTACAGTTCTTGGAAGTCGTTCCATTCATGCAGTGTGGATGATGTCGGTGGTCAGTGGCTCTCATGTGTTGTATAAAAATTACTCAGGTTTATCAACCGGCGTATATTATAAGCTCAGTTTACGCTCTTTTTATATCCGACAAAAATTGCGTCACTTCATAGAGTCGCCAGATTAAACGCTCAACTTGACCAAGCGCGCGATTATAATTGTCGTATCTATGCAGCCGGGACCATGTGAATATATTTTCAAATAATTATAATTTTACCCTCTGATTTTCACGTATAATTACTTCTATACCAGTTAACCTAGAATGCCGTCAAAATTTTCTTTCTTATTTTTTGCCATTTGTGTTTTTGAATAATTAACGTAACTTAAACTTATTCTATAAGATTTTTTACGTGTGCTGCATTCGTATCACCCACGCATAATACACGTTCATAAAATTTATCAACGAGTATAATCGTTATCTCGAAATTATTGCGAAATGGGGGGAGGGGAGGGGGAATTTCGATCCCTCACATTTTGTAGTTCACGATTATGTACCCAGAATATGAAGAGAAAAATATAAGTGGGAGTAAACGTGGTGACGGAAACGAGAGAATTGTAGCCGGATGTTGGGCCGTGAAAATGAATGATAAGCCGTTTTCATAACGTTGTATATGTTGACTCGAAAATTAGGTATGGAAAAGTGTGATGTATCGCACGAATTTTCATTCAATCAATTTTCATGTATAACTATTAAAGAAAAAAAGCGGAGAAAAAATAAAACACGTGCAGTAGGATGAAAAGATGAAGTGTAGGGGTTATATCTAATACGAGATATCTATAATTTATAAAGAACCGCGTTTGTGGTCCCGTTGCATAAATGCATCCAGGTAGGTTGGGTATATTTAAAAAAAAAAGAGAGAGCAAAAAACAGAAATTCGTTTGATGTCATTTACTATTCGAGATTTGAAAATAAGACAAGAATCGGGGCGCCGCCACCGACACCGACGCCACCGCCGCCGCCGAGGCGCCTCTAACAACACCAAAAGGGATGGCAATGGTACGCGCGGCGTTGCAGCCTATTATATGATATGGAATCAAACAAAACAGGATTGATTAATCGATTGATAGGTTGTGAAAAATAGAAAAAAAAAAAAATACCGCCGTAGACACCGTTTGATGCCACTACATTTAAATCGATGCCCATAAACTTCAATTATTCATTTCGTGTTCTTTTCCCTGTAGTGCAGCGGTAAGGATTAAAAAAGGGGAAAGAAAAGAATAACAAACTGCTCGTACGTATACTTTGTCGAAAACACACAACTTCCTCTTCTCTGATGCAATTCAAATTCGATCCTTTTCGTACAATCAGATTTTCTCCCGTTTTATTCCCCTTTACTCTATTATACCTACCTATACCGACCGCATTATTTATACAAACAAACAACGAGACAATATATTCTATGATGATAGTATTTGACGTATCTAACAGTTCATCTCACCTACTTTGTTTCTTCTCTCATGAATATCACTTGTCGGACAATTTTCATTTTCATTTTTTTTTTTTTTTACTACCCCTAAACTGTATACAATAATTGACATTTGTTGCGATATTTGGAGAACAAAAAAATGTTAATCATTATTCATCATTTTCTCTGTCTTCATTTTTTTTTTTTTTTGCCTCTACGCATTGCCAACAATTACATACACATAATAAAAAAAAGAAATTTTATAAACGGCGATACGTTATCTGAACGTGTTGCACCGGTATCAAAGGATATTGTGAGAGCTTTGTCTCATACCCATTACATACGTCGTAGCAAACTGCTCCAGAAATTATACGTATCGTAGATATTAGACCATATAGTTGTTCGTGGTGTTCGGTATGCTATATGCACGCTACGAAATACATTTATACCTATACTTACGTACGCACGTCTACAAATCATTTAACTGTTGGAATAAAACTTTATAATCTCTGACCCTGTTCTATCTACGGTATACGGTATATACTTATATATTTTGTACATCGTACGCATATGTGCCTCTTATGTATTACTATATATATTATGACGGTGTACCAAACTATATACTTCGCACATAAATACGCACATACCTCTAACCATGTGTGTGATAAATATACTCGCACACATATTTGACACGAGCTCTTGAGTGACACGGAAATATTTTTTAGCCTAGAAAACGCCGCGTGATATAGGCAGAAATAGAAAAAGAATAATAGAAAAGTGAGAAAGAGTGAAATAAAAAGAAGTTTCAGGCGCCGGTGCACGTTTCTAACATGCGAGCTTACGTATTATACAAGTTGCAATATGTTATGTGGTGCAGTGCGGTATAATCATATGTTGTATCATATTCAGGCTTTTCTGAGTGCGCACTATATGAATCCGTGCTCGAAACTTATGTGTGGTGATTGGTTCATTATTTTTTTTTTTTTTCTTCATTTTTTACTCCTTTTATTATTAGTATTTTTTCTTTTACTCATACTTTTTTGTGCATGTGAAGTAACTTGCAATGTGAGATAAATTGAGTGCCCAGTTTTTGTTCGTATAGCGAGGCTGGAAAAATAGAACATAACACATACCTAATGTGTGAAATCTTCTTCGTCTAGTCACTAACTTTTTAATCTAATCGTTGATAATTTCGGTGAGCGTATTTTATATGTTTCGGAGTACATAAAGTTTAGTCAAGTTAGGATAGGTCGGTGTATAGCTGTTATACATATAAATGAAATTATAGCAAAATAATTACGGATCGGACGGAAAGAAAGGAAGAAAGAGATTTGAAAAATGATTGAAAAACGTATGGAAGATTGTTAAAATATATCTGTCTTGCTTTTTTCGATTTTTGAGTTTTAAGTAATGTGGGCAGTTATACGAAACGTACAGTATACCGGTAGTCGCATACGTATCATTGTATAAATTACATGGTATAGTGGGTGTTCAATTATTTGAGGAAAGTTTTTTTTTTTTTTTTTTTTTTTTTGAAAAAGACTCTAAAATTAAGCGATCTTATATATAATACACGTGCGCGACCCACAGTCGGCAAATGTTACTCGTAAATTCAAACTCTGCGCCCACCCGCACCCAACAACTGTAACAACGACCGTATATATAAGATTTCCCCTTCTCTGCCCTGATTATACACGATGACGTACCGATTGAAAAATAACCTCCGCAATAAACCTGTGATTCGAATTGGTTGGGTTTTCTGTCGCATCGGTGTACACGTGTAATTTAGTATGGATAGCGGAAATCTTTGGTATGAGAAATTTTCAAAATTTTGTTTCTATACTAGCGATAATTATTTCTTCAGAATCGCAGACTGACAATGAACGAAATTTTGCAGTATAAGTTGTTTTTTTGTTTGGTTGATTTTTTTCCCTTTTTTGTCCGCTCTTATTATATACCCATGCAGTGTGCGAATCCCGTTCCCTATACTGCAGATATCCAACTGGTCCGGGGCTTCTTGTAATTGTCTTGAATTTTGATATTTCCACTATACCAATTTCCGAACCCTCCTCTTCTCCTTTTCAGTTTTGTTTTCCTTCTTCCTTTTTCTTCTTCTGCTTCTCCTGATGCACACCATCAACAGCCCTGGGCCCTCTTTCAGTCGGGACCGTTCCTCCGGCGGGGCAGACACCGCCACACAAGAAGCCAGGAATGCGGTTCGAATGCGTGGCAAGGATCTGCCCTGGGAGGCGGCAACAGCCTGCGATGCTGGGGCTATAGATCGCCACAGAGAAACGGGGGAACGTCGACCAGATCAGAGTCCTGCACCGGGTCCGGGCTACTCTCGACTGTTTCGTTGATCACGATGGATTTCCCATAAAGGTTTCGACCGATGGTGGTATGTATAACCTTCAAAATCGTCACCTGGTGAGCGAGGACGTACGCCTATAAAACCTTGGAGATGATGTCCGTGCGAAACACCCCACTTCAAAAATGGTGAGCGTCTTACGATTTATTATAAATTTTAGTTAGAAAAAAAAATCTTACAATTCTACCGGATATGAATTTTCTATTTGACTCTGATCCTGAAAGCGGGATTCTGTTTCGCATTTATAATTTACTTTTTAAGATTGGTACAAAAAATAAAAAAAACATTAAAAAAAAACGAGGATTCGGTTAACGTGTAAGAAGATGGACTCTGGGTAAAAAGTTTACCTTATGCGAAAAGTGCAGAGTGTTGTACCTACTTCAACATGGTAAAGTATTAGTAATGGTAATGGTAATGGTGGTGGGCTGCCGCAGATTAAAGAGCTGTCCGAAGGTCTTCCGACGCAGTGTATATGCAGAAAATTCTGTAGTGTGAGTTGAGGACGGTGGTGGTGGTTATTTTGAATGTTTAATATATGGTTATTATTTCTTCTTTTTAGAACGGCGCTTAGGTCAGATGGGAAAGGTTTTTATCAGTTATCAGCTGCAGTTTTATAGTCAGTTTGTTTGATAAGCTGATTTGGATCACGGTATATAATCTATTTACGCATCGATTTTTCTTTCTCATTTCTGAGCCCCATTGACCAGTAGTAAACACGATGCACGCTCTTATCGTAGAATAACGATCGGAAATTGTGTCTATCGGTAAAGTTATATAGTAGTAGTGGTGGTGGCAGTAGTTTCTGATTGAAATTCTATTCAAACGGTTAAAACGAATAAGCCGGCGATACCGATCGTTCTGCGCGATATAGTCGGCATTTGGTATACGAATCAACCGAATATACGTTAGCATTTAAATTTCTACAATCTACGACGTACGAGTTTCTACTCTCGATATTCATTCAGGAATATAATACGTCGTAGGAAGGACCTTTCCATCCTTTTTCTTGATAGTTTTCATTTTTATTTTCATACATCGATTCTGATTTGTTCTTTTTTTTTTGTTTCTTCATTCTCTTGTACCTATACTCCGAAATTTTAGTGCAAAAGATAGCTAATTGGGTATAATAATTTTAGGGATGTGTACATATAAATAACGATGATCGTTTAAGGAATGCCGATCCTTTTGCTTATATGGCGGAGCTTTGGTAACGAAAAATTTCTCACCGCGTGCGTGTCTTGTCTCTCCGTTACTATCGGCTATCGCGTTACTTCATATCCCCATCATCATCGCTGCTGCAGTTGCCGGTGTTGATGGTGGTGCAGGATGTGCTCGAGGTCTTTTTGATGCCTGCATACCCCATCATTCCTTCTGAAACTCCATGCTTCGCATTTAAGCTTGAATTCTAAGTAATTAATACTTTTCAATTATACTTATCGCATCACGAATATAGCCTTGTTTCTCCATCAGAAGACGACGTGGCGTTGGACTAAAGGGTAAAAAATGAGGGGATTAAAAAAAAAGAAAAAAAAGAAGAAGAAATTTAGACTGGAGAGGAACCGCGACGTTGACGGTGTGGGCAATGGAACAGGGTGTATAGTGTCTATTATACAAGACAAACAATAGCTATAAGCGCGGTTGTTGAAAAGTCCAAACGAGACGAGGTAGCCTACCCGAGTAGCTGGAGTAGGTCCTGAACAACGTACCAGAGCATCGGCAGTCCCGCAAACGATTCCTGGAACTCGATGGAAGCCCAAAAACCGAAACACGAGACTCACAAACCGGAGAGGGCAGACTCACAGAGCCATTGCCATACTCCACGGCTGTGGACAGGACAGAAAAATCTTGGCGTCGGCGTCGGCGTTGGCGTCGACGTCGGTCGGTCCGTGTGACATCGGAGATCGCCGACGGCCCTCGGTGGCCCACCACTCAAATCGGTTCCTTATTTCTGCCCAGTTGGTTGCCGTCCTTTCGGGCGTCGCGCGGGTTGAGCGTCCTTCGCCCATCTTCTTATTCTTCTTCTTCGGATTTTTCCCCCTAGGAATTTTTCGACCCTTATCCAATTTCACGATGGGGGATGAGAGACAATGTTTTAATCGGGCACACAGATATCGCGATAATATTATTCAAGTTCCCATCTCATTTCAGCCCATTTTTCCATTCGCTTTCCTTATTTAGATATTTTCGTTGATTATTGGAAAAAAAAAAAAAATAAAGAAAACTTCTTCGAACATCAAGGACGTGTTGAGGACACTGGGTAACGTCTTATTCGGCGATCGGCTATACTTTTACGGTATAAACCGCGGTGGGCTGTGCTCATCCATCCATCGCTCTTTCAAAATTATATCAAACTCTGCACCTCGTTATGTACCGCGCGGCATGGTGTGAATTTGATACTTTTGCATCGCTACTTTGTAACATTAGGTAGAAGTATAAGGTAATCGACTCCACCGTCGCGCATCAAGAATTTCGTAACAACCTATGTTTGAATATCTTCCTTTTTTCTTAAATTTTTTGAAAAAAATTTCAGTTCCTTTACTTTCGTTCCTCTCGGTCAATCCGCGCAAATTTGCGATGTGCAGTGTTTCATCTGCACTTCATCCCACATATTGATTACCCAGATGTTTTTTTTTTTCCATAAATATTTGTGGCTGCACATCCTGTAAACGCGACGATTGAAATTCAGTCGGATAGAAAAACGACCAAATATACATAGAAATGAAAATTTTTGTACCTCGATTCGAGTACGGTTTTCAGCAAACTTTAAAACACACGTGTCCGTATAATGCATAAATTATCATCTTGCCTTCTCTCCGATTTGATTATAAAATAATCTTGTCCCGCAACCGTTTAAAACTGTTATCTATAATGGCCGACATTTCGTGGTGTATATAAGCAACCGTTTTGTATGGCCTTGAAGTTTAACGAATATTACATGAACTACATATTCACGTAGATTCAGTTAATATTACGATTGAGAAAAATTGCATCTTCATCCCCCCGCCCTTCGCCAAATCTGATTCCATTCATCTCTCTGTCATTCATCGATTTTCGATCGTTTTTTTATCTCTCTACGTCATACACTGTGAAGTTTTTTAAGTTTTTAATATAATATAATATGCAATCGTGCGACTCTCTCCAGCAGAGATATCTTTCTCTATCGGTATAATGTAATGGTACAGATATATTATACATACACGTATATATAGTATCGCAGCTCCGTGCTCTGGTTCCACAATTATTTTATATTTTATTACCTATCGCCGATTAATTATATCGATTGCTAGCTATATTCTCCACGTTACGAGGTTACAGGTATACATCATATAACCCTATGGGTTCATATGCCTATTTGCACGTGTTGCGTGATCTTGATGTTGCATTGCCACTGTATATAAGTACGTATGTTGGCGACGACAACTTTCTGGTCACTTTATACTCTCGTTCGAACTACAGAACGCGGTGAGCGCAGCATGTTACTTTATTAAAACGTCGACCTGATTGAAATACAGACTCTCCTCATCTCCAGCCTCTTTCTCTTTCTCTCTCTCTTCTTCTTATTTTCTTACTATATCTTTTGCTGTTCGAATGAAGAATACCTACGCAACTTATTATACTGCAGTAGCTATACAGCTGTACATAAAACACAAGTTTTCCACGTTTTTAACAACCGCTTATTCTTTCATGCTAAAAAATTATTTTTCCATCATTTTTACATGATCTGCACACATCTTCCTATGTGAAAATTTTGAAGGCTCTCGAACAAAATTCATTTTAAAAATGGCTTCCTTGCAAAAAAACGTGACCAAAGTCGAGCGGATTCATCGTTTTTCGATCTATCTCTTTCATTTCTCACATGCCCCTGCAGCCGTAAATTTAACTAATTATTCTTCAACAGTATCAAACCATACATAATAATGTAACACATAACTTAGTAGGTATATTTATTTGTTCGCGTTGATACATAACGAGATATTTATCTCTGTAAATGTTCACCCCATTACGTGCATGTTACCTTCGATCGGTCGGTATATACTGTAGCTGCAGGTTGCATCTCCTCGAGCAAAATTTCTGAGAAAAGGAACCTGCGTGCGTGTGATGCATTTCCTTTTTTATTATCTCTATTTTTAATGCACACCGAT
The DNA here is from genome assembly GCA_963932425.1 of Athalia cordata. NCBI lineage: Eukaryota > Metazoa > Arthropoda > Insecta > Hymenoptera > Athaliidae > Athalia > Athalia cordata. Next base: position 19,647,371 of record OZ010628.1, on the reverse strand, counting down.
ATCTGTGCAATTCATGTATTTTGGGAGGGTGGGAGGGGGGGGATTCGGGATTCTGCAGATCTGAAGATCGACGCCGTCTGTAATGATGTACACCGATTTACTTTGACGTAATCGATTTTTTTTTTTTATTTTCAATATGTATATTGTAAATATATTGTTTTCTTTTTTGATTTTTTGCAACTTTTTCTTACGCTCTTTTTAAATGCGATCCGCCGTTACGTGTAGGTAAGGCGAGTCATCTCTTAGCAGGCGTATATAAAATTCCAGTGGTACTCATGATCGCGACCTGAGAAATTTAACAGCTGAGTAGAACAATTTTGAATTATTGTAAATGTAAATGTTTCGTTTTGGGGATGGAGAAATTGTTAAAAGGCATAAAAAGCTCCAAAGATGATTAGTAATTCCGATAAAGAAAAAAAAAATCGGTACGGCATTAGAAATTTCTGTCGCGGTGAAAATATTTCGAAAAAAAGAAACAAGAAAAAAAAACCAAAAATAGGAAAGTCAAATAAAATGAAAAAAAAAACAAGAAAAAAAATTGAATTAGAAAATTTGTATGAATGGGCAAAAGTTTTTGGCATGTTGCACACGTGTGTTATAAGAACGTGTATGGTATATGTGTATAAGTACGTGTGTTTGAAGAATTCGGCACACCAAACGTCGGAGACGCGCCCGGTCGGCATTTAAAAAAAACCTGTTCCCTTGAAATGTCCATTAGAGCGTCGTTTGGCAGGTGCATGTCCCAGGTATTTAAAGTGTTTGGCATTCATTCGGATTCCTGGAGGCTGCTTGCTTAATTAGTCGCGTTATAAACCAAATCTTTTCGGCACGACGCGGATCGGCGGGGTCGAGGGGGCAGGGGGATCGAGAAACTTTGCGAATTAGTCGGGACCAGATATTAACCGTTATTCTCAACCTCTAATATCAAACGCCGCACGAATATATACCTATATCCGAGATGAAGTCCGTGAATGGTAAATTTCGCAATTGAAATCATGTAAATGATGATTGTCCGAGTATATAGCCAAAAATTGAAGGTCATAAAACTTTACTCTTCGATTTTCCCTTCGCATCGTTTTTATGGTAATTGATTTAGATCCTTGTAATTATCTAATAAAGTAATAAGAATGAATTGATAAATTCTTCCTATAACTTGTTTCAAAAAATCTTTTCCCATCGAATAATTCGTCTTCAATTCTTACCTCACATGTACACGATTTTAAAAATCGTCTAATGTAGGGTAAATTTTTGTTCATTTTTCAGCCCGCATCACGTTTTTCTATACGGTCAAGTTTCACGTTTTTATCTTACACGCATGGCAGGATGTTGTTATCTGCGGTGCGATTCGCGTTCGTAAAATGTGTGTCTATATAAAAAAGTGGAAAAACGATCATGCAATCTTTATAGTATTGCGGGTTACGTTGGAATATGACACTAGAAAAAAACTTGTGCGTTATTATACTTTACATTCTACCACCACATATAGTATATGCATCAGGTAAAACGTTAACAACGCTACGTAAAAATATGGTAACACGTTATATGTAGGTTTTACAGAAAAAAAAAAAAAAAAACGTATACGGTAAACCATTCAACAGATAATCAAATGCACATACTATTCGAAGACATTTCCATGCCGATTATATTCTGGTTCCCCAGCCGCAAGCCATTGCGCATTACATATTCGGTTCGTTCTTTATTTACACGACTAATTTTATACGTCTCCGTTTTGTTTCGTCTCATTTTTAGAGGATTTAAAAAAAAAACGAGAAACAAGAAAGAAAAAAACAACAAAAAATACAATCGGAACAATACAAAAGTCGAAACGGAACGTTTCGTGCAGAGTATATAGAATCGAACGGAATAGGAATGAGAATTTTTACCGAGAAGGTAATTTTCGGGTCTGTATAATTCTCGCGCGATGGGTTGAATGATCGCGGTTTTGATTGGTTAGGAAAATTTGTTGGATCCGGCTTTCAGGTTCGCACGATTCTTTTCTCAGCTCTTCAACCTTCTCTCACTTCCATCACCACAATTACCTGAATGGTACGGTCGGTGGCTTTCACGGTTATAACCATAGCCGGGCTAGCGCCACCTTTCATCCCTCCATGACTGAAGCAGCAGCAGCAGCACTACAGGGTCGTAGCTAGAACTTCTCTTTCCTCTCTTTTACTCCACCATAAAAAAGCATCGGAATTTTGATCGAGAAATTATACGGGAAGCAACCAACCCCCTTCTCAAACAGACCTTCGTTTCTGCTTTTGGCTTCTTAACTCCGTCCTTTCTCCGAGGGAAAATTTTCTCCGACTCTCTTCACTCTCTTCTACAGGGTCTAAAAGTCCCCGGTGGTGGGTCCAGAACGAGCCCATTGGGGACCACGGGATGCTGCCTCGTTCCTTCGGAATGTATTCGGTTACAATATATATACCTCTGACACACCCTGTCGGACACGTTGTTTGATCGTAGCGGCGGCTGCCACACGGAATCTGATTTATAGATTATCTGATTACCAAAAAACAAGAGAAAAAGAAGATATCGAAACCCCGCTAAAAATGGTCGCCTGGAATTACGCGCTCAACTTATAACCCGCGGAGAAAGTAAGTAAGTATAACTACCCGCGGACAACGGTCTCATATTTTGTCATGAGAATCGGATCGCACTCACATCGTAATTAACCAGTACCTCTTTAATTACATTCCTTAATTCTTTTTACACCGTTGTAAAAGGTCCCAAGGAACACAACAGCATCGTGCGCGGCTGTAATATCAATCCCTTGTGATTGATCGTATCGATCGATAAATATCTATACAGGCACGACTTTTTCCGATTTTATTTTCAATTATAACCGCGCGGAGAATGAGGCGAATAAAATTCCAAATCTCATTTTACACGTCGCCCACTGCAGTAATGGGAAGAAAAGAAAAAAAGAAATAAATATTTTTCTACAAAAATTCGAGAACTCGTGGTAAGCACGTATAATAAGAAGGATGTTTTAATTAGCGTGTCAACGGCGAAACTGTTATATGTATGCACATACATTATATATACTAAAAAGTTAAGGTGTTTGCAAGTATATTTAAATTCCCGCATCATCAAAACCTCTGGTATAACGTCAACGATCTTATTCTGAACGTTGGGTTTTAAACGTACTCGAATACTCTCACACACGCACACGCATCCGTGTGGATCAACGTGAAGTGCATGCCATCGGGTTATGGTATAAGGCGGCATTTTCTCTCCTCTTCATCTACCTCTGCGGACCCATGGGGGGGATGACTCTTTATTTTCTTGTTCTTTCGGAGCTCCTTTTTTTTCCCCCTCATTTCTTTTTCTTTTCATTATTCTCAAGCTTATTTTGCTTCATTTTCTCCTCTTATCCTTCTTCTTTCTCTTTTCATCTTCGATGCACCGGCCAAAGAGCTTCGCGGTGCACCGTACATACATTGCACTCCAACCTTCCTCTTGTTTTGCGGGATGCCAAGGCGTACGCTCCGCAGACAGGTCTGCCGTTGCCGTCCCTCCCCCTCCCCCTCCGCCCCTCCACCCCCACCACCCATACCAATATCTTTTATGCCCTCACCATGGACCCACATCCCATACCAGCACCGCAGCCTCCCGCATTGCTAGATTCTCGATACCGACCAAATAGCCCCGAGTTACCGTGACGACGAGTTCTACACCGCGCCATCCACCCCTGCTCCTCTTTTTCCTTTTTCTTTTTCACCTTTTATAGGGGAGACATTTAAACGCCATATTTATAGAAAATTACAGTCATTCCTCGCACACGTAAGGAGCACACCTCATCCATTTCATCGTATATTTATTACACTGCGAGGTATGCGGAGTGGATTATAAATTGGTGTACTTGTACATACGTAGTAGGTATATATGTAGAATGTGACGTTATAATTTAATCGGCGACAAACTGTACGCTACGTCACGAGAAGAGTTAATTACATAACGCGATGTAATGCGATTACATAGTTGAAACGATATTTTTACTCTATAACCTTATCAATAGTTCAACGGTATATAGGAAATAGCATCGGCTGAAGAAAAAAAAAAGAACCAAATAAATATCGGGTCTCTTTTTTAAACCGCACCCGACGAGTAGGATAACGAAATTCTTACCTGCCCTCGGGGTTTTGCTGGGTGATAAATTCCAGGACGAAATACGAAAATCATGGCCACACTTATATATAGGTACACAGTAAAGGTCCTCCGGTTTTTTAAACCGACAAGTCATTCAACCACCTTTCGTCACTTATCATACGCACGTCGTATTCGTATTACGAATGGTTCAGAGACTCTCTGAAGTTCCACCTGTATTATGTTCTTTTATTTATTTATTTGTTTTTCCTCTTTTTTTTTCTTCTTCCTCAGAACGGATGTATCTCGTATTGGTATGCATCCTAACCTGGCACAACCTGGTCCTCTCTCAGTGGCCACATATACTCCGTCTACACTTACAAACGTACGTGTGTACATATTACATATATATATGTATATACATAGTTTAATACAGAAACGTGAATTTACGGGGTAAAAGTTAGGGGAGCAGGGGAGGGGGTGGGGAAGGGGGTGACGTATGTTATTTACATGTGACTAGCACGAGGCATCTTCTTCGAACAAGGCGGTGTACTTCGAAGACAGAGGAGGTAAAGAAGTATGAGAGGTGGTATAAGGTATATAAGTATATGGTATATATATGGGAAGAGGAATGGAGTCTGAGGAAGGTGCTGTTGATAGAGGATGTTTTGAAGAGAAAGAGAGCGAAAGAGGATGAAGACGAAGACAGGGATGTTCGTATAGGGTGAGGGTGAACGCTGCTGAGAGGGCAGTGTGAAGGAATTCCCGTGGGAGCGCGGTACGGAACGGGTTTCTTAAAGGAACGAGAGAGAATTTGTTGAACGTGACTAAATATTGTGTCCTACTACTACGACCTCTTCCTTCTTTCTTAGTTTTTCCCTTTTCGTTTCTTTTTTTTTTTTTGCCTTTTCCATCTTCTCTTCCCTCTCATCCTCCTCCTCCTCCTCCTCATGCGGTACCTTATGCACTGTCCAGAGGAACCTGTGTCCCGATAAACGAGGTCGCATATGTCCTACTTATGGGACATTTTATTCGACCTTGATGGTTTTACATGCGCGAGAGCAAAGGAAAAATAAGAAGTGAAAAAAAAAGAAAGGAGAAAAAACAAATCCGCCTCCACGTGGACCTGTCGTTCCTTGGGCTTCCACTCAGCTGCTCATTTTACTGGTTCTCAAGGGATCGGCTCGTTATAAATCCAGTTCTCCTTTGTCGCTCGAGACCAGAGCTTGTAAGCACTTTAACAAAACCTTTCATACATTCTCAATCAAATCGCTGGACTCCAAAAAGTTCCTTATTTCATTATGATCGTTCCAATCTATCTCGCTTACAAGAAACTTAGCCCGAACTCTTTAAAGACTCGTAGAAAAATAATCTTATTGCTAAATGATCGGATAAACGGTCACAAAACCCGAAATTTAAAGGCGGAAAGAAAACACGTCTGGTTTTGCCGGTCTACAGGATCACCGCGTGTCCTCGAGAACCTGAATGATTTTTATCCTCTACTCTCCTCTCGTGGTCGTTTCTATGATTAAAGTGGCGCCGAAGTCACCCTATACTCAATCGTATTTATATCCCTGGACCCGCATGAGCCTCTCGATTTCCGGATCCTTCCTCTCCTCGAACCTTTCTTTTTTTTGTTTTTGTTTCTGTTTCTTTTTTTTTTTTTCAAGGAGCGAAGATCGACCTTCGAGCATCGACGGTGGTCTGCAGGTTTGATCAATGGAGCAAGTTGATCGATTTAAAGTTCTAAGCTCGGACTTTGCGTACAAGATTGTTCTTTGTCGCAATTAATTTCTTTAGAAAAGATTCTCATCGCGACGATGCGTCAAGGCTCGCTTGATGAAAAGCTCCGATCATTTCGTTTCGCATCACATGCAGCCTCGAAACCTTGACTCCAAGTTGAAGGCCATCATATATGGACAGCGGACGTTGCGTATGGGCGCGAAGTTTTGAGCCGCTGCTGCTGCTGCTGATGATGTTGAATGTTGGAAGTGAAGAAATAAGGCCTTTTTACGCTCGGCGGACCACCGCGAGGAAGTTCAACGTTGAATTGTTGTTACGTTCAGACCAGACGCAATCACTACGTCACTTCGTTAAGCGTAGATTGGCCCTGCATACCAGACGTACTCAATGAACTACTGCTGCAGGCGAGAATGAGGATGAGAAGGAAAGAGATAGAATGTACTTGAAGAAGGATGAAGAACCTTATATGACGTGCCTTACGCCGTGAATATTCCTCAACGGAGAACGAGAGAATACCAACACATACGCACACCATCCATAACGTACATATTAATGGACATGGTTGGAATTTATCAAGAATGAAATAACGTATGTATCTACCTATGTATATACATAATGTATGTATGTACATTTTATTAACACCAATATGTGTACATAGGATAATATTGTAAATTATACAGATGCGGTTAGCGACGCTCGAGAATATCAACGCTTTCTTACTCGGTTATTTTCAAATTCGAATTTTTGCAGATTGCAGGCTTGATTATATGAAAATGAAGGGAGAAAAAAAGAAAAAACTTCTGACGGCAGCTTGTGCCGAAGCTTACGAAAGAAAGTAGCTATATCTGGTAGAAAGAATGAAAGTCTGAAAGAAATGTAAGAGTGAATAGGAAGGGGATCGCGGTGACGTTTATCTGCGGCAATAGGACCTACGCCAAGAACGAATAGTTTTTTGTTTTTTTTCCATCCACCCACACGCGTTTTGAATAAATGTGTGTGGTTATTATACGAGCACGTCATATGGTATGTAATGATTGTGCGTATACATATAGGTATGTGTATGTAGATAACGTATGTGGGAGTAGTGGATCGGCTGAGCCAGTGGATGGGCTTTGCCCTTTGCGCTATAATGCCGTCGTTAGGATCATAGTGAATACCGTCCCAAGGCTGATCGGGTCCCATAGAATTTCCCAGGGAGATTCAAAGCCCTAAGACCTGTCGGGCACAGCGGGGGTCGAGCAAGGTGCCCAACATAAATTATCATATACTGGGTTGTGTCGCGTATACAATGTCGCTCGGCGCTGCTGCTTTTGCTGCCGTTGCTGATGCTGCACTTACTTACTATACACCTTACATAACATAACCATCTCACATTCGTACTGTATATAAACTTATATATTTACTCAATTATATATACAAACCGGAGGAAAACCTCGGTAGGGAATCCGGTGAAGTTCTAAGTACTAAAACGTGTCGTTCGTAACGTTATAATTAATAACGTTATTATACTCGTAGGTCACGTAATTGATTGGATCCTTATAGTTACTTCTTCCCATCATATATTTTCAAATATCACATTAAATCATACTTCGCGAAGTTTAGTTAAATTTCAACTATTTTCACTCGACTACAACCGATCGAACTTTTGGTTACGTTACTTTGCTCGAAATGAAATTAGGACGATTACCATCACGATTTACGTACAGTATACGTGATTGGAACATTAACTCAACTTATATTGATTTTAGAGTTTAGCCGTCGTTAGAATGTTAAAATATCTGTGGGTCAATGGACGAAAGGAGAAGAAAAAAAACGTTGCAATCTATGCCGATGTGACTCTTGAACCGAGCTGATTTTGAAGATAGATATTTAATTGACCGAAAACACAAATCTTTATAATCTATCGGGTATATCTTCGAGATCAGAAATCTTAATCAATTGTGGGACGGAAAAAAGTTGCGGTTGTTGGAAGTGCAGAATATATACCATACGATGCGAGGTGTCATTTTACCTGGCACGGTAGCACCTGACAAATGAACGCATCTTTATACGCTCCAAGTTCTGATTTATATAAGGCGAAGGGGACGTTGGTGAACCGAGAAAAGCAAGGCAGGCAAGATATCGATATCAAAACTGCATTCTTTTATAACTATCCCATCTCATCTCATTTCATCTCATATTTTTCTTATTCAACAACGATCTAACAAATATAATAAAAACAACTTATTACCGATGATTTAACGCATTTTAATTACATACACGCGGGTTTCAAAAATCGCTATTTTAAACTATTTCCAAAAATTATATACAGCATATTACATTGCACATATCACGTGACATCGTTTTTGGTAAGAAATGTACCACAGCATCTTATCTTTAAGACTCTATGTACTGCGGCAAAAATTGAAACGGGTATTAACGACCGGTATATAATCTATACCTTGCTCTGTTTCGTCCCCATCTTTTTTAAGTGTATCGTACTATCGATACTTTTTTTCTTTTCTTCGTTTTTCTCTCCATACGTTATTGAGCACCGATACCAACGTATTCACTCGTGTAAGCTGCACCTCGGAACGCGAACGAGCAACGAGTTACGATTCAACAACTTGCCATATAGGTATATATAAATTTTTCGCGCGCCGTTTATTTGCCAAGGAAGCAAATCTCTTCTCGCTATATATCTTTTATACCTTATAGACTTAACCTGCGGTTTCTCTTAGCCGTGGGAGTCTCAAAGTCCTCGACTAAAATATAATGCGATCGATAGACACACTGCATAGTTATAAATATAATATCGAATCTTAAGAACTTTTCTAATCGAACATATAAAATGTAGAATATCGGAAAATAATTCTCCTTCTCATTCTGCCCCATTTTTCTCCCCCCCTCTCTTTTCGTACGTAGTTTTTTTTTCTTCTACTTTTAAGAAGAAAGAGAAAAATTCAAAAAGGAATAAAAAATAATTGTTTAACCTTTACACGTACGCACAACTATACCGCGCGGTGTTGTCTCGTTCGGCAGTAAATTTTATAATTGATAAAAGAGAGAAAAAAATAAATTTACAAAAGTATGTAACCTAAATAACGGCAGATGTTTTTATAGTTGACTAAATATTTAAATAATAATATACGTATAATTTTCTTGGGCGAGTTAGGTGAATGATGTATAATGTATACACACATATTATTTAGGTATTATGCTGTCTGCAAGAATTTTTTTTATTATATAATCGTAAGGTACGAATAGGGTTTTTTCTGATACGCCGATTGAGACACCTTATGAGAAGTTTTTTTTTTTTTTTTCTGTTTCTTTTATCTGCGCTGCAGTAACAGCAGCATAAAGATGTTTTTTTTTTTTGCTTTTATATCTGGGTATGCGTTGTTTAAAACGGAAACATTCGTTACCATAAGTTTTACATGTGTAAATACATAACGTACATAGTTTAGATGTAAGAAAAATTTAATGTGTATATGTATACGTGTATGCACGTAGATTATTATGTGGATGTATAGTAAATAGTAATGTAGATGCGGCGTTGTGCTGCATGTACCATAAGAAATCTTTATATGAACGTAAGAATTCTTTCGACTTCCTTTCGAAACGTCAAAGTCCTAGGAAAAGAGGAATAAAGGAGGAATACCTGCAAGTCTTCCATAGGACACGCTTGCCTGCATAACAAATAGAATACCAACTTTTCGTGTTATAGCAAATCCAAACTTCCGCTGTTTAAACAGAAAATACAATACAGTAAAAAACATGATTACAAATTATTCGCATTAAATATATTTAAAAACAAAAAAAAAAGAGACAGAAATTAATAAATAAATAAATAAAAATTAATTACTCATCTATAACACTCCGCGGGATTCCGCGATAGATTTTATATAAATTACATATGTATATTTCATAATTAACGCCTGATCCCCGCACGCACCGGGTTAAGAATCTATTAATAGATGCGCGTTATTCTGCGTTGGATAAAATTATTATTGCCTCGGTGTTTTAATTAACAACAATTAAGAGGCGGCTTGTATTTATAACCCATTCTCATTGTATGTACACTTATACATATCTGTACGGTCTACCGAGAACGAGAGAAGACTAAGTAAGAAAATAATTAAAAACATATGAATTAATTCGCGAGTGCGAAATGGGAGTTTTACTAACGCCAATACTAGATTTCCCTCGTGGCCGAAAAAATTTGCACAACCTCCACGTGTAACGGACGAAGTTTTGTGCTACTATGAAGAAAAAATGAGATTATCTTAGTCGAGGGTGGAAAAAGAAAATCCGTCTCCAATCATCTGATTTTTATTATATTCGGCTTATAATTACTTTAATATCTACTTGTGATGTGAAATAATAATGCTATACTTATGGGGAGAATCTAACTAGTAACGGAAACGAAATACTATAATCTCAAGGAATTCAATGCCCTCGTTTTGACGCTTCCCATCACCATTACCAAAGTTTGTATCGTAACAGCTATTTTATAGCGAAAAAATTGGGATGACTTTCGGTGACTTCTTAGAAATGGGAGGATGAAAAAAAGAAATATATGTATACTGGTATCATAACAAAAGGGTAACCACAAGGTGGCAAGGAAATTGTTCCAGTTCGACTACGAGTATAAGAGGTTACTCTACCGTGACGCGGCATCCTGCAGCAGGCCATACGCTCAAGACTTCCGGTCTAACACGCACGGACAGACAATGCCTAGTCACGAACAACTTCTTTCGTAATTGTTTCCTTCATGTTGAACTGCAGTAGAGAGATTGTAGTACTATACATGCACTATTTGTATGTAGTTTAACGTACGTACGATGCACCGCACTTCAGACTGTGTCACTTGACCATGGGATATTTCATAACGCGTTACACGTACGTAACCTGCATGTATTCACACGAAATGAGAAGACGAAGAAAAAAGAAAATTGTTTTCATAAAAGGACAGGATAGTTAGCGCATAAAATTTTATTCATAAAATTAATTCATTCTAATGAGTGTAAACAACTAATTAGTAATAATGAAATTTATTCGAAGTTATCGTAGCGAGAAAAATGAGAATTAAAATGAAAAATATTAAAATTACATGTATTAAGTTTAATTTATCCCCCCATATAACTAATAAGTCGTATTCATAAGAAAATTGCGAACTGCGACTAGACGTTATGCTAGTTAAACTGACTAATGATACATAAACATGTATCGTTATGTATTCGTATTTATTGTAAATATATGTGGTACGTAAATGGGTATGAAACTACGTGCTCATTGCATCGAGTAGTTGTTCACTAATGAAATTTGCGGAGGGAGGAGAAAGCGATTGTTAACGTAGAGGTTACCCTATTTCGTGGTTTCTGTTCTTGCCTTAATTTTTTTTTACTCCGCAGAAACCTTCAAAGTTCCTCATTTACGGTGACCCATTACTACGCGATGTGGTGTGTACGTATGGGGTATTCCACGCGAAACCGACAAGCCTGTGAACTGTCTGCAAGAATTGAAGAACTGTGAAATGTCGAGTAAACAAGGTAAAAGGTAATGGAAAAACAATTACCATGTTCTAAAAAGTTTGAATTTTTTTTCACATTTCAACGCGGAGAATAAATATCATACCTGAATACCGGCTAATTCATTTGAAAAGACGGTGAGATATTTTTTTCAACACGTGCATGGAATCGGCCCTTTTTCTCGCATGTAAAGTGGATGGGAAATTGCTCATTTCTCGCGTGGACTTCATTACCTCCCCAGAGAGATAATATTACCTCCCTAGGGCAAAAATGGATTTTACCTCCCTGGGCGGAAAAGGATACTACCTCCCTCGGAGGAAAAATTCTTTTCCGCACTACTGAGGGAAGATAATTTTCCACACCAGTGACGAAAGTAAAGTAAAGCATAGCATTTTTTCACTTTCCACACCGGTGGCGAAAGTAAAGTAGAGCATTTTTTCACTTTCCACACCAGTGACGAAAGTAAAGTGAAGCATTTTCTCACTTTCCACACCAGTGACGAAAGTAAAGTGAAGCATTTTTTCACTCTCCACACCAGTGATAAAAGTAAAGTAAAACATTTTTTCACTTTCCACACCAGTGATAAAAGTAAAGTAAAACATTTTTTCACTTTCCACACCAGTGACGAAAGTAAAGTAAAACATTTTTTCACTCTCCACACCAGTGATAAAAGTAAAGTAAAACATTTTTTCACTTTCCACACCAGTGACGAAAGTAAAGTAGAGCATTTTTTCACTTTCCACACCAGTGACGAAAGTAAAGTGAAGCATTTTTTCACTTCTCACACCAGTGATGAAAGTAAAGTAAAGCATTTTTTCACTTTCCACACTACTGACGAAAGTAAAGTGAAGCATTCTTTCACTTTCCTCACCAGTGACGAAAGTAAAGTAAAGCATTTTTTCACTTTCCACACCAGTGATGAAAATAAAGTAAAGCATTTTTTCACTTTCCACACCAGTGACGAAAGTAAAGTAGAGCATTTTTTCACTTTTCACACTAGTGACGAAAGTAAAAAAATACTTTCCACACTAGTGGCGAAAGTGAAAAAATGCACTTTTGCACTTTCCACACTAGTGACGAAAGTGAAAAAATACTTTCCACACTAGTGACGAAAGTGCAAAAGTGCATTTTTTCACTTTCCACACTAGTGACGAAAGTGAAAAAATACTTTCCACACTAGTGACGAAAGTGCAAAAGTGCATTTTTTCACTTTCGTCACTAGTGTGGAAAGTAAAGATTTACTTTCGTCACTAGTGTGGAAAGTGAAAAAATGCTTTACTTCACTTTCGTCACTGGTGTGGAAAGTGAAAAAATGCTCTACTTCACTTCCGTCACTGGTGTGGAAAGTGAAAAAATGCTTCACTTTACTTTCGTCACTGGTGTGGAAAGTGAAAAAATGCTTTACTTTACTTTCGTCACTGGTGTGGAAAGTGAAAAAATGCTCTACTTTACTTTCGTCACTGGTGTGGAAAGTGAAAAAATGCTCTACTTTACTTTCGTCACTGGTGTGGTAAGTGAAAAAATGCTTCACTTTACTTTCGTCACTGGTGTGGAAAGTGAAAAAATGTTCTACTTTACTTTCGTCACTGGTGTGGAAAGTGAAAAAATGCTGCACTTTACTTTCGTCACTGGTGTGGAAAGTGAAAAAATGCTTTACTTTACTTTCATCACTGGTGTGGAAAGTGAAAAAATGCTCTACTTTACTTTCGTCACTGGTGTGGAAAGTGAAAAAATGCTCTACTTTACTTTCGTCACTGGTGTGGAAAGTGAAAAAATGCTCTACTTTACTTTCGTCACTGGTGTGGAAAGTGAAAAAATGCTTCACTTTACTTTCGTCACTGGTGTGGAAAGTGAAAAAATGCTTTACTTTACTTTCATCACTGGTGTGGAAAGTGAAAAAATGCTCTACTTTACTTTCGTCACTGGTGTGGAAAGTGAAAAAATGCTTCACTTTACTTTCGTCACTGGTGTGGAAAGTGAAAAAATGCTTTACTTTACTTTCATCACTGGTGTGGAAAGTGAAAAAATGCTCTACTTTACTTTCGTCACTGGTGTGGAAAGTGAAAAAATGCTCTACTTTACTTTCGTCACTGGTGTGGAAAGTGAAAAAATGTTTTACTTTACTTTTATCACTGGTGGGGAGAGTGAAAAAATGTTTTACTTTACTTTCGTCACTGGTGTGGAAAGTGAAAAAATGTTTTACTTTACTTTTATCACTGGTGTGGAAAGTGAAAAAATGCTTCACTTTACTTTCGTCACTGGTGTGGAAAGTGAGAAAATGCTTTACTTCACTTTCGTCACTGGTGTGGAAAGTGAAAAAATGCTCTACTTTACTTTCGTCACTGGTGTGGAAAGTGAAAAAATGCTTTACTTTACTTTCGTCACTGGTGTGGAAAGTGAAAAAATGCTTTACTTTACTTTCGTCACTGGTGTGGAAAGTGAGAAAATGCTTCACTTTACTTTCGTCACTGGTGTGGAAAGTGAAAAAATGCTCTACTTTACTTTCGTCACTGGTGTGGAAAGTGAAAAAATGCTCTACTTTACTTTCGTCACTGGTGTGGAAAGTGAAAAAATGCTTCACTTTACTTTCGTCACTGGTGTGGAAAGTGAAAAAATGCTTTACTTTACTTTCGTCACTGGTGTGGAAAGTGAAAAAATGCTTTATTTTACTTTCGTCACTGGTGTGGAAAAGTATCTTCCCTCAGTAGTGCGGAAAAGAATTTTTACTCCTAGGGAGGTAATATCCTTTTCCGCCCAGGGAGGTAAAATCCATTTTTGCCCTAGGGAGGTAATATTATCTCTCTGGGGAGGTAATGAAGTCCACGCGAGAAATGAGCAATTTCCCATCCACTTTACATGCGAGAAAAAGGGCCGATTCCATGCACGTGTTGAAAAAAATATCTCACCGTCTTTCCAAATGAATTAGCCGGTATTCAGGTATGATATTTATTCCCCGCGTTGAAATGTGAAAAAAAATTCAAACTTTTTAGAACATGGTAATTGTTTTTCCATTACCCTTTCCCTTGTTTACTCGACATTTCTTTTGACCAAGTTTCGGCGGATCCTGATCTTTAGATGACTGTAACTTCTGAACTAATCGTCAAACCATCTTCGTTTTGGTCTCAAAATTTTTGTCTGTTCTCACGGCATTTTTGTGATTTTTTTAAATTAATCGAGAGTGGCCTTTTTGTGGAAAAACGGATTTTTGATGTTTATTCGCATAAAAAATAAGTTCGGGATGACTGAAAAATGTTGAAAAAATAACCCTCAAAAAGGCCATTCAATTATCAATGAATTTTGTTGCTTCCTCTGACAATAGGACTGATAATTTTCGAGCTAACGGTTGGTGAAATATTGCTGCAAACGAATCAGTGAAAATTTCAAAATTCTGTATTCTCAAAATCAAGAGTAGAATCGGAAAAGTACGAGATACGTGTAAGTTTTTTTTGGTCGTATCACGTAGGAAAAAATAATGAGTCAAATCGAAGAGGTCAAAGTTCACGGGCCTGTCGGTTTCGCGTGGAATACCCCGTTTACAAATATGGAATAATAACTTTCACGCGGTTTTCCTCATTTATCAGTGAATCTTACAATTAGAAATATTTTGTATACAGCGTAAGTCTGACCTACGACAAATATACAAAAAGAAAAAAGGTAGAAGAAAAAGAAGCCAATATTCCGAATTGATTTTCAGCTCATACATTTATTCATTAATCGTTCAGCGCACGTTTTGTGTTTTAATGTTCTGTCAGAGTTAAATGACAAAACTCATTGTCAGAATATGTGCCTCTTGGGCAGCTATCTATTTTTCTATTTTGCAATCGTTGTTTTTTCTGTTTTTTTTTTAATTCTTAGCGAGGTATATAAAGGTAATAAATAACGTCTCTGCGGCTAGGACTACTTATACTTACGGTGAATGATTCTCCTTTAGTCTTTAGTCCTTCAGGGATCTCAAACCCTCCCCGTTCATTATTTATCCTGCAACGTGGTGTGCCACTTCCTTCGAAACGGGCAAAAACTGACCATATGGCGTCGCAATATATACTTAATATATCTACCTACATATGGGGTATTCCATGCCGAATCACCGAGTTTTTTCACGCGACCCTTTTTGATTTTGATAATTTTTTTTTTGTGTTTTAGTACCTATTGAAAGCAACATGAAAACAATTTCATTGAATGTCATACAATGATTTAAACTTATTCAAAATAGTTTATTCAGTCATATTGATTCACATTTCGTCCAATTTAATTCAATAACGGTTCGTGATGAAAAGCTAAAAATTGGTGTTCAAGTTGCTTTCAATACGTACTAAAATACAAAAAAAAATTATCAAAAAGCGTCGCGTAAACAACTCGGTTATTTGGCCTGGAATGGCCCATATATACTCGATAGAACAGTGACGATATAATCAAGGGAAGTTATACAGCGAGGCGCAATCAAAAGACGACAACTAGGCATGTAAGGTAACGACGTAGAGAACAATTACTGAAAACGAGGTATGCAGGTGTATGAAAGAAGAAAGAAATAAGAAAAAAGAACACTGCGGAAATCCTTTCCTTTTTTGACTCCTCGTATCACGATCGTCTTTCACTGCACAAGACTATTTTAAGTTTGTATACCTATATTTAATAACTCAAGTGACAACATTCCCGTTACGTATTATTTCCTTCCGGTGATTCCACCCTAACATATAGGTATAATGAACTGCAAGAATGAAGAAATATACATTTTTTATAACCCTTTTATTTATCTAGTACGATATTTAATTCTTTGAAAAAATGTGGCGAGGCAACGAGGGACGTGAAAAATGAAGTAAAAAATTTTACGTGTAATTTAAGAAGCTTTTTCTAAAAACAGTGGTTTTTCTATTCAATTCTTTATTTTTATTTTTTTGGATTCATTTTCAGTTTAAACAAAACGGGGGTTTACTCAGTGGCGTTAGAAACGCCAACAATATAGTTGAGCTTATATTATATTATAGGGATAGCCGGCATGGGTATATGGTCCGATGGAGGTTCACATTTTTATGGGGTGTCTGTCTCTCCGTGGACCGCCGCCGTTGTTTGTCGACTTTGAAAACAAGTGAATTCTTGGAACTTGGAGTCCTGGGTCCATGGGGTCCCATGCAGACCCGTTGGAAACCCTGTCCGATACCGTTGGGAATCTTTCGTTTTCTTTTTCTTTTTTTGCTTCTTCTTCTTCTTTCTTTTTTTTTTCATTCTTCACAATGGAGCCGTTTTTTAAATCTGAAATGCTGAAACGGTGATTTCTAAGACGGCGCTCAATAGCTTTTAATAAGAGACCCGCGCCAACCAGTTAAGATCGTTTAATTTCGAAATCAAATTATATATACCGGGACACAATATCAGCTACTAAACGAAAAACTTAAAACGAGCGGTGAGATTACATTATATTATATGAGCGATAATTATAAATTTCGTCGCTCCAATTAATTCTTATCTTCGTAAAAAACGTCACTTTGTATGTAATTTTTGGCTGAATTACATAAATAAATAGAATTTATGTGTACATACGTACGACCTCATATCCTCGTGCGCATTACTCTGTGTAATTACACTTATTCAGACAAAAGAGAAAAAAAGAAAAAACAAATTAGGTGAATACGCGTCACGGTTAAATTAATAGAGATTGAATTTTAGCTGACGATTGAAAAAAAGCTGATTTTTGTTTTCTTCTAATTTTATTGAGAAAAAAAGAATTCGCGTAATTGGGTTAACGCGCGATGAATTAAAATCGTCAAATATCCTAAATCATAAACTTATCTCACGCGATTACTGCGGTGCAGTCCACATATCATGGTGAACTGAGTTAATCAAAGTCTAAAGCTCGGGTCAAAGTTTCCGGCACGAGTTTATAGTTTTGTGATTAATTTTTATTTCTTATTTTGTACCTTATTTTTTTTTTGCTTTTGCTTTGCTTTTTGCTTCTTCTTTTTTCTTGCACTCACCAATGAAATCGGTGATCGTGGGACAACGCTTTACACATATACAGGGTACCTGTCCGCAGTATATGCCCAATGGGCGATATGTGTTCATATGTATAAATACATACATACCTACAAAGGTTTCCGAGATCTAAGGCGATATTATATTATAATAGAAACCGTAATAGACCGGAAGGAATTTCAATGGCGATTGTAAAACCAGCTTTGAAGGACTCTCCCACGCCGCTGAAGTGTTCCTATCTTATTTTAACCCTCGCTATATAAAAACATGCAGGGCATCGTCTCGTACGATGTTCATGATCTTACCAAACAATCCATGTGAGCATGGAAGCCCCCGGCCAATTACACGTGTACGCATACTGCACCCTATCAATTCATGTGTATTGGTATTTCGCGGCTGCTCTTTTTTTTTCTTTTCCATCGCGCATATTTATTTAGGTCAATTTGATTTTCGCTCATGCGAGGGTTTCTCCTCCCTGCACGGAGCCGACGAAGTCCCGACGAAGTCACTTTCTCATTTCAGGAAACTTAAACTGCATGTGAACGCTAATTAAAAATAATAAAATAAAATAAAAGAGCGGGAGGGAAGGAAAGAAAAAGAAAAAAAAAAAACGTCAAGTTCTAGGGGTGCAGAATTGCAGTAAGGATATGTATCTCGACTTCAAACTCTACATCACGCGGGTCTTCGTTCTATAAAATAATATGAAAAAAAGAACGAGCGAAAAAAAGGAATATCAAGAAGAAGAAGAAGAAAAAGAAGAGGAAGTCTGGAAAATGCAAGTGTTCTCGTGGGAATCGCGAAACATGCGTATCTCTACTGTGATGTATAAAAGATAATTTGTGCAGTGATACGGGATGACGTTCTTCCCCACTGCGACCGTGAAAGAAGCCATCATTTTTTGGCAGGCTTCACGCTCTAACAACATCGGAAAAAAAAACAAAAACGAAGGCATTATTGCTACGGTATTTAATGCACATAGATATACAACACATTATACACGTGGCGATATGTTTTAGTTAGAGTGCATCGAAGTTAGGAATTTTTTGAAGATTTTTAACGAACCCATAGCCGAAATCTCACGTTACACCGGAGCCATTCTTCGCCATACAGTTGAGATGGTTGATCCTGATCGCGGACCAGTTTCAAAAAACCAAGTTTAAATTCTGGTACTCGTAGTTGAATATCATCAAATTTCAAGTGCGGTGGTAATTTTTTTCTTTTTTTTCACGAGATGAGAGCTAAAAATGTACCATTTTTTTTTTGTTCAGATAGATGATTTTTTTCTTCTTTCATTTTCCGTTCATTTTAAATCGACGTTCTTCTCGACGCGCAAGAACGAAGGGGATAAAATCCGTGTCGAAACTGACTCACACTTGACCGATAGGAAAACTTGTATACGTTCAAAGTCGTTTTAAAATACCGTAAGATCCGAGCGTTTTTTTTTTACCTAAAAACTATAGAACGAAACGGTATAAATCCTGAAATTTATTTACAGCGTATTACATGTAGGTATCGAGGTATCAACAAAAATACGATGAGATTTCTTCGATCAATACGTGCAGTGTAGCCGTTTTGAATTTTTATGCGCTGTCCATGATCTGCATATAATGACGAAGCTGATTGGACCGGATGCGCCGCTCCCAGGGGAAGAAATTCCACGTTACTCCGTCGAACCGAGATCCGACAATGGTTTTAACTATAGATGCTCTCGAAATAATAATCTCAAAATTTTACAGCCCTTTTACAGCCTTAGAATTGATTTGCTCAGTGTATCTATTTGATTTAATTACATTCCATTTTATTTTCACCCGGTAAAAGTCCTGAAGGAATCTTTTGAATTATAGAAATATCACGGGTGTCCAGATTTCGGTATTTATAGGCTGCTTGCTCGAGAGAGAGAAAAAAAAAGAGGCGTAATACCTACTCGCGTTATATATTTAGATGTATAAAATTGGAGTGGGACGTAGGTAGAAGGATACCGAAATAGTCATGGGAAAGAGTGCCCCACTTCTGGTAGTTAGTAGTTTTCCTGATGCTCCATGGGAGGGTGCATGTGTTACAGCTAAACCCAGAATTTCCCCCATCCCTTTCCTCCCCATTTTTCTTCCTTTTCTGGAGCAGCGGTAACGTCATCTTTCTCTCTCAGTTCTGCATCTCCCTAGCGTCTAATTCTTCTTCTTCTCCTTCTTCGTCATCTTCTTCTTCTTTTTCATGTTTAAAAATATCTCGCACCATCGTAATATCCACTGCGCGTCTCTCACGGTCACTAATACGAACGGTAGTTATAGAAGGGAGGATATTTTTGGGGTGGTTATACTTATAACCACTTGCCTGCTACTCTCTCTGCTACTGTAATAACATTTAGGGCGTCCTTCACCCTAATCCCGGGGACCACCAACGTCAGTTTTTTTATTTTTCAAAATTTCTTCATCTTCTTCTCGCTTCTTCATCGGATGCGTCCAGCTATGCGCCATGACGCGAACATCTTATTACGCAATCAAAAACACCCTCTCGACCTAATTAGTTTACTTAATTATTATCGCGGCGATTACGTTATCTAATTAATTGTATTACAATATGGTAAATTTTTAAATTTTTCTTCATCACAGATTATTCACGACGATGATACACCGGATATGAAAAAATAAACCAAAAACGCTTTGTACACGTGAGATTATTCACTCTTTTTTTTCTTTTTTTTTTTTTCATTCTCAAAATTGATCCATCCGCAATAATCATCGTTCTACGGTATGGTGTGTATGAAAATTTACGTATTGAAAAATGAGGGCAGAGATATTATTTCCCACAAGGTGCGAGCACGGTTAAGGTTGGTAGCAACCCTATTTAGTCGCTTTGTCCACCCCAGGTATTAACCCTGCAATTCGTATTTATATACATGGGATATAGACTGGGTATGATGCTATATAATTACAATGCGGTGATGGGCAGATGCAATTTCGTGCGCTTTATGACAACCGCGTGTATATTATCCTATATTATTATATATTGCGTGTTCATCGCGACACTTCGATGTCACGATTTTCGATGATACAGTTTCTATTTTTTTTTTTATAATTAATCACCAAACTCACGTTATATCGAAAACAAAACCATGGGAATTTCGAATATCCTCTCTTCCTCTCTCTCTCTCTCTTTTTATTAAAATTATCACGCGCGCAGGGGTTATTTTTTTTCTGAGTCAGTCGATGTTATTGAAAAATTACAACCACCTGTTGGGCTCCGATCCCGTTATACCCTGAAAATTTGTCATACGGACGAATGAATGGAAAATAGGTATTCAAAAATTGAAAAAAAAATAAATGAAACTGAAATTATTATTCTCGAGACGAATATCGTCGCATACGAGATGCTGCAGTGCGATGCGAGTCTCGAAAGGCGGCGTTAAAAAAATTTATTTTTAAGGGCTGTTTGTGCACCATGCAAATCGCGTTCTATTGAGACAATTGGTCATTTTCAATGCCGAATGTCCGACGGAAGTACCGGAGCGCCCACAGTCACTCCGGTTAGTAAATTGAAACCCAGACAATAAATTGCAAACTACATCGTCGTCTCTTCAAGCCGCCTCCGTAGGTATATGTTTATTATTATACTTACGTACGCACACGTAGTTAACCGCACGTAGTCTACACGCTCCGTTCTTCCTCATCTGAAATCATTTCGCAAGCGCAAGATGCGGAGGTGAATGTACGAATAAAATTAAGGGAAGAAGAAAAAAAAAATGGAAAGAAAATAAAAAGTTCATCAAACCACTAAAACAAATCCGGGGCCTCCTAAGTGACGATGGAAAAATGGGAGAAAGGTCTCAGCTGCGTATGAGAATGGCAGGACTTTTATACACTTTGGTTTGTTTGATTGTCGGTAGGTATAAATGCAATCCTTTTTATTTTTTACATCATGTAGAACGTTGTACGAATGTACGTAGATGTACGTACGTGTGATTTCGACGTGGGTTGATGGGTGGAGATGCACATAAAGTGAGGAGCAACGCTCGAGCGTAGTCGCAGATGAATTCATTGGGTGGTGCACGTCGTCAGTGTCTTCCGTTCACAGGCGTTACAGTTGAGAGGCGGGACGACGTAATCGTTCGAGGGCTCCTTTCAATTACTATTTTAATCAGGTTTTTTTCATTTCTAATATCTGCCTCTCTTTTTCCTCTGAACATCAATGCGGCAGACGGATCGATAAACGGATGCTGGACATCCCTTTCTGTTACGGTATTTAAAATCGTGACGTACGCAGCTACTTCCGCCGATGATTAATTATACAGCCTTTGTGTGTCCCGTTGGAATTGGGATTCTCGGAATATTAAATGCACAAAATATTTATATGCAACTTTGGAAATTCTTCGATCTCGTTGAAATTAGTTTCTTATCTACAATTCTTCGAGCCTCGCTCGATTAACTACGAACGGATGTTGACGCTGTAAAATATTTATATTTTTCCGATTAAAAGGATTTTTTATTCGTGATTTTTTATCCCACTCACTCGCACCCATATAATACAGAACTTCTTCGACGATGCAGGATTCTGACACGAGTTGAAAACCGGGAATAAAACATGAGTTGAATATCAAATAAGTTTTACAACTGAAACCATCGAGTGTCCTTTCTTTATCTTTATTCTTTTTTCAGTTATTCCCTACCGACTCGACAGACAATGGGTTATAGGATGTGACGATCCTTTCTCATATTCGTTTTGTCATTTCGCACATATTTCGAATCGTCTGGAAAATATATGACGCGCGGAATTTTCATTCAATTACACGTTGCGTGCAGGTACAACTGAATAGTAATCTGTGACGAATCGAAGGAAAGAGTTTAGATATCTATAGTTTTACGACTTTTTTATGGCTATCCTTAAGGAATCCCACGGTGCCGGGACTCCGGCGTCTCTACCATATAAGCGCCGCGCCGGTTCTTCGGAGATTCACGCTGCGCTGACCTGGGCCAAGTAAAACGACTATTATGACATTAGATTAAAAATTTTACGAGCTGTCAAAATATTTCGGTACATGTGAGGAATTTTCTATATGATTCAGAGGATTTTTGTGCCATCAAATTCTTCTCTCTAGCAAGGTATGAAATGTTCTATGGTGAGCCTCGTACCGGTGACCCGTGACCCGTGACCTCCGAACCCCGATCAACCCTATCGTTTATTATATGAATAGAAATACGAGCACTGAGCAGAACGACGATTAAGAATAGAGATTTCGGGCGAAACAAAATACAATACGGTTCACGCGGTTAATGGAATGGGGGCTCCGGGCGCCCCCATGTGACCGGATAAACGAGTCATGGGAATTAATTCACAGATAATACGAGCTCAATCGATTTTCAACGCGCGCATAACACGATTCGATATTTCTTTTTTTTTCATTCTCTCGATTCTCCTCATTTTTTCATGTACGATTTTTTCTCTATCTCTATAGCGATTCCGCATATGAATGGAATTAACTTTTCATCTTTTTTTTTCGTTCAAAAACTATAATAATTTCGTTCGTCGAAGTTTTTGAGCGTGTTATCTACACAATGTAAGTTTTATCACTCGAATACTGACGTGTGTTTCGGGTTATCGTATAGATTAGGGGGTGTGGGTTGCATTGGTATATCGATTGCAGCTCGAGGAATTGTTTACTTTGTTTACAGCGCAAAAGAATTTTTCATGAGGTTGGTTCTCATGCGGTTTAAAGGGCTTCCACGAAGGTCCGCCATAGGTGTTGAAGCGCTAATTCAATTATAATAGCAGTCAAGAGACCCCACAAGGACTAGAAGGACTCATTCATCTACAGTATAAAACTGTTAAACGTATTTCTCTTTTATTTTATTTCGTTCGTTTTTTTCTTTTTTTTTTTTGTAAACAGATGTACGCCGGCTACGCGCATTCCTCGTGCAGTGCAGTAAAACTCTACCAACACACCGTAAAGTGCTACGTATAAGTTATTGTAAGACGTTCGTTGAGTAATTCTGAAAATTGAATTTTTCAAAAAGAAAAAAAGAAGAAGGAAAGTAAAAACCACTCCTGAAAAAACGTGTACATGGTACAAGTATAAACGATATCAACGGTACATTTGTGGAGATTGTTTATTTTCCAAAATTTTGGGAAAAATATATACATATATATTTACAGATAAAAAGATTCTCCAGTTTGAAGAAGAAAAAAAAACTAGTTCATATAAATAGACTGAAAATAAGAAAAAAATTCCTGTGTTATTATTGTCATGGTTTCAAGTTCTGCGGACCGGATATTCCTGTGTGGAAGATGAAGTAGGTATTTAAAGTACGAGTGCAGTATAACCGGGGTAAAATGCATAAGTGAAAAGCATGCAACGGTGCTTTTTGGAGATGAATTTTTAAGTTTGAGTTGGCCTGTTTTAGCAAAACAGGCGGTTACATCCTGTGATATATTTTTATGAAGACCTTCCAAGAAGTCAACCTCTGCATGGGGTGAACACTTGAACAAGGAGTATAAGGCAGAAACTACAACAGAAACAGCACCGGAGTTATAAGTATATACATATAGTTATACATATAGTTGAACACATAAGAGAATGCAGCGAGAACAGCTGAGGCATATAGCGATAATGTCACGCGGTAGAAAAGTATATGTTATATGTTACATACGTATACATAATGTTTGTTTGTTTTTTCATTAGTTTTCTAAAGATATATTCTCAAGATAAATAACCCCGTGACGTACAGCTATTTACTTTATATTATAAAATTAACGATTACAATTTTTACATCATCACACGGCGAAATTTTCATCAACTTACAGGACCGCGGAATAGCTGGTATAATCGCGTTATTTAAGCTCGATTAGACACCTTCGGCTGATGATCGTGTAGATCTTTATCTCAAAGAAACGCATTTTTGCCACACGAGGTTTAAAATATAGCAGTTCAGTTTACCTCAAGATACAGAACTCTATGAGCTGAGCCGGCTATCGAGTTACATCGAAAAAAATTGACGAAAAAAATATTCGATAAACCATCGTGGAAAAAAAAAATGATGCAGGGAGGTCTGTTGGACAATCTCGATTTTGTAAATAAATTTCATTCGATTCCAAGCGATCCAGTTAACAGATTAGTTTTTTTTATTTTTTTTCAAAAGCTCGAGCTTTCTTTAGAGTACCTAGATTTTTTTTTCCGATGAAAAAAGAGACGAAAAAAACAAAAGAATTCTCGCTTCCAGATGCTCCGCATCGGAGACGATCTTTCAAAAATTATTTATCTATATACACACATACGCGATAGTCGAGACCATCGGAAAATTGGGGTGTGAGCCCCGTGCAGGGATCTTGTAAAAAAACCGAGGGAAAAAAGCATCTTTTTGTTTTTTCTATCTCGCTCGTTCGAATTAACATCAAATTCTCACGAAATTTCTGTTACTCCTTACAACGCCTAGTACGGCATGATAATATGGTTTATAAGTTACACATAAGCGCAGTGGCACCAGATGGTGTAAACCGAATTCCTGCTATATAAACTTGGAGAGAGCGCGCGAGGATGAAGACCAACGGAACGGTCTAACCGGCTCATGAAATGGCTCACAAGGTGGTTTCTTCGGTTCAACGTTTTTCGTATAATTAACGTAATCAAATTAGAACGTATTCCATCAGAGAAAGAGAGTCATCTGGTCCGGGCACGCGACCGACACGGGCCAAGGAGAGCCTTATGTCTTGGGCCTTATGCTACTTCACTATACATATCGTACATGTATACTTGTAATAATACTTATGCACCCCACTTGCAGGATATGTATGTAAAATACATATATACATGCTTGTATACATATACATATGTACACATCAAAGTCAGGGAACGTGATCAGAAAAGGTGCACAGGAGAATCAACGACAACCACCGCTGCCTTATGTTCAAGACGGTTACCTGCGCTACTTATTACATACCTATGTATGCAAGGGGTATTTGTACATAAGAAAATTCTTTTCATTTTTTTTTTCTTACTATTACGAAGAGTATAATATGCGGTGGCTCTCGCCAGCCGCCCTGATGCAATCGTCATTCGTTCCATAGGTTATACAACATCAGAGGGTTGGTAGCCATAATGCATCTATGGCTAGGATACCTACTTTAGAAATAGATCAACGGATATGGGAATAAATGTCCTTCGGAAGAGCAACCAACCTTGAAAGAAGAAGAAGAAGAAAAAAAAAGACGGCGAATCGAGTCGAATATTTTTTTTATTCAGCTGTCGAACGTTGTCTCGACGCGTATCAGAAGTTTTACTTTTATTCGATTTCTGTTTTATCAAATGTTTTTTTTTTTGTCTTCTAAAAACTTTATACAACCGAGACGCGTTTTATTCCGATGGTAGGTTGATGATCCTTGTTACGAAGAGCGTGGTACGAGAGATTCCCCCCTCTCAGGGTTTAATTGTACATCGATTCCTTTATTAGCAAGTTTCGTTGTTCGACAATTTCGCGTACTGCAAGCATATACTTTGCATAACACACGTGTGTGTATGTATACGTATGTGTGTATATATCGCGAAGTTTTGAAATGTAAAAATGAAGATGATTGTGTAAAAAAATGCGTCGCGACAGGCGCAATGAATAATACCACCGGCGTCGAGACGCCAGACAGACGGAAACCATCGTCATCGCTGTCGAGATATTCTCAGCTGTGTATTTGTTGTACATACACGTATAATATATATATGTATAGTTGATACAATAATTCAAAGATATTATTATTCGATCGTCTACGGGTACGATGATACGTAAATTTTAGTATTTGTCATTTATAAATATACTCCATATAATTCGCGTCGTACAAAAGAAAAGAGAAAAAAGAAGTAAACGAGCTTGGACATTGCGAAATTTTTGGAATTGTCTTACATCGAACTTTGAGACGAACAAAATTCTGTCTAGAATCTTCGCGTTCGATCTATGTTCGAATTGGTACGTTATACACATACTTACATACTTTTCTCACGGATGGAATCTACATCGACACAATGACTACTGCGACTAATGCCGCATAAGTTTATTTCGTATTATGGGGCGAGAAGTCGTCGAGGGCGACGAGGCGAAGAAAACGGACGACGATCCGCCGCTGCTGCTGCTGCTGCTCCTGCAGGACGCGTGCCGGCACACCTGCGCTCCTGGGTACAGTGGACACACCTGGCATAAACCCAACGTAACATTACTTCTCGTGGCACTCGCGAGCCCGATGCAACCCGGTAGAACCAACGATGGGGATGAAAGCGGAATAAGGAGTTCAAGAGACTTAAGTAGGCACAGGAGCCGCTTAGACCGCTGCGAGGTATATAATAATAACAATAATAATAGTTACTACAAGAATAACAGTAATATAGAGTCCATGCGAAGTATATAGCTCCATGTACTATATGCACGGCTCGATATATACGTGGCCCTGATTTTTAGGGAACCTCGAATCGGTTTCGATGTTATATATCATTTCCATACTACCGAAGCTGTAAATTTAATATTCTCGGAGCAATTAAGCAATTAGAACCCGTCGCGCGCGATGGATGGTAGGAAAAATGAAAATTTACAAACACTGTGTTTTACAGAGTATACTATATGGCTACCTCTCGTGGACGTGGGAAAATTCGATCATAAAATTCGAAACTACCTAGTTTAACGACTACCTCTCTAAAACAGTAATTCCCATGAGTTTCCGTACGTCTATATACGTGCGTATATAGGTGGGTACGATACCAACATTGTAAACTATTGGTTTAACCGAATTTCTTTAAGAAAAAGGAATCGAAATGGTGAAAAAGGAAAAAGAGGGGGTCTCGATGAACGGTCGCGTTTTCCAGTTATTCGTTAATTTTTATCCTTCGTTTTTTCTTTTTTCTTCTATTCTTTCAACGCTCGTATTTTTTTGCAACGTTCTCGATTTAGGGGTTTTTAATTATAAGATCTGGAAAAGGTCCATCGGTTGACTAATGCCCGTAATCTTGGAATGTTGGTCGTCCATTGGGCGTCAACGACTGGTGTTGCCCCTCAGGGACCCGATTATATGTTCAAAGTGTAAGTCCGCTCCTTCAACGTTCGCGGCTGTACATAAAATATGACTCATATAATCATCGAATTATTACAGGCTCAGGTTTTTCAAACATTTAATCTCTTTCTTTTTTCTATTCCTTCAAAGGACTCCCTTTCTTGCACCTATATTGTTTGCACATACCGTACGTACTCGTTGCACCACCCATTCGTCGCTTTGAATATTTTTTTTATTTCCTATTTCTCTTCCTTTTTTTCCTTCTCCTTCTCCTTCTCCTTTTTCGATTGCTGTTCCTGCTGCTGCTGCTGCTCCTGCTGAAATGCGTCTATGTACACGCCACGTTATGACCGCCTCGGAAGAGATCTTGAATAAAAAAAGATTTGCAGCTGCGCAACGACGGCGGTTCCAAGTTTTCAACCCCTAAAGGTTAATGCGCGACGAGGGTATAGACGAGTGTACGTGGTAAGTTAGGGACTCCTTGGCCCTCGTAAGTCGAAGTATTATTACCCTTACATAGAAGAAGCAGAAGCAGCAGCAGCAGCAGCAGCCGTACGAAGAACTTTTTGTTCCCCCTATGGCACGGGCCAGACTTTTGTCCGGTTCTTTTGTCACCCCATAGCCTGTATACGCATATATAGACCCGCGGGTGACTTTCGTCGGTAAGAAATCTCGATGGTATATAAAAAAAAAAAAAAACATAACAATAATGGAAGAAAAGAAGAGAGAGGAAAAAAAAACTAAGAAATATATCCAGAGCGTTGTAACGCGGGCGAATAACCTCATTCGAAGCATTGTTTTCTTCATCAAGGGGTTGTCGAATAATGAAAATAATATTTCTTTTCTTTCCGGCTCGAACACCACGTGAGATATTTTTGATAGGGTTGATATAAAAGGATTTCTCAGATTTCAAGAGGCTTCGATTCTTCTTCATCTTCTCGTCTTGAAGGTGATCGAAATTTTTGATTTTGTTTTTTTTTATTTTTTTCCGGGTACACGAGGACCCGAGTGGAACGAGTATGTAGATACGCCGAATGCATGGGGCGCGTCTTCGGTCTGCGATCGTTAGGAATATTAAGGGGTGGTTTTTTGGACCCCCTTAAAATAAGTTGGAACCGCTTCCTGATGCAACGTCCATCGACCTGCAGGCGCAAAAGACGTTGAATTCGACGACCTTAGACCAAAACTCTCCCTTAGCATGACAATGAGACATCTGCCTGCCACGCGAGGGGATAACCAGGGGTAGTAAAAGGCGGTTACCTTGCAAACTAGACTATATACCAAAGTCTATAATATAATCTTAGATGTTTCGTAACGGGCAGAGAAAAATAAATGAAAATCAAAAAGGATCAAAAGAAAAAAAAGGAAATTTAGGGAGAAGAAAAACTCTACGAATACGTATAGGTTACTCCTGCGGGAGAACAACTTGTTGCACCTGGTCGTCGCGGTGTATACATCGTGCGACGTTTTCCAATTCGTTTGTATAGGTAGGATATGAAAATTATATCATTTTTTTTTTCCGCGAATTATCCTAATTTCGAAGGATCGTTTCGATCATAAAAGAGGCCCTCGATGACCAGAGTTGGCGATTGAAATTGAAATTTTGAAGTTTTATTTCAATTGAATCGCTGAAAATTTTATTAAAACGTTCATTTACGATACGTTACTATTATACTATCGTATAGTTTTCATAAAAGTATACAATTTATTTTAGAGTAACGTTACCAGGAAACTGCGATAATGTCACCGCACTTCCTCTGCACGTAATTATATACGTATAATACACGAAGTAAAAATGATAAAACAAATCAGACCCACCGAGCTTTTAGTGCCACCGGAGGAAATTATCAAAAATTTCTTGATACCGATATTTTTACCTAATTTTTTTCCACTTTCCCAAAATTGTAGAAAGAAAACTCTCTAGGCAAATGTGTAAATAATTGATACGGTATAACGTGTATTTTCTTCAAAGATTTTACATTACGTTTTTTTTTTTTTTCCAGTAAAGCGGGTCAGTCGTCGGCAGGTGTTGAGATATATAATTACATTAACTAAGAAAGTGAAAAAAAGAAAAAAAAAAGAAACGAAGAGAAAAATTAAAATAAAGGAAATGTAACATTATAATCAAACACACGACAGATGGTTGTCTCTTACGTCATTACATTATAATCATTCGCAAAATATTCCACGCGATATAACTATATATACGTATACGCGTATAAGCTAGAAGAGGATTTTTTTGGAGAGGTTAAAAAAAAAACCAAAAAGAAAAAAAAAATAGGAAAGATATCATTTGGCATTCTGATGAGATCGAGATAAAGAAACCGGGGAAAAATAAAAAAAAAAAGAAATAAACAAATAACACATTGCAAGCTTGTCGCTCGACTTGCTGCAGAGATGGAATATAATTATATTTTTTCTTTCAGTTTTTTTTGTTCTCTTTTCTTCTGCAGATAACCGAAATTCCACTTGAAATATCTTGCACACCGTTCCATAATGTCATATTACATGCTCACGTATACGTACGTAGGCGAGTATAATTTAATTTATACATACAAATATAGTTCCGAAGTATAGGTAGGTAGATATATGTATACGTGTATATAAGGTGATAATCATATTATACCGAGTATATAGCGAGTTGATTAAACGCATTCGTATATAGTTACTTTGTTTAAATTTGAGTCATATAGATTAGAGGGCGAACTCAAAAAACACGCACGCGGTTACGACGCGTCCGTTGAGATTGCACGGAGAAGGTGGGTAGGAAGGTAGGTAGATATTTCACGCATTTGTTCCTTTTACCTTTCATTTCATGTGAGAGATGCGGTGCATACGTCGTGTCTACATACTCGGTGTTTGATCGTTTTTCGATTAACCACACACCTGCGGACGATGCCTAATTTCGAAAGCGTCGCTGTATACATGTATGATAAGTCCTCGAAGGATGCAACAATGTCGAAGGTGCCCGAATCCTTTTTTATCAACATCAAAGTGACATCGGCAGCCATCCGTTATACGCTGCGTGTTTTATTTATTTTTTTTTTTTTGCCCATCTCTCTCTTTTTCTTTATAATTATTCTCGTGTGCACGGTTTTAAAGCAACCCTTTTTAAAAGGAAGAACCAAATTTGGTATTCCGCATGGGTCGGGACCGACTCCTCTTCTTTGAAACGGAAAAAGATAAAAATGAAAAGATTTTATAAGAGGATATATCTTTTGGCTCGGCAATAATACCTGATACGTTAGCGTCGGGTGGGAAAAATTCCGATCAAATATCAACCACCCTGTATATAAATTCTGAAGGCATCCGCGTACATTTAACAATCCGTGTGCACATATGTATGTGTGTATATGGTATATAGATATAGGTACACGTGTATGTACTCCGGTTAGCAACTTTGTCCGCATTTATACTATGTGTATATGCTATATGTGTAGTATACTTTCGCGGGTTGATGACGACGATAAAGTACATCACATGGAAGGAGGAAGAAAAAGAAGAAACGAAAAAATGGAGACGGTGAGGAGAGAAGAAAAAAAAAGGAGGAGAGTAGAATGATAAAAATTGCATGTCCATATGTGAGCAAGGAGTGGTAGTTATATATCGAAGAGAAGCGGTAGCATGTTAGGTATCATCGCGGTAGCGGCAGGCACGAGTTTCGCGTTTCTACGTACCAGTTGACCGTAGCGCGATTTGCTCCGTTGGGTAGAAGTACGAAAAAATTCAATCTGCATTCCGGGAGTTGTAAAAAGCTGATCTGAGCTTTAAACAACCAATTGAAAGAAATTGATGGCTAATTAACGATTGAATTTTGCTGAGAATCGATATATTCCAGGGTTTCAATTCTCGCCGAACTCGTTTTGCCTTATTATTATATATATTATATGTACGCTATTATATGACTGTATATACCTATATACCTATATACCT
The DNA here is from genome assembly GCA_963932425.1 of Athalia cordata. NCBI lineage: Eukaryota > Metazoa > Arthropoda > Insecta > Hymenoptera > Athaliidae > Athalia > Athalia cordata. Next base: position 19,616,112 of record OZ010628.1, on the reverse strand, counting down.
ATATATTCACGTCAGTCCAGACCAGAATTACTTATATACACACCGAGCAATACACTTACATACATTTGCCAAATAATCTACAGCTTTATATTTCATTTATTTCATTCTCAATTTTTCATGATTAATTTACGACCACACATAAATAACTTCATTATTATCATTCATTTAAATCATGCACTTACATACCATAATCACTGGTTACAACATCCTATTTTGTTGCAATCAAATCACATAATCGACACGCGATATCGGTGCAAAGAGAAAAAAGATAAAAGAAAAAAGAAAAAATATAAAACAATAAATCCTACATCCTTCGTAATATATATCACGTTTAATTCATCAATATTAGTTATCACGCTCGGTGATCAGGATGTTCGTAATTAAATCTGACCACCGGTCATAGTTTTATAAAGAACACGTGATGACGAAGGGGGAAAAGAAATAAGGACAATTATTTCCCATTGCAATAAAATTTTCGACACAAACTTAAAAATGTATGTATAATATAAAAAACGTGAGGTTTTGATATAACCGAGCGTTAAAATAAAAATTGGTACATAAGTCGTCGTTGTCGCGGCGCGCGTGGTTCGCCACGCGTGAAATTTTATTATCAGCCAGTTTCTGATAAGAGGGCAAAAAGATACGGGATTCGCTTTGCAGGTCTTGAAAACCGGTAAAATCTCTCCCCGTTATATACGTTATACGTATGTAATACATGGGTTTATGTACGTACGTACATCAGATTTCTTTTCAACGTACATATCATCATGTACCATACATATCCTGCATAAATTTATTTAACCGCATATACATGCGAAGCTGGATGAAAAAATTAACCGCATTATATTTTGGGGGTAGCTTTTTTTATTCTACTTTTACTACCAACTTTTTTTTTTTCTTCTAAAAAAAAAAAAGAAACAACGACGGTACGGACAATCGAAAGAACAAAAAAAGTTTAAAAGTCCTAAGAATTTCGCTGTACATGGAACACATGTACTTTCACCGATCGAAGTTTCGTTGAAATTTTTGACCTAGAAACAGACCAGCTGTGATAAGAAACCATTCTATGTATGATGTTACTAGCTTGATCAACCGAGCGAAAATGTGCCACGCCTTTCCGCTTTCAATCGGGTTTTGAAAATAATTTTATTACCATTTTTTTTTCTTCTTTTTTTTTTAATCATCGTTGGCACAAAATCGTTTGAAAAAAAATGAAAAAAACACGCCCCAAATTTGAATTTCCGCGTCATCGTATCTTTTTTAATTATCGAAGTTGTACTATACACGTGTTATTCGTGGATATTATGCGCGGAAAAGGGGGGGGGGGGGGAATAATTTTTGGACGTTTTGTGAAGTTTGCCACCTAATGGACGGCGGGTACGGTTGATTCTTGGGCCCCGGTTCAAGTAGAAATGACCGATTCCAAGGGTGAACATCGTCGTCGACGCGATAGGAAGTGTTGCGCACGCAGAGGCGCACACATGCCGAGCTCCGATTGGCCCATCGGCGACAGTGTAATACGGCCTCGTTTCAAAAAAGGAAAAGAAAAAAAAAAAAACAAAAAGAAGAAAAAGAAAAAGTTGAAAAAAGAAAACGAAAAAATAAATGAAATAAAATAAAAAGCGAAAGATCGCTCCGCTAGTAGTCCTCTTCACTGTGTATAAGTATAAATGCCGGTGCCCGGACACGAGGCTAGGGAAATTTATGGCACACTCTATACATGTATAATGGTACACGTACTTTAGAACTGATTATGCATAAATTACGTCATTTGCAAATCCAAATCAGTTTGTCAGGTACGACGTTATTATACGTATATACGATATCATACGTGTCAAATTATTTCGCGACAAGGATCTGCACAATTGGCTGAAATTATTTTGTCAGTTACGATATTTTTGCAGATTTGCAATGAAATACGTGGAAATTTTTTTTTTTCAGGGTAGGTACAGAAATTTCTGGAGTTTTTTTTTTTCGGGAACCCTGGGATACGAGTTACGACGCATGTGTATAGCCTCCCAATTAGCCGTTTTGATGTATAATTGGACAGATTTTATTAATTGTCTCGGTACGCTAAGCCCATATATTGTATTATCAAATCTTCGTAGCGTAACCATGACGTTAGTTGCAAGGGACGTAATACGTTATTAAACTTTTTCTCAGGTAATATGTGTGCAGAAAAATTATGTTCACCGGTAGCATATGTATGCAATGATGATTATACGTAAATGCACATACCTATGTATGTGTACTTATGTAAAATATACATATTTCTGAAAATGTCATACATAGAAGTGAGATATTACAATATTTGCACAGATGAGTTTGTTCGCGATTGAATGATATTCTAGAGAAAAAAAAGAGACGAATAAAAAAAATAAACTAATAAAAAAAATAAATATGTCAACGTCCAGGTATATTAGTACGTGTTCACATATACCTATACGTATTTATGCAATTCGCAGGATGTACGCTGAAGTAGGTATACCTAATATATAATATGTAATATTTTACCTATACCCATCATTTATTTACTTTGCACACGTTACAGCTGTTCATTTAATCGGATGACTCGTTTTATTAATCGAAAGCGACAAAAAAATTGCGTTTATATTATACGTATAGGTATAGTGCACGTTGTCTAATATGTACCTACTTTGATGGTATATTAACTAAAAAATTGTCCTAGGTCATTTTTTTTCTCACTTCATATCGCAACGCGCACTTTTATGTTGGAACAATCGATAACGATGTTGAACAGAAATTCGTAGCGGGTTTTAGAATTAGGCAAAAAGAAAAAAAGAAAAGAAATTCACAAGTTTTCGCGAATCTGATAAACTGTAATCCTTACTACGTGGAAATGAATCTATTTTTTTTCTTCAAATCAATTGCGATCTCATCATCTATATGGCGCCATCTCGCGAAGTGCAGATAACGCGATTGATTAGATGGCGAAGAATCTCGGAAACGTCATCTTCGATAAATCACGACTCAAATGTTCGTTTTCAAAGCCTAGAAAAGTGTAGGAAAAAAAATGAGAATGTTAATTAAATAATAAACCTAGAGTGAGTGAACGTCCTTCGAATTTTTGGACAGAAGAAATGTACGAGAGATAGCGAATTAATTGCAACTTTAATGTTATCGCTTTGGCCAAAGTTTCGAATAACTCGTCTCCGTCCTCCTCGGCATCCAGAACTCTCTGATCTTTGAGTTGCACCAGCATCAGCGTTGGGGGAAGTCGAAGCGACTTACATCTTCGAGCATGATCGCGAGCGAGCGTTTCTTCGTTGTGTGAGAGCGTAAATGTGTCTGTAGGGCGTCGCGGTTGGGCCAGACGTCTGGACCTAACGTTATTTTACATTCACCTGCTCTTGACAGCCGACCGTCGACCTAGGGACACGTAACTTGCTTGTCCGAACCGCCCACGTTGCCTTCGAGGAGGGAGAATATCGAGTTATTTTATTTAAACTCACTTTTTTCACAATATCGACGTCAGATAATTCTTCAAATCAATACACGCTCCGCTCGAAAACCTGCACGCGATGATTCCTTCGATTATCAATCAATTTTTTATTCACTCATTTATGTTTCGCGGATAAAATCACGCTGACCCTTTAGATTTATGCACGCTTTAATTTTGCGAGCAGAAAATTCTTGCGTATATCCACTTTGAAAATTGTTAGTATTGGTATACCACAGGTACGTAGCGTATGCAGCGATCGGTAGACGCGACGTGAACATCGTCCGAGTGACATTCTTCGAACGACGTCTGCATTACAAAATTGAAACCTTTGATTTTCAAGGGGACTAACTTTATCCATGGTTGAGGTTCTGGGTGACAGACACAACTTGTACATATTTTACGTTCTCATCTACGTTTCGTTCAACACAAAACCTTCATTCATACGATTTTAACTTATACATATATGCAGGTAACATTCTCGTATACGTACGCACGTCATGTATAGAAAATGGGTGTATATATGTACATATATATAAGTTTAAGTCAAGGGCGGAAGCGAACATCTAGCATAATGATTAGATAGCGTAAGTTACTGCCCAAAAAACCTCAGTCAATATTATCCTGAGCGATTATATGTATTTTTTATTGTGGTCGGTAACCCTGAAAAACGTTAGATGATGACGCGCGAGAGAAATGTCATTTATGCCTTATTCTTCCCATCTAATTCATACGTACGGAAAGGTGTGTTTAAATACCACATGTACGACACGGAATTTTAAATTATCGCATTAAATAATACATGACGTAACGCTGAAAACCTTGTTTCGGTACTCGCGTATTAAATTAGAAAGAAAATCTCGTTCGTATCGGGACATACGTGGTAGTCCCGTTTTCTTTCATTGTTATTTTTGCCATCGGATCGAATACATACGTTACAGCGATATATACCTTCTTCTATAGCTCAACGTCATGACAAGGCGCCAGCAGACGATACTTCTGACACAAGTTTAAATATCCGTCAGCCTATCTCAACCATATATCTATAGTAAAATCACGAGCGAAGAGCCAAGATCGTTGAAATGAAATCCGCCGAAGAGTTTTTTTTTATTTAAAATTGTTTCTTTTTTGTTTCCAAAAAAAAACTAAACAACTAAGGTTCTCAAATCTTCGGCAATAATCGATCAATTTTTCATCGGTTATTTTCAAACACATTGAACGAAAATTCAGATTAACCAATTGATATGTACATGTATATGAGCGTGTAATTTCTTGTAAATTGCATGATGAATTTTTTTCATCTTTTTTATTTCCAATAGTTTCCTTTCACACGGCGATCGCACGGATGTATTATTAGATGGAGGAGCACCACTGTCCCCGGCCAACGACTTCGTGGAGTTGAGTTTAAAAGTCCGCGCACGTGTCTAATATACGAAAGTGCTAAATTTTCCGCCCGAGTTGAAATCGGATTGGGAAACAGTGTAAGAATATTACGTACCTACCTTACGTACTCATGTTATAGTTGCACGTACGAAGAAATACATAAGGCACACGTCGATGTTAATATGTAATACGAACTTATATACCAATTTCGTGGGCGAAAGATGATTTTAGCATCTGTACATAATACCCATATGGATATTTAAGACGGATATAGTTATACAGGCATTGCTCCATGTATACCTATGTCCGTGGCGTGGAACGGTCGCCATTATCGCTCTTCGATAAAGACAAAATGGCAGCCAAGTTTCAAGACCATATTTCGATCCCCGACTTAGATATTCGGAACGAAACCGTAGCGAATTCGATTCTCTGTTCTCCCGTTTTTGCTCTTCCTTTTATTTCGACATCCAAACAATAGATTGATATAAATATATGTAGCGCAGATTCTTCTTTGGTTTCTTCTCAACCGTGCGGATGACGGATCAAATATTCCCTGATTCTTTTTTAGTTCGCCTTATTTTTGGTTCTCCATCAAAAGTAGATGTTGAAAAATTTTACATTCCTCGATCGCTTCACTCGTAATTCATTCGCGGTTATTAATTTTGATCCATTATTTTGAAATTCTTACATAAATATTCCCAAAAATTTAATTAATCTAATCGACGCGAATATTATAATACCACACTATGCGATATATGCGAGGTTTTAGGTTCCGAACGTTTTAACGTCCCGTCAATAAAATATGTGATGGAAAAAAATAAAATTAAAACAGCTGATATGACATTTATGTATACACGTACCCACACGTTAATGGGATTTCGCATAGGTGAATCAATTGCGCGGTACTTTAATTGTTCCAAATATTTTTCCCGAGTTTACTGACCGCGCATTACAATAATGTATGAATATACGTGTATGTGTGATTTAAAACCCAAGTATATACATTTTATAATGTATCTACGTTACACACATATGTAAACGTCTGTATACGTACGTACAAGGAAGTGGCTAAAAACTCATAGCTGTAAACCGACACCGCAACAAACTAGCAACTAACGAGGCCATCGTAGATGTTAAAAAATGAAAAAGAAAAAGAAGAAAAAGAAAAAAAAGAAAAAAGAAATCGAAGGAAATAAATGTGTCGATATAATATTTGCCGATCAGCAGCTCTTACATACACTAATTATTGTATAAAGTAAAGAGCTAGGTCATTTGAATTTCGCAATACATGTGCGGGTTTATATATTAACAATATATAAAGTAGTTGAGAAAAAAAAAAAAAAAAACAATTTCTACACATACTGATTGGTTTGAATAGCCCGATAAATTCTGGAGTGTAAAATCTCAGGGGATCACCGCGAGTGCAGAGGGAGAGGAAGGATCGGATCAGGTTTTGGTGGTGATTTCAGGAATTCGTGCAGATTTTTGGGTCCGTGAAGTAAACCAGGTTGAATGTGTACGTATATATTACTGTAGTGATATTATGTATTCGTACACCTATGTGTGTTGCATAGGTATGTAAAGGAGCGAGGGAGTTCGTCTGCAGCGCGGGTATATGGAAAGGAGGTGTGCATGTGTGTACGACGAGAGCGCCGCGCGGCACGAAGCGACCTTTAATCATCCCAGAATTTACTACCTTCGAACACCCTTCGAGACCCGAGATACCGCGGCGCTTCTCGAGGGGCCCCAAGGGACCCAGAGAGTTTTCTGTTGGGGCGGTCCGCGAGTTGCGGCATCGCGCGCCGCCGCGCGGGCCCCAATTGGGTTCTTCGGACTCTGCGCAGCCCCTGATGATGCACACTGTAAAACTCGAAGACATTACCTAAGTATTTTGTATGTAACATCCGAGAGCAGCGTGAGTAGCTTATAAATCAATTTTATGTTACCTTTCGGAGCCATTGTATTAAAAGGCTCGCGTGGAACTTGGAATTTGTCGATAACCAACGTGAACATATCCACAGGTAGGTATACGCGTACGATACATGCCTCGTACCACTCGTTAAAAATTTATAATCCGATGAGCCGTTCAAGGTCGGCCATAATCAACGGTGAGAATTACCCTTTCGAAACTCTACAGAAATTACGCGTAAATTTATTTTTTAGTTTTTTCATACACGTATATTACAGCATGTACGCGATTATAGAAGGGTCTTTAAATATAATAAAGAATATTTACTTCGACGCGAAAAGTGAGAAGTAAAAATGAACCAAAAAAAAAAGAAAAACTAAATTAAGGTGGTTGAATAATCTACACCTCGCTGCAGGTTACGTATACTATAAGGTACCAACACCGTCAAAACTTTTACGAAGGTAGAATTTTGTTAACGAGAAGGACCGTTTCAATTTCCTAGGATTTAATCCGACCTACAGAACCCCACGATTACAATTAATTAGTAGAATTTTTCAACTGTCAGTTCTGTCGTGGCACGGTCGCGGATACCTTTCCTACATGTGCACGCAGGGTACGCATACAGGTAAGCGTATTTGTATGCGTGTAGAAATTTACAATACATTTAAATGTACCTAACGTATTTCAACTAACGCACACGTTTCTGTGGTAAGTTGTATATTACACACCTATGACGATGTGAAGAGTATAGAGTCGCTCGAACCGTTACAAGACAAAACCGGCAGGACGAGTGAGGTACCAACCTAAGGTATTTCTTTCTCGCTTTCGCTCATGCGGTGTACGATAAGCCATACGGAGGGGCGCTTTTTCGAGGTTCTTTATCGCGGCAAAGGCGGAGGCGGAGACTGAAAAAAATAAAAGTTTAAAAAAGAAAAAGATGAAAGAAGAGAAAAAAAAGAAGAAAAATGGGAATGAGAATGAGAATGAGACCCGCTATCTCTAGGTTTTGGTATCGCATATACGTGCATATATGTACACATTATCTGTCGGTATGTGTTCGAGTTATGATAGGATGAAGATATCAGCGTGTTGGTCCACCGGACGGTGAGAGAGGAATGCGGCTCCTCTTGAGTCCTCCGAGTTCCTGTGGGTCCATCCCAATCAAGGATATGTCATCCTTGTTGTATCGTACGATCGTCGATATAATTGATACGATATACGGAAACCTGCGTTCAAAAATCTGACCTTAATCGTCGCACTGTCAAAAATTCTTTTGCTCTTCTCTCCCATAAATGTTTCTCCTAAATTTTCATTTTAGAAAGACGATCGCAATGATCGTTTACGTAACTCAACGTGGATACCGTGTGACGCGGTGAGCACCGATGAGTTTTACGTGCCGAGAAGAAACAAAAAATAATTATAATAATAATAATAACAAAACAAATATCATCGTTCATTCATATTTATTTATTCGAAATTTCTAGAAATTTTTCATTCTACGTGCAGTATTATTTGAATGAGAATTTTTAACTACAAATGTATGTATGCATAATATATACACGTCAGGTGCAAAAACGGTAACTTATGGATGTCGTATATATATGGTGATTATAGAGAAAAAAAAACACACGTGTGCAGTGATCATTTTAATATTGAGAAAATTCAAAAAATCAAACAAGAAAAAAAATGAATGGAAAATGGGATCTGTGAAACTATGAGGACGGTACAGTTTCACATGATCATCATGGGAAGTGGATGCGGTAGAATAGTTTGTATGGGAGTCAAAGGCGGTTCCTTGAGGTCCAACTAATCCATTTCGAGTCTCCTCTTAGTATGTGTATAATAAACGTTATTCGACTCACGCGCCCGCGATCGTCAAATTTAAAGGTGGTTCTATGCCGACGTAACTCGACGCGACGCTACGCTATGCAGAGACATAGAGATCAAATGGGAAGGTTAAGGTCGCGTTATCTTTACTACGATTTTCCGCCCTCGCCTTCGTCGCTCGCCAGTGACTTCGTGACACGGATGACTGGACTGGTTACCCGACCGTTGGATCGCAGTTACTGCGCCAGGAAACACGAATCTCTGCTGTGCAGGGAGAACGAGGTTTTTGGGAAAATTCGAAATTCAAACATCGCGAAATTCTCCCATGTATTATATATGTGTAAATTGTTTCAATGAAATTCAGGAAAAAAAAAGAACAAATCAGAACCTTTTTCCGAACGTTTTATACGGTACAGTCTGACATGTAGTACGTGCATACGTAATATCATGAAGTGATCGGGCGAGGGCAAATATAAACGCGGTACTACACGGGCGCGTCGTTCAGTGACAGGTATAAGGTGTGTTGTGTTGTGGTTGGGGTGATCCTGTACGAAACGAAGCAAAGCTACTCTCCTGCAGCTCGAGTCTCACAGCATCGCAGAAGGCATTCCATCAAGAGATGCTATCGAGAGAAGCTGGTGCGGTTCACAGGCGAAGGAGCTGAGAGACTCCAAAGTTGTATAGCCGGAGAAGAAGAAGAAGAAGAAGAAGAAGCAGAAGAAGAAGAAGGAAAGAAACTGAGGAAGAAGAGGATAAAACTACAGGGAGAAAGAGTGAGAGTGTGGAAAGGAGGAGAGAGAGGCGCCCTGTTCACTGAAGAAGAAGAAGAAGAAGAAGAAGAAGAAGACGAAGAAGAGGGCGGCAAAAGATATTAAAGGATGTTCCGCCGGCACCGAAGAACGAGCTGAAACGATGAGAAGAGAAAAGGATGAGATGATAGAAACCGAGAGAAAATATGATCGAGTAAAAAGAGCGAAAGAGAAAAGCTGCATACCTATAGGCATCCTGCTGCGGTGAAGAAGTAGTGGGTTCCGTGCGGTGAGAGTCCTTGGTGGGCTCGGGTTGGTCCTCGAAGTGGTTGGGATCTCAGATCTCTGGTCTCTCCTGGGTCTCTACTCTACAGTCTCCCGAGTCTCCGGTACGTGACTCTTCGCGTAAAAGGGGGGCCCACAGCAGGGCGGGTCGGCGAAAGAACTACCAGAGAAAACGAAGGTTAGGGGGGCCCGGGACTGAATCGGTTACCTGCCAATTATGAAAATCATCTGGCTGCTGCCGAGTCGTTTGTTTATAATATCCTTTTACGCGTCGTTATTACAAAAAAAAAAGAAAAACAAGGAAAAAAAAGAAACATATACCTATTGTAATAAGAACGAAACGGCAGCAGGAAATTAAACATAACTTCCCGCGCGCGGGGTATTTAAAGCGAAGTGAAAACTTGCGCATCTCTTACGTCGTACGTTAAACCGCTGCGGTACCCGTCGTTATTTACATGCACACGTTGATCCGACACTCGTACGTATCCGGAACCCGTTCAAATTCAAATCTCAGTTTCGGAAATACTCGGTCACAGGGTTCGGTAGTCTTCGGAATGATCCGGGCGGAACTTTTGAATCGAAATGAAACCCAACCGCCACTTCATACTTTTTAAATACCATAACGACCGACCCGCGAGCCGCACCTTCTCGTAACACCCGGACATGCATCGATCTTTCGAAGCTACTCTTGAACCAAATTATATACGTAGATATATATAGTTGTGCGGTATAACAAATTGATCGAGAATTTTCTCTATACTCTATCATCTAATTCTCGCTAGCTATTAGAACCGATCAACTGTGACGACGATTCCACCGGCCTATAAAAAACATCGTTGAAAAATGTGTGCGTTATAAGTTGTATACACTCGATGCGGGTGTATATGGTATATAAACGAATGTAGATATAGTTTTATTTTATTTATCTCATTCAATTTTTTTTTCTTCTTTTTCCTCTAAAAATGGAAGACATAGAATCTTTGAACTTTCGCGCCTTCTATTCCTGAACGCGTGTCCTTGTCGCCTCGTCTCGGTCCAACTTTAGCTCAGATCCTTGCCTGACTGCCTTCCTGGACCATAAATAGCGAATCTTTACACATAGATGGGTTTAAAGGTCTGGTATGCCGAGACTCGGAGCTTTAAGTTGAGACAAGGAGGCTGATGCTGCTGCCGCTGCCGCTGCCTCGAGGTATGCGGTCCACATATACCTATACCAACACTTTCACACATGCCAACCAGTCACTCCTACACCTACACCTTTTACTGCACGCAATCGCTGAACTTGCCGGCCCACCTTCGCAAGGTGATTCACTGCCATCCTCATCCTTATGCTTCTACAGCACTGAACTCAACCGGCGTTCGCGCTCACATTTCACAGGGAATCGGCGCGTAGTAAACAAATAATAAGTGCGAACCTTAATAATTCTTGCACAGAATTTGTTCGCCTTTCTTTTTACTTCGTTTTTCTCTGCAGTCTTTCAATTTTCATGCCCATTCATATCGTCCGTACGCACATAACGATCTTTTTTCTCAAACAATTGACCGCGCTGATTTTTATGATCTGGATAATAAATCGACCTGCGCTTTACATTTTTCGTATCCGAGATCGTCGAGCTGAAAGTTCTGCGCGTCAGGGTCGTTAATAAGTTCGTGTCAAAGGTTTCGTGGATGAAAAAAGCGCAGCTAGAGATTCAACTGTAATAATCCCTGTTAGACTTCAAGGGTATTTAGTGTACGTGTACGAATGAAACTTGGCAGAGGGGGTTTTTTATGGGGGAAACGAAGCGCGCGATAGTTCCTCTCGAGTTGCGCAGACCGCTTCTAATTGTAAAAAAGAAGAAAAGAGAAGAAAAAATAACAAGTGTGAGGGTAAAGGGAAATGAGAAAAAGGAGGTGGAGGAGCGAGAAGAGACCAGGAGATAAGTCATAAAACGTCGTGTTTCACATTTATAGTCCTCTCTGTATAGCGCCTACCCATACCGTACCACCACCCTGCGGACCAACCAACCAACGGTGGCAAAACCTTGGCCTAGGTAGTGTTTTTGATTTATGGAAATACTTCCTGGAATCACTCAAGTTCCTTTATTAGCCAAGCCGCGACGGACCCTAGGGAAGAAGAGATAGAATGCTCACCCGATTATCGGATATCGATCAGTTTTTCGTCAATCTTTCATCCGATACATCTATAAATCCCTACCTCTCCTTCGTGGACAGCAGGAGGATACCGAAGGATTATAGAACGTCGAGAGAACATCCTTCCAGACTCGAAGAGTCGCTGTGGGAATAAAGTACGGGTAACACCCGATACGTAAAAAATGATTTAACAAATTGAAAGAAAAAGAAACACAGTTTAATAATTTCGTGTTTAATTTGCGGACATGGGATTCTAATTTCTACCGCTAAGAATCCCAGTAAGCTAAGTACGGTGTGAGCCGTGCAAAATCGCACATTGAACGAGGTAGAAAATCGCTGTATAGGGTTGGAGGTATTTCTTGGTAAACTCGCGTAATTTATGCGCGGTCCTTTTTCAGAACTCCTGCAGTCCTCGATACCGAAGCAGCCTTCGGAAGTCGAAGTCAAGAGTGTGCAGAAGCAGCCGCTCTGTTTTGACTAACTTCTTACGATATATTTCGTCTTTATCTACGAAGACAAAAAGCTGCTTTGAGTATAAGTTTTTTTTTTCTTTTTTTTTTTAAAAAGAAAAGAGAGATTTTCTATTGGTTTTTTTTCTTCTTGTTCTTAGCACGTGTGGCGCTGACACTTTGTGGTTATCCTTACGCGTCACCGCGGCAAAAAGGTGCAAATTTAACCGATACCGTGGCCATTGAAACGTCGATAATTATCGTGAGAAACAAATTAGCGAATAAACTCCGACTTTGAAGAATACGATTTATTATTATCTTCATTATGTGTGATGGAAATTATTGGAATGCGTATAGGTATGTGTATGTTCAAGGATAATATCGCGTGAGAACATTGAGGATATTCGAATACCAGATTTCGGTGCTTAATTTATATACCCATATGGTCGTTAAAACGAATCAAGCATCGGGTTGAGAATATATAGATACGTATACATCTGGACGGATGAAATAAAGAGCTGAAATCGAAGAAACGTGTAAGCATCGCAGCATAAGGACGAAACGGATCGAATTCGCCGCTGACAATTAATTCGTTTCTGTCTTTTGTTTTTTTTTTTTCAGTTCTTCCTGGACGTTTATTCCCTGTGCAGAAATGTTACCCGTTGCAGCAATGTACGTACTTCGAATGCGAGTCAAAACGGTTTCGCAAAATTGATTTTATTTATTCCATTTAATCCTTATGTTTGAGCGCGTAATTTACCGCGTTTCCGAATGTATCAGGTATAATATCTCCCGGTACGTGAATCTGCAGGATCAGTTTAAGCTGTAAAAATAAACGAGGATGTGACAAAACTAAAGAGGGTATGTCCTAATCGGGATGACGGAATTCTTGAAAGAAGTAATCAAAACAACGTGCTCGATCGATTTAACTCAATAAGAACAAATATAAAACTCCATTTGAGAAAAGAACTGACATAACCCAAAGGCGTTTGACCCAAACGCTCCATAAATGCCAAAACGATTATGTGTCGCGAGATTCCCCTATAATAATAGCGGTATATTATATACCGCGGGCTGGCAGTAAATGGCAATGGAAAAATGAAACGAAAGAAGAGTGATTTCATTTTTTTTCTTTTTTCTTTCAACTTTTTAATACCGCGGAATTCCTGAACGATAACCAAAAAGTTTTTTATTATACGTGTGTGTATACGTATACATCATGGGTATACCGGTCCAGTTTGTCTCGGGCAAACACGTTTTAATTAGCTGAAGATCCTCTTAGGCAGCTATCGAGCTGGCATCCCTCGGGATCCTTCTATCTGGACCCGGGACCTCCGATGCCGCCCTCAGCTCATGCCCCGTACCTATACTTCTTCCGCCTGCTTTGCCGCACGATGCACATCCATGCAACAGCAACAGCAACAGCGGCACCAGCCGCCAGGAATGCAGTCCTACGAGCCCACGGGCACACCGGGTTGTGTGATGTTCCTGGAGACTCCGTTGCAGAGGCTCTTCGGGGCTGCGTTGCTGCACCTATATGTATACAAAGAACCAACGAACGAATGAACCGCAGAGCAAACGGCCAAACAACCAACCAACCAACCAACCAACCAAATGCGACCGGCTCCCAAGACCATGCGGAACAAGAGAGAGGGATAAGGTGGGATTCAGCTCCTTTGGGTTAGGGTGCAGAACACGAGGTAAGGGAAAAGAGGGAAGAGAGGAAGTGGGAGGTGGAGGAACGCGGAGGACCTCCCTGGACACATCGTGGAGGTCCTTTCAGCCTCACTTTCGAACCTACAAACTCGGAAAAAAATAAACGAGACTTTTACCTTTTTTCTTTTCTTTTTCTTTTTTTTTCCAATCTCATCATCGCGTCGAGGTGAGGGTCGATAATCAGGATCTATAAAGGACTCGGAACCGGAATGGCGGAACAACCTGCAGAAAATTCAGTTTTCATCAATGACGAGGAGAAAAAAAGTTTCCCAATTCACTGGGAGGAGAAAAATCTTGCTCAGCTGCTTCGATTATATACGTTGCGTGCAGTTGTTGGACAGGTCGGAAGTAACGCTGACAAAGGTCAGGCGATATCAAGTCCGGACGGAACGCATGACTGATATCTCAAGCCGGTATACTGCATTATATTCCCCTGTAGAGACGAAGGAACTGATAAAAGATTCAGTAAAAATATCCCAACCACTTCTAACGGTAGGGCGTAGGTGGTCCGCTACTGATAGCGGTGCTTTGGACTTGACGCTGCACGACGTTTCTGTAGCTCTCTCAGCTTATTGCCGCACATCCGCGTCTCCTTCTTATTTTAATTTCTATTTTATATTTTTTTAATCGTTTTTATTGTTACGTTACATCGTGAGAATAACCCTTCGCATCCCCCCCTACAGTTACGTAGAAAAAAAGATCCGTTTATTTTCCGATCATTTTGGTTATATAGCGTAGAAATTTTATTTCTTTAGATCCTTCGGTGTGGTTTGCTCTATAGCTGCTGATACTTTTTGCGACGGTATCTCGCGCGGATTCCTTTCAGCTTGTGCAGAGCTGTAACTTGTAACCAGGCTCAATTCTTGACCCTCATGCAGACGAGAAGCGAACTGCACGTTCTTACGTTCCGCCCGTGGCGAGGTTTGGGCGGTTAGACCACCAGTGCGTGGGAGAAGACCGTTGAAGAACTGATCTTGAGGGGCGTCAGAATCTTGCGCGATGCATTTCGTTGGTTCTTCGCATTGGATTGAATAAAATAAAACAAACAAACGAATAGATAGCTACATGAAAAAATGATGCACTTGTCGATTTGAAATTGGAATAAATTTCTGGATAAATTTTACGAAGGACCCTTTCGTCGCGTGATATGTCTCGCCCGTCGAGTGCGGCTACCGAAGGAGGAATTTTTATTTTCAAGATGGAGTCAGCGGAGTGTCCGGAACATTCCAAGATGGCGCGACTTCGTATATCGCGTTCTCACGTTTCGCATGTACGAAAGTCGCGAGCTTAATTAAAGACGAACGGCATGCGGATTCGCCCTCGAAGCTGACCTTTGTCGTTCTTCGCATCACCGCCGCGTCTACCAACGGACCTAACTTCTCGATTGCAGCAGCAACGGCAGCAGCAACAACAGCAGTCTCCTTTTGTCTCGATCAGCGACTTGCTTCAGGCGTACAATTCGCCAAATTGCACATCTTCTCGTCCCTCCCTTTCTCCTTCACGCCCTCTTACTCTTCCAATTCAACGAAGGAGAATCTTATGGCTACGGTATAACGAAAAACAAAAAATTTACCTAAGGAATTATTTCACCGGTCGAAATGAAGTTTAATATACCTTTCGGAGGTAAACAGAAATCAATTTCATCGCTTAAGATTATAAGTAACGATGAAGAAAATTATAGTCTCCGATATAATTATTAAAATATATTTATTGAGAAGAGAAATAAAATACATAAATATCCGGGACTTTCAGTGAAAAATATGAGGGAGTTAATTACTTAATTTAGATATACCGCAGCGTACGAACCATAAGGACACCGAAGGACGAATAAGAGAATTAGGGGGTTGGTGCAGAAGTCAAGGTTTGAATTAAAGGTGGTTTATAAATAGGACGGCAGAAGGGAAACAATTAGTTTAAAAGTAATAAAACTTATTTAACTCGAAGACGTGGCCGAAGACGCGGGACTAATATAACGAGACCTAACCCCAACCCTGACCAGACAACGCGTACAGAAGTCAATGAATCTGTTGGCCTTTTCCCATGCTCGAGCACGCGCACCCGCCGATGCTGATGCTGATGTTGCTGAAGAGCTGACATATATACCTATTGCCTCGAGCCGACCAACTTACACTCCGCCGCATCTTCTTCAACAATTCAACAAGTATAAATTTGAGAGTAACGAGCTGATTGTATTACCAAAGGCTGACTCATTCCAGGGTAAACTTATAATATAACGCGCTGCTAAGTACAACAAGAATATCAACTCTTACGTTATGTATTTATATTGTATATATGTGTAATTCATATATACATATGTGTATAGGTATGATATGTATAGTGACCAGCATGTATACGTTGTCAAGCTCTAGGGCTAAGCTGAGGAGCCGTGGTGTTCCACGATGTGAGGGACCCCTACTCTTTTTCTCCACGCATCCAACGGCCGTTACGACCTCCTTATTCAGATGGTAAAAATTTGAATTACCTACAACGTACTTTTTATCTATACTACTACGCACATCCCAGACTGTGCTCGCTGCACCGCTGCGCGTCGAGCAACGAGAAGAATGAAAAAGTTTCTGACTGTCGTCTCGCTTACGCGATGCAAGTTTTTCGTTTTTCAGCCAAAAATGTAGCTGTACATTTGTTTGATAGGTATTTTCGATTTTTTTCGATCTTGTAGATTATGAGAAGTGTTGCAATTTTGCAAAGTTATCCTCTGCGGGGGAATCGTGATCCTGAAAAAGTCGAGGGGGTAACCACTCGATATATAGGTGTCCCAATCATTTCGCATTTCACAACTATTTCATACCATTTCATTTCAAAATTGACTGTCCCAAGTATTTCACAAGCGGTTACCCCCTCGTATAAGTCTCTATTAACGCTATCAAAATGTAAAGTATCAAAATCGATAAAAATCTGAGCTATACCCCTTGGATTTTTTTCGATTTTGGGGTCAAAAATCGACATTTTTTTTTATAGGGTTATCTATGATATTCTTACGTATTTTGAGCCCAGGAATCCGAATCCGTAAGCTAAATTGGTCTATCTATGAAATTGATCGAGTTATCGCCAATTTATCGCTCTGAAAAGTGAAAAAATGAAAATATCTCGATGGGATATTTTTCTAGCTTAATTTAGTCGACGGATTCGTGTTCCTGAGGTCAAACTACGTTAGAAAAGTGTACTGCGATCGATTTAAAAAATACTTCATTTTCGACCCAAAAATCGAAAAAATCTAAAGGGGTATACCTTAGATTTTTGTCAATTTTTGGGCCGAAAATCGATATTTTTTTAAATCGATCGTAGGACACTTTTCTGACGTATTTTGACCTCAGGAACACGAATCCGTCGACTAAATTAAGCTAGAAAAATATCCTATCGAGATATCTTCGATTTTTCACTTTTCAGAGCGATAAATTGGCCATAACTTGATCAATTTTATAGATAGATCAATTTAACTTGCAGATTCGTGTTCCTGAGGTCAAAATACGTCAGAAAAGTGTCCTACGATCGATTTAAAAAAATGTCGATTTTTGGCCCAAAAATTGACAAAAATCTAAGGTATACCCCTTTGGATTTTTTCAATTTTTGGGCCAAAAATAAAGTATCTTTAAAATCGATTGCAAGACACTTTTCTTACGTATTTTGATCTCAGGAATCCGAGTCTGAAAGTCAAATTGATCTATCTATAAAATTAATCGAGTTATCGCCAATTTATCGCTCCAAAAAGTGAAAAAATAAGGATATCTCGATGGGATTTATTCCTAGCTTGATTTACTCAACGGAATCGTGTTCTTGAGGTTAAAAAACATTGAAATGGCCCTGCATAAGCCCCAGGGGGTAACCACACCATTTCATATCATTTCATACCATTTCATGAGCATTTCATTGGTATTTCATAGCATTTCAAAATCGACTGTCCCAAGTATTTCACAAGCGGTTACCCCCTCGGAAAAAGTAGAAAAGCCAAATGTGTCTCGAAAATCTGGAATGATGTATACGTTGAAAAATTCATTTTTGACGTTCGTCTGCCGGTGCGATTAAACTCAGGTGGTGAGATATATATAAATATATGTACACATACTCACGTGTGTATGTACAATGTACACATACCCAGATGCACAAAATATATACATATAGATATATAGGTGTGCGGAGTGCGGCAAACTTCTGATAAAGGCTAAATTACTGACCAGCCGCCCCTTTATTTTTCTTGCCTTTGGGCCACGACGGAGTTCAATTTGCTCTTTCGTACCCTCCGTCTCACTTCCACTTTGGTATAAAGAAAGCAAACTCATTTCGTCGGCTCTCCGAACCGTTGCAGTAGGAGGGCGGTGGTAACAAGGCGGTGAGACCTTCACGCGCGGCCAAAGAGCTATGGATAGGTGTGTACGAAATGGACAACATCATATACGAACACTGGTTATATACGCGAGATTTTAACCCTGAAATTAAAAAGAGAAATTTAGACCGATTCCACAAATCGAATCTCCTCAACCTTCTTACCTCCGTTCAGAATATCGGCCCATGAGAGCGTTGTCAATTTTGGTGGAGAACAAAAAATTTCCACCGGGTCCAGGAAAAGCTCGATATCTCGGCTAAATTTACTACACATATTCACTCGATCATGACGATGATTTCCACAACCGTAGCGTGTGATGATTTTTTTTTTTTCGGCGCCTGTTTGCCGTGAGCGTCAAATATTGGCCGTCCACTCGTACCGGGCAACATGATATACCCCGGAATGTGCTTAAAATTTTTTTAAATATTTGTACAAGAGGTAAAAGGTAAAAAGAACGTATAGTTATATCCGAAGTTCTTTTCCATTGGATATTTAATATTATATTCTATATGGTTACACAAAACCGTGAGACACCCGAAACACTTGTCCCAGAATCCAAGAGACACCGGGCTGATCATCGTCAAATATTTGTAACCAATATAATTACTTGTCGTATCCTTACGACTCGAAAGTCGTACATAACGTGTACTGGGAGAATATCCTGGATGAGGTAATCTCGCGTTATTGGCGTTAGAAATATCGCCACATATTTTCAGTGTGAAGCAAAAAGTGACATCGCCAAATTATTTGCAACGGCTCTCGACCTCGAAATATCTTCAGTTGCTTCGTGGACAATGAAACCTAAACTTTTTTCGGTTTTAACACTTTCAGGTGTTAAGGGATCGCCCTAAGATTAGGACGTACACTATACTATCTTCCTATACCTACTAGCCGATGGGGGTGTTGGTAGAGCCTGAAGACTGAACCTCCCTTTCTTTCCCACAGTTTTAATCCCTTTCTTAAGGAGCTGTCGAAGGACGAAGCCGCAATGACCGAACAAACTAAAAACGGAAGACCCGTTTCTACCGTTCTTAGAAATACGTTTGAATTTTCTTAACGAGCTTTGTCCTCGCAATAAATTTTCACAAAACTAAAACTTACCCCCTGGGTATAATAACAGCAAAAACAAAAAGATACGAACCAACTCACGTCTACAAAAAATTTATGTACCATACTCACTTTATGGTAAAATTGTTTTACGGTTTTTTTTTGGTTTTTTTCACGAAGAAAAAAAGAGATCTAAAATTTTTAGAAAAATCTTCTTTTGTTTTTCCTAGCTTCTTCGATTCCGATCCCGGAAGTTCCGAGCTTTTGAATCGTCCACAAAATTCGAAAACATAGTTAGCTGGTGCAACAGCGTATTTTAAATTCTTCGAGAATAATATCTCCAGGGTTTCGGGCGTGGTTCAAGACTCGTTTTCTTGTGTCCCACAGGCGTGTCTGTCAGACTTCAGAAGGATAGCTGATTTTTCTCCCGGATTCGAATAGCCGTATTTCGAAGCACCCTCGCGCTATACAGCTCTGCCGAAACAAAAACTCAAGTTAAAGCGCCACCAGGTCGGAGTCGGGGTTCACATTTCGTATCCATATTACATATTTAAAGGGCTGTTCGAGTCAGCTTTTTAACTTTTTTTTTATTACATGATATATTTTTTTTACCCTCTTTCCTTTTTCTTTTTTGGTTTTGTTTTTTCTCTCCTTCTTCTCCTCTCAACGTCGGCGAACGGTTAAAAGTTCTCACCCGGAGTGAGAGTGGCGGATGGTAAAGGGGAGATAAAGCAATCGAATCGTGGGCGTTTCCATAGGCTGCTTTCATCCTTTCGAAAAACCCCCCCCACGATAAACACGGTTATGTGGTCGTCTGCACACGCGTATTATACCTCAATGTATAATTTATCTACGTTTATAAAAAAATAAAAAAACAACAACAAAAACAAAAACAAATAAAAAATAAAACCATATATCCGCCATTGCCAAATATAAATTCTTTCGGCAAAAGTTCATCGCATTCCGCATATTTTCTGTTGCAACATTGTCAGGTGAATTATGCAGACAAAATAAAAGAAGATACGATGATAAAAAATTCTTCAATTTACTCGATGGGCGAGCAACGCTCCTTTCGTCTCCGCGTGAGAACGAGTTTCGGTATTGAGAAAAAAAAAAACGAAATAAATAAAAACAAATAATCAACTCTTCTATTTATAGTAAATTTATTATAAAAGATATATAAACTTGCGAATCTCTAATAATCTCGAATCGCGAGACACGTGTGCCTCTCGACGAACATCTGTTATTTAATTTTCTTTATTTTTATTCAACCTCAAGTAATTAAACGATTCGTTCAATAAACTCGTCGTACCGATGAATAAAAGAGGCAAAAAAAAAGTATCAATTTCCACAACCTTGCGAGATTCGAATTGGAATAAGAATCCAAAAAATAAAAAAGGGATCCGTCGTAAAAGTAATCAAAGTTATAAGTCCAAGCTTTATCGATGATTCAACTTTTGAGTTCTAAGCGTTTTTATTTTCATACGTAACATGTTCTTTGGGATGATTGTTTTTTCCGAAAAAAAAAAAACGGACAAAAAAACGAAGTCACAGGGCGAGAAGAATGTTTGGGCGTATCAAATGCACTGTCATCTGTTCCATGTCGAGAACTTTTCCAACTCGTTTATCATAGAAATTATAATAAGTAGGTGCAGTATATATGAGGTATATACTCGGGTTTTCGTAATTATTTTTTATCTCATACGTATGAGACAGCGTTTAATAAGTACATAATCACATATTATTAAATGCATTTAATTGAATGAAAAATAAAAATCGAATACTAAAGTAGATTTTTTTTTTTCTATCTGTGGCTAAAGAATCATCAGGCGTGGGATTATCACACGCGAGGTTCACGACCCGCCACAATTCTTCGATACGAATTAATAATTCGATCTTACGTATACTACAGAGCGTATAAATAGATGTAGATTTTCGATATCGCATACAAAGTTCAAATAATCTGCACCCATAAATTCGAATGTGTACGTTGTTTGCGTTAGATAAAATCACCCCGTTGACAAATTTTTATTTGTACAATCACGAAGGATTCATTTTTCATTCGTTTATTTTTTTTTTTTTTGGTTCTTCTTACTCCAAATGAAATGACGCCAGGCTATTACGTTTGTTGATCGACGACGATTACCGAGGTGGTCATACCATTTGCCGTTACCTTGAACCACTTAATTTGACGTGTAATCAATTCACGACCCAGATGATTGCCGGGTATATTATATAAAATGATATCGATAAAAATCACCGATCGATTTGTTGCCAAGCCGATCATCGTCGTCGTCATGTTCGACGTCGAACCGTGGATTACGTCGCGGCGCCAATTTAGCGTCATCGCCAAATGCAGATCGCCTAATCTGGAAATTCCGATGATTAAAAATACGTAAGGAAAATAACGCCTCATCAATCGCACCGAGTAGATATGCTCATGTAATATGTAACGAAATTTCTGAAAAAATGAAAAATCATCGTCAGCCGCTGGTGTGATGACATAACCCGATGGAAAAGTAAAAATCGAAAAGAAAAACTGTAATAATGCTTATATATACTTTTCGAAGTAAAAAGTTCAGTACCGAAGGCGAGAATTATTTATCCGCACGCGTGTGCACGATTCCATTTTTTTCTAATACACCACATCGCGGCGTGCTAAGGCGATAAAAAAAAGCGCAGCTGTTCGGAGCCGAAGCTTTTCGTTTTTTTCTCCCCGCATAGTTAAATTCATGTTTTTTCTATAAATTATAACCGTACCAAGTATATGGTATGCACACCTCAGCTTTTCTTCTCGACGAGTATGTGAATAATTTTCATTTTTATCGACCACAGGCGATTCGCGAGCGATTATACTTACGATACAATCCATTCGGTTCAAGAGATTTTTCTTAACTTTTGTTAAGACCGCACGCCCGTTTTTTTAATAAATTTGTTTTTTCATACACCGATGAGTTCTACACAATGTATCACCCTCCCCATATTCCCCCATAGACTGCATCTTTGGATAAAGAAAGTAAGAAAAATTATAAATTATTATGGCATGTATAAAATAGTAACTGGCATGTGCAGCGCGCGGGCCAATGGCAGGCGGCGAGAAGACCAACGCGAAGAGATATTATGTATTATATACTATGTGCATACGTAGGTATATATATGTATGGAGAAACACGTGTCCAGACTTACAAAAATGCCTCGAGCCTCTTTCTTTTTTTTTCTCTTCAACTATACACACGATATTCGAAAAAATCTCTAAAAGAATTCTTCAAGAGTTACTTATTCATTTTCATTCCGTTGCCGCTTCTGCTTCTGCTCATGCTCCTGGCTGCTCCTGCTGTTGCTATGATTTGTCTTTATATACGATCGTTGAAATTTTTTTCTCCGTTTTCTACTTCATTTTTTCTCGCCTTCGACTGAAAATTTTTCGACTGCACGATATAGGTTATAGGTATGTAAATATGGACGTTTTGGAGTATAGATGAAAAGCGGAAAGGCGTGCTTTAAAAATCCAAAAAAAAAAAAGAACAATTATCCAAAGGTTAAAAAGGTTAAAAAGGTTCGTCCTAGAAGTTGGGGCGCGGTTCTCCACATAGTCGTTTGGTTACACCGACGATCGAACGAATGTGTAGCGCGGAAAAATCGGTTCGTAAAAAAGCGAAGAAAAAAAAATGCTACACTTTAGTTCTTGGATTGGAAAAGAACTCTTTTGCCGCTACGGATGCTGCGGAACGAAAATTATACGGTGGTTTTTGGCTAAGTGGCCTGTTTCACGATGGTATTTATCACCCCCTACCAATACTTCACGGTATAATAAATGACGCCATAATGGGCATCATATATACGTTTATTATAACAATGATTTCCACGTCCTTTAATTCTTTAAAAAACGTTTGACAGGTGAAAATGACCTTTAGCTAGTGCGACCAATCCCTAATTAAAATTCTTTTCTATACCTATAGGTTTTTAGAATAGGTCCCAATTTACCGAACCAAATATTCCCGGAATTTTCTAGCTCCTTTTTATACCTGCTTTATACTACCGGCAAAATAGGAGAAGAAAAAAAAAGATCTCAGGTATTTTATAAGATCGGAAAAATCTTATCAATAATTCGCCTCGGGGTCGAATGAAGATGATGTTGGAAAAGAAGAAAGATTTTCTTTTTTCCACGCAATATTATCAGCTGCGAATCAGAGACGAATACGAGATCGATCCTCCATCGATCAATCATCGGAAAATTCTGGAGATTATGAATTATATTTTTAATAAATAAAAGGGATAATATAAGTGCATAATTTTAATATGGGAAGAAAAACTACGCCGCGGGGCGTCCCCGGCGTTGGTCGTTAAGCATTCTTATATGATTAGAAGAGGGAGATACGGTCAGAATGTCAGATACTATAGCTGCAGCATCACCGTCAGCATCTCAGCTAGTAGTTGGCGGCACGGCGCTCCGAGTCGAGTCCGTGTTTCATCTCGAGTTCATCCTTCAGCCCTTCTTCTTCTTCTTTCTCTCTCTCTGAAATACTTTCTTCCCGTGGCCCCGGCGCTGCAGCAGCGGCACAGCAGTTGGATTTCCGTCGAGTGTGAGGAGCGCCCCGGCTTGGGATGCTGCCGACCCCATCCACCCCCACCCAAGGCGCATCCATTGACGCCTCGCACCGCGTTTATGAATGAAGCCCCTTCCTGTGACCCTCTATATACACTGGTCTTTCAAGACTCGCGGGAACGTCGTCGTCGGGTTCCCCTCCGACACGGTGTCACGAAAAAACAAAAAAAAACTAAAAACCAAAAAGTACACATATATTATACATAACTTCTTATCTCACCCTTCGTTCGGATGCGTTTATTCTAGCGACAAAAATTTCCCGTCTGCAGGAAGAACACCTAGAAATTTTCATAATTTTCATAATTTTTCTTTTTTTTTTGCCTTCCTCTCCTCCCCGTAGGAGAAATCAATTTCTTTTTTTCTTCTTGTTTTTTTCGGATCTTCGTACGCCGGATAAATATTCGGAGCTTTGGGGGGATTTGCATATATCACATCATGCCGTGGCAGGACGCGCCTATATAAAATATAATAACAGAATTCGGTTGTGGGCGTAGAAGGATTTGGTACTGGGGCGTCTTGCGGAGGGCGAATACGTATAGGTACGACGACGTATGTGCAGCGGTCTATATATATACATATATATGCGTTACATACTGGATGATAAGTGCGAGCCGCGAAAAACGACACGCCGGATATGACGTCATCCGACGAACGTATAGGTATAGGTGGTAACATCTACTAACAGCAGCATTTGCAACGAATTCTCGATACCCGGTGTATTTTATGTAAAAAAAAAAAAAGTATGTACAGATTCTTACGATATCAAAGTAGAAATTTGTCATTTTCAACGCTTCATCCTGCATAAAGAGTGAACGTTCGGTAGCGTTGCGAATAAAAATGTTCGTGTTTCTAAAAATTGGACGAGAAGTAAAAAAAACATTTTGTGTTGCAAAACGTGCTCCTGGAACGTTGTTCGTGTAATTCACATTTTGTTCTCTACGTATATATAATAATGCGAAATCGTGACCTATGAGAATTTAAAAGCGCATGCACGGAGTCGCGTTGAAAGTAAATATTGCCAAAGTTGCCACGTCCGGTCCGATCGTATACACTGTACATAGTGGTGTGTGTATATTATGTATAAATTTGAGAATATTATTATAATAAATATATATGCATATTTTTTAGAAGAATTCCAAGTAAAGCTCGTCGTCGTCTCGTTTCGCTCTCCCACGAATCGCGCACGGGGTTCACGATTACAATATATTATTAGTACACGAATCGTAATTAGTAATTCAGTAATTATATTTTGCTCACGTGAAATTACACTCTTTACGGAATGCAGAGCGACTTTTCATTTGGAAAGAAAAGAAAAGAAATCATAGGTCTACGTATGACATTCGTATAAACCGTAATTATTTTCTACGATATAGTTTTTCAAACTCGATACTCGACGCGGCTAACGGGCTAATTAACTAACAGCGTTAATTAGCGATTGCAGGGTATAATATATGTATACTGGACTTCGTTCCGTAGTTTTACCGGATTTTACTTTTCACTTTTTTTTGTTCCTTTTTCTTTTTTTCTCTCTCTCCAAACTATAGAGAGATTTAATTCGATCTTCCCGGAATTTTTACTTTTCCTTCGGACCCGACCGAAGAAGTCGATAAATATATGTACACGGTATATCCTTTATACCGTGGGAAGTTTATCGTCCGAAAAGTTTTTTTTTTTTTCCTTCATCTATCCGTTTTTCTATTCCTGTGTATATAATATTTATTTTTTCCTCCTTTTCTTGCCAAAAACTAACAACGATCTGTGCGGTTTTTATTATCATCGCGTGACTTTTCTGCAGATTATAGTAGGAAAAGGAAGATTGTATAGGGAAACGAAAAAACGAAGGAATAATTGGATGAATAAAAATGTTACACGCCTTATCTATTATTCATTCGGTATAACCGTATCTCTGTGATATTTAATATAAAGCATTTTGCTTGCGGTTTCTAAACTTCTCCGATCGAGTGCTACGATATATCTGCAGCGGCAGCGATTGCTACCGATATTGATATCCGGAGTCGAACGAACACTTCTCCGATAATATGTTATATGCGTGTAAATAATTGTCAATTATTAATTTAGTAACGACAATATTTAAAGTAACACACGTTACGCAGTAATTCGAATCCGTCCGCCAGCGAAATGAACTGTGGTTAACACGTATGCACGCACACCTCCGCAATTAACACCTTATATACAATCGAAGTAGAAATATAATAGAAAGTTTTTTTTGTTTTATTTATTTATTTATTTAATGATTTATTTTTCGTCGCGACCGCCTTACATTTTACTATAGGCGTACTTCGCTTCGGCGCGATATTATATTATAGTTCCCTAGACGCGTTGGTCGAGTTTGACCACTTCCTATGAACTCCGTCGCTACTAATCGGCCCTCCTGTATTATAATCTAATTAAACAAACGCCATGCAATGATAATTACGCAACGTTCGGTGTTTTATCTTTCGAATTGCGGTTCGGGCTATGTTATTAATTAATTGAGATCAACGAGCCCCACAGTTTATGTATATTATAATTCTTACACAATTTTCTATACGCATACGTAATACCTAAATGAAAATCAAATTTCTGTATATAATTCAAGTTTCCTTTCTTTTTTTTCTTGAGAAGAAAAAAAAATTAGTGAAATTTTTCCGAGCACATACGTTACACGTATGTACAGGTATATGAAGCGTGGGTGCAGCGGGTAGGATTACGGGAGGCAAAATAAGAATAATATAAAAAATCAAAAAAGGAAAGAAATGAAAAAAATTCAAGATGTAATGTTTTTCGAACGAACCATATTAAGTATTTAGTTATAAAGCTCACGTGAAACTATGCGCGTTGTAAGCGAACGCCAGCGCATATTTTGAACGCTACACCAGAACAATATTCGTGCTAGAAAACAATTCTCAGCAAGTAGCTCTGATACCTTCTCGTAATATATATCCCTTACAAATATATAAGTGCGTATGTGTAGTCCTACGTACATATATAGATATGCATATGTATGTAAATACCATAATAATACCGCTGCAGGTACGGAGCTCAAGCAAATTTGAAACACTGATAAATTGCGTTCATTGTAACTCTTGGCACATACTATATGTTAAACGTTGTTACATGAAACTAAAATATCGTATGTGTCTATAGGTATGTAATATATATACAAACCTACCCCATTCGAGGAGATCGTATCCGTAAAGTTTCTTCTTTTTTTTTTTCAAATTTCTCTTTTTTAATTTTTCTCGTTTTCTCGCATGCTGCACATCTAGCCGACTTACCCGCGTGATAAAGCGAGACACTTTTTTATCTGCTCTAAAAATTCAAAGTTTCCGATAGCCCAGCTCGATTCTTTATGAGGAAGAAATTCAGGCCCTTCGTTGTCTTTAATTTTCTTATTAATATTTTGGTGGAAAAAGAAAAAAACGGTGAAAAAACTATAACGTATTATATAATAAAATAAAGGGCGATTTATTGGTCGGCGGTATGCGTGCAACACGGTAAACCGCATTCCCTTAGGTGCAGCATCAGCGGCAGCGGAGCCTCCGCCTTTAGGGCAAAGACATTTCGCGTTTCTGCGGCCCCCACATATATGTATACCGGCGAACATGCATAAGGAGAGAATTCCGAAACGCGCTGAGGCCCAACGCCCTGAAAAATACGTATCAGACACACGCACACTAATCTTAATCTACGTGTATATACGTAAATAAATTTCCGTACGAATGTGTCCGTGCGTATAATCTGCGTATAGTATACATACATATACGTACACGTATAATACGTGTGTACAGATCTCGGGGTTCTGAGTGGAGGAAATAATTCTGGGAAGTGGGGTTCCGTAGATAGAAGAAACAGAAAAAAAAAAAAAATAGAAAAAAAGAAAAAGAAAAAGGGAAAGAGAGAAGGAACGCGATAAAAATGGAAGAGGGGATCGCGGGGCTAGAGGAACCTCTCCAGGGAGGCCGACGTTAGGATAGGTTGGGCCGGCGGAGAAGACCTTTAATGTACCCGCATGGACCTCGGAACTCAGATCTTTCTTTGACCCACCAGCATGCGTCGATATGAACCGTATATGTGTACTGCAGGATACGCGGCAAAAGCGAACGGCAGCGGATATAGTAGCTGGCCCCAAACGTGCGGTGGTCTTCTCAGCTTTGTATAATAATTATCATCGTCAAATGTACGGGGGGCAAGAAAATATATTAATAATTTTATCCGATACGTCGATATGGCATACAGCGTAATGTCCGTACATGTATACCTTCAATTTTCGGGGGAGTATGGACTGAAACTTTTAACATCGGACGACGGAACTCTGCGGTGTTAAATTATGCGGGCTTGTATAATTTCGAGGTATAACGTCGAAATACCGAAAACTGTGCTATTAATGCGCGCATCTGTTGATCTTCCGTATTACATTTTATAATGCACCCGGGTCATTTAACATCCTGTGCCACCCCGAAAGTTCGGCTTTGTAAAGTGAAGTTTCGAAGAGAAAATTTGGAACGAATTTCCTATGAGGTTTTTGAACTCGGCTATCGTCCGTTTTGGTGGTAATATTCGAAGACAATGATAAGTGGCAAGTTTTGCACTCCGGAAGGTTTGCATTTTTTTTTTTTCTTCAATTTTGACGAGATTTAAATCTGGATGGAAAGTCGTGCGGGATATATAATTTAGTTCGGAGAGTCTGGGCAATGCACGTAAGAGATACGCATTTGGAGTGAATTAGTGGCGGGGAATTTTTGATCGACCGGTTGCCCGAAGTCGTTCTTCTTTTGTATGTATATCGTAACTTTGATTGGGAGTTTTCTCATTACGAACGACTACGCGATGCTCTCATCCCTATCTCGATAATCCTTTCACGCCCCCTTTGGGCTGCTGATACATAGAAAAGAATTTCCAGATGATTATCTTGTGTGTATATACGTATATCTATACACATATAGAATTCTTACAAATATATATCGGACCTTTGAGACCTTTAATAAGGCATTAAATATCACGGTTTATCACGACATGGTATATACAAGGATATTTCGTGACTCTTCCCAGTTCCCAGATATCCCCGAAGCTTTTCTTCTTCCTTTATTTATTCCAACCTTTTTTCTCTCCTTCTATATTCCTTTATCCATGTAACACGAATACGCAGGACATACGTATGTATGAACTTTGTTAGTAAGCACATCTACAAAGGTTTACACCGCTGCAAGTTCAGATCGTTGTTGTGTTGTAAGTCCGGTGCAATCCTGAGAGAAAAGAGACCCATCGTCGCACGGTCCCCGCGCGCGCCCCGTTGTCGAAAGACACGTTGAAGTCAACTCCACGTTCGAGAACCAGATTCCTGACTGAAGACCCGCCTGCATCTCAAACAGACGATGCCAACCAAAAACGCTGCTTCGTTAAAGCCAGCTATGCTGGCTCCTGCTCCTGTTGCCGTTGCTCATTCCGAACCTACAACTCTCCACTTCGACGGACGTACGTTTCTCTTTTCACAATCAGTCAACTCATAGTCAGAACAACTTCGGACCTAATATTTGATTCCACATTTTCCGACCTCCTAGAGGTACAAACCAAAAGCCTGATCCGAATTATAACAATTTTCAAAAACTCACAATCTTACATTTTCCAATCACATTTGCGAATCGCGTCGCGTATAGTACAATTCCATTATATTTTATACCTATCTCCTTTTTTTTTTTTTCTTTGCTTTTGGTAAACCGCATAGTGAAGTTCTTCATTTTTATTTCGTAGCGGAAAGAACGATTTGTTTTTCACTTCGCAATTTGATTAGGATTAAAATTTAACCGACCACAAACCAAATTGAAAATTGAGACTTAGATCAATGTACGTGGTGTATCGTGCGATGTACGGAGCGAATTTCGAGGCTGAATGCGAATCAAAAAAACGAATACGAAAATCAAAAAAATAAATAATAATAATTTCGTAGAGATTCATACGTATTGAATAGGACGCTTTTAAATTTGACGTTTCAAAATTCCATGCCTTTAACGTACGCGCATATGATAATTATGGTTTTTACTCGTCTCGAATTTTGATTACTTTTGTACACATAATATCGCGGCACTGCAGTGAGCAAAGCCTTGCTGCATTTATTCGCCACCCACGTATGACGAATAACACGAGTTGTATATACGGTCTAAAACCACGCCTCGTCTTTGATATGAATTGAGCAATTACCCGCACCCGATAAATATTTATGGATGATCAGCATTCATGCGTCTCATTGGTAACAACAAATTACGTGAGTTAATATTAACCCCTGCAACGTAAATATCATATACATTTCTTCCAAAGAAAATCTCCATGTGACACTTACTCGAATTCATCTAACCATAAGAATTATATCTTCCCGCATATCTTCATTCCGATCTCATTCGTATAACAAATTCGCAAATCTTCAAAAAGCTTTTTAATTTTCTTGCTCAAAAGCTCAGAAATATTATTTCTTGCCTGTCGCGTAACGAATACAACTCTTTCTTTTATTTTAACAGAGCGTTGAGAAAATTGTTTAATTTTTACTTCCTTCCCAACACAATTTTATCCAAAGTTGAATATATCCTTGAGGAAATGAGTCGATTTCATGTAATTAAAATGCGTCATTACTGGGTTTATTTATTTGAATGTACACATAGTAGTTGAGTCATAAATTTGATAATTATATCGGTGACACAAGACCCCTATGATGTTATGATAAAATAATTATTTTTATTAATTAACAGACTGCGTCGAGACATCTCTTTATAAATATCATCCAGAAAAGTAAATTAGTTGAAATTAAAATATCCTATCACTATACATGAACAATGGTTATATGGGAGGTGGGAAGAAGAAGAAAAAGACGAAGAACAAAAAGAATCCGGAAATCTATTTCGGGTAGAATAAGGTAAGATGGCGATGGAAACAATAATCCTCGTGTTCTACGAAAAGGCAAAAATTTTGTTAAGCGCGTTTCACGGTTCTCAATTTTTCGAGCCACCTACGCATACGCATAGCTTCTTACCATGGACGGTTTTTGACGGTATGTATAGTCAAAAGTCCTCTTTAGTTTCACGACCATCAGGATGGCCCCGCATGCGCCCTGTTCGCGGTGAAAACCTTCTCCGGGTCCGCAATTCTCGGTAAAGCCCTGTTATTTCTAGCCGCGGTAGAAGAAAAAAAAACGAAAAATTAAAAAAAGAAAAGAACACACATATACCAACGGTTATATTCTTATATACCGGGTTACTATTTCTGTCGGCGAACCTGAGAGCACCCGATCTGCATCTACCTGAAGTTTCTGCAAAAGTGGGCTGGTCCCAGCTAGAGTTCCTTTTTACTTCTGGAGATAGATCAACGTGATTATAGAAGTTTCGAAGCTCATCCTCGAAAAATATGGAAAAAGAAGTGGAAGTGGGAAGCTCAAAGTTAACCGTACATCATTCTGAGAAAGTGAATGAAAAATCTGAAAAGTGTGCCGCAGGTGAAATTGAAATGGAAAGATCTCGGGGGGTTTTTCACGGGGGTTTTTTTTCTTTTCCACTGCATGAAACTCGGACACATATACATATTATACCCTTTAGCTTATACTGCGAGAATAACATTTAAGATAACAATATACACGAGCGTACGCAGATAGATTTACAAATAAGGGTAAGAACATTCACTTAAAGTTATCTCGCGTCTAACAAGACCCATAAAAATTCCTTTGTACCCTTGCCGCGAGGGACCAAGAGATAAAAACTCCCTTATTACTCCTGGTACCTAGGATTAGAAACGTACGTGCATTTTTATGTCGTTGAATCTATTACAATAAAAAAGAACGAGAAAAAAACAAAATACAAGAAGAGTACTCGGAAGTGTTTTGAAAAAATGCCCCTTCGAAATCTAATTTTTGTTTTTTTTTGTTTTCGTCTTTGGCAGAAATGAAGAATATTAAATGGCCGCTCGTTTCGCTTCCTAGACGAAGGTTACGAGGGTACGCAAGTTTCTCACCCTTGAAATCTATAAAGACTCGAACTCGTGGTCGGTTGTTGTGACCAAATACAGAAATGTGCGGGGTCCCGGCCCCCTCGCGAGTAAATTTTTTGCGACGTGGTTTGCCGCTCTTGTACATAGCGGACTGCAAAAGACGCGAAGGTCGCCGACCATTTCGAATGACTTTCATGGCTGCTCGCTAATATTTCTGCATAATACAACACATTGCGATAGTTTCGAAAAATTGATACTCTTGAATACTAGACACACTGGTAACCCTGAAGAGAATCCTTCTGGTAACCGGAAGTCGATATCTAGACTCGGTCCGATGCAGGGGAAGGAGCCTGTTATCGAATAACTTTCGTTGATACAGTAAGCCCTTAAATTTTCTTCAAATATGAGTGGAAAGGAAACTCGATAACGCGATTACGCTTCCGATGTCAGGTCAGGATCGAGGGCGCGGTAAGTATAAAATAATAGTCACTTTTTACAACGTCTTATTTTTCTATTTTCGAATAACAATTATTGGGTGGATACATCGAGATTATTATTTCAAAATGGTCGTAGCGTTCAACGGAATTGTACGTTTCGAAGATTGCCTCTGAATTCCAACAACGGCAGCAGCAGCAGCAGCAGCCTGCAACAGCAGCAACATGGGCAGTAGCAACAGGTCTTTACCGCAAACGGATGACGGCAAGAAGATGGTATAAGGAGTTGCTGAAAGCGGAACAATTCTGCTATTTCTGTACGGACGCGGTAACTCGTAGAATGTAAGTGCGCTGAAAAAGTAGTGAACTTTTAAAAGTAAAAGAAGGTAATAATTGCAAGCGCGCGGTAAAAGCGCGATATGGAAGATTAGTGGGTTCGTACTAAATTGAAACGCGAGAATAGCCCTTGGGGTTTTTAACGGTGTGTTTTACTCGCAACTTAGTATGCTTAAATAATCCACTTCGGCAAGCGATTTGCTTACTGCTGCAGCATCGCACAACCACCGGTAGTCCCCGAGCAATAACGCCCGTTCTGCAATCTTTTACGACTACCGACGATCCTTCCAAGTGCGATTCCTTTCAAGTGTCATTATATTCACATTATATATTATATACCCGCAACATTTCGTACTTGAAACACGTTATACATATGCGGTACCTGCACCGCGAAACTCTCCCCGAATTTCATCTGCACCGTTTGCGCCCTCCATTTTTCTTTCCATTATTTACCTGCAACTCCTTTCGTTGTAGATCAGCTGCGTTATATACTCGTAGTGATTTGTTATAGAAGCAATAATTATAATAATAATGAAAAAAGAAGAACTAATGAATTAAATCGTCGCCGTTCGCGCGTCTACCGCGGTACGAAGAGTGCATACGAAAGTTATGCAATACGCGGACACATGATCATTACTGCAGCAGCAGCTATTGACGACGATTTCTACGAGACACAGAGCAGAGGAATGCGTATAATGTCCGAATGAGTCGACCTGCATACGCGGTGAAGTTTGTCGATAGACACAATATGCATACGAAAGAAGGCGTCGAGTGCAGCGGGTTGGACAGTGAGAAGAAAAGATGAGAATAAAAGACAGAGAGAAATGTACACCGCTGATCACAAATCGCGTTATTGTATAGCCGTCAATAATTCTCAAGGATTTTAGGAGCTGGTAGAAATTTCATATGATGTTTCAACTGGTAACGTAATGAGTCGTTGGAACGAATCGATGGAAACGATTGGCCGTGATGATCGTGACCGTCAAGGTTTGCAGCGATATAATATTTGCAAAAGGTAATTAACTGTTTTCCGTCTAATCCGATGCGTTCGTGGAATTATTCATTTGTTGCAATATAGGGAAATTAGCATTTTATGAGGTATAATTTCACGACGTCCAATCATCGTGTCGTTTATCACAAATTGATTACATACGGAATCACTGTACATATACCGACGTGATGCACGTGGAGTTACTTCAATCCGCGATTCGCTAGTCTTTCGTTAATATTGTGCAGAATAAAATAATATATCTGATACTCACGATGCAGAACAATAGAAACGTAGTTGAGTTTTTCTTTTTTGTTTTTGTTTTATAATTTTTTCGGGTGGGATTTAACCTTGTTTTATTATCCACGGTACAAAACTGAGTCTCTTTATATACATTATATACCTATACCACCAATTTTAGATAATTGCACGGTTCGACGATTCCAAAACTACCGGAAATAAAAGCAAGCAAAATTTGTCGGTACATATAAATCGCGTTTGATCGTTCGTGTTTCTACTAAAAATTTTTCCAATCCTTATTTTCCGGCTGTGTGTAAAAAATTCCAAGAGAGAATGAGGAAAAAATAAAATTGAGAAAATCGAAAAGCACGCGCATGATTCACGCCCGCCTTGCGTGTAAAATAAAAATACATATCTACTTTATTCCGTGAAACATTCAAGTATATCCAATTTCGTATGCGCGCACGATCATGCGAACGTCCATATTAATACGTGCAATATATTTTTTCTTTCCAATCAATGATTAAACATTTATTACACAATTATCGGATGATGTATAAATTTGAAAATACCTTTTTCCACCCCTGCGATAAACACCCCATAAAATCGATGTCATTTTTATAGCCTCGCCCCAAAAAAAGATGATAAAAAAAAAAAACATTCCTATACGCACAAAAATTTCAACCTTATGTCACGCGTAGCGTAATCCGTGTATTCGATATATTATACACCTCGTTTGCGTGTATATAGATTGTAAAAGATGGCAGACGCGTGTTATTAGGTTGCATATATAGGTGGAGGTATACGTAAATTTACTCATACGTTTTATACCTACCTATATACACACGTAGATAAATGTATTAAATACATAACGTAGACTAATATAAAAATCGGGTGAATGCCGTAGCATCGGTCTATTAATAGCTGCATTAAACCGGCCCCACCCGCAGATGTCTCTCGACTATAGAGCGATAAAGTCGATAGTATGGCCGGTATTTGCTGCAGAGCATTTCCTGCCTTCGTGCATTACAGTATAGAGCAGTATTCCTGTGTAAAAGGTACATCGGTGGATCGTCGATATGTACGAACGTATACGTTCGGTTATTATTTCACGATCACTTTACCGAACCGGCACGTAAACTGGTATACCTTATATACTATCAATTTCATGCGATTATACCAACAGGAATTCCATATCGAAAAAGGACTCGATCACCCGATATTTCTTTTTTTATTTCTTCATTTTTGCGATCGATCGATGCCGTACACGAACCAAAACGTACGTATGACCATTTTAGATCACTTACCCACAGGAATTAGTCATTTTGATTTCGATTTTCTTTTTCTTTTTCTTTTTCTACCATCCGGACTTTTGGCAAACTGACCATGTCGAGTTATAGGCACATACATATCGTATAGTGTAGTATTATTACATGAGACGGTACACGACATGCGTGGATGACGCAAGTCCCTGCCGCACGTACAGGATTTGTGTGTCGGTATATCGTGTGCAGATATATATATATATACTATATACATATGTATGTACGTACCTATGTGCGATACGTAGCTAAAAGTATATATGTACGTACTACATACGGCTGGCGTAATTTTCTGGTGTGAACGGCCTGTGCCCTTGAGGAGCGGCGAGACTTGGCGGGAGATTTAAACCTTTAACGGTTACGCGTAAGTCCGCGAATCAGGATCAGCGTGAGTAACAAAGTAAAAGGGAAAACGTCCGGCCGAACGATGATCTCCTGAATAATAATAACATAATGAGAATAATTATGTTGGACGTATAATAAAACGTGTGTACTATTTTAGATCGTTGGTAGGTATAATGTGAAAAAGCGTGGATAGATCTTTGGGCACGTATGAGGGAAAAAAATGAATATGAAAATGAAACGTTGGCGGATTAATCAAACGTTTGGGACCAATTAGCGTCCGAGTTTATAAGAGGCGACCTTTTTTGTTGTTAATACGACGCCCCTCGTCTTGAATGCGTCCCCCGGGTCGGCGCCAAGGTCCAGGGCGGAACTCGACCACCCGCATCATTTGGTTCTGCATATGTGTACATAATATGTATATGTAAATACGCTTGTATTTACTCTCTCTATATTCATATATTACATATCTACTTCGCTACAGTCGCGACGCGAAGAAGGCGTCGCTATAACAATCGCGATAATAATTTACGTGCGATCCGCGGTACCCGTCGCTATATTCTTTTATTATAAATATATATATAGATATATATTTATCTACCGTACATATTTACGTACAGAGTCAGCACTAATCACGTGTAATAATGCGGTACAATCAGCTTATATACGCGATTCTCCTTTACACACGTGTTCGTATGTTTAAATTTATATATTAGAATCTATATATATAATACACATACATATAACATAATATATTTCACATGTAAACGCGCTCTGCGTTATGAATTCAGCTGATCATGTTTTAATCAAATTGGGAACGCGAAATCATCAAAGCTGTCCCCCTTTACCCTCTATGTTTTTTTTTTCTTTTATTTCATTCCTTTTTTTTCATTTCATATACTTGCAGTTGCTACAGCTCGGCGTCGCCTTATCAAACGACCAAGACTTTATCGCTGGCATTGGCTTATTGATTAAATCGGCGGTGTTGCACCAGATATTTCGATACCCACGAAGAGATGTGGTTAGTTCTAATCATGAATTCTTTCAGTTTTTTTTTTTTTCTTTCATTCATTTATTTATTTGTCATATCATAATAAGTGGAGGGTTTCGCATAATACAAGGGGGGGGGAATAAAAAAGCTGATAAATTGAAACGGTTTCGAGGAATTAATTAATTAATTTATTTTTTAATATTACTAAAAATCATGTATGTCGCCAATTTTTTGAACCTGGTAACCGCAGGGTTCCCGGAGGAATAATGAGGATTTTATTACCGGAGCTTATATACACGGTGTTTTAACTTATACGTGAATGTTTCTTACTTTTTTTTTCTTCTCTTTTTTTCAAATACATATGTGCGCGGTTTATATGCATATAAGTAGAGATGGGAGGCTATAACGTAAACGGTCGAGTGGTTTGAACGGAAACGGGCCCGGGTCAGAGGCTATACACTGATAATGACGTCATCTCCTCACTGGCGCACTTGTCAACTTCAATTTTATCACGGTATTATCAGAAGCTAGAGGTTAACGTGAGTTTAAAATACCAAATTAACCAATATGTAACTAACCGTTGTGCCCGTATTACATTCATTCATTCATTCATTCAGAAAACTTTTATATACATAAAAAGAACCAAAAAGATATTCAACGGCAAACCTCTGAGAAAAACTTATTCTTAAGCTCATATTTTTCTACACGTGCAGATATCGGTATTGTGTATACCTATACACATACGTACTCGGTCAACGATTCCGCGAATAATTTATCACAGAGAATTTATTCATCATTTTCTCACGTGCGATTATATACCTAGTATATAAAAATTCAACCATCGGACTATCTCCCTACTATCGCCAACGCTGCTGCTGCTGCTGCTGCTGCTGCTGCTGCTGCTTCTGATGCACGAGTGTTAATTGCTAGAATTTATAATAGAGACAGGAAACGGCCTTACCCTTAGCCTTAACCGTGGCCTAGGTCTAGAGTATCAATGATGAAATTCTTAAAACGAAGAAAAAAAGAATAGAGTCAAATACGACGATGAAAGTAAGCGAATGACAATTTTTTCTGCACGTTACTGCATATGACACGTGCAATTTTTTGCAAAACATTTGAAGACACGCGATTTTGTAAAAGTCTTCGTTTTTTTTTTTTGCATTTGGTATACGTTTCGAGTATAACATCAATAATTCAACTCGATGACGATATCGAATGGCATAAAATAAAATAATAATCTACACCGGACTATGCTATCTTGCTCCAATTCAGCAATTCGCGGAGAGCGGTCGATGGATTGTCAAAGAATGAGGAGAAAATAATGTTTGTACCAATCGGAAATGTTGGAGCTCTATTTTTTGGACTATCTTTTCTTTTTCTCAGGTTCAAATCTCAACTCGAAAATTAACACGCACTCGCGTTTGCTGGGAAAAAGAATTCGTGGCGAAATTAGTATACGGAAATCTTTGTATCGCGATAAAAATCTCAAAGTACATATACAGGGTGTCTACTTGAGGCAGGATCCTAAATTCCCTGAGAATATCAGGATTTTCCAGGCAATTTTTAGAATTTTCCAGGTGTGAGGCAACCTATGACTTTGTCCCCGTGGACCATTCAAATAATGTTAGTCAAAGTCCCAATTTTCTTTCTTCAATTTTTGGACGAGTTAGGTGAAATTTTTGCATATTTCGAAATTTGAGAAAAACGATATATGTGTTCATAGGGTTCTAGTCCCCAAAAACTAAAATAAAACGTAACGAAAATTGATTCTGAATTTATAAAACAAAAAACATTTTCTAATTTCTTGAAAAAAAAGTTGGTACTGTGAAAAAACTCCCTGAGGGACCTCGAAATTCCCTGAGAATTCCAGGACTTCCAGATTTTTCCATATGTATGTGTGAAAATGAATCAATGACTTCGGTATCACCCTGTAGATAACCACCCCGCAGAACGAGGCGACTTCCTTCGAAGAAAAACCGAAGGCATCATCGCCACGGATAGGCAGTCTAGTCTACCTGCGTGCCCTCTCGAGTCGAGGGGCCTTAGGGCCTGTGACTGGGCCCCCACGATATAGTTACTGGTTACGCACGGTGCGTAACTTTACGCATCGTTGAAGTTAAATACGACCGCTAGTACGCTACAGCTACTACTATAATACTACGAAACGGACGTACTTGCAACGTGTATCTAATATAACACTGAGAATCGTAGTGTTCCGATGATGATGATGATGATGATGAAATGTAGCTGGGAGAGGGCAAAAGAGAATGAGATTCGTGGCCGTGTAACCGCAGCGTAAAAGTTACTACGTTACGAGTACGGTGACCCTGTTTAAAAAATGTTTTTTAGTTTTTTTTCTTTCTTTCCTTCTTTTTTCTTCTTTTAAATTGTCAAAGAAAGTCTCAAAAAGAGATGAGAATCCGATCCCGTGAACGTCACCTCTGGCGCGTATCTAATTGCAGTAATTTCCATCACCTCTTTTACAGGGTATATCGTATATATATGTACACGTATACACTATGTATAAAACTTTGGGAGCGTTGCAACACCGATATATAATAGTATATTAAAAAAGTAAAACCACGTACAGGATTTTGTTTTCCTATTTCGTCCTTTATTTAAAATCAGTTCGGATACGCAAGAATTTCTTTGTACAATATAGGTATATTCAACCACGCTCGACCAACACAGAGTTAACACGCATCGTACACGCACAAAAATGTTGTAGCTCGTAAGACGACTTAGAAGAAGAAAAAAAAAGAAAAAGAAGATATTGGAACCGTACGTAAGTCTTGACTAAAATAAAACAGCTTTGTAAATGACCCAGGAAGACCTTGGAGCTTAACCTTTGCCAACAAAACCATCTCATGACGATCCGACATGGGCGGAATCTCACCTAATGGAAAACGACGACGATCGTGATTGTGTAAGAATTCGATGAAGATCTAATTAAAAAAATGAGAAAACTAAGACAGTATAGTATTCGGTTGTTCCCACCGATACCTTTCCGTTTTCTGTACATTTTTTTAATTATTCTCAAATTTTTTACGTTTCTTATATTCCTCAGATTCCCGATACCAATTTTCATCCCCCTTTCTCTCTCTTAATTATTTTTCAATCGCATAAGACACGACCGGACAGCTCCGGTGAGTTAAAAGAAATTTGAAGAAGTATAAAATCACAAAAATAAATCCCCTGTTCGCGCGTTAAAGTCTCCACAATTTCACCTCTGAATGGAAAAATAGAAAATGATATTTCGACGTATCGAAGAAGAGAAAAAAAGTTAAATGAACCAAATAAAAAGAAATTAAGTAACGAAACGTCAAGTGACAAAAAAGTGGCGAAGCACAGCGTGATTTTCTATGTTTAAGAGGGTAACGCCTAGCGCTTAAATATCAGGTTGACTATTTTCCGTCAACCTCCGTCTCCTTCGGCGGTTCTCCTTGTAGTGGGAAGAGAAGTAGAACTCTGTTAAAAAGTACGAACGAGGAGGGGAATAGGAATGTGTACCACGGGGTGGGGGAAAGTCTCGAATTGGTCGATACCTCTCGAGAGGCTAGAATAAGGCCTGGTTACCCAGAAAATGTTAGTACCGGTATTATACCAGGTGGGGAAGCGCCATTCGTGGTGGGGATGTCGAGGGACGACGTCGTCCTCCCCTCTACTTGCGGGAACTTCTGATCAGCGCGATTCGAGATCGGACAGCATTCTGACCTGGTGAGTTGCCAGTGTCGGATCGTAAAAAGTAAAGGGCTCCTTGTGACACAAGACTTTTTAAATACCGGTAGACGGGCTAGAAAATAAAATTAAAAAAAACAACAACAACAAATTATACATATATTTAAATAGATTTTTTTTAAATTACTGTAAAATAAGAATAAGTATACGTACATATCTTATTCTGTTTTCTTTTACATCAAAATATAAAATAATTTAAACAAAAAAAAAAAAGGAAAACGCTCGAACATTACTACTAGCCGGCTAACGTTAACTGTCGTTAAAAATTCGAAATATTAATTAAATAAATAATTTAATAGTTACTTTATAAATTTAAATTAAAAAGGAAGATCGCTACTACTTCTCATACGAGGATCCATATACGATACGCTTATTTATTACAAAACAATCTTAAAACGTTCCGAACTTATTTATTAAAGTAACAATAGTAACTATTATAATTTAATGAAAAAAATAAACAGAAAATTCTAAACAATAAACGTCGATTCAGCGATCATTTATTAAGAAGAAATTAAGAATATTTAAAACGAAGAAAAAGTTGATTGAATAAATGTCAATTATCACGAACCGATCCGATCGAGAAGATTTAAAAGGAAATTTGAAATGATTATAAAAGTGAGTGTGTGTGGATAAAGGAAAGAAATAATAATAATAATAATTAAAACTCTTAAACTAAAATTACACCACTGTTACGATAATCGTTATAATTAACGACGTAATACCTAATTGCACACATCTTTGGTTAGTGCTTGTATAAATATATATATATCCGTCAATTTGAAACATAGGTGAGTGTGCCACGCTCATTATAAGAAAATAAGAAGTAAAAGAAAAAGAAAAAGAAGAAGAAGAATTAACTAGGAGAAGCCAAACGAAAAAAGTTTTGTTGGTATTTTTCAATATATACCAATAATACAATCTATATTCTGTGAGTTGTGTGCGGTGCGCGTTGTGTCGCGTCGTCGACTTGGTATGTTTCTTCTTCTTCCTAGTCTCTCTTTTTTTCTCTCTCTTTCCCCTCGCTCTTCTCTCTCTCTCTCTTTGCGTAGTAGTCGTTCGTCGTTCAGTGAACCTCTTTTTGGCTCAACACACGTATCTTGCTAAGTAACCAGCAGCACGTACCGTCTCAACTGTTACCACACTTCAGCCATTGGAGTGTTTCATTGAAGAAGAATCGTTATACGTGTTGAATTGACTACGTAAAACATCGGAGAGAGAGATATCGATAAATCGTATGAAATCAGATAAATAAATAATACATAGAAACAGTGGTGTGTCTACGGACTGATCGGTTATCAACCCCCCCCCCCCCCTCAAAACGGGAGTAACAACAACGATAACGATAATAATAATAACAACTCTGAAAAAGTGGAATTATCGAGGAGAAAAATATGGATCTTCTATGCTGCGAAACAACGGAAACTGAGAGTAGGGCATACGCTGATCCGGCACTTCTTAAGGACGACCGGGTACTACAAAATCTTCTCAAAAGCGAAGAAAGATACGCACCGAGTAGCTCGTACTTCGAGTGCGTCCAGAGAAACATATCACCTTTAATGAGGAAAATCGTCGCCGAATGGATGCTCGAGGTAAATTTAACAAGTCTTGATCTCGATATTTCGCAGGGAAATTCACCGACTCCCGATTAATCTTACGGACGTATACATACCTTACCTTCTCACTTCAAGAATGAAGTTAACTTCCGGTCCACGTGTCCACGAGTTTCGCTGTCGTCGCGCCGGCCGCCACCGCCGCCGCCGCCGCTGCCGTTGCCGTGAGCTTAACTCGCGGCGATTTAAATCCTCTATATATATCTATAGTAAACGGTACAATATACGCTTTTATAAGAAGTGACAGTGACAGTGGTCAGTAGGCTGCGTTGCACTCGTCAACTAAATGA
Source organism: Athalia cordata (assembly GCA_963932425.1). Lineage (NCBI taxonomy): Eukaryota > Metazoa > Arthropoda > Insecta > Hymenoptera > Athaliidae > Athalia > Athalia cordata. The sequence goes on along the minus strand of OZ010628.1, from coordinate 19,573,944 downwards.
ATCTATGAGTTAACTACCGCGTGTCGTATAAGTTGAGGTCACGTCCACCAGGTTCTTTTTTAAAACTGTGACAAGTTAGCAAAGTACCGAAAAGTATTCTCATTAACCATTCGAAATTTCACCACAACCCTTTTCTTTTTTTTACTTCGTCTTTATCCTTCGTACGAGAGTCGTGGGAGAAATTCAACAAGATTCGACCCACACCAAGGATCAATTTGCATTATTTTACGCCGCCAATTATCTTTGGTCAAATCTATTGATAATGTCAAACGAATAACGTACGTCGCGACATTAAAAATTCCCTCATCTACCGTTCGCGGTCGCCTTCTCGGTTTCTTTTTTTTTCATTTTTTCTCTTTCTCCTATTCTCTCGCCGCGGTTTGTTGGTTCGTTATACACCGCGAATCTCAAAGCAGAATTGTACTTGAAATATTTCGCTTCTCGTTCATTCCTGCGCCAAAAAAAGTCACCAGTCGTTCTACGAACATCACATGTATAACCAAATGTCGAAGAAGTACAAAACTGGTCGTCTGTAAATCTCATATTTTTGAAGACAAAATTTCTTTTTTTTTTTCTCTCTCTCTCTCATCCGACCCAGGCGTAACAACTTACGTGGGGTAATACCGTATGTAAACCTGTAATGATCCGCCTTCGTGAGTAACGTAATTGCAACCCAGAGATTAAGTGTAATATTATAAACGTAGTTGTAATCGTGACCTTGGAATTGTTGTACATGTGTACGCACGGATAAAACTTACGTGACTGGACTGTTTAAATAAAGAGTTTATTGGCTTCAATTCTTGATCTCAGAACTAGTCGGACCAGCCTATTTTGTACATACGTACAGTACAGACTAACAATGACTCATCGGTCAAGACTACGATTGTTCAAATAAGTTTGGTATTTGGAGGATAAAAAAAAAACATTATCAACTCCCATGTCGTAAAAACTGCAACAATTTGGTGCAGGTGATCTGAAAGAAGTAGCTAGTTTATTCTAATCACAGATCGATCTAAGAAAAAGAAAACAGGTGGAAAATAAAGGGTATAAATTAAGAAATGAATCATCGGGCACAAAAAACCAAAAAAAAAAGGAAAACTTCAACGCGGTGGTTACAAAGTGACAGAAATTTTGATGGATCAATGAATGCGGCGTTTTGACCTGCGGGACACAAATTGACCGTTGATTAGGGTTTTACTACGTCCACTCATCCTAATTATCCCCCTCTACGACGATAGCGTTTTTCACGTAGATATACCTATAGCCCGTAGTTTTGACTCAACTGCACCAACCATCGAGCAATTAGGAAGTATAGTGCGACGGCATGTGGTGACTGAATGACTGAATGTTTCAAGGCTATCCATAGTTTAAATTAAGGGGAACCCGGTGGTGTTCGAAAGCTATAACACGTAAATATATAAACCTATACTTCTACACGAGTATATCGGGTTCTACGTCAGCTGCGCCGCGTTCCGGCATCCGGAAAAGCCACCTGCCACGCACGGGGGCTGCAGCAGCTATACGCGGCTATTACGTAACCCCGATTTTAGGACCCGATTCTACGTAGGATAATCTAAACTCCCCCTTAGTTTGCACCCCGTACACTTATACGCTCTTTTTTTCTGTTCTGTTTTTTTTTATTCCTACGATCAATCATATCGTTATAAAGCGTCGGTATGCGCACCTTTAAGTCCCATATGTCCCCTCGTGTCTATGTTTATGTGTGGGGTGTATCGTACCTTCGGTAGAAAAAAATTGAAATTACCTACCTATCTACCTGACTCTAATACTCGCCCACGCATATTTCCACGCGTCACGCACCCACACGCACATATTCAACTTATATAGATCATGTTTATGTGCTCATCGAGCGTGACATTCGGTATATGCTGTTTGCCGGGATTTCTCTTACCTCGCCTCATGGGGTTTTTTTTCTTTCCTTCTTTTCTCAAACGTTATTTATTTTTTTTTTTCTGCTCACCGATAACAATTGGACAAATTATCTTCGGCGAAAGATCGATTAATTGTTAATTCGATAAACGAAGAGATGTTAATTATAAATTATAATATTCTTCTTATTTGAGACGCAGACTGTTGCTGATTAGTTTAGAAAAGAAGAAAAAAATAAGAAATAAATTAGAAGAAAAAAGAAACGACGGTAATTTCAGACCGAAAATTGTGCGAGGTTCCCTTGTTGTATTTTTAACGGTGCATCACCGAAATTCTTTGAATACCATACCAATCGAACGACGTAGATATGGTGTATATATTTGAACGGTGGCTTTTGTCTATAAATATCCTTTGCAGCGATTACTGTGGTTTAAAGTCTTCAAAATTATGCATACGAAATATGTATGGTATTCTTGAAATTATTCACCACGTGTACAAGTAAGTTTCTCGAGTTAGGCGTGTAGGTATAATATTTTTTTTCTAACAGTTTGAAAAGTTTTTTCTTCATTCCGAAAATGAGAGTGGCGTAACTTGGCAGTTTTCTATTATTAGTTCTCCTCATGATAGTTAGAAAACGCGGTGGTCCAAAGAAGAAACTCTTCTGGTATATAAAATAGAGCGTAAAAATGCGGCTTGGGATTATCATCGTGGGCACGAAATATTTTCCGCGCCGAATTAATCGATTGATATAATCTTTAATTTTTTCTTTCTTCTTCGCTCGTTATGTGAGAGCGGAAAAATTCGATCGCTCGCGTAGTTTGATATGTGTACTGAATCGAAATATTCTTTTTCATTGTCCCAACAGGTTTGCGAGGTTCAAAAATGCCAGGAAGAGGTATTCCCACTTTCAATGAACTATGTAGACAGATTTCTTTCGATCTGTCCGATCAGGAAATCGCAACTTCAGCTATTAGGAACTGCCTGTCTTCTTCTCTCATCAAAACTGAGGGAACCCAGGCCGCTGTCTGCAGAAGTTCTCGTTTTTTACACCGACAACTCCATCACTTTGGATGATCTTTGGGTGAGTCTCGTAGTTTGAAATTATTTCCTCGACTTAAAAATTTATACCGAAATTTATACTACTAGGTATGTATCGAACAGAACGTCGTGTACGAAAGATATTTTTTGCTCCAGTTTCGAACCGAATCCATATTGCAGTGATTTGGCGAGTCTTTTTTTTTTTTTTTTTGTTGCTTTTTCTTCGTCCGTCTGGCGGAGAAGGCGTAATCTAAATTCTAAAATCTAACGGGTCGTCGCCGATCCCGGGCGCCCGCTAATCTTGATCTAAATCCTAATCTCCGTTTCGTTCTCTCCGTTTATCTAAAAGTCCCAGTTAAATTTGAGAATATCGTTTATTTCGTCGCGACGACCGCGGAATTCAGGTATTACAATCGCCTGGGTGCGGTGCGAATTCACATCAGGGATGTTACCTGGGAACCTGATGCAACGAAAAAAAAAATACCAAATCTGGAATATAATATTAGTTTATTCGAGGCTCTCTTTAAATTTATATCAAGAAATTTTTTGATGTATCACGTGGTTATATTCACTGGAGAACTGCTATACCTCCATTTATACATGTGTATAATAATATAGAGCAATGCCCGCGGTTTATTAATCGCCATATACATCATTCCGGGGTCGTGCAGTCGTCCGACCCACGCTTTATGTAACGTCGTGGATGAGAACCGCGCGGAATTCTTCGTAAAAATTCTTTCAATTAGGTACTTTTTTTCCTCGATGCGTTAATCATTCGCTCGAATTTTGAATGTTCGCAGAAAAATTAACCGGTAGAGATCGGGATGATATCGTTGTTGCAAAAATTCACCGTGAAAAATTAAATTCGCAAACTATTTTACTTCATTTCATTTCCTTTTTTTTTTCCTCATTTTTGCATCGTGTGTAATTATCGGTTGGATAATTGGGACGTAGACGGCGGTGATCCTTGGCCCATTTCTTCACGGGTTGTACTTAAAAACGCGTGTCCATCCGCATCGTATGTATAAATAAAAATGAGTAAAATCTGAAATGAAATGAACGAAAAATGATTGGCGTTGGAAAATCGAATTGCTCGACGACTTACTATACGTATAGTCCGACGAGAACATACCATGGGAACGTAAATACGGAGCGATAACGCACTGCACATACCTTATGTAGATATAGGGTGTTTTCTTTCTCCCCCTGTTTCTTTGTATAATTCGTTTCTTCTCGTTCTTTTCATCTCGCGCGGTGGGAGAAAATTCGTAGCCTGCAAAAAGGGGGCCGGGCGTTACGTCCATTTTTCGTTTTCTAAATTTATTCGTGCCTCTTTTTTTTTTTCTTTCTTTTTTTTTTGCGAAATCTTTTACATCTGCATCGGCATCCTTACGTGCACCGTGTAACGGAAGAGAACTTATACTGCATCGTTTTTAATCTTTTGCCTCAGTTATTGTTTTATAATCTGGTTTGGTTTGTGGTTGTGTTGAATTATGACCTCATCCCTACAATCTCACGATTTTGCTACGTGTTCCAATCAATGTGCTACATTATTACATTCTATAATAATACATACGCGAAACTCAACGACTCGCAATTATCATTTCTTCTTTCTTCTTTTCTCTCATGTACTCCACAGTTCATAATTTACCGGTACGAACTTACTTTATCGTTTATACTTTGGTACTTCGTATAGCGTTTTTTATTTATCATTCCTTATTTTTTTGGTGCTCCATTTTTGTATATTTCTTTTTCTTTCTTTTCTCGTTTGATTTCGATTTAATATCTCGTATCGATATACTTTTCCATTTTATACTCATCGATGCCTGGGGCTCAAATCACGTCGCGATAATAAATTGGGAAAGAAAAATAAATTTAATAATATAGGTGTGAGAATGGAGATAAATTTTTTTGTTATATCCAACACTATATTAAATTTCTCGTCATAAATTCACGTATATTACACATATACATAGGTATAAATAGGAGCTGTGGAGATAGCCTGTGAAATCGGAAATTCGATAACGTCGTTCGCAGACTTGAAATAAGAGAAAATACATTAACAATCTTCTCGCTTGCAGTTGAAACTCTGAAGTAAAAGAATTAAAAAAAAAAAAATGGAAAATAATGAAAATTAAAATTGGAGGCGAAGCGTAATCTCTGCGTATTTATCGTCATATCGTCTAACCGCGGTGCCAAAATGTCCTTGGGATCTTTAACGGATTTATGCAAATTCGAAACCGAAAGAAACTTTAAATATAGTTGACTCATTGCGTTGACTCTATACTCTCCTTTTTTACACGTGCTGTATCTATATGTGTATCTGGTTATAAACTAGGTATGCGTAAGTATAGATATAAACGTCACTCGCAACTAACACAAAACTATAGCTGATCGTCGGCTCGCATATACATATGTGCTGAGAAACGTATACGTATACGTACGCCCTCATTCACACGACACATTAGCGAATATAGATGGAGTGATCTTTTATCCCGCTAAACAAGCTCGATAATTTTATCGTCCTTGATTTATTGACGTGCTTGATTTTCGACCGACCAAAGTATCGCGTATTTATACATACATATATGAAATATAGAATCGTTTAAGTTTTACTTAATCGATGAATAGATACAACTTGCAATTCGGTTAATAATTATGAGAACAAAAAAACAAAAAAATCTAAATTCTTCATGTGTGGGATATGTTGGGTTACTTATACCAGCAAAGTATCTAGACATGTGTTGTACTATTTAGCCCGTAACATTTACGGTCATAAATAAGACCCGATAGCTCCGGCAAATTTAAACAGATAACAACTGATACGCTTATAACACACGCACACGAACGTATACATTCATATGTTCCATACGTACACGTATTATTATTATTATTAGATATTATTTATTTTATAATCTATTGCAACGGCTGTCTCCACCAACTGGCTTTTCTCCCGATTATATAAAAAACGCGCTACACTTTGCTCGATCATCACGGATTAGACGACCAGAGCTGAGGGGGTTCGAAATTCCTGTCGAAAAAAAAAAAGAAAAAAAAAAAAATACCTATGCAGAAATATGTATATGGACCGAAGTAAAATTTCACCCATTTTTCAAATACATTATACTCCAAATTTTTCACCGTCGAAGAAAAGAAAAGGAGAAAAAAAAAGAATCATTTTTATGATCGATATGTGATTACGTTAATCCAATTTTCTGGATACTACGTAAAATAATTAATTTTTCGAAATTTATGTATATAAAAATTGAAAATGAAACGACTGAAAAAATTCCGATACAATATTAGGATGTACCAAATCCTATATAGGTGCAGGTAACGAGTTTTTGTTCCGGTTCTCTGAGGATTTATTTTCCATCTTCTTCTTCATCGTCTTCTTCTTCTTCTCATACGCGGAACAGGGATGAGAATCTGCATATATCCCTGAGGGTGACGCGCGCGCGGAGTAAAAGGTACATCCTTTATAATATATCTGTGGACGTATATATGTACATACCTATATTGAGGAGCGACGTGATAGAGAGAAGAAAATGGAAGGGAGAGAGCAGGTGGGCGCCAGGTGGTCCTGGAAGCAGGGTGCACCCGGCGGCAGCTGCCCTCTATGCTGCTGCTAAACCTCATCCCCTCAGCCCTCCTCCTCTCTTATGTAGCTGCAGTTTACGGCGTCGCGGAGCGTCGCGGTGCCAAGGAAAACTGGAGTAAGAATGAGCGTTGAAATGAAAAGAGGTAAAAAAAAAAAAAAAACATACGTTCAACATGAAATTCAATGTAAAAGGGGTAAAGAGAGGATATCGCAGCAATTAGGAGGAAGAGGAAGAGGAAGAGGAGGTGGTGGCGCTCATGTGCTGCCCTCTCATTTTTTTTTGTTTTTTTTTTTTTCGTTTTTTTAACCCTCCAACAGCAGCACGTGTATCGCGCTGTTTCTGGTACGCGATGGAGGACTAATTTAGAAACTGTTGCTTTTCGCACCACGCACCTGCCTCTCGCAATGTGGTTATTATATAGTTGGGTACTGCCGCGCACGAATGACGACGATTTTTTTTTTTCTTTTGGTGGTACGTTGAGTATTTTATACGGATGTGTGCGACAACCCGCATATTCCGGGGTAGCTTGTAAAATAAAGTACACGTACAGACGTTTCAATCGTGCGGATGATCAAATTAACGTTAGTTCATGGTCCTTCGTATAAGGTAATTACCAGATGTATATCGAAACGGTATGAGTATCTGCAGATAAAATTATCATTATATTGACGATATGCTTAAACAAAGAAAGATAAAATTTCAATTTAAATTTCAATGTTTTATGTAGCCCCCCCTCATTATACCGGTAAGAATATTTTTGTTCGTTTTTGACTCGTGACGATATTATATTCGTTTGTATATAGCCATCTATATCTTTTTATCTATTTATCTAGCGTGCGGGACTAATTTTTACGAGGCATTAGAAATAGTTTGACCGTGAGAGCATCGCGTCGGTACGGCCAATAGAAGCACCAGCACCAGCACCAGCACCAGTACCAGTACCATCGGAATCGGAATCAGAATCAGCATCAAAAGCAGCAACGTAGTTGTAGGATGAATATGCGGGGGAGGAGGGAAGACGGTGTGGCGTTGGCGGCCAGTGACCGAGTCGAGGTCGTCTATATAGTGGACGATCTCTTCTCTATCCGCGAGACTGGTTCGTGTGGCTTTCTAATGCCTTGTAATCGGAGACTGTTTTGCGCTATGGCTAAGGTGCGTTCCCAATGCGGATGTGACGTTTTATGAAGATCGAAAGACGAACTAACGCGAGCTCGCGGAGCATCTCGAATTCCTCAACAGCCGATAACAAGTCCTCGCACGACGACCACCCTATCACGAATGGGGAGAAATTTTGTTCGATATCTTCGATAAAACAGATGTTTGCAAAGTTGGTTGCGCGGTTCTCGGAAGTATAACGATACGGAGATGTTCGGTACAATGCGAAGTCGCGACTAAATCTTTTCTCTTCCTCTTTTTTCGGCTTTCGGTTTTCAGGGGCGCGGAGGGTTTGGGGGTAAGAAGTAGTAGGAGAAGAAGAAGAAGAAGAAGGACGAGAAGTAGTAGAGAAGGACGAGAAGGAGGGCTGCGGCTGCCGCTCGCTGCGAAAGGAATGTGCGCCGCGCGGTCGGTCGGTCATTCTGGTTTTTGTTGCCAGTTATGCTGACCGGGGTTGTATTTTATTTTTGGTAGGAATGGTAAACACCTTGCTCAGAGGCGCCGCCCTTCCCATGGTCCCTCTTTCTTCCCCTCGGACGCTCTATCGATTTCTCTTCGTACGGGGCAGATAAATCAGGGGCCACCGTTTCTTGGAAGTACGTCCTCTTTTGCTCAGGTAGAAGATACGCGCCCTTATACACCCAATACCCGTACCTACCTACCCATACACCAAAACGAATACCTGCATCCGATCCTGCAGTCCTTTCAGGACCTTCGAGTCCCGGACCGCTTGTGTCCTAAACCCGGACCCCCTCGTATTCCTATACCGAAAACTATAACCTAAACCTCGCCCTTCCGCTCATGGGATTGCCAGAAATTTCGACATAACTGTTGCGAACTTTAAGGTACCTCCTCGGACCTGAGAGTAGCTGAAACTATAATTTATGACCATCTCAAATCTTCGTCCTGCACGTATATATCGATCCCTTTGTACACGGTTCTTTGATCCTTTAACGGCACATGTGTGCATATCATCTGCAGATTACACATTGCCATGGGAATATTTTTTTTTCTCATTTATTTATTTACTTCGAGTTTTATCCGACGCCGTTTCATGTCTAACATTCGGCCTATAATTACGACCATGAATGAACGAACGAATGAATAGATTACATGTATCGGGCCGCGCAGCAAAGGCGGCAATTTTAAAAAATTGGTAATTCCGTTCAACCTAAAAAGTTGAAGAAATCTTCGCTGATTTATAACCGTGGAAATAATAATTTGATAGAATAATACCAGATCATGGCACGATTATGCGCGGTTCTTAGTATACCGTATGCAGAAAATGATTTTTTACAAAACGTAGACGCTCCAGTTTCACAGATATTTACACCTCAACCGTAATTACATACACCTATTCTCAACCTCCGCGTGCGCTACTGTACAGAACAAACGTTAATGTTTCTTCGTCGCAGCTTAACGCGCCGTTTAGATACGGCTCAATTCCCTCCTCATCACGGATCGAGGTTCCGCTGAAATACAAAGTTGTAACTACACGTGCGTCTACGTTATAGTGAAATTCTACTTTATAACCTTAAAGATTGGAAAACCTTGGCAACGATTTTGCTCCGGCCTTGTCTAAGGTCGTACACACCGAATTCTATAGCCATTACTTTGGTTACTTTCAATTACATATAACCTCCCGTTGTACCCTTCAATTATCACGGTTCTAACGCGCAAGGTAATTCCCCCCCTTGTATTTTTCCGATGATTTTTTTTTTTATTCGCTTCTCTTTCGAAATCAGCGAGTCGTTGGAAGGATGATAGAAAAACAAATATACGCGATAGATAATTCTGGCAACAGGTGACCGACCACCATTGGGCTCCGCGATCCAGTCGACCATGACTGACCGATGACCGGTCACCTGACCAGCAGACAGTCGGCCCTACTCGTTTCTCTCCCTTCTTCCAATTTTTTTTGTTTCTTTTTTTATCTCTCTCTTTCTCTTTTGAGTCCGGTGCGCGCACCTTGGCTTCTCCTCGACTCGCGTCCGTCGAACAAACGTATAAACGCACGGTGCAACGTATGCGTGCAGGTATTTATACATATGAGTAGGTATAGGGCAAACGCTGCAAGTAGCGAGGCAGCCGGCTGAGTTTCTCCCTCTGCGTGCCACCGGAGGGCGCATACCTTGCACCTGCCCTCTCGTAACCCGTACACAACATATGTCCGTTTCCCCTCTTGTCACAATTCAACGCCGCGTAAAAAAAATTGAAAAAATTGTATATGTATAGAAAAAGGTATGAGGCAGACCCGAATGTCCCTGTACATAATATGTATACCTACCTAGCTATATTCGTATCCCAAAAGTGGGGATTATATTTTGTATGTGACGCAACGCGTGAGAAATTTTTATTCGCCAAATCTGTATCCTTCATCCCCTCATTGTATTTTGTTGTACATACGTATAATAAGGAATTTTTCCGATGCACGGATGATGAGAATAAAAATTGACGCAGCAATGGTGGAGTTGATTTCTTAATTTTTTTCTTGTATTATATTGTTTTAGAGATGGGAACAACTGGTAGTGTCAAAGCTTAAATGGGAATTATCGGCGGTGACGCCCGGTGATTTTCTTTTACACATCCTCAGCCGTTTACCGGTAGATCCACGCACATGGGATTCTCATATGATCCGGAGACACGCGCAGACCTTCATTGCCCTAAGTGCGAGAGGTGAGAATTAACGAAGTGTTTTTTCCTTATTATAGTCGAACCGTAAGTGGTTCGAAAACTCGATCAAAACTTCTGCCTATCTAATTATTTTTTTGTACCGTTTTTGTACCGGTGAAAAACTTGACGACGAAATTCTTCGTCCGTTGTGTCAGACAGTCGATAACCTCTGTGCGGTTCAATAAGCGTATAAAGTACATATTTACTTCTTTGTTTCGTGTTCAAATAAAGTATGGGAAAAGTTGATCAGATTTCATCACATATCCGACGTCGTTGATGCGAATCTGATATCCCCGGATTCGTGGTATTATGCCAAATCTAATGCCTGTACGAATCTTCTGCGTAGTAATGAAGAGTTTAAAAAATCAACTTTTGCCATGCAAATAAATGATCATGTCATACACGCATACTGATCTATACATATGTGTTCTACGGTGCAGCGAACTTGCGCTGCTGCTTTCCGCCGCTGCTGCAGCGGCAGACTCTAAACACGCGCGCCGAAGACCTTTAATGGTTTAAAGATTACTGCACGCGTTTAAATGCCCTGTCGGTTAGCCCGCGGGACGTCCTCTGCTCTCCCTGTCTTCCCCTTCTTCCCTCCCTTTTTCTCTTTTCTCTTTTCTCTTTTCTTTTTTCTTTTTACCTCCTTCTTATTTCGCTCCGTTCAGCCGCCACTATACCTCTCGCTCGATCGTTATTGCGACTCGGTGGCAAAAAAATTCTGCAAAGATCTCCTTCGACGCCGTATTCCTCTTGTCCCGTGGACCGGCCAGCCAGCTCCGACCGGATCGCTTCCCACGGGCCAAACTTGGCAGTGCTCTCTCCCCGCTCCTCTCAACCCGATTAAACCTTAAACGCGACAAGGGCACGTGCGAAGACCATCTTTACTTATACCTCCGCTGCAGAACCGCGGCAGCGGCGCGGTAATTTTTTTTCAATATTATTACCCTAACTTTTGGATATTTTTTTAATCAAATTATTCAATGCAACGAATCCATTCTTTATCGGGAGACAAAAGATGAAAAGAATTTTCTGAAAATGGGATAAAAATTCATTTTTAGTTATATAAATCTGTATAGGTTCGAATATAAATTGATACAGGTATAAGGCATATGTAATATTAATATATAATTTCGTAGCGTGTTGGAAATGTTTTTTTTTTTGTTGGCTTTGCAATGTCACAGCGACGTAGTTTCAGCCCTTGGAACAGGAGCAGGAGTTGCAGGAGCGAGTGGTGCAGGTTATACTATATAAGATGCGATCGGGACCGCGGATTAACAACCTGGATACGAAATAATATGTGCATTTGTAATTGGAACCGCCAGGGACGTCTCCGCGATTATATCGGGTCGTGTATTGTTCGATATCCAGTTTCTATGTGTATCGCGCGCCCCCCTGCAGTCGACTCGTTTCTATTTTACTTTTTCTCTGACTGCCGTATAATTTTTTTTAGTTAACAAATTTTCTACCCTTATGCAGGTATTAGTTAGATAATTTGAAAATTATAATCATTCCAACGAATTATATGTCTTTAAATAATCTTTTATCTACCGGTGCAGTTTTTTATATATGCTAATTCATATATTTCACTGGTTTCGTGTATACATATATATATATATATATATATATATATATATATATAATATATATATATATATATATATATATATATATATATATATATAATATATATACATATATACATTATACTCATATACCTACGTAGCGATTGTCGCTAGCCTTGAGAGCGTCCGTCCACGCGCGCCGGGCAAGGCGACGCGTTTCGTCGCACATACGCTTATATTTATTTATACATTTACATAGAAGTACATAAGTAACTTGGTATATGAAAGTATGTGCATCTATATACACGGCAAGAAAAAAGTATTAGGTAGTCTTCTTTATTTCTTTTTTTTTTTTTTTTATTTATATAATACGTGTACATGCGCTTGTCCATAAATTTATATATCACGACTGGAAATTTGATACTTTTCGCGATACATATATACCTATAGTTATATACTGTAGAATCTTTCTTTTCACGAGCAAGAAAATTTTCATATTATTATGAGGCAATTCTTACGTACTTTGGATTGTTTTAGTAGGTAATTGAGGTATTTGATCTTCGAGCTATTTGTTGTCCCTGCAAAAATTGCAATTCCTGACTCTCAACACCCGCATACATATTATTCGACCATCTGCGCTCAGCTGCAGCAGTTAATATTAATATTTTTGCACCGCGCCGCGATGCACTTGGTGTATTAAAAATTAAGGTGCAACCGCGGGCGTCGATTCGTCACGCACGGAGTCGAAGAAACGTGGGAGCGAATTCGACGCCCTGTATTGCTCGAGTTCTCGCGTCTAGTTTTATTCAAATAAAACTTTGAAAGTGTGATGTATTTACCGAAAGAAACTCCATTGTAATATTCATCTAATTTTTATACCCTTTTCCCTTTCTTTTTGCAGAATATAAATTCTCAATGTACACGCCTAGTATGATTGCGGCGGCGAGCGTCGCGGCGGCCCTACACGGTCTTGATTGGACGGGTAAAAGCGGTTATGGACTACCCGGTCTCCTCGACGAGTTGACCCGCATCACAGCTATCGAACAGGTTTGTTTAAATTTTATTCTCATATTTTTTTAAAATCATTGAATTTGGTGATTATCGTTTTTTTCATGGATCTTTTTAACTCTATCTATTCTTTTTCGAACCCTTTGCTTCATATCATATAGGTACTATAATTCTTATATTCCGCCGCACAGACGATATATTATAATTATATTTTCTTATGTTTCTTCTCTCGCGCTCTCTTCTGGCTACGGTCATTTAAATAGGCGGCGTTTATTTCATTTCCTTTTGTTTGGCGCTCGCGCGACTTTGAAACCCCCGGCAAAATGTATATACGGTTACCATTCAAGAAACCAGCAGTAGACGTTTAGCAAAAAAGATGTACGGGATGTGAGAACAGGTGCCCGGCATATGTGATCTCAACACCAGACTTGGGGAATATGAATAATAAAACGTTGAGAAAAAATGAAAGAAGATGAAGAAAAAACAAAAAAAAAAGGGAAAAAGGCGTCCGTCTGCACCCTCGCCATAGTTCTCAGAGAGACAGTCAAATATATGATTCATCTTCTTCTCACACGCGCGAATTTATAAATAAACTGCATCCTCGCCTCGCTACATTTTGAATGGACTTGGCATGGGGTCTTAGTCGATTCATTGCAAGGGTAATATTTCCCGTTAACATATGTCAAGGAACAGGAAACTCTTATGATTTCTTTGGCAACTGTTTCATTCTGTTGATTTTTTTTTATTTTTGCTTTTTCTTCGGAATTCTTTTCTTTTTTCATTCTTCTCCTTTTCATTCATTAGCACATCGGTTGCTGCAGTCGTTGATTTATTTCTTTTTCTGTTAATTTTCTTTTCATTTTCTTTTCCTTACACGAGATATTTTTATTCACGTTACAGGATTATCTGAGAGGCTGTTTAGAACAGATAGAAGAAATGGTTTCGTCACAGGCAAAGGGAAACGGTCACACGACGACTAATTCCGGAAGTATTGGCGGGGGGCCTCCTCAACGGCCGATGGGGGACCAGAACACGGGACAGGAAAAGATTCTGGAACACGGGAAAGCGGGAACGCCGACTGACGTAAGAGACGTTCACTTCTAGCCTATGATGGCTTAGAATCAAAAGGGAATGAAATGGAAATCATATAAGTTAAGTATGAATGGGAAGAACGGTGAGCAGAGAACCTTCGCAAGAGAATAAGAAAGAAAATATTAAGAGAAATCAGAAGATTGAAGAAGAAGAAGAAGATTAGGAAAAGGAGAAGATTCGTTCGGAATACGAATCGTAACGTTTTATACTTTTTTACCGAAGAACTCTGAGGAGTGGTTCTCTTCGTTCTGACTGATGATATTGGAGCGATGACCGATCGACGAAATGAAAGGAGCGGAAGAAAATTCGCTTGGAATTTGAATTTTAACAGAATTTTTCCAAAGATGAAATAGATAACTTCGAAGAGAATGAAGAACGACGAGAGAGGGGGAGAGAGCGAGAAACGAAAGAAAGCAACAACGGAAAATAATAAATAAACGATTCGAAAGAAAAAAGAAAATATAATATACATATGTTAATGAGATAAATTAATTAAACAATTAAATAACTAAGCAACACACGATCGTAATCCCGAATAATTGCGAGAATTTTAATTTATCTCGCCATTCATACGCGTCATAATCGCTGGTGAAGTTAACTATAAGTGAAAGATAAAGTCCTGTTGAGGAATGTTTAAATCTGTCTCCGGAGCGAAGAGAGTTTGAATTTTAGTTTGATTGTCTGCGAATTTTTGCAGTAGCGCAAGTGTTTGATAGATATGGGAGAGGCGCAAGAGGGGGACAGGCGTGCTGGGGGAAGGCAATGCAATACGCTTTACGCATTATTACTAAGAAAACTTAATTTTTAGCTGATGATACTATTACGTTATAAAAACAAAAAAACAAAAAAACACAAAACTAAACTAAACAATTCAAAAAATAAATATAGTCATATCGAGTCATATAGCGTTTGTACATACGATTTAAAGAAACAACGAATAGGTAGTTTTATATTATGTATTATTAATAATATTTACGTGAGTAACTCAATCATTTTTTTTCTTCCTCTTTTCCGTTTTCTATGACCGTACAATTTTTGATTTCAATATACAATTTTTTTTTTCTATTATAGCCGAGTTTTTTTTTCCCCCTACGTTCACTTTCAATAATTTTTGTGTAAAAAAAAAAAAACAGAAAAATATGAAGAGAAAAACTTACTTTGATTTAAAATAAACAAAAAAATGAATAAAAAATTAGTTTTTATATATTCTATTAAGCTACGTTTATCATAATATATTCGGAGAAAAAGAAAAAACAAAAAAGATTAATATTACGTTCGATTTTGATATCGTGTAAATATTTAGGCTGTTAAGAAAAATAGTAATTTACCCTATAACGATTTATGATTAGACGATTTCGAAATCTAAGCATGTAAGTTTATTAGGTGAGTTAGTAGAGAATAGAGCGAGTAATGAGTAATAAGCGAGTATAAGAATTAGATAAAAGATATAAAGTAACCAGATAAGCATGTGTAAGAAAGTAAGTAAGTTAGTTAATCGCTAACTGTAAGTGAGTAAAAAAAAAATTAAAAATCAGAAAAGTTGGTAGGTTGAGAACGTATTAGAAAGAAAAGTAAGACTGTGCTGTTGTTGTGTGGTGCGTTGGATCGTTAAACGAGAGATTTAGAATGATTTAAATGAATAAAACAAAAAAAATAAATAAACTAAAAAAGTTGGAAAAAAAAAATAAAAATAAAATTGGAAAAGGAGAGGTGGCAGTACTTAATTTTAAATTCGATCCCATGCTAGGAGCAGCACACCACGGACTACTAAAGCCACGCTAACTAGTTAAACAGCGACTTTTATGCTGTCGTAACCAAATGTAGTACAACTTATATAGATCGCGAATAACATTTAGAAAAAAAAGAAAAAAAAAAATAGTTAACAATTAACGAGAATGCAGGAAACTATGCGAAAATAAGGAATATAACAACTATCATAATCGAAAAACAATCATAGTAGCAGCGCATTTGCGGTTTTTCTCCCTATAGTTAGTTTGTTTCATTTTAATTCATATCTACGTACAGCTGCGAATTATTACAACCGTTTTTGAAACAAACACTACAATGTTACTGTACAACGATAACAACTATACTGCAAATACAACTACTACTACTATTACTACTACTACTACTACTACTACCACTACTACCACTTTGACCACCACTGCCACTACTATTACTGCTAATGCTGCTGCTACAAAGCCGATAAATGTATAAAAACGAAAAACAACAAGAAAAAAAATACCTACTACCACGCTACTACTATTATGCTATAAGTATACTATACACAGACATTAATTGTAATTAAAAATATCCTGTAATTTAATGAAACTATGAGACCACCGGAATCTATGTTCCACGTTGCTGTCTCCCTGTGCCTTAGTTAGTTTTAGATTACAAACGAAGTAGCTCGAGTTGCATATATTAATAAATAAAAACTCAAAATCAGTGTAGCTGGTATACACCACACATCTGGCATGTATACACCACGCATAGACACAAGCACACATTTATTATTGTTTTTTTTTCCCTGCACGTATCTATAAAATGATGAATAGATATGGAGATATGATTGAGAATTGCTTTTGGACAAGAGAGAGAGTAAAAACGAAAGAGTAAAAGAGAGAGCTGCTTCGATCGAAAAATGAGACTGCCAAACCAAGTAATGTTAGAGAATGTCCTTTGTGTTGTGTGTGTACTTCTAGCCTATATTCTGTATAATAATTATAATAATCATAATATTTGTGTGATTTTGCACCTGTGCCTTGACTAAATTTGCGAAATATTTTTTTTTTCTTTTTTCTGACACCATACATTATTCTTTGATTCCTTTTTTCTCCTTTTATTATTTTTTTTGTTTTTGATTTTTCCGAACACACATATGCACAGTTAACAAACAAATATGCAAACAATAACAACAATTGTACATTATTATGCGATACAGTATAAAATTTACATCTAATGTTATGGTATACAATACGCATTTATGATTAATAATAAGTTTTGGAAAGCGTGTTGTTAATGATCGATGGCAACGTGGATGATGCTTTCGTTGGTTATTCATATTATTATACAGATATCATCGTTGTAATATTGAGACTAAAATATTTTTTACATTCGCGGATCGTGCGCCTGCAAAACGGATACAGAATATATATATGAAACAATGAATTTTTTCTTTTCTTTTATTTTTCTTTTTTTTTTCTATTCTTTCATAATTTGATTCGAACGTTTTAGAATATCTTTGGCAGCGATCCGTAGCGGATTTATAACTTTTTTTGAATAACGTTCAATAGATTATATGTATAAATAGTATTGTAATACTATCCTACTACGACTATGTATAGCATATATTATGTTCAAGTCCGAAACGCATTTTAATTGAATTTCACTAAAACTTCTGTGTAAATTGGTTGAAACGCAAACTACTACAAAAAAAAAAAAGAAAAGAGAAACCTTTTTTCCAATACCGTTTATTCGTTATCTAATTCAAGATTGCAAACAATTTGCCTAGAGAAATTAAAGAAAACAAAAAATTCCTTACGTCGTAGACTTTGGTCAATTATTATAAAAAAAATGTTTAAAATACAATCTCTTACTGCCAGTCATTTGAATGCAACAGTTTAAATCTAGGAATTACCCATCACCCACAAAATTAGTAAACAATATTACAAAAAAAACATTACAACAGTTAAATGAATGCGATTTAAAGGCAATAGCGACCACTGATATACCTCAGATCACACGCATAAAACACAATTTCCCTATTGACCATAGTTATAGCTCTCGAAAAACATATGTGCGCTAATTTTTTAATTGCATATGTTATCATTATTATTATTATTATTATTATTATTATTATTATTATTATTATTATTATTAATATTATTATTATTATTATTATTATATTAATTTCCACTTATATTATGTAAATGTCACCCTTTGTACATATCTTGTTTGCGTTGCACGGCGCAAGAAAGTCGATTGAAAATAAAGTATTTGTATTTTATACAAGTAATGATGACAATCTTAAAAGAGAAAATAATTCCTTCGTCTATTTTGCGTCAATAATTATTAAACAAATTTGCAAATCCCATATTCTATCGCGTGGCAATGATACGCCCGATCATATGCAACCTGTGTTACTTACGATTATATTTTTCAAGGGCTGATTGCACCCTTTCAGCCTGGAGACTCAGTACCCCTTGTGGCCGTGATGCGACGCCACCGGTTACTAAAAACGCGTAAAACTCCGACTGATTCAAGTCTACGGTATGAAATTCTTACGAGCATTGTTACAATATTAGATTCTTTTTCATACAGAATATCTCATTCTGCAGGCTAAAGGTTTAGACGGGCAAGTGTAATTTGAGTGGTGTTCGATCAGTTTAGTCAAGGGCTGGTGTTGAAGCAGATCTGGTATGTACACCAAATTAATTATTGAACAATAATTCAGCGGGATCGTCAATTGATTTTGAAATATTTCACTTACCATTCATGTCGATATGAATGACTGATGCGATGCGTTAACTCCGTCTTGTGCTGTATTTGCTTATTGTTTTAATTTTGAAGACAGGAACTGAAGGAAGGAAAAATACTTTTTTATAATTCCATTATAATCAATAATCATTTATTTCACTGTACAATTTTTTCGCTAAGCTACATTATATACACATTCAGAAAACATTAGTCAGATTCGCCAAAGTATTTCTACATAACTCTACGTTTATATGAATTTTTGTATTTGGTATATGTACAAGAATTACGAGGTTTGAGTAAGGAACAACTGATTTTCGGCGGATGAATTTCTAGTATGAGATATTCTTTCGAATAATGAAACATATATAACATAAATATACTTGTACTGTATCTTTTGAACGCTGTGATTCTAATAGTTTAACAGGGTGGTACTGACTTAAAGTAATAAATGTTATGCGACATGTTGAAAGCATTTTGCAATCATTACGAGTCATGGGTAAGCCTGACATACTGTTCTTAAAATTTTTATATGAATACTCGGGAAATGAAATTAAACGAAATAAAAATTAAGAAAATTTATTACCATCAATATTATTGTCAGAGTTGGCAGGACTTAGAACGCTCTTGGTTCAATTTTAAAAATCGGCGGAATATTTGTCCACGGACTTTACTCATGGTCAAGCGTTTAAAAAGTCTGTATATCGAGTATTACCCAATTGAATTCTGTACGTCAATTGTCAGGATTATAAAGTGAAAATAGTACGCAGTTGGATCTAATCGAAAAATCAAAGTTCACCATTGCATATGATAAATAATGCATGTCACATTTGAATGGAACTATCGTACTGACCGTCTTACAATGCAGCTGGTATCTATTAAAGTTAAGCAAAACCAACCAAAACGAATGCATGATGAAATATATAGATTTGTCAATAGTCCAAAACGTCTGCAGGCTTGAAACATGAAAAAATACATTTAGTACGTGACCTTAACAGCTCGCACTGAAAATTATTCTAAAAAGACTCTTTGGGCAGTACAATAATGTTACGGTGGTTTACTGTGTTTGGTATGCATGGATACAGGTTGCAAGACCATACATTCGTATTGAAAAAAAAAAATGAAACCTCATCTGTTAAATGAGAAAATTATACGTACAAACTGATCATTTTTTTAATCGAACTTAAGTGTTTGAATAATTTAATTCGATTGTGCTATTTCAACCACGTCTCGTTAAAACGTTTCAACTGATCATTGGATAAATTAATTATACCACAGAATTAGAATTTCTATACAAATGACAGCACTGGTTTTTACCTACTTTATTAAAACGTGTCAAGTAGTAACTAGAATGAAAATGTACAGATCATTGTTCAATCATTAAAATCTATTAGATATTTATCGAGGAGTAAATGAATTGCATATGGTTTTGCTTTGGGAAAATACCAAATAATTATTGCTTTACATGCAACTAATTCTCTACGAAGTATGAGTGCCCATACCGATTGCCAATAATACTTAGTATGAAAGTCAAGCTGGATATGATATAGAAAAGTTATTCTTGAGTAGAAATATTAATGTGAAATTCTAGTATTTTACTAAATTCTTGTGTATAAGAAAACCGACAATTGATCGAATGCAAAACACTTGTTCCTACGTGAAATATCTACGGCTGTATTAATTTTAATCTCCTAACTACTATGTACACTAAAGAAACACAAAAGACCGTAATATTAGTGTCATGTATAGATTTTGTTGCGCCATCACAATTCTTGATAAATGTAGTAACAATAATAATATCTTTGGTACGTGGTTCCTACTAATACACTAACATTTTATTTACCTACAAATATCACCTAACGTATCCTATTCGGCATCTATGTATAGTAACCATCATGGCAAGTTTGGTCGACAAAAATTCAACTCTTTAAATCATTTTCGTCTGATTAGGAAAAATTAATGTTGTGGATTACTTTCCGAGAATCAATAGAATGTGATGCAATTGATACACCAATTGTAGTTAAGATTATCCAGCAAATATGACTCGTCAAAAATAGAAAATTCCGATAATCAATGATCGTCAGGACTATGATTAATTACATGGGTCACAATTAGTTATGCACAAAAATAGTTTTGTAAAACTCTATTCCTATTTCCCCCGATTTTATCTCGATTCGCAGCGTATACGCAATCTTCTGAAATTAATTAACGAAACTAACTGCAGAGAACCAAATCTGAATAACAACAGTTCAGTGTCTTCAATTTGTCAAATTTTCAAGTAAAGAAATAGATTCCAAAATTTCTAAATGCTGCGAAATGGGGATTCCTACCTTCAAATTTGGAATGTGACACATTCGATTAACAAATGCTTGAAATCCCTTGGGTCAGGCTTTTTTCAAGAACAATATGAAATTCGTCCAACGGTTCGAGTATTTGAATTAGGAAAGTCAGCAACTGGGTACTCCTCAAAAAAGATATTTCCTCGTACATATCGGTGGTAGATCGGGCTTCACTCATTGGGCTCAACATACGATGAAGTAGATGTTCCCTGTTGAATCAGAACAAACAATTAAAATTCAATCAAAACTATAAATAATACGCAGATGACTGACAAAAAATATAGATATTCACCTAGCTGCCAGACAGATGAATAGCTGAAATTTTCCATCTTTACCAAGAGTATGACTCGACGTATTTATTTGGTCAATCAGATGACAATAACAGCGTAAAATAGTAAACCGCTGATTATTTTCAGTCAGTGCTCTTCTGTCTCTACTGAGCCTCTGTGAGTATTCATCCATTTCTTCTAGCAGAGAAATCTCAAAGTTCTCTTTGACTCTGACTGTAAATCAAAAGGATGGAAATTCATACAATGGTTACAAGATGTAAAAATTTAGAAACCAAATTCACAGGATCTTTATGCATTACCAAGATAATCCCAGACGTAAAGATTTTTGCCAAACAATCTTTGACTTTTAAACCCAAACAGAAAGGTTTGCTCTAGAGAGGGAACCAAACCACTCTCACCACATAGCAACGCAGTCAATGATCCATCCTGTGGTTCTCTTTTATAATGGAATTTGACGATCGCATTAACTGCCTCTCCTAGCATAAGAAAATAAGAATTTGATGAAGCTGACGTTACAGTAAAATAATACTTGTAAAAAAAGTGTGGAACATTATATTTACCAAGCATATGTTGTAGTTCGGTAAACGAGAGGGTTATGCGTCTTGGAATACTTGGTGATCGGCATCTGGGTGGTGTGGAACAGGATTCCACGAGCTCATCACTATCGATGCTTTTTGGTACCAGACCTCCGACTAGTAATCTTTCTGTGGATCCATCGTCGATTCCTCTACCCAACCACCGTCCACACGGAAATTTAAAGGTATGTCCTGTTACTTCGTTTCGAACTACAACATGTTCAACCATCCACTTTGGTGAAAGACCTGTGTTGTCATGTCCTATCCTCAATGTTGATAACACCCCTAGGTTTTTGTGCTACAGTGAAAAAATATGAAGCTAGTTATTAGGTGATTGTTTCATATGAAGGTAATTGAAATTAACAAAAAATTTCATAGCATTCTTACGTGAAAAACGAATTCTAATGCTCCTCTGGGGATAGGAACAGGGTTCGTCTCACACAGGGTGCCGGAAATGGCGACCCAGCTATTTGCCGTTGTTGTAGCAGCACTCGCTTTTCTACTTGGAAATATCACGACTCGATATGGTAATTTTGTTGTAGGGTAGTTGTTGGTGAAGCAAAAATAATCAACCGCATTCAGTGTCAGAAGATGATACAGAAACTGTTCTTTTTCTTCTTCACATCTCAAAAAAGCGGAACGTTTATATTGACTCCTGTAATGGGAGAAAAAATAAAATAAAATGGTGGTTCTCTATTTCTATTGAGTGACTAGTAGATTGAATAGTCGGGTAATTACCTCACTAATGCTGTGTCTGATAGTAGAGTTTTCAAATGCCTTGACAACAATTTTTTTTCTAGTGCAAGGCGCACCCAGGCTCTAGCATACCCCATATGTGTTTTAATGTCAGTCATTGCTTGAACGTTTCTTATATCAAAAACTAGAGAATCTGGTAGTGGTCTCAAGTGTTCAGGGCCAACTGATTTTCGTTCTGATGGTGATTTGTGTCTCTCTCTGCCCCGAGTGGGAGAAACTTCTGTCTCCAGTGCCAAGTTTGACAAATCTGTATTCGATGAAAGCTTTTTATAATTACTAAGTTTCTTAGTTCGTGCGATTTGTATTGGGAAATAACACACGTGATTGATTTATGTTGCTCCTGTGTGGAAAAATTATCACCAAAGCATGCCGGTAAATTTGGTGGTAGCAGTGGAAAGGTTGAAAAGAAATGATTTTGCCCCAAACCAAAAGCAACGCTTACCATTGAAGTTTTCCTTGAGATATGAAGCAATTTCAAATATGTTTCTGCTCTTAATGGATGAAACCAACAGATCCGGTAACCCAAAAAACTTATTCGATGAGTTCTTGACTATTTACAACATAAAAATTAACGAGCAAACATAAGGACAACATAAATGAAAAAGTATAAGATGAATAAACTGAAAAACTTATACGTCTATTTCTCACGTTACAAAATGTTTGATATTGTCTTTATAAAATATCTACAGCGAAAAAATCATGCATTTAACATCTTTGTGAATCATGGATGATAATTAATGAGAGTGCAGTAGCCATAATTCACACAAGTGGTAAAATTATGTAAATTCCCTGATTCCCATTCTGCATTGTTTGCTAAAACGATATTGATGGATAGCTTGGTTTCCAGTATTTTATGATAGGACACAATTTTATAAGCTCTTCAGAAAGCCACAGTACAGAATGAGTGCAATTAGGGTATAGTTTAGTCGAGAATAGTAACGTACAATCGAGACGCTTCCTTAGGACGCACCAAGCTAGAGCTGCATTTCCAAAAAGTGATAAGTAGCACATTAAGTAATAGAATGAAAATTGCGATGATGTACATTAATACCGTCAGACCTGTTTTTCAAATGTATCGACTGATACATTAATATAACTGATCGTTTAACAATTAATGGAGTTAGATATGACGAAAAGGTAATATGCTTGATAAGAATAGTAATAATTATTTCATATTGATTAGTTTGGATTAACCACATCATTGATAACATTTAATAGCGAGATATTATTCAAGAAATTACCTGGTGTCAGAAAATTAGGGTCTATAGATTTTGTGGCATCATTGCACTCATCTAATTCTTGATAAGTGGTGAGATGGGACCACAGGGCACTTTTCCCTTGTTTATTTTGCAGCCCATGACTCCAAACGCGTTCTAAAAGATCGCAAAGACTAGCAACCAATGTGTTTTCCTCGACATCTGATAGAAGTTCGCCCCCATGACCAAGCGCTACCGCTTCAGAACCCATTTTTTCAACCAACATCCGTTTAGTTTTGGACTTGCAGTCCTGCGATCATTGTTAAATCGTTTATACACTCTGGTAAGGCAAGTGAATTTGAATTTATTCTTATTTAATTGTACTTCGTCATACCTTGAGCAATTTTTCAACAAAAGTCCAATTGGCTTGCGCGATCAGTGCTGGGCTCATGTCTGTAGAAAGCTTAGTTTGTGGCCTTGGTGATTGAGACTCTTGTGGAGTTTGCAATTTGCCACTTGCTTCTATCATTTTCATTTTATATTTCCATTGCGTCTGGCCTCTCCTACTGCTGTTGGTAATCACATTAATTTCAAACAATATTAACTATGGATTCTTCTGACTATAATTCATACATAGTAGATCGATAGGTTTGATAATATTTTTCCGCACATTGTTGGCGAAATTACTCTCAGTGAAAAAAATTAAGGTTTACATGCAACAACAGTTTCAACAGAACTTGTGGAAGTATTATCTTACCGAAGTAGACTACATGGAAAGCCAAGGACAAGAAATAGTGTCATCATTAATTAAATATCCTGAGTGATATTGAAAAATTGAACAAACGGTATCATTACCTTTGAGTGGGCTCCTTGTTT
The DNA here is from genome assembly GCA_963932425.1 of Athalia cordata. Lineage (NCBI taxonomy): Eukaryota > Metazoa > Arthropoda > Insecta > Hymenoptera > Athaliidae > Athalia > Athalia cordata. Next base: position 19,549,413 of record OZ010628.1, on the reverse strand, counting down.
AAAGCAACGCTGTCAAGCGGTGGAAAACTCCGGAAATAAGCTGCTCTGTGCGGAAGAATTTCAGTTGGTGGAACAGCCTCCAATTCTACATTGGTCAACCGTTGTTCTAGAAGCTTTTGGGGCTCACTAATTGCTTGACAAACCTCGTAACAAGGTGATCGAACGATTCCCTCCCCAACTTTTTTTCTATAATAGAAATTGTTCTTAGTTTTTGAAAATTGGTACTATCAAGATTTTGCGTTCTCGTCAGTGTCAACTTACTTCAGTTGAGCAATTCTTTGATCGAATACTTTAATGTTCGGATCCAGTTCACTCCAAGTTGCCAACACTTTATTGTCAACCAGTGAGGCAAACATTTGAGATTCCAGGAATCGAGAGAGAAATGGTAAATGTTGGGCAGGTTGATCAGACAAAAATGTAGCTTTGTCAAAGACGTGCATACTATCTCTATTACACAACCACTCTTCTTTATCCTGTTCGAAGTTGAGTTATTTGATTAGAGCACAGAAACAAGCAAATATGGTAATTGAAAGAATTATACCTTGTAACTTTTGCATTACCTGACTTGGTTGAATTACGAAATGTTCATAGCTAGAGAATATCTGTACAAAACGATTCAAGAAGATTTCTCTCAAAGCATTGTTGAATACGAGAGTATCATGGTATTCTTCCTGTGGTGTGAGTATTTTATCTTTTGTTGTATTCTCAACAGAGTCAATATCACCCAAGTTTACTCCTGGAATTCGTATAGCTCATTATTAAAAGACCTAATTACTCTTAAGTGGTACGATAATTTGTTCACCAGCTCGAAGCAACGTAGCTCGTAATCTATAGAGACTATGCTCATTACGAATAGCTGAGTAATGAAAATCATCCAGAAAGCGCGTCGTCGTACCGTATCGCAATTTTATCACTAATGTTAACAGTGAATTATCAAAATAAGATCAACTGACCTGTCCTTTTGACCAAGTCCACTATTCTTTGCAATGTTTCGGAATGTGGTTCGGGTTCTGGTCTATCCCAATCCAGAACATCGTGCAAAGAATGTTTTCTCCTTGGGTGATGAAAACCTGATCCAGGAAGAGTCAGGCTACTCGTCATGATATCTGCGTTGAAATAATTGATGGCCATATTGTCAGTCCTGAGAAATAGAAGTCAAGTTTCATCATTACCGTTTTCGCATCAGATATTGTAGCCAAAAAATTAGCAATTTTTTTTCATAAAACTGGCACTTACTTATCGGGATGTGGCACTTTGAATTTATTTAGTAGATCTCTAATTTCGGCAATAAATTGCAGCCTGTGAGGAAACACAGGCAACTCCTCTGGTAATTGGATACTTTGTTTATCTATATCTACGTAACACAGGTTTGCCTGTAATAAATTAAACCGACAATTATGATCGATGTCCAGTAAAGTGTGGAACGGTTGTGATCCAGAGTATAAACTCACCTCACTAGCAATCTTTAGATTGCCTCCTTCACTTTGAGCATGTAATCCCATCACAAAAGGTACTGGAGCATCGAGAAAGTGATGCAAACTTGCCGGAAGTATTGGCACGTAAACATGCTGCCACGAGAATGGAAACAGTAGTGCAGTAATGCACTCTGAAACAACCATAAGTTTTTGAAAATCAGCGCTCCTCAGGAGCACTTGATTTTCTAGTAGCAGACAAGTAAAAAGCTGGATAACGCAATCGACTCCTAGCCATGTGAATACGTCCTTAAGAGGATAATCGAGCATAGGAAGCTCTTGCGGCAACATTGGCTGATGTATTACAAGCTCTAGTGGTGCTTTTGCCGGCTCGTCATTCGGAACAAAAAATTTCAATGATTTGCCGGGAAGAGGAATGGGGACGTTATAAAGAAGATTGTATACGTAAGACTCCAAGCTAAGCCCTGGACCGGGATGCCTCGGAACGCATCTGTAAAAATCAGAAATTAGTAGGTATGGCAAAAAAAAAAGACAACACTCTATGGCCACCGATTATTATGAATACTGACTTGTACAAATTTGTGAGAAACGTTCGAGCAGCGTTAAGGTAAGGCTGTTGACATAAAAGAGAAATAGACTTGGTGACTAACAGCTTGTCTTTGGTTGAATCGTAGTAGCCAAGAGCTGCGCTTGGCGAGTGTGCAGATAATTTAAAATGTCTCGGAAGTGACCTGGTGTTATGACCATCCTGTCCTCGTCTGGGGCTAAAAGTAAATCAGGAACTCGTTTTGGTCAGGCCTTACTTTATTTGTTGTACTATATACGATAATAATGAATTTCAGCTCACACAGGGGGTGTGCCATTTTGTCCGCTACTTAATTCTGTGATGTGCATGGCTTGTAAAGTTTGCATGGCGGCGCATATTTTTCTATTACGGCATTCCTCGTAGAAAAGAAGACTGAAACCGTATGTGCGATGGCCATCTTCTTTGGTGAGAACAAATGAATGAAACGACGGTTCTATCGAATGCTTTTGGGTACGAAACCTTAAGCCACTGGGTAGACATAGCTGAAAATGAAGATGAGGAAAAATTAATTAAGCTGTACGGCGGCATTTGGTGGAATAGTGTTAAGTCTTCGTTCTCATAATTCGTCAGTAGGCTACGGGGTGAATTCTTTGGCCTTGATAGCTGCAGAATCCTAATTTCCCGCACCTAGATAATGTTTGTGCTTTGTAAACGAGAAATGAGAATACATTCTCTTTGGGTCGAGCTTGCAGAAGCTTGTGTGAAGAGGCTCTTGGCCTAATAAAGCTTAAGAAACGAGACAAGCTGGTTTTCAGCATTACTAGGTATGCACGAGTTGTTAGCCCAAAGCGTAATTTAGCTATACAGCTGCAGTTAAGGTGATCCTAAGCCGTGAGAATAATACGTAGAAACATTTGTTTCAGAATTTCATTTTACCCCTTGAATGAAAATTCTCGAATTTAGAAAAGTAATTTGAATAAGTTTTCCGCTTTAAACAGCTGGGTGGGAATTTCCATTTCCTAGTAGCCCGCGGATTGTTGGATCACCACGTCCCAAGTATAAAGTCTTTAATTAAGCCCCCCCTTGAAGTTTTGGCAACTGTTATCGAACTTCGCAGTAACAACAACTGTTTAGATCGCGTCGACCAGACAAACATCGATAAGAAAAAGCATTTTTCACTCAAGAGTACAGCCGATGTGCATTTTACGTTTATTTTTCCGCCATAACTCATAGTCTCCCAATTCATTCGATGATTAAAACAATGTTGAAAAAAAATTGTTGGCAGCGTGTAGCAGACCGCGAAAAATAAAGCTTCACTCTACTGCAGCAAAGACTGCATAGTTGAGTAAAAAAGCGCGCTTTACTTGGCACGCTTACTACTTACATGCGGCTAAACGAAAAGAAGAATAAAAAAAATGGATGATCCGCAAAATCTTCGCACAATAGTAATACACAATGGACATTTATTTATTTATTTATTTATTATACAGCTCACCATGCAGACCGCGTTCTTGTCAAAGTGATTCCAGGGCACAGAATCCGGATAATGACCTAGTACCTTGCCCTTGTAGGCTCTATCTAGAGGAGTAGATTGCAGTGAGTCACCTGAAAAAAACAGTAAAAAATAATTAGTTTTTATAATCAAATTGTATCGGACAAGAATTTACTTCTGTATACAGCTATTTTATTACTCTATACGCTGCTGTTTACTGTTAACGTTACTATAAAAATATCTCGTACAAGCCCCTATAGAACCCTATCAAAATAAAAAGTTGTTTTTTTCGCCCCAAAATCGCAAAAAATCTAAGGTATACCCTTTTGGATTTTTTCGATTTTTGGGCGAAAAATGAAGTATTTTTAAAATTGATCGCAGGACACTTTTCTTACGTATTTTGACCTCAGGAACACGAATCTGCAAGTTAAATTGATCTATCTATAAAATTGATCGAGTTATCGCCAATTTATCGCTCCAAAAAGTGAAAAAATGAGGATATCTCGATGGGATTTATTCCTAGTTCGATTGACTTGACAGAATCGTGTTCCTGAGGTCAAAATACATTACAATGGCCTGAGCTCACGAAAAATATACTAGTTGTAGAACACGGATATAATTACCAGAAAAAAGATTTAGGTAAGATTTTTGGAGCTTAACAGGCAGAGTTTCATTTTTATTCATTTATTTTTCTTTTTTTTTTCTTAACATGTAATTTAACGGGAGTTCGTGCAATAAAAGTTTTATTTATATAGCTTTCTAGTGCGAAGGGTTGTTTTATGGCGAGGGATTTTGAGTTTTACGTATTCCTTTATGGTTCCTTTTTTTCGTCTCTTAAATAATACTTTGTCCGCGTATTTCTAGTATAAGGGTTACTTGTTTTTTCTTTCACCCTCTTCCGATTTAAGGAAGATACGTTCTTCCTTCGGATGAATATCAAAACATATGTCGACATACCTATATTTCAACCACCTGCCAAAGCTGCTCAGGATTTTTCTAAAACACGTTATGGTATAACAATGAAATATCAGGTGAGACGTGGATTAATTAAAAACTTTCTATCCGAAGACAGTTGAGAATTATAAATGTGGTAACAGTAGAAGAAGGGAAAATTATCAATGATAACCCTTAGGCTCGTTACGAATTAAATATACATATTTAAATTTAAAATTAAATCTCATAATTAATTCAGAGAGTAGAGAAGAACACCCTCCAAAAGTAGGACATAGTGACATTGAAGTTTGCAATTGAGCTCCTCGAGGATGGTTAGAAATTCCAATAAAGCACGTTCTCGTCTTACATATTATACATATAAGTATAACTCTGCCACGACAGATATAATAACGAGTGAAATATTCTGCTTTCACGTTCAGTTTACCTCAAAAACCGCGAGGCTTCTGTAAAGTCAGTGCGAAGCTCATGAATTCTACGAGTTCTAAAAGCTCCCGTTGGTATACACCTTATATAAAACCGACAGAAGACGCAAGCTGGTATACATATATAGGTACGGTTTATGCCTTCTATGCTTTCAAAAATCCACCCATATAATATACGACCATAAATCTTGTACATTATTAAAAAAAATTAGTTATGCACAATAAAAGTGCAGAATGAAAAATTTATCAATACAACATCTTCCCTGAGCTTTTACCAGTTTTATCACATAGACGTTAGTTTTTTCTTTTCTTCTTTTTATCAACCTTGCAGAATATTGCACGTTCAAGTGCTGCACGTTAGGCTCCATACCATCGACACGTTATAAAATATTCTGAAGAGCTGAGCGTATGTGCGGTAGTTTTTGAGAACTGGGTTTTATCACATACATCATCGTAAAATTCTAGTGATATTTATCATCGTATGTGACCGGGCGCAAGATTGCATCTATAATATTTTAGATTGTCAAAAAAGCGTGAAATCTGTTGCCAAGTTTAGCGGAAACAATCATACCGCAGTCTTATCTTGAATGCTCATGTAATGGAACCGGAAACGCGCGGTATTTGAAATCCTTGCGATGAGGAGCTTCCTGCGACGCATGTTATTCATTTTATCGGTGATACGAAAAAAAGATAATGAAAAAGGATGTGGTACGGTTCACGATAAATCTATGGATATAATATTGGCAATTTTGTTTTTATGATTTTTTTTTCCTGCTTGCTACTTAATATAGGTATAACGTTGAAAGTAAGACTAGAACGTCATGCGTGTGGACATTTGTGACCGTTTCTTATTACGCCTAAGTGGTCTCTTTGGTAAAAATGTACGTGACGTAAGAGTCTGTTCACATACCTATGTACACTGTAATATATCAGATACATACACTTCGCAAATTGGAGCAAACGCACACCCAGTTTTAGCGACGTATAAAGAATATGTGTAAATATACATAGGACAGCATAATCGGTATGTATTTTATTTCCATGGTAGTACGATTATTAAGATCAAAGGTAAATCAATTGAATAAATTATTTAATTGGAGCGAACTTTAATGGGAGGTAATTCGGCCCGACGTAATTGAAAATTCTTCTTTTATTTTTAATCCGCGATTGCAGTTGCAATTTTAAAAAGCACTCTTGGTCTGAAGACGCTCGAGCTTAGTTTGTATAAGAACTCAAAAGAAAAGAAAAAGTAATGGAGATCACGTACGTTCGTTCTCATTCACATATAATGCATGGTATAGAACGAGAGCCGTCTAATGTGCCTTTTCAGAAGAAAAAAGTTTTTCCTCTTCAAGCGACGAACACGAGATATTTCCCAGAGATTTCGAAGCGGAACGAGAGTAGGTCGTATTCGCGTGAAAACTCGACCGTAGCCAACTTCAGGGTGGTGCAACTTTGAATTGCATTGCACCACGAATATATAAAGTGCCGACGAGATGAAAGAAAAAAGAATGAGAAAATTACGAGGAAAATTATGTACAGCTTTTCCCACGTGCTTCTTATTACCGTGATAAACTCGAGACAATGAAAACATCCGAATGAATAAAAAAAAAAGCGAGGAGAGAATCTAAAGGGAACGTTTTTTTTTTATGGGCAAAAGTAGGTCGAATAAACTTGAAAAACGAGCCACATTTCATACTCGTCAAAATGATTAGCTATTTGCACTTAAACAAAAAAATAATAATAACAATGATACTTATCAGGATACTGTCAGGATGAGAAATGAAAGAAAAAGAAAAATTTCAATGTGGCTTATTCATGAACTGAATGTTCGAACGATTTTCTTTTTGAAAAAAGAAGTTTTCGTATTTTTTGTTTCTAGTTTGAAACATTTCGGAAAACTGGGCCATTATCGGTCGGTCTAAACACGGTAATGCTTTCAACCCCGCGTTGAATCGACGTGTAATAATTATAGCTGAAATAAGTTTCATTAAGCTTGAGATAATTAAATTTTTCGCACGTACGTCGTTATAGTCTGTCAATTTTTAATGAAAAAAATATCGTTACCCTTAAACTAGACATCAGCGTTCTCTTTCTAATAGACTAAAGAGAAAATGTTCAAAAATATAAACATCGCCGCGGACTGAAATAATAATTTAGATCTGTAGGGTGCATCGCGCGGGGTATAGGGTGTACACCAGTGTAAATAAATCTCTTTAAACTATAAATAAACGTCACACGAGCTTTTCGTTTAATCAAATAAATAGGATGCTGTTTAAACGCGGAAGTGGGAAGGTTCGTCTATAAGCTGCGAGGACAGCGACGATTCTCCGGTTGCTGTCGCGGTTCGTCTACCGAGTTAATTGACCGTAGAAAAAAGTCCGCAGTGAGCGATTCGCTACCATTTTTCTATTGTTCTTAAAGAGTACGGTGTTGTCACGTCAAATTCTGCCTTTCAACCTCCGTGCCGTCGTCTGCCCTGTCATCGTCTTTTATACATTTTCCTCCATATAACACAGACAGCTATAAATTTATTAACATTTTAATTAAAACAGACGACCGGCAGACAATTGTATGCGAAATTCGAAAAAAACTCACAAATGATAATAAACAGAAATTTGTTTGCCGAGAAGCAGAAAAAAGAAAGCTTATTGTCTTCGCGCAGAATATTTTCTTCCCGCAAAAGCTTCACCCTGAGACGTTAATTATTTAATGTTTTTCCAGAGAGAATAAAAGGTAGTCAAATTTAATTTCCTCTTTAGATTTTCTTCTTGCTGGAAAAATTTCACCCCATAGATTTTTTTTTTCGGTTATATACGTACAATTTTTCGGGTTTACTATAAATGTAGGCGTGGTTGCGGCAACGCGAGGGTAAATCTGATTGTTTAAAAAGAGGAGAACCGGAAAAATACACCCCTCGTTTTACCCCTCATGTATACCCAACGAACTCTGAGGGATTCTGAAAAGGGTGAATTTTTGACTCGGCTTTGTACCGAATTTTAGCACCGCGCGTAACATAGTAACGCGTTGCGATAGTATAATTTAAGGTGGGTGTAAAGTGAGTTCAAATAAAACAGAAAGAAAAAAAATAAGAACAGTTTTGAAATAGTATCTATTAAACAATAATTATACACATGTTGTTTTATGAGGTTTTTGAGGCAGCGATTATACACGCGTTAACAGTCGATAACATCCGGCGATTGTTTTGTTGCTCGTGTGTAAATTAGAAAATTCTTCATACGCGTTACAATCGGTATTATCAGCTGCTGCGCTGAAAAACACGTTGTCCAAGTTCAAGGGTCATAGGTTACATGCATGTACGCGTATATTCCTTATTCCTTATCACGCGACGTTGCTTTTTTCTAACTAAGAAAAAAGAGGCAATAAAACTAGCAAATCCGTTAAATTTTCTTTAAACAGCCTATCACGTTAAATTCCTTCAGTTTTATACTCAGGGTCACTGAACCCCGTAAGGGTCCCCTCTGTTCCCGTTTCTCAACTGTATAACGTTCTCTGCAGTGCTTCATGTAATGTTCAATGTTCTATATATTATATCCTTCTCCCTTCCGTTGCTACTGCTGCTCCAAAGCATGCAGCTCAACGACTTCGCTTCTATACAAAGTCAAGAGCAATTTAATCCCGAGTTTGTTGTACACAGTAAACCATTTATTGACTGGACGACTCAGAAGCTGCACAGTGGAAACGATTCTCTCTCGACACCGCACAAAAAAATAAAAAAAAAAAACTCCTCCTAGCATAGGTACGTACCTAACCCAAAATTTATGACCGGAACGATTCTCCGAGAAAAAAAAAGGAAAAGAAAAGAAAAAAAACAAGTTCCAACGTCCCTTGTTTTATGGGAAAGCACAGCCGACGATCATCCCATTCCAGATTGAAAATTGATCAAAGAGAGAAAATGCTTTCGGGAAAAGGAAAAACAAAAGGAAAATTAAGGTCGGTCGGACCGTTTGACTCGAAGATTTTTGTGTAAATTTATACGACGTAGATTTTATATAAGAAATTTTCGGTGGACTGATGAAGGGAATGAAGAAAAATTGAAATTCATTCGAAGACTCTTTGTAGTGCGGTAGATTTTCTTCTAAAGCTCATGTATTGCCATCTTCTTCAACAGTCGACCGCGCGTCCTAATTGGATTTTGCCTTGTAAATTTCAACCCTGTGGTGTTGGTGGTTGGGAAGAGCGTTGGTTTACAACCGACCTCTGACCTCTTGCCAAGGTCATTATATAACGAAACTTTTTTCAAGAGCTTTCGCACAGTGATTCAGTCGGTCATTCTCCCTCGCGGTTTATTACACATTACAATACCGTCGCGAAAGCTAATTTCGGAACGGCAAATTAATTATTTTCTTATCTGACGATGAGATAGAAAATATTTTTTAATTTTCATAAATAAATTCCGGGAAACAGGAAACCGCTGATTCTAACCACTGCATCTATATGCAACTATTGCTTATCTATAGCATTACAAAGTTATTGTGCATAAAACATGATGAGCAACCGCAAAAAGGAATTGCTTAATTTTTATCTACAGTTTTTTCCTTTCGACATAGAAAAAAATAGAAAAAAAAAAAAAAAACGAGGACGACGGAGGTCGTTTATATCGGATAGTAAAAAAATGTTCTTTACATCGCAGCTGGCCGAATGCCACGATCACGCCAACGAGCAATCGAACAAATGCAGTAGGGAAGCTGTCAACCTTCCAAAAACAAGAAGTGCAACCTCTTCCACCGAAAGCGTTTGAACTCGGAGATAAATTTTCTCGATCGTGGAAGGCTGACAAAAAAGTTTTTCTCGAAAGGGAAGAGAGAGAGAGAGAAAAAAAAATGGGCAGGTGATGATAATATGACGAGAAGTATGATTGCAGTTCGCTTTTATTTTTTCGGATCGATTTCCCTTCCGAATTTGGCTTCTGTGTGGTATATATAGGGTGTATAAATCGCGTGGTTTACGCCATCTTTTCATTACAGTCGGTCGTCCGGGACGGTGAGAATGTTACATACGGTGATGCCGACCGATGCATTTAATCAAGACAATAGCATCCGTTGAAACCACCACATAAGGGAAGATACAGATAGAATGGGTTTGGGAATAGGGAAGGTCCGTCTCCACCTATAACACAACCTTAGCAGGAATGAGATGTCGGTCTATATAGTACGATTGCCGAGAAGATAAGAAGCGAAGAGGGCATATAAAAAAAATACAAAAATACGAAAAGAGAATAAAGGGAGAGGAAAAATGGGCGATGACTAAAACGCCCGTGGGGCTGTGGAAACGCACGAGTCTTACATACGTCCTTAAATAAGGAAAGAAATTGCCTGGAAAAATACGAAAATCCCTGCAGTTGTTCTTCTTATATATTCACAAGTCAAAAAATGAGGTATGTGTATAAAAACAGATCGAATAATTTTTGCAGTTCTACAATTATCCGTTAATTTTGGTTTTCTTTAGCTCCGTATGTTCATCAATCTCTTCTAATTAGATCTGGGTAATACCGTACAAAAAATCAGCTGATTTTTGATTCTTTCTTTCGCTTCTGTATTATACGAAATAACTCAGCGTGTGATATTTTTCGAAGTGATTTGATTGCGCTATCGGTATTAGAAACAATGGAATATTCATTATACGTACGTATAGCATGAGATGACTGGCACGTTACTATAGAGAATTGACCCATATTATAAAATAATGAGATGCGTAAGTTCGAAACCGAGCCAGAAATATACGTGACCTCGCCACGTACTGTTATACATATCCTGTGTGCGCGGTTGCAAATATGCCTATACATAGAATCGCGGAAAGAAAACGCGAAAGGGGAAAAAAAAGGAAAAGAAAAAGGAAAAAAGGCAAAACGAAAAGCAGAAATCCGCGTTCGCGATTTACCACGTGGGTCGAAGCAGCTGAGGACCGTTTCTATATAAGTTGTGTTGTGTAGGTAGGCATATGTATACCCCGCGACGTCGACGTCGTTCTCGCGGTGTCATGCGGAACACAAAGCGAAGGAAACGTATTTTTTTTATTCTTTTTTTTTCTTTTCAAACAGGGGAAAATGACGCGCGATGTCGCTCATTTTGATTCGACCAAGTTTTTTCGATTAATTTTTTTTATTTTTACACGTCCCCGGACATTGCCTTTCAGATTTTTTGTCGCATTATACATCGGGTATTATATGCGCGGACGTGAAATTAACGGTAAAATTGTTTTACCAGTCACAATTTATGTAGGTATACGCTGTATTATAGTATATGAAATTACGTTCAACCTACCGACGCAATTTTCTTTATATAGACCGTAAGCGTCGGCCATTTTTAATTTAGACACTTGAAAGTTAAAAACTTACAAACATAGAGAACGGCGCGACGCGTCGTGCGTGAGAGGTATATCATTGCAAACTGATTTGAAAAAATTCAAAACTTTATGTGAATTATTTTTTCGGATCGATAAATCTTTTAGCGTAAAAGAAAAAAGGCACCGAATAATTTTGCGGATCGTAATAATGAAACAACGGAAAAAAAACATATTCAATGCGAGTGCAGTGCGTAATATAATATATAAGCTGAGATCGACGAGACTTAACTTTATCCCCGCGCACTTTAGAGAAGCGCCCTGAAAGATTCATGATCGTTTCTCCTACGCCCAGCTGCGAATTGGGGACCCATCTCAAGGTTTAACAATTTTGGGATATATACCTATACGAAAACGAGCGACCGCGCTAAATGGCAAACGTATGGGATACGTACTTCGAGGGTGTTTCTTATTTTCACTACCCCCGATCCATTGGCGGAGAATTTTAGAACTGAATATAGTAAAACCACCGCGTCGCGGGTCACCCCTTGGTTTGGAATTCCAATAAACCTTGCAAGATATTCCGCAGACCGTGCAGCAGACTTCGATTTCATACAGAGAGAAAAGAGCTCTGCCGACTATCTGTCTGTAAATTTACATAACATATTCATAATTATAACTATAGAAACTAATTCTGATAATGACCTTTACCTTATACGTTGATTAATTAATCTCACGATGGAAATCCAACGAATAAATTAATTAATTAAAGTAGCTTATTCGATCGGCCAATAATTGCCAATGATTTATAGACGTTGACAATAAAGGACCAAATCCTACAATTAATATCAGACAATCACACGATTCTAGAAACGATTCGAGAATTGCATGTATTGCAGTCTAACGAATCTATGTGTTTAGCTTTATAAAGCTCACATTGTTTAATTGGTTTTAATTTTCGCCGATTAATTAGTCGTCTAATAGTTCCAAACGTACGTCATTTAACATTACATAAGTTGGGGCATGATCAACGTAATATTATTATTACTATTTTCCTCTCTTTTTACAAACAATTATACAGAAATGCGCGTAAATTGATAGTGCGAATTTTTTTTTTCCCTCTCAATTTTGGAATCAATCCCGAGGATATTTTTTCTGCCATCGTGACAACGTATAGCTGTTACGTTATACACTGTAGTCTGTACCATCGCGTGATTATAACTCCCTGCATGCCATGTGATGTATATTTTACATAGACGCAAATATATATCTATATGCGCACATAAACGTGTATGTAAAAAAAAATTAAAAAATCCCATTTTTCCGAGTTTTCATTGTGCTGCGAGTGTGACGAGTGTGTCGAACTACCGCGAGGGGTGATTTTATCATTTGCGCAACACAATAATTGTGAAATGGTTTTTTTTTTTTTTTTTCTAAATAAACGATAAAACCAGATGACATTATTAGGCGGAATCTGTAACGGTAATTCGTTTCGAAATCGCAGACCTATAGTCGATCGGTAGGAAATTTGTCGTTTGAATTTTTCGAAGCGTGCAGTAGGTATAGGTACTGATGAATTTCGGAGAAGGAGAACGCTATTTCCGGTCAATCAATTGCCCGGAATCAATGTACGAATACCTATCCGTTTTCTTAATCTGCTCTCATCCGGCTCTGCGATTGAATTGCAAATCGATTTTTTTCTCCTCGCCGATCATCATCCAAAACTCAGCAAATCTCGCCGATATATAGCTGCTACCTTTTCTGCTCTAAAATATACGCAAATATACGTTCAATCCGGACTACTTTGCAAAGGTTTGTGTGTCTCACATACGTATGCAGGGTACATAGATTTATATATCTAGACGTCGACCACCCGAGTTTATTTCGAATTGATTTACCGCGAGAGGGAGAGTTTTGCATGTGATTGAAAATACTCGAGCATCAAAGAGCTGACTAAGGACATGAAATACGTATACCGAATGTGTATAATTCGTGCTGATATTTCACATGAATCGAACTGAAAATTTGAAATGAATTTTTCAAGGAAAAGGAAAAAGGAAATCCGCATTCGAAAAGTATCGCGCTTATAGAGTTCGATATATTTTTCAAAGTGTCATGGCGAGTTATATAAAATTGAAATCAGCTGGGCGTCGCAGAAGTTTGCGGTAAAATGTTCAGTCGCGTGGTTATATGCTGATTAAACGTCGTTATAGATTAGAGATTGAAAATATAAACGTACGTATATTATTATATATAAATGTATGAATTATAAACTAGACGCGTGTAATTAGCGATAAGGACATTTAATATTACGTAGCTATATTAATGGTCGACATCTGAAGTGGATCGTCGTTAATCGATTGACAAAGTAAATTTGTCACAAGTAATATATCTAGTGTATAAAGTATCTGTAGTACCGTCTGTGGGGGGTAAAAGTAAGATGTACAAGTAATGATAAAAGCAAATAAAACTAGAAAGAGAGAAGAGAAAGAAAAAGAAAAAGTAATAATACAATAGGTGGCAAGGCGGCGATAGATTTAAGGGTGGTAAACAAGTGTAGGCGTGAACAAATAAGTGTATCGAAGATACAGAAGTAAAAAGCAAAAGTCGTAAGTCACGTAGTCCGGGGTGTTATGTACCTATAGGTATACAGATATATTGGTAAAAGTGTAATAAGTAAATATGGGAATGGAGTGTAGACTTGGGAAGGGTGGAGGAGGGTGGGTACATAAATGGTAAGAAAGTATCGATCTGTGCGGTTCATGCCGACGAGTAGCAGTCGTCGAACCTTTCTAGCCTAACGACAACAATATATGAATCAGACCGAGTCTCACATCCCTGTGGTAGCTCGGTAAACGCAGCCACCTCCCCCTTTGGCGCATGATGTCATCATCCGGGCTCGTTTACTGCACCCCGCAGCTCCTGTTCCTCGTGTGTATGCGATGTACTTACACAGGTACACACATTATCACTATATATACACGTGTACTTGTACACTCCGTACGTTATACGTGCAATACGTGTAATTCGCGGGGTCGCGCGCGCCGACAGCGAACTTGGCTTTTATCAACTTACTCCAAAGTGCGTTCCACGTATAAGGTATGCGTCGTGTACGTTCACCCCACGTGCGCTTAGATGGGTGTAAAGTATGAAAAATAGTCGTGGAAAAATGTTACGAATAAAACTTGGATACGGGGGTAGAAAAATAAAAGCTTCTCACGAATGTTATTTTCAAGATTTCACTAATATATTTATATGCAAATATATGGAATAATTGAAAGGATAATCTTATTCCCAGTTTTTTTATCGTTCTCCTTTATTACTTTCTTTCTTTCCTTCTTCTTTGGTGGCGTAATTTTTGTCACTCGGCTCGTACAGCACGTGTCGTACAGCTGCAGGAGTGATTTTTTTTTTGACTTTCTTCTATTTTCCGAGACGTCTTCGAGCCAGCGAAGATTCATTTTTCTTTATATTTTTCGTACGGTGCAACGGAGCCGGGTAAATGCATAGGCAATATTAAGGGATCCTTTCTACGAAGGGGAATCTTTCAGGATCAGCTTTTTTATTTAGCGTTGAATTTTTCCCGAACGAATATCATATATATATATATTTTTTTTCTTCTTTCTTTTGCTACGATATATTCGAAAGCCGAGTCGCGTGACTTTTGTCAGTTGCCAAGTATTTTTCTAACCGTCTGTTGTTTATAAGATCTGATTTATGAGGTTTCCATTACCAGCATTTTAGATGGAAGTTTTGTTTTTTCCTTTCCTTTCGTTTTTTTTTTGGTTTTTCATTTTTTCAATTCAGTTATACCAACCCAGAAGGTTCTAATTTAGATTCGTACCTACTTCAAATAAACTTGCCTTCTGGAGGAACGAACGTCAAACAATATCTAATTTTATAAGTTTAACGTGCACCGCTTTATATACTGCGGCACTGCAGCTGCTGCTTTGCCGCTGCATCAGTTTCCGTCTCTTAATTCTTGATCTTTGTCTAAGAAACTGAGAGTTCGCTATAATACCTCTACATCGCGAGTGCAACGTTAGCGTTCAACTGCAGTCGGATATTGCTATATCCAGACCACAAAGGAACTGCGTGATAGCTAACGTTATTTCAACAACTTATTGCGCTATGGCTGTTGTTTTTTGCACCGCAATCTTCGAGCTGCAAAAACGCAATTCGTAGTCGATGTGATTATTCATTTATTTATTCATCTTAAATTTTACGTATATAATCTTCCATTCCATGATCGTTTTTTGATTCACATCTATGTAAAATTTGGAATGCTGCAACATAGGGGAATGAAAAGAACCCCAAGTTCGCGACTGACCACCGCATATATAAAATACAATATGTATAATTCATTACATTTATATCTTATAACCCATCGAAAAATATATCAAGAGTACAAGAACGGCGAATAAAATGCGCTTTAGTTTACCGCGTGCGATATAATGTGTTTCGAATATGTGACGCACTTTCAGGGGGCGAATATCATCAGTGTGAGATGATATATGTTAGCCTTGAAAATGGTGCAGTTAAACATTTCAATTGCTCGTTGCGATATTAAAAGGGAACGGTACTGTACTTCCTTGTTAAATATTTTACATATGTATTACATACCCACTTACGATACTGCAGAGTATAAGTTTCTATTCATACTTATCATGCTTCTCCAGATCGACAAAGTACTACACGTTCCGCGAAGCACAAAAAATGGATGGAATCGTGGAACCGAAAAAAAAAGCGTGCGATTCACCCCCGAGGGTTTGCGAGGGTAGAGATCTGGAATCCTGCAGGTAGGACTGACAGATAAAGTCTCTTTCAGTTTCGTTGATAATTTGTCATCGGATTTTTGGAGCGAAATAACGCGAAAGGGTTTTTTGATCTTACGTTATTTGTACTATTATTATTAGTTTGGATATTACGTAAAGTTATAAAATACGTAAGACGCTCTGAGGTATTAAGAGAGCAGCGCAGTCTATCGAATGTTATATGTGCGATGGGGAATAAAAGTCACCGTCAACTGCAGGGTGAGTGAGAAGAGCTTGAAACCCTTGAAAGATTACTGACGGTGTCCTTCAACCCTTCAGCCTTTCAACCCTTCGACCCTTCCAAACGCCGTGTCGTCTGATAAGGAAAAGGCTGTGAAAGGACGGCAAGTGTGTCCGTATATAACGTTGGTACATAAAAGCGTCTGCATGAAAGCAGTCAAATTTATCCCCAAGGGAACGTTTCCAAGAAATGAATTGCAGCGTTGAAAAATTTATATTACATTTTTGATTCCGTCTGAGAATTTCTTATTCGGTTTTTATTTATTTTTATCTTTACAATTATCGATTACATTTCATCAACGAAATATATAATTTCTCTCACCGCTATGAAAGAACGAATATTATAATATTGTTAAAAAAACAAAAAAAAACCTTATAAAAAAGTCAGGCTCTTGAGATGAGATCTTTTATTTTATACACTGCAGTATCCCGAGTCTTTCCATTTCCGCGCTAGAAGGAATAAATGTTTAGGTAGGGAGTTGAGATAAATAGCGCGATAAGTGATTTCATAAATCTAGGCTGAGTGAGATGTTTTTTTTTTATATACATATATGTACATCTACACTTTTAAATAAGTTTTTGAGCACGATTTTTTTTTTTTAAATGAAAACTTTCTGGTAGTTCTTCTGAAAAATAATCGGAGTTTGCTGTAATTTTTTTCTCTTTGTCTTCTGTGAGAAGAGCGTAAAAATTTGTGCGGTTTATTTTCGTCGTCATCATTTTGATTATTATTATTAGGATTATTACTGTTGTTATTATTATCATCATTATGATTTTTATAACGTTACGTTGTAAGTTTTACGAGCGGCCCTTTGCATCATGCACGTGCTGCTTGCTTACCTACAAATTAATATTGAGGGGATCGGAGTCGCAGGGTGTTAATAATTAAGGGGCTTTAATACCTCGGTTCG
The DNA here is from genome assembly GCA_963932425.1 of Athalia cordata. Taxonomy (NCBI): domain Eukaryota; kingdom Metazoa; phylum Arthropoda; class Insecta; order Hymenoptera; family Athaliidae; genus Athalia; species Athalia cordata. The sequence goes on along the minus strand of OZ010628.1, from coordinate 19,532,318 downwards.
CATCTAATAATTATGTCCAGAAAACCTCTACCAGCGAATAAACACACGTGAAAGGTCTTACCTAATTAACGAAGTGATTAACGAATGAATGAATTATTAGCAGCTCGAAGAAGTTAATTATTTATTTGTTACTTTAATGATTAGGATTTGAGTGTGAAAAAATTTGTAGCATCACGGTCACGGTACATGCACAATACTCATCGCTTTCGATTTTCAATCCGTGTAAAATAACTATAATTCATTATACAATTAGACTCTCATTATTTGTATACGCAATATAATTATGTAAAAGGATTATATCAATTCTATTACTCAGATAGGTGCAATTCAAACATCCTAAGATTCGTTGTTGCAAGTCTTTGAAAACTTGTTCCAATTGACGAGGGGATGCAGCGGTCGTATTTGTACAATAACCTTATGGCGAAGAGGAAGTCCTACGGGTATACCGTATACATCCTCAGTTTCTGGGTAAGTCTGTTTGCCCTTTGTAGTCATCGTCGGTCTCTTTATCAATGAAGATATCACGCTGTGCTGCACCGTGGCAGCTGGCCCAAAAATCTTTTACTCGGAAGACTACCGTCTTTGTCGTGAAAAGTTTCCAGAACTTTCTTTTTGTCAATTTCTTTAGAAGATTTTTCTATGACGAAAATTCTTTACAGTACCAAAGGAACCTGGGTGTTAGGACTCACTGCGTAGAGGGTTCGAAATTTCGGAGTATTTTCGGATTATTTGCTGTAGGTGGCAATACGCAAAACGGAAATACCGAATTTCATTCCCATACATATTTGAGTGTAAATGTATCCGCCGGGACTCGAACTTTTCAAAGACTAGATCTCCTCAGGTCAAACTCTGTACCCGCATGAAAGGGGATACTTTGCTTTTGAGTATTCTTAAAGGGGGGAATGGGAAAAATCCCGTGGGAAGATGATGATTTTTCAGAGGCCGATATACAACATGCGTAAATATTTTAAGTCTCAACGACTATGATGCGACAAAAAATTCCATATGAATGTTTATAAATAAATATGCGGTGTAGAAAAGATTTTTCTTATTATACTTTTGGGTCAGCTCGCTGCTGAATCTTTTGGTTGGTACTCCGTCTAAGCAGATCTTGTATATTTCCTTTGTCGTATCACATGTACTACACTTAAAACTAAGGAGGAATAAAAAAGTGCCAAGTAAGAGGACGTATCGGATGTACTCGTTGTTAGTAAACATTTTATCTCTTACTGCTTGGTTTCAGCCGTAATTTGAAACTAGTTTATCATTTCGGTGAGAACAGATACAAATTGTTGCACAGTTTGTTTGATAAACAGATCATACAAAATGTTTTACACAAATAAACTAGCTATTCCTTAGCCGAAATGACTCCCTTGTGAGTTTCGCGCCTTTTTTATTGTCTACGCGGCGATTTCGAGGAAATTTACGGCGTTTTCGATTATGTGAAAATTCATCGTAGTTCAACAGTCTAATGTAAAGATGAAACAGTTGATTTGTCTTTTAATCATTTCGATAAAGAATTGTCAAGGTTTGCCGAATGGCCTCGGACGTCAAACATAATATTGAACAAACACATGGTATGTGTGGATTGATTCGTATCAATGCGCTGATTGAAGCATGTTGCCTTATAGCTTTGCGTTAAATCATAGATTGCAATCTTATGAGTCAATAATTTATTATAAGAAAATTTAGGATTTAAATTGTGCAGAAACGATTTGGATTCGGAAATGGATTTAAAACGACCATTGTTGTGAGGATAATACACATGGTAAATTTATGCTAACATGCTATATATACGCAATGATTTTAGATCAGATAAATAAAAGAGAAATATAATGACGCAATTACATGTGGTTTCACAATTATGCAACGATCAAAGTGAGTTTAATAAACTCGAATTTGCGTGGAACTGTGTATGACACTTCCGTCCAACAATGGAAACTAACTATTGTTGTTTTTTAAATTAAAATAATAAACGGGACTACGACATAGCACAGAGTTCGTCACGGTTCGGGGGTGATTCGTCACTATTCAAATACTTTGTAATAGCCAACTCACCAAAAAATCTGTCTGGCTCCAAGCCCGAATCTTGGTCCAATCCACAAATGACAAAATAATCCGCAAATCGCGACGGGTGCTGTTCGGGACCCCGTATCACATCCAGACTCCCGTTCATTTTTCTTGGTTATTCTTTTTCTATGTAATGTATGTATCAAATGATTATTAATAAAATAATATTCTTCTTTTAAACACGCGCACATTCACACACGTGATTTACGTAAACGAGACATGATTATCGCTCCAACTGTCATTTCACCAAGCGAAACGACAGCCAGCTGATGTTGACACAAACGGGACGGACCTCTCTCTGTCTGCTCTGGTAATAATTGATCTTTACTCAATGCACTGAAGTTTGTTACTAACGAATAATAACTCGCGAGTCGCGGAGGCGCGCGCCGCTCTTGGAGGTCACCATCGAAATTCGATGTAATCGAATCTCGTTTTCACTGCGTGTAAAAATGTTAGCTTCTTTAACGTAGCGGCATCTGTGTGAATATTTCTCGCTGTCTTTTTGACAGATATATATATAGATATATGTTGTGCCTTGACAGCTATAGTTTCTTTGAAAGGTTAGAATCGGGTACGATCGGTGAGCTGTTTAGCGTTCATTACAGCCTATTTTACATCACTAATGTGCCATGGAGGAGGTTGACAATATTATTATACATTCTTTGCGACAGATTGGCTGGTAAGTCACGATCATTCAAAATTCAACTTCCGATCTGTCATATGACCCCGTAACCTTTTGGTGATCTGAACCTCCCTACGTATCTTGATAGAAAAGTGGGTGGAACCGGCTTCATTGTCAATCAACTAGACAAACACATGACACTGATTGAACATTTCAGCGGATTTGTTTCACACAATTTGACCAATTATAAAACAATCTTACCCGCATGAGCGTCATCATCATTCATTTAAAATCTAATCCATGTAATCATTATTAAACCGCGAAGAATCGCTCAAATATTTATGAAGTTTTCATTAAAAATCTACACTTTCGACGACTTGCTTCACTTTCACAATACCACTTCTGATTGATGCAGAATTTGTTGGCATTTCAGTGACATTGAAGAAGATGTAACTAATTTGAGCGGTTTTAATACCGAATTGGTAGTCGAAGCCGCAGTCAGATGTTTAGACATAATTCGTCCAGGGCTCGGGGTGTCCACAATTGTGCCTGCAAATATGGCAGCACGATTCCGACTGGGAGCCACACTGGCTCAAGCTTGTTCGGTAAAATGAAAATCTATTTCAGCATAAATTGGAAGGTTGCTTGCAGCATCAAAGGAACATTTCGTATAAATAAATAGTCACTTTCCTCAGGAACTTGGGTACAGAGGTGACATCGGGTATCAAACATTTCTGTATAGTTCAGAGGTAGATTTGCGCCGATTGTTTATGTTTCTGATTGAAAAACTACCCAAAGAAAGTGACAAGACACTGAATGAACCTACCAGTAGAGTGGCTCTCCTGGAAAGACAGATTGCTGATGCTGTTTCTCGGGATCTTTCTGCTCCTTGGCTACCATATTATTGTCACAAACGAGGCAGCAGGAATAAAGGGTCGACTGATCGTCATTTTAAAACAGTTGATCTAGATATACCGAGTCAAGGAAAAGGCGAAGGTGATAAAGATGTAGAGCTGAATTAGATTTGTAACTTTTTTAATACTTTCTTATTGGTCAACTTCCAGACTATCAAGACTATTATGTTAACTATCAAAAGGCAGTGACTGAACAAGTACCGGATGACAAATACCTCATACCTTCTCTTGTGACACGTAATGCAAAATTACTGCATTGTGCTCCAACTAATATTATAGAGAGACTCGACTGGTTACATGCCCAAAGACTGAATGAAACCACAGCGGATATAATACAAAGTGAAATTGAAATTCAAAGCAGGTTTGCTTTGAATCAAAGACTCCAGTTTTCCGAATCAGCGGTAAGAAGAGATAGATATTTTCTAATAATGCGAGTGCGTTCGGTTTTATCTATTTTTTTCTATAGCAGGATACTAAAAACGAGGAGAAAAGCCTGACAGCTCAATGTATTTCTGAGGTTTCAACTTCTCTGAGTCGAGAAGAAAAAAGGGAAATAAAAATAGACAAAATTAAATCAGAATGTGAGAATCTCAGAAGTGATTTGGATGGACTGCAAATAAATGTCAAACAGTTGACTACAAAATTGTCCCAAGTTAGTGTAATGTTAAATACCGAAGAAAAAGAACTTGAGCAATCTGAAGAAAGGAGAAAAATCAAAGCGAGAACCTATGACTTGCTCCCTGAAGGGGAAGAAAATATGAAAAAACTAGAGGCAATGATCGAAGCTGGAGCTAATAAATTGGCTAATCTCGCAGCGCAATGGGAACGACATCGGCGTCCTTTGATTGAGAGATACAGAGATGAAAGGGCAAAATATTCGACTAAAGCTGTGAGTAAATATAGTTTTGCGCTAATTTTCATTTCAAATACATCTTATAATGTAAGGTTTTAAATTCAGAGTGCTAGTCGAAAAAAGGTGGATGAACTAAAACTACTCAGAGAAAAGGAGAAAGAACTATCAGAAGAATCTCGCAGCAAGGATCAGCAGTGTGCGCAATTACTTGCCGAAATTCCAAAATTACCAAAAGAAGTTAACCGGTCTGCTTACACTCAGCGAATTTTAGAGATAATAAACAATGTGAGAAAACAACGAGGTGAAATCGACAAAGTATTGGCAGATACTAGGGGAATTCAAAAAGAAATTAATATGCTTACCGGAAGATTGGAAAGGTCATTCACTGTTGCTGATGAATTAATATTTAAAGATGCAAAAACAAATGAGGCTTCCAGAAAGGCATACAAACTGTTAGCTACCTTGCATTCCGATTGTGGAGAACTGGTCACTTTAGTTGAGGAAACTGGGGCTACAGTGAGAGAAATACGAGATTTGGAAGAGCAGGTAAACCAAGAAATGTTTTTATCTATATATCTCCTATTCATTCACTTGGTCAAATTTAAAATTTTTTGTCTTTGTTAAAGATTGATTCAGAGTCTGCAAAAAATGTTGGAGCAAATCTTGAAAGAATTACCGCTGACTTGAAGCAAATGCAACAAGAAACGGCAACACTAACTGCACAACTGCAGAGTAAAAACTCGTGATAGCAGTCGATATAGGCAGAAGACAAATCTATATGAAAATGCCCTCTGAGGTATGAATAATTATTTCAAAATGGTAATGAACAGTGCGCTTTTGCAGGCCCAATGCTTTTTGTTGAAGTATTGATATTTTCTGAGCATAGCTATTGAATAGTGAGAGCTCAAATGGTATAAAAATTTGAAGCCTAACAATTGGAAAAGTGCAAACATCCAACCGTGTAGGTAGTTTATTTTCCTAATTTTCTTACGCAAGGAGCTTCAAATGGATCAACTTGTTATAAGTATACTACGATAAATGAATTGAATATATAAATTGATAATTCCAAGCACTCAAACAGATGTACAAAAATGTAAGAGCTTGGTTATCATTCATTATTGCTATACACTTATCCACTTACCTGGATACAACGACTTCAAATATAGTGAGTAATGAAATAATATTTTGAGAGTCTGATTTGGGAGTTGCCTATCGTAACGTATAATTGTTGACGAATGTAACCGATGTATTATGAAAAAAAGCAAAAAAAAAAAAAAACAATAAATATAAAAACGAGAGTACCAAATCGTTCAAAAGATCTGTTCGGGTTGTTTTTTCTATTATTGAGGAATAAGAAAAACTTGTACTTCAATTTTCACCTGTGAAATTTATTTGCATGATTATTTGCATGGATGGAGCTTAGGGAAAATCGTTGAGATTTATTTTGAATAAAATACTAATTACTGTGTACAAAACTCTAGTTACTAGCTCGAGTGGGCATTTCTGGAGGTATGTAATTTACATCCACCGTCTTCGGCTTCCTGTTTTTGCCAAGCGATTTCCTTACGTATTTCGGTCTTTTGCTGTCAATAGTCAGGTCGATTTGGTCTTCGTTTTCAAAGAATGTTAGAAGCTGTTCTCTTTCTGCCAAATCCTTTTTGATCTCTGCTACTTTAGCCAACCTGTTCTGGCGGTCAAGTTCAGCCAGTTGTTCATTGAGCACAGACTGCCTCTTTTTTTCCCAGTTGTCAAAACTCTGTAAAGGAATACTGTATAAGTGGCAATTCATAGAACTGTTGAAGAACGTCATTCTTTCTATATAGATAAACGAACCTGCAGTTGCAAAGAAATATCTTGATCTGCTTGTTCGGCAACCACTTCTTTAACTTTCTTCTCGATAGCCTCTTCGAGATTTTCTTTGACCAAATCGCATTTTTTGAAAGCCTCCAATGCTACGGTAAAATTTTTGATCTCCTCGTTAATTTCACCTTCAGGAATTTTTGAAAGTTCGTTTTCAACTATTTGTATTGCGTCTTCATGCACAACTTGTTGAATGCCTTTTTGGGTCCATTCTTTAATTAGATGAGTGGCGGCGTCGTATTTTCCATAAAGTATTAAGCCGATTAGCTGATAGGTTCGTCCTAATGAGTCACCAAAATGTTTGCCAAAATAGTTCAAGGTTTTTCCAACAATATGTGCTGGTTTTTGAAGATCAAAGTGATCATCAAAATATGGATTTCTCAAGAAGCCTACCCGCACTTTGACTATCTCTTTGCTAGTGTCTACCACAGGTTCTGGCTCCTTCCAATTTCCAAAATTATCTATGCACTTGTGGCTTGCATAAACGGCAATTATGTTAGAAATTGGATTTTGTGTATCTTCTTGAAACATAAGTAAACTTGCAACTCTTGCTGCTGATACATAATCTTTCTTTTTTATGAGGGAGTCCATCAAAATGTTAAGGGCAAAGTGATCGGGAAACAATCCATAATTCAATCTGTCGTGTAACATAGAAATGAGTTCTTCTATGCGATCTGCTTCCAAGAAGCAACGCACAGCTGCGTGATAAGTGGAATCAAAAGTATTGGTAGTTTCAGCGGACATTCTAAGTCTGTATAATATGTCCGCGAGTTCATCTAGCTCTTGGGATTCGGTGGAAACCACGTTTGCGAATATATCGACATCGACTGCATGTGCTTTGGTATTTTGGTTAAACTTTTGTTTTAATTGAAGGTAAAAGTCTCCTGCGACTACCTGATTCAGTAAAGGTGATTGTAACCTGTGCTTCCAAGCTTCGTCGCAACGGTAGGCATTTGACAGAAATGTTCGATTCTGAGTCGTTGATACGTTTTTCAATTGTAAAGTGAGTCTTTCACAAATTCTCACTGTTTTCCACATCTTATCCATATCATTCACTACTTATTAACTCATCCGAAAGCTGCTTGAAAATGTAATATAAGGTTAACCGACAGCGAGTTGTCGTCTGCTAAATAGACTCACTTCAATCTGTTCAATCTCTTCATGCGTTCATACAGGCGGAACCGCGGAAGTAGGCGACAACAAATAGATACTGCGGATGCCGTCGTCTGCTGATTACAGTGATTAGTACCGGTAATTTCGTTTGTTTCTATTATTGCCAATTCCAAAAAGATGTGTTAAAGGTTCGCCCTACTTCTCATTCTTTATAAAGTATCGAAAATGCTGTGGTTTCCCTTCTAGGAGTACTTGATTTTTGATTCATAGGTTATGTCCACGAATATAGAAGTCTGTTGACCGACTATAACTTTGCCATTTATCTTGAAATTTTCAGATCTGCCATGCAGAGCCTTAAATCTTGTGTGCAATTGTTGAGCACAACCGGAAGATTGATCAACAAGCAATCCCTGCTCTTGGATGCCACTAGAATAACTGTGCTGTCGCCACGATGTGATATCCATACATCGCCTGCATTAGCCAAAGGATCCCAACCACCACACTGGCTTGAATATAACAGAAAAATCTTTCCTGTTCAAGGTCCCGATGAAGAACGACGGCCAGCGGTACATATCTATCAATACACAAATATTGTTCTGAGCAAGAAATCTCTAAAGCTTTCTATTTTTCAGTATGTTTGCCACATGAAACCAAACATCCATTATAGTCCAAAAAAAATGTGGTATGTTGCTGTCCTTGTGAGAGGTTTAAGTGTTGATGAAGCAGTAAAACAGCTGAGTTTTGTATTGAAAAAAGGTGCTGCAGCTGTGAAAGAAGCAATTCTTGAGGCACAGGAGATGGCAGTATCACAACACAACGTAGAGTTCAAGAGTAACCTCTGGGTTGGTGAGTACCAAGATATGCCAAATTTATTTCCAGCTCATTCTTGAATAGTAATTATTCGTATTCTTTCAGCTGAATCTTTTGTGGGAAAAGGGTTGGTAATCAAAGGTTTTCGAAGACATGCAAAAGCACGCACAGGTGAGGTGCGTTATACATACTGCCATTACTTCGTCAGATTAGAGGAGGGTCCACCACCTGCAAACTATTACTTGCCAGCGCCAAAGAACAAGCAAGAAATGCTAGATGATTGGCTAACAGGAATGCGTAAACGCAAGATCATGAACTCACTGTAGATATTTCCCATCAATGCCAGGTTATTCATATAGATGTAATTTATAATTAAAGAAGATTTCTTCTAAATCAGTTAATTTTGTTTTCCATTTTATCCATGTCAGGTGTTTTATTATAATGAGAAGGTCAAAAGTACAATGATAAATCAAAGTTGGAATTTTATAACGTTTTATTTTGTGAAGCATCTAATTCCATAGTTGTAGCATGGTGGAGATTGCTGTTTGCGGATGGATTGATGGAGCTTACAACTTCAACTTGGTTCTTCTCCAGTGACGCCTCTTGGCGTTGTAGCTATAAAAAAAATTGGTCAGTATTAGATATAAAATTATTGATGATTCAAAATAATTTTTCACGTAGGCAATCCTGACCCATACGAAAATGATACATGTACACATTATTTGAGGTTATGTTATACTGTCATGATGGCATGACATCACTTTAGCAGCACTCATAATAAGAGATTGAAGATGAATAAGAAATTACAGGTTTACTATAAACATGAAGTCCCCAAATCCGAACAACAGTCAAAATTTGTTTGCTCTGTGCAATAGCGGGCACAAATCGCATAGGTTAGGTCAGGGATTTAGTTGTCGCAAGTTACAAATTTACTATATGGGACTACAAACGAAGAATCGAATTATCATCAACGTAAGACAAGTGTTTTATAGGTGTTATTTCATTTCCATATGTGGTTTACTCACCGAATGGTATTACCAGTACGCATCCTAACCCATTGTGGAATCGGTCTGTTTTGTTTAAGCTTTTTGGCAAGCTTTCGCTTGACAATGAAGGTCTTGTGTGCAGCCTGAAACACGAAAAACACTGTATTGAATATCTGGCTAGAAAACTGTAATTAATAATCCAATCTAGCAGGCACGATGCTGTGAAACGAGCCGGATTTCGATCGCTAAACTAAAAACCCACCATTCTCCTTAACAGCACGCAAACGGAAGAATGAAATTTTGTGAAGTGGTGTTACGCGCGCGCAGCCCGTAACTCTTGGTCCAAATTGTTGACGACTACGCCAGTCAAGTTAACAAACTTTTCGTAAACCAAAAATACATAGAAAATTATGTCGCGCCATCCTAAAATGAAAATTACGAGAATTATCTATTTTACGCAATTTATCGTTGTCATATGTACACAAAAATTATTGGCGACTTGATGATCAAGTGAGCAGGAAATACCTGCTGTAATCTGCCTCATCCATCGTAGGGATCGATCGATCCTTTTCAAATTTACCCGCAGCGCGAACTCCAATATTTAAATCAAGAGTAAATAATGATTATTGAGATCCAATAATCGACATCTGATCCAAGAGGATTTTTGAGAAGAAAAAAAGCTATTCATCCTAATTCCTCGTTGAGAATGCGTGCGAAAAAGTAGAAACTGAGTTTAAACTCTGTCTCAAAACTAATATGAAAATGTCCCATAACGATTCTATGATGTTGTCCGAATTTGACCAGTTATGATTCTATCGCGTACATTGGAATGTTTTGTTTTCATTTAGCAAGGTGAAGCGTAAGTGATCTAGAGATTTACGCCAGTTATAAGTCAGGCCTCGGATCTTCCGGAAGTACATAACTCCCGTCGTCGGTATTCTGTAGCCTACAGTGGCTTGCCGTGCGTTGTTATCGCTATCCCGCATAAAGGCTCTACATTATTGTCCACAATGAGTGGGACCTGCAGTGAGGTGAGTCCTCCTAGGTAACTTGGAATTGCACGTAGAAAAGCAACGGCCCATACAAGATAAACTTGCAATGCAATTGCAATAAATTTTACGCTTAAAAGCCACCTGCTCCACTTTATGATGACGCGATACCGATAACGCGTAGTATGCGTGTATTTCAGAGGTTTTCTTTTTCCTTCGCAGATTAAAACCTTCGTTTTTTTATTTAAAAACGCTTACGAGACGGCAGAACAACCGAACGGTTATCCGATTATTTGAAGACGTGTCTGTTAATGGATTTATTAATTAGCAGTTTTTATAGAATGACGGTGATGCGTACGATCAATCGTGACATTTCAATAAAATAGCATTGTTGCACATCTATCTTTCATATAGCTACCTATATCAGGAATTACTATACACGATATTATTCGATCGAATCGTGTCATCGCTGCAAACTTTACTAGGTACTAGGTACAGTTTTAGGTGGTGTGTAAAGTATGTGTGATCTATAATGTATGCCAGTTGCTTCTATTCTCAACCGCATAATTTTTGAATCAATCCCTTTGTTACCTTTACCTCGTGTTATTTATCAAGTTTGAGAATATCTGATCGAACAGCAGAATTCAAAAAGACGACAGGTGTCGGCGGAACGGTGCAATCAAACGCTTCGTAGATGTTGTACCTTTCTGGTGTCGAGCGTCGCGACGCGTCGACGTATTCGAGTTGCGTTACGGTTTGATATATTCGTTATTTCTTGTGCGGCGCAGTCCGGGGTGCGCATTCGAGGGTAGCGCGCGTGCCTTGGTCTTCAGAGTGACCAGGACTCATCGCCACGGCTAGATCCGCGTGGAGGCTAACTTGTCACGTTGTTTTATTAGCACAAATAATATTTTTATCCCCCCCCCGATACACAGGCTGTGACAATTTTATTCGGATGATTCATTTTATTATCTGCATATCGCAACGGAGATTGCGATAAAGAAAAGACGAAGAGCGAAAGAGAGAGAAAGAGAGACTGATTTTTATTCTATTCGACAACGAGGATAGAAAGAGAAAGAGATCGAGAGGGAGGGAAGAATGAAAAGACACCCCCAACTTTGAGACTTTGTGATTGTTGAATCGTATGAGTTTATGTGTGTTTAATTAACAAGCCCGTCGAGGACTTTTGATTCCACATTCCAAATGCTCTTGAATGAACGATTGTTGTCACAACAAAGTGAATGACGTTTATGCGTGTCGGGTGTAACACAAACAGCAAGTGTGAATTGTGAGTGTTTAATTTTATTCGTCTACAAATAATCTACCGGACAAAAAAGCATCAATTGCAGCATCCACAGCAGACTCCGTCGCAACAGGTTAGAGTTTTTCGTTTACAAATTTCTCTTTACCGCCCTCATGTTCATCGCGTATAGTCTTCCAGAAAAGTTTTGCGACGTAAACGTATAGATCAGATTATTTTTAAAATATAAACGGCGAAAGTTTTTTCAGAAATTTGAGTTTTCGAACTTTGATCGTGCTTCTTTCTGTGATCAGTTAATCCACTTTTTTCAAATTTACTCTCCCATTCGATATTAATTCATTTTCCTAAAATTTATACCAAGCCACATGCGTGTCGGTACTTTGGAAGATTTGTTACTCCCCTCTTATTCGTGACATGGCGTATCATATCCGATTCTAGCTTATTATAATATGGTAATTGTCTCTCGTATTATTCACACAATATAAGCAAGTCATGTTAAATGCACGACCACTGGCTGGAAACCGGTATTATACAGATTAAACCCTGCAAATCATTCGTCAAATATTAGCAGTGCTTTACCGTATAAACTAAATTTCTTAGTAGTCGCGCCTTCAGAGCTTGTGCTGTTTTCATTACTGCAAATAAAAAAGACAAATAAATAAAGGAAGAAAAAACGAGAGAACGACGGATAAAAAATAGCCGGCAGACGAATTGGTCTGCTAATCAAATGTCCAGTCCGAGTAGTGGGCGAAAAAGGTCTCATACATAGAATCCTTTCTCGAGGATCATATGTGCACAGGTGTATGTAAACCATTTCGCTGGTCTGTCGCATGTTTGTCTGACTGTCGGTTCGTTTGTCTGTCTTATTCTATATATCCCGGTATTTCTACCCCTACGGTCGACCAGGCATAGAATGCCCTACTTTAGCCTACCCCCTGACGTCATGCAGCGCGCCAATGGCGGGTAACTTTAGTCACGTGCTCACCTGCCATAACTTTTAGCTCTGCATTTTTCAAGTTAGGTTGGTTCCGTTTCTGAGTTTAGAGGTTGTCTCGTCGTCGACGTAATTACATATGAAATAACCCCATAAAGTAGCTTTATTATATATACAAATTATATGCCACGAGATTATCGTCGCAACGGTTATAAAAAAAGGAATATAAAGACTGCGCGTTGTTTGAAATTCTTTGCAACCTGCATATATACGTTCTATGCAAAGTTCACCGAATTTCCAGTTTTATATGTAAAAATGTTCATATTGGTTCGATATTGTTTCAACAATATTGTTTTTCTTCTCCACTTTAACCCCGACACTTAGTTCTTTTTGCCTTGAGGAAAAATCTTTGTCTTTTTCAAAGCGGAAAAAATTATCCGGGGGCGCCCAGAACCGAATATATGGGGGTGTTTGACGTTATAGTCCCGCAAAAATACGAAGGAGAGTTGACATATTTTGATGAGATATATAAGGGGCGGTGTGATGGTAGCGAAAATCATTTTTTAATTCAAGTATACTTCAGCCGGTCTCGTATCGCGCGTTGATAGGTGATTAATCGAGAACGATCAGACGCCAGGTTATTGGATTATTCGTGTACAGCACCACCACTACGATATCGTCGTACTACAGTCGCTCGAGATTAAATTTCCTTAACGTGTAAAATTACTCGCCGCCATATTTTTTTTTTATTTTTATTACCATCATAATCATTAAAATTGTTATTATAGTGTATACCGGGCAATCGTATCGGATGCATGTAACATTCGAATATTCACAAATTAACTCTATTAGTTGATTACGAATAATAATATAACTGTTATCGGTAAATGCTGCAGATTATACTGTGGTGAATAATCGTGAAAATATCGCTAGCCCCTCGACTTTTATATACATTGGTATCGTATTGCAATTTCCAGTGTTGCACGTTTGTTAGTTTTTCTTCGTTTATTATCGGTTAATATGATACAATTTTTCGTTGACATGTTTTGATAAAAATATGACGAATCTGCAGAGTAAAGTAAAAAAGTAAAGCTTCGAGTGAACACCTCTTTTTACTGCATTATAGGAACTGCATCGTCTTATTAATGAGGACGATTACCGCGTGCAGTTCTACTAAATTAACGATTAGAGTAACTTGATGTATACATATAGATGTATAACTGAATTTCTCCATCGCATGGTATCATGGTTATTGATTATTCTCAGAGTTCATGACCCGTTCCTACTGCTGCTGCAGGTTTGAGGAGAGATATTTTTAAACCAAATTTACTGCAGGTGTGTCCCGGTTTTCGCAGGACATGCCAGTGCACCGCATTTGCCTTGCATGTGCCTCGCGGACACATAAATTCTTCTTTCGAATTAATCACATTATACTAATTTCCATTTCTTTTTTCATCGACTCATCGAATCGCGCATGAATTACATCATTATAATTTTGGACCAGCCGCACGACTGGAGATGCCCTCATGCGCTATCAGGCTCTGTATTTCCAGGGTCAATTGTTATCTGAGAATACCGGAGGGAAATAAGTTAGCTCAATCACGACGTAGACGCCAAGCTTGGTACCGCGAAAAATGTCCGCATGCGAAGTTGTGGAAAGAAATATGTAGCTGCGAAAAGTAAATTAGATCAAAACAAAATAGAATAAGAAAAAGTTCAACAGTCACCTAGACCGAATGCTGCCAGGATTCGCTTATTCTCTAGCTTCTCCTTCTCTTCCTCCTTCTCCTCGAGGACCTGCAGTTTGTTAACATTTTAAAAGCAGTTCTATATTTGCTCTTGATTCCCCTGGAGGAAATTGTTGGCTGTTGTATATGCGAAATCCGCACGGGACAGACGAAAATATTCCGCATTCTCTTTTTTCTCAAAATTTCATTCAGTGAAATAGAGAGGCACGAGAGAAAACTGCCTGAACTGACACCTGACGATTTTTTTTTTCCCTCTATGGTTCACTGCAGATTCCGACACCTTTTATACATGCAAAGTTGAAAAACACGTTGCAACGTTGAATCTTTGTTTTTATAGGGTCTCTATTTTTCTTCCCTTCATTTTTTCTTCTTCTCTTTTTTTCTCCCTATATCGGGATAGTGTTTATTGCAGAACGCAGGTTGTGGCAGTCGAAGCGAAGAACAATTTTCTTGAATAACAAAGAGTCACAAAGGGATTCGGTGGGGTTGATAGAATTTTCCCCATTTCTGAAACTACGCGTGGAGATTTGAGATGTTCTCATTTTTATTTTGCTCAGCTTATTGTTCGTTGCTTATTTTTATTATTCTTCTTCTCGTTTCTTGAATTCTCCAATCGGTTACAATCAGCTCATTTCAAGAACCATTCATTGAATATTTTAAGCTTATTATAGGTGAGCACCAAATCGGACGAAATTGCTTGAGATTCAATGTATGAAATTTGGAAGACGATTGCACGAAGAAAGGCGAGGTGAATGTTCAAAAAAAAAACGTGAAAAAAAACGTAAAGAAAAAACTTTTCTGCAAAAAATTATTTCGTATAACAGTCGGAAATTTTGCCGCATTACAAAATGAATTACCGCTGCAGATGTATAATATTTCGCTGTTTCATTGGCAGAGAAAAGAAATAAAGAACGGGGGGGAAAAAAATCCTTCTTCTAAAGAGGGAATGTCTTTTTGCCTTTAATAAAATTTTATACAACTTCAATTTGTATATCCTATTATAATTATGTAGCCGTACTGAGGGTTATTTTTATGAGGTTACGATTGACTCGGTATACATTTATATACGTTATACAATAATAAAAGAAATTCTTGAATTAATTAGGGGCAACGTTTACCAACCTATTTACAACCCAATTCAGTATCTAATTAGATTTATATAATATATATAATCTGCAAAGCATATCGACTTTTCGTATTTGAAAAATATAATTGAAGAACGGTAATTGAATGAAAACTTTTTTACAATTATTTTTACCGATCACCGCTGATTGGATACGAGGTTAATTTTATAGAGAACAAATCTACAAAATTTTCATCTTTTTAACCAGCGAACTTGTCAGCGTCATTCGATTCTCATGTCATATTTGGATAATTCTCGCAAGCCATGTCGTCAGAGGGAATCGAAAATATCCGATAATGAAACTCGATCAATCCAGAGCTGTAATTTTTCTAATTTATCCTCACGGAGAATTGTGTTGCTAACCTGGACGAGAAAAAAAAACTTACGTAGTTGATCATTTAATCGATCTTCTGTCTGATGAAACATGCGAATTGAAAGTACATATCGCCCTGAGGAAAAACCGTCGCATAATTTTCTTGATCTATAGTAATACGGATGGCGGAAAAATCTTTTTCAAGATAATCCTTCGGCTCAATGTCGCGGTACAAGTGGACAAAGAAAGCTTCATCTATCACGCTGACATCCTGACCTTGCTCGATTTTTCCCTTCCGATAAAAAGAAATTTTTCCTACGTACCTATACGTGTATGTACATAGCTGCCATCACTGCTGTTGCAGTTAAAGAGATTCGATCTTTTCACCGCCGCGCCGCGCGTCGTCCATGGGTGCAGGATGATAAAATAAAAAAAATGAAATAAAAAAAAGAAAAAAAAGCGCGAACTATATGAGCGGTTTTTTTTTCCTCCCAAGGTATCCTTTTACTCGACCCATTTTGGCACGCGGTCGTACCTCGTGAGTCATTCGAGTCCGTCGTTTTCATTGTATAGGTTGAGTAACTTTGAAGTATGATAGGGTCCTGGCCTACCAGTAGCTGCGGACTATAAACTTCGCAAGTTGGAAGCTGATAAGTATTTGAATAGAACATATACTTAGCGGGTGTCGCGTAGCAAAAGCGTAGTGGAATTACGTTCCTCTAAATAAGGAGGAACCTGCGGGCTGATCTTTCCCGAAAGGACTTTGAAAAGTCGAATAAAATATGTACGTGTATTTAGATACTCTATAGTAGTCCGAAATCTGCGGATGATAACGACTCGATATTTCTGTTCGGAAATCCGATCGGCGAGGGAATAATATCGCTGTTAAATAGAAAAATGAAATTCCTAGAAACCGAAAGACCGGCCTAATAGATGACGCACATTATTAGAACGGATGTTGCATGAGGTAGTTTGATTATAACCGTTGTTACTTAGACGGGATCCGTTCAACTATTATCCCAAAATGTTATCAGAGGTAATTAGAAACACCACACCCGACACAATATCGCGACTTTCCATCCCTACAGACACCCTATACATGTTTCTCCATAGCCATAATAACACCAAATTATGTCTATGGACCACTGCTTAGTTTACCTCTATAAAGGGGATACTCCGAGAGAAAATTTATCGCTTAGACCCTACCGTTACTTGGTTTGATTAATTTATTAATCACGTACGCACTTACATCGTTTCGTTCTTCGTTCACGTACATTAATTTATTATTAAACTACAATCAAACAATTCTTATCTGCAGATTTTTTTTCTCAAGCTGAAAAAGGCACCTCACGTGACGTTATATATACATTCGTATAATAATTTTGTAGCGCATCTTCACGATCTTCACCGGTGTGAAAGTGAAAAAGTGTGGTTGAATTTTTTTTCTTCGTTTTTTTTTTCTTTGAAAGGGTGCAATTCCGCGGGCTTAGGGCCTCGCGTAGCTTTTCACGCTAATCAGCAACCTCGAGAGCATCTCGCCGGAAACTAGAGAAGAAAAGAAATTGTATATGAAAAATTTCTCCGCTAGCAGTAGGTAGGTATAGAGTTTCCGCACGACCGCACCGCGCACCACTCCGCAGTGCTTTTTCTTTCCCGTTCTCTTCAAACATTTTAACCCATTTTATATACGTACGCCATGTATGGTATATATACCTTCTCTAACGTCGCGCTACGAAAACACTCGACCATGCAACGAGGTGCTTTGTTTTCAAAAGCAATACTAGCGGTACACACATATAGTGTATGGAAACTTGAACGTTGTACCTACCTAGGTACTTATTTTCCCTACTCAAAACTCAAGTAAGGCCTCATAGACTGGTTTGGACTTTGTTAGAACAAAAGCAAACCCGCGCCTCCGTTGTTGTATTATTGAGTTTGTGTGCCCCTGGAACTAGCTGACTTACCTTAACCACACAACGTGGCAAATTTACTATTCCGTCAGGCGAAAAGGGATGCAGCCGCTATACCTGCACCACCTGTTTATGTTATATGAACAGAAATTTCAAATTTACCTAGAAATTGTTGTTACGATTCCACCGACCAGCTCGCTCTCCGGTCGAATAAATTTTACCCAATTTATAGCACAAATAATAAGGTGGGTCCGAAAATTTTTGTTGGCCCGCTGATTTGAAAAAAAAAAATGTATTTTTAATTTTTTCGACGCACCCTGGTTAATAATGCTTCGATACGTTGAACTTTGACTCTCCTTTTTTTCTGTTTCATTCCAGCGACATTGTGAATCTAAATGAAATTCTAATTATCACGATGTCTGCCTTCGAATAGATCAGATGACAAAGACTGACGTTGGTTTATAACGAATAATAACTGTGCTGACTAATTAGACATTTCCAATAATTCGTCTATTATCTGTACATAGACATAGTGAAAAGGGGGTGAGAGGCGAAATAAAGCGATGGCACGAGTTACGGTCGATCGAACGATCGCTTTAATGACTTTAGACTATCGTGTGGTATTGCAATAGAATATAGAGGATGAGGTTTTAGCTAGCCGCATATGTTGTCACCGGTAAAAACCCACCTTTACTCAATGACGTGCACCCGTGCAGCTGGGGGTGACTGTCAACCAGCATATAATATCGATTGGTTGTAATATCAATTTTCTCTCGCCGATCTCAAGGTCTGCTAAGGTACATACGTTTGAGTGATATTATATACATTTATATTACGTATATGAAGGATAGTGATAACGATTGTGAGGTATACGGTGGTGCATATGCCAGAGGCTTCTCCGTAGCCGCACACGCATGTAAAGTTATTTTTACAACTTTATATCGGATCGATTGGCTGCGTTGACACGATGGTTAATTTTTCAGCTCATATGATCCTCTCATCCATCAATATAACGCGACTTGATGTATACATATTTAATACACAGCCAACTTTTTCGTATCCATCGCTCGTTGAGACACTTTTTCGTTCCATGTAGTCACGACGCAACGAATCCTAACACCATTTTTCTTTCGGTATTTCGAACACCGAAAAATAATCGCGTACCTTGCGCGTATCAAGTAGTAAATTCAACGTGCGGTCGGACCAAGTAGAAACGCTGCCCGACGGTCAGGCGGTTGAGAACGGTAGATAAACCCGCCGATTTTTCCACGCTGCGTTTGTAGATTTTAAATTTGACTGAATTTATCGAGGGGGTAACCACTCGCTACATAGGTGTTCTAACCATTTCACACCATCTCATTTCAAACTTGACTTTCCCAAGTATTTCACATGGGGTTAACCCCTCGTGTAAGAGGTCAAAATAAGTTAGAAAAGTGTCCTGCGATCGATTTGAAAAATACTTCATTTTTCACCCAAAAATTGAAAAAATCCAAAGGTGAACCTTAGATTTTTCTCGGATTTGGGGTAGAAAATCCACTTTTTTTTCATCGGTTATTTGACGGAGACCTCATTTTCGATATGCGAAAATTAACCTTCATATTAGGTAATCAGCAAAACCATAAACCCCCTTAGTACATATCATACCAAAAGGGTGTAATAATGAGTGTAAGGATATCAACGTTGAAATTATACCAATGCATTTAATACAGATCGCTCACAGTAAGCGCGTATGCTGAAAATGTGCCTGAGCGACGTACAGCGAGCGCGCAGAGCAAAGCCATAACTTCGCAATCTTTTGCTCCAATTTACGATTTTATACGGAATGACGTAGCGAGACGATGACGTATCTGGAGGGATTAGTGTAGGTGCGCTCACGTAAACACGACCACTCGTAAACATCGCTCCGTTCATGTGAGCCACATGACGACACAGATCGAGCTCCAAATCTGTGTCGTCACACGTCGACCCCCACTCGCTGCCACCTCGCACGGACGAAGCGATGTTTACATGTGTAGCGCGTACCCGTGCGACTAATTCTGATTACTCATGTCTACTCAAATGTACCTACGCAAAATCACTCGAAAACATACAAAGACAGTCTTTGCACATTTTTGCAGCGGTTTTCGTGGAAATCTTAGCGAAAAATCACCAAAGACTATAGTCCTTGTACATTTTTGCAGCGATTTTGCACAAAATCTGATCGAAAAAACACCAAACACTACAGTCTTTTTACATTTTCGATGCAATCTGACCGGAAAAACACCAAGCCTATAGCCTTAGTTTTTTCCCAAAATCTGAAAACCAAATCTATATTTTTTTTTTTTGGTTTTTCCACGCTCCTTATATGTATTTTGATCTCAGGAATCTGAATCTGCAAGCCAAATCAATCTATCTATTAAATCGAGAAAGTTATCCCCAATTTGTCGCTCCGAAAAGTGAAAAAATTAGGATATCTCGATGGAATTTATTCCTAGCTTGATTTACTCGACGGATTCGTGTTCCTGAGGTCAAAATACGTCAGAAAAGTGTCATACCATCGATTTTAAAAATACTTCATTTTTGACCCAAAAATCGAAAAAATTCAAAGGGATTTGTCGTAGATTTTTGTCGATTTTGGGGTCAAAAATCGACATTTTTTTAAATCGATCGTAGGATACTTTTCTGACGTATTTTGACCTCAGGAACACGAATCTGCCAGTTAAATTGATCTACCTTTAAAATTGATCGAGTTATCGCCAATTTATCGCTCCGAAAAGTGAAAAAATGAAGATATCTCGATAGGATTTATTCCTAGCTTGATTTACTTGACGAAATCGTGTTCCTGAAGGTCAAAACGCATTGTAATGGCTCATACGCCCTCGAAATTTATTCTTTTTTTTTTCGCTTTGTCTCGTCATTGAATAATTAACGTCGTGAAAAGTTCAGTCTAGCATAGATAAGTCTAGGTAATTACATGTAGACTTTGATCATTTCGTCATTTACATCTACGACAAATATATTGCGAATTTTTATACTCTGGACGTTTCAGACGTTTAATCTATCGTTAATAGTTTACGAGAAAAGAAAAAGACAGACATTTTTCCAGCCGAATGATTATCTACGGTACCGCGACCTGTTCGGAAGTTTTCAGTTTACAAACCGTATAAACTATAATTCTGTCATTTGATCAATTTTTTTTTTCTCCCTCGAGTTTGAAAAACTTCTATCGGAAGAAAAAACTTCCGACGTTTGTGGCCGATTTATCTTATCGAGAAACGAACGGAACAAAATAAAAAAGAAACGTACAAATAAAACTAAGTAAAACAACAAAAAAACCTAAACAAAATATAAGGGAAAATATTACACTCCCGACACTTTTTGATAAATTTAATAACGTCGGAGATGCATTGACCCGGAGATTTATACATTTCTTTTTAAATTTTTTTTTATTTGTATCCCCGTATTAGATGTCCGATAAAATATTTGATGCCGGTTTTGTCTGTCTTTTTATCTCGTCCTCTGTGTTTTTGTTTCCTTTTTTTTCTTCGTTGCTGATTCGATAAAACATGACATTTCCGCATGGTTTTGCAAAGTGAAGTATTTGAAAAATAACCACCCATTCCGATTTTTACGGTCCCTCGCGTCTCGCTCTGCAAATATTATTTCAAAAAATCACATAAATTCTACATAATTCCCCGTTTGTCAAATCAGTCAAGGGAGACTCATACCTATAATCCTTTTAGTTTTCCGTTCATCTCGCGCCGCTTAATAGTATCAACCTATACAGTTATAATATTCTGGATTAAAAATTTGAAACAACATATAGTGTACGATTTATACCATGGATTATAATTATTGTTCGTCCTTTCGTATGCATTTAATATAATGTACACATTACAGCTGTGAAATCCCCTGTGATAAAAATTCTTCGAAGGGGGGATTTTTTTTTGAATTTTTTTCCCAAGTCTGCGGCGTGCAGTAGAACAAGAAAATAATTTACACGAGGCAATTAAGCGATGGCTCCTTTTTTCAGGGAGTGTTTAAGCTGTCCAACCTAACAGGGGTGCGGCGAGAAGCACATAACAGGCATCCCCTTTACCTGCTGCTTACATGTCTACCGGGTGTCACACGCGACCAAAAAACAAACAAAAAAAAAAGAAAAAATGTGTATGAAAAGATTACGATGAAAACGAGGGGGGAAAAAAAAAATTAATAATTACTGGAGTAAATTAATTCGTGGCTCCATAAATTGTACTGCGATGCGATTTGTGTACGTGGGATGTTTAAATTCGTGGAGAATTTTCCCAATTTCCAGAGTTTTTCCGGAGAAATTTTTTTTCTAAATTTTCCTACCGTTTAATTGTGTTCATAGAATTTATACACATAAGACAAACGTATGATAAAAAAAAAAGAGAGAAAGAAATAGCGAGAATTTGCGTAATCTGTTGGTGATCGCCCGGGGTGTGTGCAGGTCTTTTCTTTTTCATTTTATATTTGCTCAGAACTCATATACATGAGAATGTCGGAATATGGATATAGTCTTGGCTACCGGATGGCAAACAATTCTTCTAGAAAAACCACCTACCGGAGCTGGTCTATGGCGCATTAAATTCTCTAAGAGTATGGAAAAAGGTTATGAAGGGTATGGGGGGTTAATTTCCACAATTTTTTTTTTTTTTTTTTACTCTACCATAAGGCAGTTACTAGTAACGTATTACTTTCTTATACGGGGTTGGTTAGGCTAATATTAGGATCGCAGTAACCATCTATCCCGCAGGGGACTCGTTAGTTGTTCAATATGTATACGTATAGAAACCAAACTGGTCGGTTGGTTTCGGGAAACAATTCCTCACAAGTAAACGCTAGGAGAGTTTTACTTGTTCGATCCTATACGGATAGGTATACAACTTATTGTTAGAAGAATTACATGGTGTACATATGCAGATTATGTACCTCCCGCGGAAACATTTGGAACATTCAGATTAATGTTCTAAGTAAGCCATAGTTGTTGCTTGTCGGAATCTCAAAGCAAAACATATGTAATTTAACCTGTATTGTATGTACGAAATTGAGAAAATCAATTTCTGTTTATGTTACTTTCATCATCATACGTAGAAACACGAATGTTCTCTGTATAGAAAAATTTGTACGACCGAGAGATAGAAATGTGAGCGTTATAATTATCGCTGTTCTTCAGCTCGAAGAGTTCACGAAATAATCGTACCACTTATTTATCCATTCCCTACATTTTAACTGCGGTAATTACAATAACAATTGTAACCAATTTCAAGCTAGCGCTTTTTTCTTCACCGTATTTACAACAGCTGTTACTAGCTGAGCCTGGTTTATATACAATATTATCGATTCACGATTAGGTAAAACTCAACGAACCGCGATGATACAACTTTCGTGGCGTTACATCAGACGCCAAACGCGCCCTTGTGAGTCGAGTGCTTCGTTATGTAATTGTTACTGTTATTTTGTCTCTCTTCTTTCTATTTTCGTAATAATGAAACTTAACCTTGTTCGACGATTGCAGGTGTTTTACCAGAGAGGTGCGGAGTTGTCAGCAGCCATGATTCCGATCAACCGGACCCTGCAGTAACAACCATCTTACTTGATGCTTGGTTCGTGTCGATTCGTGGCCAGGTAAATTCCCTGATCGTTTACCGTTTTACTCTTTTTTTTTTTGTTTCTCTCATTTTTATCCTTCCCCCTGGTCATCCTTCACCTTTAATTTATTCTCGTATCGGTAGACATTGGAATAACATCGGTCGTCCCACAGCGGGTTGACTACATGTATACTGTGGCCGCGTGGATATAACAAACCCTCCATTTGCACACCTATAATATCTGGGTTACTTAAGTTACGCGTGGGCGTACGCAAAGAACCCAACCGATAACCTATATTTTGTCTCGACCTTTCGATGGATCTCTAGAATACATGGAACGGGGGTCCCGATCGATCCCTCTTAGGCTTCTTTTCTTCGTACCTTTTATTTCTTGTGGTGCCGCCGAGACTTGTAAAATCTTGTTTTTTCTTCTCTTTTGCTTTTGCTTTCTGATTTGATGAAATCAGAATTGCATAATGAAGAACAACGTCTTCGGCGAGAAACCTTGATATAATAGAACGTATAATATTAGAATCATTTTCTAGGATTGCTATGGGTGTCTTCCGTTTTGTTTCGAGTAACTGCGGTGAGCCTCGAAAATAAATGGTTGTCAGGTCGATTCATCGATCCTCCACACTTTTTCGCTCAAATTCTCACGGCAAAACTTCGACGACAAAATGTATTCCGGATATACTTTTAAATTGTATCGTCCGTTGAGGGCATTGCATTTTCATTGAAAATCCATCGAACTTTGAATTTCGAAACGACGCACTATGTGCACGATGTACATATTTGAAAAAAAATAATTTTCAACGAGTGGTAAATTTTAATTGCTACAAAAAATACGAAAAAAAAAAAGAAATTGGAATTTCCTCACGCCTATGTACATAAAGTCGATATAAAGAAAGCAAATATAATGTACGAATTCTAGAGGCATGGTATTGTAACTGGAGATCGATTAGTCGTCTGCGCGAACACTTCTCCTTCTCCTTCTTCTTTTTTCATTTCACTCATTTTTGACAGGCGGATCATCGGATCGCGGCTATAAGTATAGTATATAGAATTGAATTACATTCGTGGGAATAAACCGACGAAGAAATTGTGACGGAAATCGAGTGGCGCCGTTTCAGGTTCGAAATTGTTGCAGTGCTCAGGGCGTCGTTGTCGTCGATTGATGATTGGAGTACATTTTGCCTATTCTTCGTACGGGATATGTCGAATCAGAATATGGACTCCTCGCGTGTCCAAGTGCGCGATAACGCCACCCTGATGAATATTTCCTTCTTTATCCATCCGATCACTACGCGTCGATATCCATAATACGTTTATTCACATTTACATCCATCACGTATACGAGTCCGATGAAGTCATTAGGTATCTATAGTGAAAGTGAAAAATGCTCGAGTTTTCCACGAATGTATATTAGACAAATTTCGAATCGATAACGCCGCTTTAAAAAATATTTTATTGTAAAGGTCCTTTTTCTATTATTCTTTTTTTCGCTTGTGCAGTTCGGACCCGGAAAGTGGTGACGTAATTGTAGTTGACCTGGGGAGAATCTGGTGCAGCCGGCCGGCGTTGCGTGGGGCATGGTACTAGGTGTGGGGGCAGGGCGATGACGCTTTACCGCTATCCGCCGTCGCCTCCACGCGTTTCCCGTATCCCCCAGGATTTCCTGATCCTGGTCCCGCTCCCGGTCCCGAATCTGAATCCTACGCCTCCACCCTGTTCCTGTTATCCGGAAGATTCGGCGTCGGATTTCCAACCAGCACCGTCATTATTTACGCTATTTTTCAAATTCGAACAACGAACTTCAAGGAGTCATGAGAAACCACTCGAGACATCACGAACATCATCACGGTCAAGCGATGCCATTGGAGGAAGTTCAAGGACTCTTGCCTCCGACGTCGAGGACAGGTGCGTCTTGATTAATTTCTTTAAAAAAAGAACTATACACTGCTGAAATTATGTCTGCATTATATTTTCGTCTAATGTTAGCTGTAGAGAATCTTTGACATTCCAGCTTGATATTTACTCGAATGTCTTCGAAAGTTCAGCAGTCATTTTATGTATAATATACCTAGTTGACTTGAAATTCTGCACTATTTTAGTTCGCGAAATTTTCTCCTTTTTCTTTCTTCTCTTATTTTATAATGTTGGACCGATTTTCCAAGAAATCAATAATTTCGTTACCTACAAAATAATTTGTAATTTGATTCAAGTGAATAATTAAACACGGTATCAATCGTATGGGAAAGGAATAAATCGATGCGAAAATAAATTCATTTATTATACGTGTGGTTTCAGCAATGCCATTCATTTTGTTATATGTTCAAGGACCAAAATACGCTATAGGAAAAACTCGTGTTTGTTTGGCTTAGCGTATCGGGCTTAGGAAGTACTCCAAGTTGTCAATTTTGGGGGTATTACGAATTATACACATGTGTTGTTACACATGTTTGACCGTTAAACGTTTCTGATTTCGAGGTGAAAACACTCTTAAAGGGGCTATAAGCCAACCTCATCCTGCAGTAGTTCAGAGGCGGACCCACTATTTACCACAGATTAGCTAATTGGGAGGACGGACATTTTTACTGTATCACAAACGTAACTAATTACTTAGAAAAATAGAGGAAGAAAACAATCTAAAATTTAGTAGCGCGACGTTCGATATATAGAAAAGCTTCCCGAAGCGAAAGGTATTAAATAATTCAACGACCACCTTCCACTTCAAGTTCGGGTTGAACTTTCACTCTTAACTTCATTT
The DNA here is from genome assembly GCA_963932425.1 of Athalia cordata. Lineage (NCBI taxonomy): Eukaryota > Metazoa > Arthropoda > Insecta > Hymenoptera > Athaliidae > Athalia > Athalia cordata. The sequence continues at coordinate 19,506,454 of OZ010628.1, read as the reverse complement.
AACGCGTGGCAAAGCTCAACGTCCGCTACAAATAATTATTTCACGTTATCTCAACCTTCTTTCCCCAACGTCTTAATTTATAATTAATCGATGTATTTCCCTACTTCTATTTCTATTCAGGTAACCGTGGACCGCTTAGCGTAACAATTGTCCAAGTTGGCGGAAATGGCGGGAACGTCGGCAGCTCAGGTGCTGGTGGATGTGGTGGAGGTGGAACGGGAGATTTACTCGGCCTTGAACCTCCGTCTTCGGATTTGAAACCTGCAGCATCTCCGCTTTCGGACATCAGCGCTCTCCACTCGGACAACAACGACACCTATACGGGTGGTGAGTCGCAATCATTCGAATCCAAAAATTATTAGCCACCGATTGATTTTTTTCTCCGCATTTTTTTTTTTCATTATAATCGAACTCGTCGTTAATTTATTTATACACGATCTACTCTTACCGTTAATTCTCGAGCGTCGAGGTGTAATTTTGGATAAGAACGTGGGAATTAGTCAGGTGCAGTACGACAGGCGAGGAAATTTTTCATTAATTGTTGCGTTTGGAAATATTCCGTATTGGATATCGATACGCGATTCGCAACTGTTTGTATTTCAGAATCTTTGTTGGAGGTCGAATGATTAATGAATCTTGTGAATGAAGGAACGAACGAATGAACGATGCTCCTCACGGTCGTGTAAATTATTAGCGTTGCGATCGTTGAAACTTTAATAATTCGCCGCGAAGATATTCCTCCGTGGTTGTGGTGCGGTATCTATAGTCTCGGCCGTCTGAATCACCAGACCGTTGTCTGACTGAAATCAAATCAGGTTATTATCCAACGTCGGAAATACGTCTTCTACGGTGATGCGGAAAAGCAATTAGCTATGCCTATCCACGTCGTTAACGAGGGGCTGAAATTTTCGATTTCTTACAAATTAAAATCACTTTTCATGACGTCCAATTAAGCTCCAGGTATAATTTAAAACTCCGAAATTTTAGCGAAAAAATTCGAAGAAAATGGCTCCGAGCTGAAGCGGATTCTGGATGTAGGAACGTGCAAATGAAGGAGTTGAAAAAGATTTCGTTCGAGTGATCGATCGTGATTACTTCTGTTTGCAGTAAACCCATCGGTTAGAAAGCGTAGATGACGTCATATCCTGGGGCCGGAAACATTTCAGAATCTTGGTCTCGACTCCCCTTGCAAGTTTATACCTTATACTGGGGTGTTGGATGAAATCAGGTGGATGAGAGGTAGACTTGGGTGTGTAAAAAAGAAAAGGGTGGAAGGAAAAGGGCGGTTGAACATTAGCACGAAAGTAGAGGTAATATCAAAGCGGAGAAAGGCTTTAGCTATACGGTAAAACGTACGGTATACGTATATAAGCTGAGCTCATCCTCCGTCTCGCGTAAAGGAGCTGTGCAGGTGAAAAGGTTAAAAATAAAATTGCCAGTTAAAAAGCTTAGAGAAATATGCTGGATGAGGTTATTGTTAATGCTCGCGAAGAATTTCACGCGCGAAATAGAATACCCGGTGTGGTGCCGCCGAGTGATAAAATAATAAATTCTATGGCATCCGTGCCGGCTGCAAAGCCGCGTTACGTACTAAAATTTCTTTTTTTTGTTCACATTTACGATGATATTAGAGTATGTATATTTATATCGTGCAGCGTTTAAACGAACCAACATTGAAAAAAAAAAAAAATCATTTTTACTTCTTTATTTCCGGAAGTCAATTCCGAACCAGAGTATCGGGGGCAGGTATAAAAACGATTTGTCTTATATTGAGACTCTCGGTTCTCTTGTCGAGTACAAGATAGGGGAATAAGGCATTGATTGATCGGACTTAAAGCCAATTTCGGTGAGTTTTTAAACCCATAATGTATTATTCTCTTCTATAAGGTATGATTTCGGAGCGTTGAATGCAAAATTCAGATAACAGAATCACCAAATAAATTTGCATTTGTTTTGAAAATATTTTTCCTCCTCGATCATCGACGTTGTAAACGGTAGATTTTTAATTCCAGAACTTATGAAAATAAAAAATATGAGTTATAGTTTTTAATGAATTTAAATATACGTGACAGCGATAAGTTTTCATTCGGATTCGTATTCGCGTCAATGAATTCAGGAGTTCTCCTCGAACCATCGTTATCACAGAAATATATTTCTCACGATCATCTCTCGATCGTTTCGCAATGAGAAGAATGAACGAATGAACGAATGTCGTCTTTTGCCGTGATCCTACGATAGCTCGTTCAAAAAGCCTCGAAATATTTGGAGAACGCTACACGCCGTTCGTTATATTCTCACCCTTATCTATTCCGAGCAATTTTAACGAATGGATCGCACCGGCAGTTCCCAGAAGATTTTGGCAGGAGCAACCTCGTATTTAATAACCTCGATACCTCAGGAGGCGCTCCGGTGATAAAAAATAAAAAGAGAAAAATTCATACACAGTAGGTACCGAACGCCTATAATTTAGCGAGGAAATTTCCCGCGTGGAGTAGAAAAAAAAAGAAATGAAACAAAACGCACAATTTCGTTCAAAAAATTGTAACATTAATTTTGCGATAACCGCAATAGATATGGGGTATTCCACGCGAAACCAACAGGCCCGTGAACTTGGACCTCTTCGATTTGACTAATTATTTTTTCCTACGTAATACGACCAAAAAAAACTTATACGTATCTCATACTATCTCGATTCTACTCTTGGTTTCAAGAATACGGAATTTTGAAATTTTCACTTTTTCTTTTTCACCAATATTACACCAACCGTTAGCTCAAAAATTATCGGTCCTATCGTCAGAAAGTATGAGACAAAATTCATTGGTAATTGACTGGCCTTTTTGAGGGTTATTTTTTCAACATTTTTCAGTCATCCCGAACCCGTTTTTTATGCGAATAAACATGAAAAATCCGTTTTCCCACAAAAAGACCGCTCTCGATTGATTTGAAAAGGCTCACAAGAATACCTTGAGAACAGACAAAAATTTTGAGACCAAAACGAAGATGGTTTGACGATTAGTTCAGAAGTTACAGTCATTTGAAGATCAGGATCCGCCGAAACTTGGCCAAAAAAAATGTCGAGTAAACAAGGGAAAGGGTAATGGAGAAACAATGACCATGTTTTAAAAACTTTGAATTTTTTCTCACATTTCGACGCGGAGAATAAATATCATACATGAATACCGGCTAATTCATTTGCAAAGACGGTGAGATATTTTTTTCAACACGTGTATGAAATCGGCCCTTTTTCTCGCATGTAAAGTAGATGGGAAATTGCTCATTTCTCGCGTGGACTTCATTACCTCCCCAGAGAGATAATATTACCTCCCTAGGGCAAAAATGGATTTTACCTCCCTGGGCGGAAAAGGATACTACCTCCCTCGGAGGAAAAATTCTTTTCCGCACTACTGAGGGAAGATAATTTTCCACACCAGTGACGAAAGTAAAGTAAAGCATAGCATTTTTTCACTTTCCACACCGGTGGCGAAAGTAAAGTAGAGCATTTTTTCACTTTCGCCACTAGTGTGGAAAGTAAAATTTTACTTTCGTCACTAGTGTGGAAAGTGCAAAAGTGCATTTTTTCACTTTCGCCACTAGTGTGGAAAGTAAAATTTTACTTTCGTCACTAGTGTGGAAAGTGCAAAAGTGCATTTTTTCACTTTCGCCACTAGTGTGGAAAGTATTTTTTTACTTTCGTCACTAGTGTGAAAAGTGAAAAAATGCTCTACTTTACTTTCGTCACCGGTGTAGAAAGTGAAAAAATGCTCTACTTTACTTTCGTCACTGGTGTGGAACGTGAAAAAATGCTTTACTTTACTTTCGTCACTGGTGTGGAAAGTGAAAGAATGCTCTACTTTACTTTCGCCACCGGTGTGGAAAGTGAAAAAATGCTCTACTTTACTTTCGTCACTGGTGTGGAAAGTGAAAAAATGCTTTACTTTACTTTCGTCACTGGTGTGGAAAGTGAGAAAATGCTTTACTTTACTTTCGTCACTGGTGTGGAAAGTGAGAAAATGCTTTACTTTACTTTCGTCACTGGTGTGGAAAGTGAGAAAATGCTTTACTTTACTTTCGTCACTGGTGTGGAAAGTGAAAAAATGCTATGCTTTACTTTACTTTCGTCACTGGTGTGGAAAGTGAAAAAATTCTTTACTTTACTTTCGTCACTGGTGTGGAAAGTGAAAAAATGCTATGCTTTACTTTACTTTCGTCACTGGTGTGGAAAATTATCTTCCCTCAGTAGTGCGGAAAAGAATTTTTACTCCTAGGGAGGTAATATCCTTTTCCGCCCAGGGAGGTAAAATCCATTTTTGCCCTAGGGAGGTAATATTATCTCTCTGGGGAGGTAATGAAGTCCACGCGAGAAATGAGCAATTTCCCATCTACTTTACATGCGAGAAAAAGGGCCGATTTCATACACGTGTTGAAAAAAATATCTCACCGTCTTTGCAAATGAATTAGCCGGTATTCATGTATGATATTTATTCTCCGCGTCGAAATGTGAGAAAAAATTCAAAGTTTTTAAAACATGGTCATTGTTTCTCCATTACCCTTTCCCTTGTTTACTCGACATTTTTTTTGGCCAAGTTTCGGCGGATCCTGATCTTCAAATGACTGTAACTTCTGAACTAATCGTCAAACCATCTTCGTTTTGGTCTCAAAATTTTTGTCTGTTCTCAAGGTATTCTTGTGAGCCTTTTCAAATCAATCGAGAGCGGTCTTTTTGTGGGAAAACGGATTTTTCATGTTTATTCGCATAGAAAACGGGTTCGGGATGGCTGAAAAATGTTGAAAAAATAACCCTCAAAAAGGCCAGTCAATTACCAATGAATTTTGTCTCATACTTTCTGACGATAGGACCGATAATTTTTGAGCTAACGGTTGGTGTAATATTGGTGAAAAAGAAAAAGTGAAAATTTCAAAATTCCGTATTCTTGAAACCAAGAGTAGAATCGAGATAGTATGAGATACGTATAAGTTTTTTTTGGTCGTATTACGTAGGAAAAAATAATTAGTCAAATCGAAGAGGTCAAAGTTCACGGGAATGTCGGTTTCGCGTGGAATACCCCATATATTTTTTTGTTTCTATCGCACCAACAGGGAAAAAGTTTTCGGAGCATCCGCAGTTACGTAAATTTGTTATACGTGTATAAATGAGGTGAGAATGTCCGAGCGAATCCAAACTTGAAACATCGCACACGTGGTTCTGGAGACTTTAGTATAATATAAGCGTAAATCGGATTACTCTGCAGCGTGATGGTCTCTACTGAGGTCAGTGTTGCCCCCACGTTCACCGGACTTCTTTATATCGTGTACAGTGTTGGCAAATAGTGTGACAATGTTTTGTTTTTTTATCCTTCCTTTCGTCTCATTCAAATCTCATTTTATTCCGAGAACGACGAGGGTGCCCAGGGAACCGTTGACGTATGAGTCGAAAAATTACGATGCCACTTTCGACTCGCTGCGATTGATTTTACGTTATAAATTCGTCAAATTCACGTCTATTTTACAATACCCGTGTTCCTCGCTTTAATGGCATAAATATTATGCAATCTCAATTCTTAATCCGGCTAAACATTGTAGACATCCTCCCCCATCTCCCCCCCTACCCCATCGAGCGTTTTCGTTAAAAAGACAAGGGTGTTTCAAGTGTTCCGTGATCAAGTTTTCACAAAGTGATTACAAAGCGATGAGTTGTGTAGTGTGTTTATGTCGTTGTTGTCGTCCCTATTAAATGGCTGATGCTCTTCCTTTGTGCTTGCACAATTTATGAAAGCACTACAACTACAAGGCTGCGGAATATCAACCCTTGATACGATATGCGATTGACCAGCAATCGATAAACTGGCGATAAATATATAGGTACATAGATGAGCGAAAATTTTGTACCTTCGTTGTCAGAATTGGATGAAAAAAAATTCATTGTAAAATATCCCTTGTCATTGATTGCGCGGATTCATGAACCGCGATACGTGTGCATGGCTCAAAACTGAAGCAGTAATTTTCAATGGTTATGGAAATCGCGAAGTGCAGATATATAGAAAAAACGAAATAAATCTAAAGTTTTAGTGCTGCACCAGCTCGAGGGTGTAAATTTCCGCAAGGCCTGTGGCCACGTGATATCACGTTTTACAACCGAGTGACGCAACGAAAGAGAAAAAAAAAAAGAAAAAGGAACAAAAAAGAAAAGCTGAAGTTAAAAGCAAGGTCGCGTGATTTTGATGACCACTGTTAAAAATCTGCTCAATTTTTACGGTGATGGATTAAAATATACTCGATAAAAAATGGGGTGACATTCCGATTGAGGGATTCAATCAATTAAAAAATTCTGCAAAATGTGAACGATATGATAAGAAAAAAAAAGAAAAACAAATTCAAAAAAATGAAGAACAATTTACAGTGATAAAATGAAACGTTTGTTTTAACGCAAACTGAAGAGTGTCGGACTTTATTATGGAGAAACAAAATCTTGATTTACCACCGGATGTTTTTGTCATCGATTGCGACCAGGATGGAAATAATAACGGGACTGCTGTGTTTAAACCTCATTCAGTATACAGAAATTCTAGTATTCGACGAAAATCCTGCAATAGTCAAAAAATAAGTACTTTTTTTCAAGCATCCTTAGATTCCCCTTCAAAACCTTTACGGGTTTGGTCTATTCCAGCAAACGCTTATATGTCAAACGCAGCTAACCCCTTTTAATCGACCCGACAGTGGTATCCTCTTCCGACATATAAACCGCTCGCCTATCACCGAATAAGCGCGGGAGAAATTTAGTATTTTTTATTTTTTTTCCTTTTTTCTCCTTCTCCCGACAGATTGCATAGACATCTGTAATTAATTGCCGTGAATTTAATTCCGCAACGCCACTGCTATTCCCATACGATTTTTTAATGAAGTTCAATTTGAATGGATCATCTATAGGCCGTTGTTACGAAGCGAGGTCGATTTAAAAGGGTTATCGCGTGTACGGGTTTCCCAATACTCTACCTACATACTCGCAAAGTAAAAAGGTTTCGGAATATTTCTATATAGTTTTTATGGTCGTATCTTTGATACTGGAGGTAAAACAAGATTATTTAATTTCCCAGTCGTTGTTTGCCGTTAGTAATAATTCGTTCGTGTGCAGCGTTGGATATATACGTACACGCCTAGGTACGGTGGTAGTAAACTGGGGAGGGTGGAAAGAGCTGGCTTTTCTATGTCGGTCGCGTAAAATCGATTCGAAATTTCTCTCAAATACAGTTGGTTTTGATAAACCAAGCCACAAATTTACGACCTCCTGATCGTATATACACGGTAGCTATAATACATCATTTGAGTCGGACACGTAAAGGAAATTAAATTATTAATTATTATCGAAGACTCTGGAATATTGAGCAGCAAAATGATGATTTTCTTGTAGAATTCCCTGGCTTTTTTTAGAGAGGAAAGAAAAAGCAGAAAACGCAAAACCATAAAGAATCGTATTCGTTGTTCGGACGGACTGTAAAAACCTGAGGTAAATTACAGGTGGGGTTTTAGTGCATCGCAACGTATAAAATTAACTTAATCACCGTGTTTCCGGGGGGGGCCATTTTTATCGCGTGCAAAAATGACCTTGCTATCGTACGCTAATTCAAGGACAATTCTTGCGACTCGATCTCGCATGGAAAAAATTAACGATGGTTTGCAGCGTGCATATGTATAAGGTTTTGAAATTTTTGAGTCTTTCTTTCTTTTTTTTGTGTCATTAACTTTACTTCTGGTTCCGGTCTGTGCACTTGATTTTTCTTTGATCATCATCGACTGATCCCTTACAGGGTAGGGAGAGTTCTAGTGCACTTTTGAAATGGAGAATCCACGGGTTGAGAGAGTTTCCAAGAATAAGTGTATACGCCGATGCGATATTATTATAGTTACACAGCTTTCGTTGTACATAGGTTAAAAGAGTTTCTTTGTGAAAGACAGATATAGGTTTATATATTCTGAAGCTCGTCTGCTTTAGAAAGTTCACCTTGATATTGTGCACAGCTGGGTAGCTATGTGAAGGGGCGCAGGGCGGGGGAGGGGGAGCGGGGAGAAAAAATTCTTGCATATCTTTGTTTGTATTATGTATATTCTCGAGAGTTCGAGGAGTCGTTTATCATCCGTGAATTCCAATTCTTCTATTCACTGAATTGCTATCACGCCCGGATAACGCGAGATAACACGAATCCCAGATTTCTCCTATCATTATCACCGTTCTCCGAGAAATCGATCAACGATTTATCGTGGAAAAATAAATAAAAGAAAAATTTGTCTGTAACCTGTTCTTAAACTCCGATAAGTGGATCATCTGACCTTCCCTATATTCTTTTTTTAAGTAGCCCTGAATAATTCGCTCGTTACGAATTTAGCAATGGAACTTTTGCCTCTGATTCGACTTGATCCTTTGATTCGTAAAAATGTTCTTCCTTTTCACCGATCACGATATTAAATCTAACAAAGCTACGAACGGTTACGTGTCGACAGGGTTGGATCCTCGACTTCTTCTCGGTGGAATTAGCGGAGGTGATCGACTCGCCTGGGAAGGGAGATATCAGATCAAGGAACATCGACGTGCAGGAAAAGCAACCTTTCAGGGTCAGGTTTACAACTTCTTGGAACGTCCGACTGGCTGGAAATGTTTCGTCTATCACTGCTCGGTGTAAGTAAATTTTTGGTTCTAATTTATTTTTCGGAAATTACGCTGCGGGGGGTAAGGAAAAATATCAAACGAAATCATTGGCATGAAAAAAAGTAAGCTATTTGACTCGTCCTCAAAAAATTGAGTAGTATGATGAATACGAAGCTTTACATTATGCATCGCTCCCTAGTGTCCCTACAATTTATTTATAGGTCTAGGTCTAGGGCAGAATATGTAGACTAACCTCATAGCTACATGTCGTTCTCCCTATTACCGGCAAGGCACAACCCTGAAAAAATCAATGATACATTATTACAGTCGATATTAAACCTTATACCTATTTATTACTTAACCCCTCGTATTTTATCCACGGAAAGACATTCAAAAATGCCGAAAATATTCTTTCAACCCCTCCGAGGGTTGTAGATTTTTCGATAACGAAAAAAAAATCGAATCTCCTACAAAATATTTAACTCGAATCGCTAATGAATTGCCGATATTTTTTACCGCAAGTTCCCTTGTTCGAAGAACGATTCAGGAATAGAAACATCTGTTGGTTGTTTTTTAAAACGATATGTTTTAGGAGTTCTTTTTCGTCTTCCTTCTATCGTCCGCTATTTAATCATTCTTAATTTCTCCATCGCGTGCGATCTTGAATCGATTCGATCAGAGGTATAACATAAGCCGTAGTTATTTCTTTCCAAAATCGTGGTATACCACCTTTAATTCCTGATCCAGAAGTAAAATAACTAGAATTAAAGGACAAATAAATATCTTGTCCAGTAGACTGCGATAAATGAATTTTCGCACAGACGAATCTCGTTGTGCATCTGAAAGAATTTTCCTGATTTGGAACGTCGACGAATATGTCACTTGTCAAAAAGCTCTGTTGATTTCCCTATAAAATTTTCATTGTCCACGAGTTATATTATCTGTTCTATTGTTCCGAACCAATCCCGTAATTGATTTTCGATGAAAGTAGGTATATATAATATAATGCAAACTAATTAATCTGCGCGCGTTTATATCGTAATAAAGCGCGATTTTTAAAAATGGCGTCTTTACACATATCTTTGATTCCGATGTATAATAAATTCGTATGAAATGAATTATTCAAATACAATTCGATCCGCATTGAATGATATTATCCTAGCATGTAAAATTCGTTTCGATTTCTCTGAAGTTAATTTCGTAAGGTGGTTTTACATGTAATCTATAATATCATGTACGCTGAAACGTATGTAACATATATACCCACACTTATATACGTATACGTCACGTCGCCTCCGGTTTACATTTCTCCCTCGGGGCAACAATACCCTTGTTTGGGTGGGTAATGACTAAATTCCCACAAGTACAGGGAACGTCGACAACCTATTCGTTCGCAGATAAATAGGCATATCGTAAACGTACCTACGCACCTATGTATATAACCGTACATATAACATCCCATACTCCATGTATTTGCAGGGAGTGTCTGTCACTCATCTATTCGCATGTAGACAGCCAACAAATGATGTATCCAATATTATTGAATTTACATATAATATATAATACGCGGTGCAATTTGACTCAATAATAACGGATACATTCTATGTATAACGTACGGTCGTATCGCCAAAATTACATCAACGATAATTGTTATTATTTTCAAATAATTATTCAACAAAAAGCTTCTGTGACTTTTTTTTTTTTTATTATTCCCGTTGATTGAAATAATTATACATATAAGTTAAAATGACCGAAGGTTTTTCGGTTTACCAACCGTCGAGAAGAAAAAAGAATTGTACGTATGCACATTTTTTTTTTTCTCCTATCCGAACGCCCTCGACTTTCAGTAAAAAAAATTTCTCGATCAAACGCGCCGGGATCGCGGGCTACGCATGGCCGACGCGTTGCCGACTGCGACTACTCGCTACGTCTGTTCTGACAAGCGGTCGGCCAGATGGCGGCCCAGGTACGGAACGTTTTCACTTGAGCAGCCGTCTGATCATTGCGCGACTCGTTCTACTGCGGAGAGGAAAAGAGAAAAAGTGGATTTTTAAATATGGCGATTTTTGATTCGATGAATTTTGAAATCTGCATTAGTAGAGGGATTATTCTTGAACCTGGAAAAAAAGAAGAGGAAAGAAGTAGAGAAAGTAGACAAAATTTTTGCATTTTATTCCAGGTGGACAAATACAAGGATGACTACAACGCGATATTTCAAATTCAACCGGGCGTCTATAAATCGCACCTGCCTACCTTTAGACGTAAAAATAAATTTCACATTACGTGTGAAATTTGGCAATATTTATACATATATTATGTGGTTGCATTTGCACAATGGTTATGGGGGTAGTAGACTTCAAGGTTTGGTAGTATATATATTTTATATACCATCACTTTAGGTTTCTCTAAAAGGTCGACGCTTTTATAGTATATACGATTACCACAGTTTGCGTGCATTGCAAAAAGGGGTAACATAATCTCTGTATAACTTATTGAACAAAAGGCCAGCAACAGAAGCGGAGATTTAGGGCTCAAAGGGTTAGGGTTATACACTCAAACAAAAAGGTCTCACTACTGACGGTTTATATATCCTACACAACACGTTCACTTTTTCCCACTTCTTTTTTCGTCTAGACTCAAAGTCCGCGTAGTTAACAATTTAACGAATATAATAGGTATAAATATTTGCGTTATCTACTGCGAATCGAGGATCAGTTTACTCATATTCGGAGACGCGCAACATTGCTTTATATGAATTTTCGAGTCACGCCATGGAGCAATAAAAATTTATAGATCTACCCGCGGTGTATACATCCAGAGTCGTGAAAAGTTATAGGAGTTTTCGTTGCAGCTGCAAGAAAATTCTTCGCGTTACGAAATTTATGTATAAGTTTCTATGGAAAGGTACGTAACTATGTATACGCGCGGTAACCGTAACAATCGGTCGTAAAACAAAGTGCAGTTGTAATCTTTCATCCAGCGAAAATAGTGTTTCAATTTTCACGTTATATTTCTCTCCTTCGAGTTTTCTTTTTTTCTTTTTTTTTTTTTTATCTCACCGCGACGATGATGAAAGTGGAATGAAAATCGTGGAAAAAAAGATAAGAAAAATGAAGAAATGAAATTTCAAATATGGAAACGTTACGACATGGAATTTGCCAACGAGTTGACGTGTTACTGACGGAATGATGGATACGCCATATTGTATACTCGGTTGTCAGGTTAGTTGATTAACTACTTCCGGCAATTAACTTACTGAAACTTGAATTTTATGAACCCGTTATCATCCATTTCTCTCCGCAGACTCGCGGCCCACCCCTCGAGTCCTCTGTTTTCTCGCGCTCTTCCTCTCAGTGGTATCTTTATTATTTTTACCATTGTTCCTGCACCGCCTTTTTCAATGTAAATTAAACGAGAGTATGTACATGCACACTCATACACACGCACAATATATGCATATACTTTATATTCTCCACGTCCTTGAGGCTAAGAAAAATGAACGGTTAATCCACCGCAGTCTTGGCTTAACGAGTATTGCCCCTCCACGTTCGCGGTTGGGAACGTTGGAAATAATTTCTCGACCACGATATAAAACTCGAGTAAAAAATTATACGCTTTCATTACTTTCTAGATGTAACGAAAACAAAGTGAAGAAAATAATAAAGAAGAAGAAAAATAAAACAACAAATCATTCGCACTCCTTTTTCTCGTATTTTTGTATTCATGTTTTATTTGTTTTATTATTCTGTATTATCCTCTTCATTAACTAATTAAATTACCGTACAGGCGCGTGTGGAGAATAGAGATAAATGATGAGATTTCTTTTCCTAACGATGTGGGAAGTGAACGGAAAGAAAAAATCAAGAGTAAATTAATGGCTTCGAAAAACCAGCGCGATTCGTTCGCGTGATTTAACCTGAATAATTTACGCAATTCGCAAGATAACGGCGCTCGGCGTCGCGGCGCCTTTAACCTTCCGGCCCCCATTTTTGTCACGATGGTCGTCACGTGTCCTCAAGCCTTTCCTGCAGCGGCACCTCGACCTCGCGTCCTCATCCTCTACATCTATACATATTGTAGCCACGTATAGTTTCTTTCCAAAGACATGACGGCGAGCAACCGTCTGGATAGATTAATGGATAGACTTTAGAGAAGTTCAAGGTTTTAAAGCTCCTCGCTGTACGGCTCAAGGTGTCGTCCGTATAAGAATTACGATGTAAGGATTACTTTGCAGAAAATCTTCGTTATACTATGATAATATGTAGAATGTGAGGCAGGTGATTAGAAACGATGAAAACAAAAAATAAATAAATAAAAAGTGCACCGTATAAACCGTAGCGTAGAGAAAACATTGATGTGATGGATGGTTATTGGAATAAATTGGTTTTTTTTTTTTTCCTTTATTCATGAATTTTCTACAATCGCGAAAAGAAAAGCGACAACATTGGAAAATTATCATATCATTATCAGTGAACAAACTAGAGTCAGCATAAAATATGACAAAGTGGGTGTTCGGGGGAGGGAAAGATGAGACTGATAATCTTTCGATATATACTTATGCGGGGTACGTATTGTACACGAATATACATATGATAACTTTTCGCCCTATATACACCTCTATAAACACTAGAGTATCGATTTTTCTATCCTCATGAGCCCGATCTACATTTTATACGAGTACCTACCGTTCGCCGCGTTGCATTTTGCTTTCAACATCTTTCCCCCCCCCCCCCCCCCCATCCGCCTTTGATTTTTTTTTTTCACCCTCAAATCCTTTTCCTTTGACATTTTATTGCTCGGCTTCCTTAACCGTACGGCTGGTCAAACAGAGCCGAAAAGTTAGAGGTCAACAGGAAACGTTGATCGTCGCTCGGGTTCGCACGCGCAATCGAATCTCTTCGTCCCTTAGCGAAAAAAAAAAATGAATAAATAAATAGGAAAATGAAAAATAAAAGAGAAGAAATGAAAAACAGATATAAGGGGTTGCGATTTTTCCCACCCCGAATCTCACTTTCAATATTTATTCCTCAGATCTCGCGCGTTTCCCATTTTATCCTCGCCTTTTTTTTCTACAATTTTATGAAAATTCAAACCCTTTTCTTTCATCCATATTGCAATTCATTGTTTCTGTTCAATTTTACTTGAATTTCGTTTATCATATAAATTTTATTCGCGTTCTGCGAACACCTGTAATTTCCTTCTTGACTTTGGTTGGTCACCCTTATATATTCTTTAAGGAAACTCGAAAAGGTTAAAGAGCACATCTTTAGCTGGACTTGTATTTTCCTCTCCCCCTTCACCTATCGTTGGACATTACGCGGTTTCTTGAGTAGATCCGAAGACTCCCTCCAACATAAGAGCCCATGAATAGGAAAAGGGACACGAACTTCGCCGCGCATCTTCCACCCTTAAATTATATACGCATTCGAAGCACACGGTTCACCTATCCCTATTCGCATACGTGCTTACTAATTGCTGTTTCCTTTTTTTTTTTATGTTCCCGAATTGTTGACGACGCTTTTATGGTCATTTACACTTAAAATAGTCGTATAAATAAATTTATTGATCCCGAGGTTTTGTGCGTCGAAAAATCGTGTTACATATAGTGTACGAGGTTATCCTTTTTTCGCGTGTTATTACAGTCACGCAGAAATAATATAAACAACGAAATACTTCTGTCGCAGATTTTCTTTCAGCGGATATTACGGCGTCGTAAATTTTCTTTCTTTTTTTTTTTTTACTTTTCTTTTTCAAGTTCAAGGTCGCGACGTTTTATAATACCACATGATTCTGATACGTAGTAACTGCAAATTCATGTATATAATAGGAACGTGTGCCTAGAATTTGATTAAAAAGTTTTTACCACCCTATACCAAGCATATCTTGTTTGTACAAAGTCGGAAGAAAAGCTTAAGCAAAGTTTTGGAAATCTATAAAGCTTGACTTCGGGATACGTGTCCTTTGGATATTCTGAGAATGTATAAAAGTCAAAATTTGTGTACGAAATTTTTACAAATTGCAGGTCGCGCCGGTGCTTATAATTTTTGCAACATGATTTTGCGAGCCTTCGCTTATCGCGGATTATAACGTCGTCGGGCCGAGTCAAGCTGTTATAATTTAGACAGCCACTTTCAGAATTTATAGAACAACGCGACTTATATCTACTCTATATACACGATGGCCTCAGAGATTGTAACCGATTTAACAGGCAGTTATATGCAAATGTTCCCGCAGACGAGTTTCCGCGTATGGAATTTCAGACAATGCAAGTTTCGCCTCAACACTCTCCGCATTGATCAGCCACCAGTGTTTTAAAAAACGAATTAACAATAAAAAAATCAACTGAATAAAGCAAGAAAAAACTGATTCCAAGAACTTGTTCGAAAGCTGAGCTGAGCTTTAATCCTTAGATACCGCGGTCCGTAATCGTAATCTTATAGCTGCAGTTTTAAAAGCGCATTATCAAAACTTGGAAAGCTCGCTCGATAAAGTTTCGCCGTATCAACGTGCAGGACGCGTGAGGGAAGGTACGAAATTGAAGAAAGAAAAGAGGGTTCGCGACTCTGGTTTAAAATCGTTGAGAGGCAGGCAAACTTCGTATCTTATCGTGCAGGGTCAAAGTTGAGTGGATCTTGAAAAGCAGCGCGGGTTGTGCCGCCTCCTGGCTGCTCTATGAAAATCAATAGCCACTCAATTTATTAAGGAGTTCACACTGCTCGCGATCAAGTGAAGTGTGCCGTTGTTGCTGGCGAAGGACTCTATTATGTGAAGATAACCACACTCGTGCACACGAGATGTGGTAAATATTAAGAGAACGGGTAAAAGTGATCGTAGATAAAATTAGATTGCTAATCAGAGAGCGTACGATTAGTTTTAGTTTTCAAGCGCAAAACTTCCATACCTATACATGGTATAAAAGACGTAGGAATCGTGTTCATGAATTAGGCATGACACGCGGTATGTATATTATAAAGGCGGTGAAGAAGAGAAGACGTTTTATGTCACCGGACGTAGTTTTATGACAACCTGTTATTTTTGCCGTCCCATTTTATTATGACCTCATATTACTCTTATTACCAGCACGAGCACGGGTACTTCGCAAAATACGATCGCGACTATGGACAATTTCGAACGTGTTATCTCCTCTAGAATAATGGAAACTTCGGATCACCAGCATATCGTACAAGTTGGGGATGCACGGAGATCGTCAAATCGTTATAGCTATCATACATATATGTATATAACGTACATGTCATTAACGATATGAACGTTAACTTTACGACCTACGACCATAACCAGCCGTCCGCCCTGTGCAGGGGCGCATAGATGTATATATCTATTCCATGCATCTTCGTCATCCCCGGTGCATTTTCTCAAAGTTCAAACAATTTTAGTTCGAATAATAATTTACATTATGTTCCGCTCGAAAATGTGCACGTAGAAATGTAATCAAAATTATATCGTTGAATCGGGTGGCTGCGAAATAACGTGCTTTAGGTATGGGCGAGGGGGTAACCGCTTGTGAAATACTTGGGACAGTCAATTTTGAAATGCTATGAAATACCAATGAAATGCTCATGAAATGGTATGAAATGGTATGAAATGGTATGAAATGGTGTGGTTACCCCCTAGGGCTTATGAAGGGCCATTTTAATGTGTTTTAAACTCAAGAACACGATTCCGTCGAGTAAATCAAGCTAGGAATAAATCTCATCGAGATATCCCTTTTTTTCACTTTTTGGAGCGATAAATTGGCGATAACTCGATTAATTTTATAGATAGATCAATTTGACTTTCAGATTCGGATTCCTGAGATCAAAATACGTTAGAAAAGTGTCCTGCGATCGATTTCAAAAATTCTTTATTTTTGGCCCAAAAATTGAAAAAATCCAAAGGGGTATACCTTAGATTTTTGTCAATTTTTGGGCCAAAAATCGACATTTTTTTAAATCGATCGTAGGACACTTTCCTTACGTATTTTGATCTCAGGAACACGAATCTGTCGACTAAATTAAGCTAGAAAAATTTCCCATCGAGATATCTTCATTTTTTCACTTTTCAAGACGATAAATTGGCGATAACTTGATTAATTTTATAGATAGATCAATTTCACTTGCAGATTCGTGTTCCTGAGGTCAAAATACGTTAGAAAAGTGTCCTACGATTGATTAAAAAAAATGTCGATTTTTGACCCCAAAATCGACAAAAATCTAAGGTATACCCCTTTGGATTTTTTCAATTTTTGGGCCAAAAATGAAGTATTTTTTAAATCGATCGCAGTACATTTTTCTAACGTATTTTGACCTCAGGAACACGAATCCGTCGACTAAATTAAGCTAGAAAAATATCCCATCGAGATATTTTCATTTTTTCACTTTTCAGAGCGATAAATTGGCGATTACTCGATCAATTTCATAGATAGACCAATTTAGCTTACGGATTCGGATTCCTAGGCTCAAAATACGTAAGAATATCATAGAAAACCCCATAAAAAAGAATGTCGGTTTTTGACCCCAAAATCGCAAAAAATCCAAGGGGTATAGCTCAGATTTTTATCGATTTTGATACTTTACATTGTGATAAGGTTAATAGGGACTTATACGAGGGGGTAACTACTTGTGAAATACTTAGGACAGTCAATTTTGAAATGAAATGGTATGAAATAGTTGTGAAATGTTAAATGATTGGGACACCTATATATCGAGTGGTTACCCCCTCGGGTATGGGTCAAGCAATTATATCGGTATGCAGCGAAAAGACGGAGAGATGAAAAAGAAAAGTAAACTGGAAAAAGAGGAGATTATAAATGAAAACGAGTAAAAAATAAAACAAGCAAAATACGCGCATGTATAATGCACGCTATAAATTAAAGGGTATAAAACACAATCTCGCCGCTAGTTTCACTATGTGTATAGAAAATCGGGAACGATGTATAAATGGTTTTGTCAATAATAGAAGAGGGTCGCGATATGGCCTTGCCATCCGTCATGAATCGATCGAAACGCGAATATCGATTTACTTTATAAGGTATGTACGACGACGACGACGACGATGAGCTTATAAGTATATAGTCAGAGCACGGAACTCACGTGCGTGTCGTTCGTCGTATGTATATGTTTATAGTAGTTTCGCCGTAGTAATTTGCAAAGAAAAAAATAGAAGCTGGAGAGTCGATAAACAATCGCTTTAAATTTTAATGAAAAAAAAAACAGAAAAAAAAAAACGAGGCGAGTGCAAAAAATTGCGGGGTAATATCGGCGAGAAACGGGACACGACGGACTTGTGAAAGTCGAGATATATATTTTCATCCGAGGAATTCAGCAGCCGTTCAAGATGCGGGGTGTCCGAAGAACTTGGGAATCCCTGAACGCTCGCGATCGATATCCAAAACTGAAAATCAATAGACCTCCTTATGCTGAGGTATGCGGCACATTGTACCGGATAGACCGCGCCTTGTATATGTGCAGTCGAGTGTTAGGCGTATAGATATAGGTATACGAACCGTGACGATGTCCTGCGATACCAATACAAACTCACAAACGATAGATTCCCCAGGGAGATGAAAGCTAAACATGGGATCCCATATTATAGCCTTGCACCGCTGTGTAAACCTACTCCACTTTTAACCTATAACCCTCATACTTTCAGAGGTGTAAAGCTTCGATGGCACTTTTACACATTCGCACCCGTAACTGGACAACCTAGATAACATTTACAAACGCATACGTAATGATTTATTAAACAAATGTGAACTACGTACTATATCGTGTTTGCATACCGCTTGCAGTCCCGTTAGATTAACATCTGAACTATTAACGATTTTTTTTATTCCTGTTTCTTCTTTTTTGATCATTCGGACGTGTGAAAAACTTGTCCAGCTGCATTTGCTGCATTACCTGACCTAGATGCGATTTTTAAAATCGAATTAATTAGTATCTTACTTTTTTGGAATTTTGGAAAAAGAAACTTATACGAATCGCGTTTTCGAAGCGGTACGTGGATCGTCTTCTTTAACGTCTGCAGAGTGCTGAGGGTGCGGAAGGGCGTGCTATTTGAATTGAGTGCTAATATGGAATTGGATTATAACGTTTGATTTTATGATTTTTCACGAATATTCGGGGTCGCGATTCACCCATCGAGTGGAAGTGTATCGCGTTAACCTCTCCATCTCCGATAATTTAACCATCTTAATAACGCTAGACGTGGGCGACGTATTTTAGGATGACTGCATGTTCACCGATTCGTGTATCAGAGATAGACGCACGCGCAAAACCGATTTCTGATTGATCAGTTTTCACGAATATTTCATGCATGAGCTCACTAATAGCAAATACCTGATACACTAGAATAAGGGTGTTCTTTCATGGGGATTCGGTACTGCGCCCTTCATTAATAAAACCCCCTTCTTGAGTAATTAGTTAATTAATTATTCAACCAATTAATTAATTAATACTGGAAATTATGCGCGCCCTGTACTCGGCACCTCATATACGTCTACGTTCGCACTAGACTCGATTTATCATTCGATCGGAAATTAGGGAGGAAAAGAGAACGAAAAAATGTTGATATTTTATCATTGTTTCGTTGCAACCGATACGATGTGAAAAATTATTATGCAAAATAAGTACGGCACATCTTTTTACAAAAGAAAAAAAATTTTTCATTCCCCGTTGTTCGGATTTTATAATTATAAACCAAAGAATGGATTCCGATATATAGTTCCCATGTAATTCATGTCAGCTGGAATGTTGAATATATTCATCATCGACTTTAGAAGTGAAAAAAAAAACAAAAAAAGAAAACACATGAATATTGTTTCTTTTTATTTTTTATTCTTTGCGGAAATTCATCATCCAGTTTCACACCCAGTTCTGCACCTGCACCCGTATAGCTGGGTAACTTGAGCCTCGAAAACTTTCTGACATTCCCATTATAACTGCTCGTCTATAAAACAATAAGAAAAAAATTAAGTTTTTTATTTTTTATTCAACTTACAGCTATTTTTCAAACCTAACGTTATACGTCGATCGATTTTCTGTCTATCGAAAACTTTTTCGATAATTATATTACAAGTTTGTTTAGATGCGGTTGAAATTTTAGGTCGATATATTTTCACCCCGTAGTTAAACCATGTTATATATTTACCGTTCACATTTGTTACAACTCGCACGTATCTACATACTACACATGTACATATAACTAATATATTTAATATTAACGATCGATAAAGCCAAGGCCCTTTTTTCCCTTTCCCCCCTCCCGCCCTGCACTCGATTTTTATTGTACGCGCAGTGTGTACAGTAAATCGCCATGTAAATTTTGTTTTTTTGTGGTTTTTTTTCCCCATCATTTTTAAGGGTGTTAATTAACCGTAAGGTTTATGGAGAGCGTGCAGACACTGGGGTTTGCAAAAAATAAAAAAAATTCAATTTATAGCTTGATATGTTTAGGTTTTTAATACTTCGAATAAAGTACGATGAAATTGTTTGCTTTTCGCGAGGGTACGACGCATACCGTGAAAATTAAGATAAAAAAGAAAAAAGAATCACACTTTTTCAATGCAAACAATATTATTCTGCTGATATCTGCGCTTTTTCTTTTTTACTCGATGTATAACTAATTATGCTATGGGGTGGTGGTTTGAGCCCCTCAAAAATTGCAAATTAATCGAATTTTTGTTACCGTATAGATTACAACGCGAACTTTGCACACTATGTAATGTGATAAGATTGAATTTTCATTTGGTTCGAAAATTTGATATTTCGAGTTTTCGGGAGAAGTCACGAATAACATTCGAGGACCAACAATTTTGTCGACTGGTTGAGTATAACCTGATTCATTGTCAGTTAAAATCAAAACCTCGAGAAACTAGAAGCTGGGAATTACGTCCTCAATAGAAGTGCAGGGGACCGGTAGACAAGGAACTGGAGTCCGCAGTGCTTGAGGTGAGAAACTTTCTAGTGTAATTCTGAAACAATTCCTCGAGTTTCTATATACTCGAGAGCAGCATCGCTGTATCTAGGCAACTAGAATCTGGACAATACGTTGCTCGTGTGCACGGGCTTATACGAGGTCAGTTCTCCACCCTTTTTACTACGGATGAAGTGGCTAAGGTACCGACTAAAGTGTTCCCGACTGCACTAGCCCGTATACAAACAGTTGCCTAATGGGCTCTCTGCACGTTCTACTCACCTTTTATACGGTAGATTGTAGTCATAAGAACACGTATAACAGCTCGAGCATTCATTTGTATGGGTTTATAACGTCCCTCAAGGATTGAGTAAGGACATCGCTGCAGATGTCGCCGAGAGTAAAATGTCCCGTGAAGCTTCGGGACCGCGCGGTTGTCCATCTGCAGGATATCAGGCAGAGATATAAATAACTTCGTTTACATTTTACATACTTCAGGAACTAGCGAAGCGCCATGCACTTTGCATCGAGGGGGTAACCGCTTGTGGAATACTTGGAACAGTCAATTTTGAAATGATATGAATTAAATGGTCGGAAATGGTGTAAAATGGTATGAAATGTTTTGTTACAATATGTTTTGACCTTCAAAAACACGATTCCGTCAAGTGAATCAAGTTAGGAATAAATCCCATCGAGATATACTTATTTTTCTACTTTTTGGAGCGATAAATTAGCGATAACTCGATTACTTTTATAGATAGATCAATTTAACTGGCAGATTCGTGTTCCTGAGGTCAAAATACGTAAGAAGAGTGTCCTGCAATCGATTTTAAAGATACTTCATTTTTGGCCCAAAAATTGAAAAAATCCAAAGGGGTATACCTTAGATTTTTGTCAATTTTTGGGCCAAAAATCGACATTTTTTTAAATCGATGTCAGGGCACTTTTCTTACGTATTTTGACCTCAGGAACACGAATCTGCAAGCTAAATTGAGCTAGGAATAAATTACATCGAGATATCTTCATTTCTTCACTTTTGGAAGCGATAAATTAGCGATAACTCGATTACTTTTATAGATAGATCAATTTAACTGGCAGATTCGTGTTCCTGAGGTCAAAATACGTAAGAAAAGTGTCCTACCATCAATTTAAAAAAATGTCGATTTTTGACCCCAAAATCGACAAAAATCTAAGGTATACCCCTTTGGATTTTTTCGATTTTTGGGCGAAAAATGAAGTATTTTTAAAATCGATCGTAGGGCACTTTTCTGACGTATTTTGACCTCAGGAACACGAATCCATCGATCAAATTGAGCTAGGAATAAATCCTATCAAAATATCCTCATTTTTTCACTTTTCAGAGCGATAAATTGGCGATAACTCGATCAATTTTATAGATAGATCAATTTAACTGGCAGATTCGTGTCCCTGAGGTCAAAATACGTAAGAAAAGTGTCCTACGATCGATTTAAAAAAATGTTGATTTTTGACCCCAAAATCGACAAAAATCTAAGGTATACCCCTTTGGATTTTTTCAATTTTGGGGTCAAAAATGAAGTATTTTCAAAACCGATTGCAGGATACTTTTTTCACGTATTTTGACCTCAGGAACACGAATCCGTCGACTAAATCAAGCTAGGAATAAATCCCATCGAGATATCCTTATTAGTGGAATACTCATGAAATGGTATGAAATGATGTAAAATAGTTGTGAAATATGAAATGGTTGGGACACCTATATATCGAGTGGTTACCCCCTCGCTCTGCATTCTTATAAGGGCATCAGAATCGTGATGGAAATTTTTTTTTCCCTTTTCCTTTTTGGGGAAGTTTTCGGTACACTGCACGAAATGGATTTAACGAACTCGTGAATTTCTATTTTATTACTATCATCATGTTTTCTCTCAACCCTTGAAAGGAGTTACCAAAACCAGAATAAGGTGTAGATGAAAACGTGCTCGTGTAATTATTTTCATGTTTTTCGATTCGAAAAAAGGAGATGTCGCTCTTTTTTGTTTATTGTTATTCACTCACAAATCGTACTAAGTATATAGACATGTACGCATACACGCGATCGAATATGCAATTATATGTATACATATACTCGAAGGTATAGTATATCGATCTGACGGTCGTTTAATGGACTGACTTTATCAAGGGTGGTGAAATCAATGAACCGCAGGCTTTTGTGTAGGTCGGCGTTTTGGTCGAGGGGGTGAGTCGGGGGTTGAGTAGGAATATGAGGTATGTGTATAGTATGCCATATTTGCAGATTTCTACGTTACACACACCGCGCGTATGTCGTATTTATAACGTACGTTTTACGCCGTTCGATGTTCAACACTACGGCGTACGCACGCTATCTACACATATACTTATAATAACAACAACAACAACATCGCAAACTTTACCCCGATCGTTGCGTCGTCTGCAAAACCTACAGTGAAATCAGTTATACTCGGCTAGATGACGTCGTACGTATCGGCGCCATTTATTTACCCCTCGTATTTGATGTTTCGCACGTTTTTTTTTTACCCACGTTGCAAAAGAATCAAAATTTCACAACCCCTCGTTCGTATGAACCCCGAACTTTTTCTTTTCACTTCACTTTTTCTGGAAACTAATCCAGTTGGAAGCAACGAAATGGATTCTATGATGCCAGAATATATTCAAAGCAGATTTCGAGTTGGAAATTAAGTAGGTACGAATAAAACTGCATAGCGTTAATATTTCATATATTCATACAGCAACTTCGTGCAGCTTCTACATTTTTCCAAGGTTTGATACACTGGGCGTTCGAAAAGTAAGCAGGAAATTGAGAAGGGTGGTTGAAAATCCGATCTCACGATGTACGTATCATAACGATACAGTTGAGAAACGTTTAGTGGGTGGTTCCGTCATTCATCCAAGGAAGAAGGATAGCGGAGAAGAGAAACTATAGGACGTGTCCGCGTCGCTAGGAGGTAATGTTGCAGTATCGAGCGCGAGACTTTCTATCTATAAATAGACTTTGTGGGAAGTCGCAAGTATTTAGCGTTCCGCGGCAAAACTTCCAGTGTCACAAATGGCGGAGGCCGGGAAGTAAAATGGCCGCGACTTTTAAGGGGTGCAGGAGCGTGAAAGAAGAAGAAGGAAGGAAGGAAGGAAGGAAGGAAGAGAGGTAGGGTGGGTATATAGTTCAAACTTTATACAGTTCTCTAAACTATCTGACTGAGTACAACAATACTGCAGATGATAGTAACACCCCTTAACGGAGGCCTCCGACTTCCGGTTCGCGACATCGTCGCGTCGCGATCATGTCATCCGTATTTCTATAATTATCTATAAATACCCCGACGAAATTGGTTGGAAAATTAACCCTTGTCCCGAGAAATCTTTACCGCGAAAACGGAAAAACTGGGTTATACGTTATAATCCATTAATGATTAATTTGGTAACTAACATCAACCATTTCGTACAAGATACATATGTACGATATGTATATTACATAAAGTTACAGCTTATAAATAATGCAGAGTAGGAAACATACCTATCTGCGCTGGTTATCGAAACACGAAAAATAAGATTTAAAAATTTATGAAAAAAAAAAGAATTAAATGAATAATGAAAATATTCGTATGAGAATATAATGATAATGACAAAAGTTTCTCACCACGTCATATACATATTTACCTAGACAAACACGTTCTCTTATCTGCCCTACTTGTTCAGCATGACACCACAATCTAATATAATATAGTCCGTTGACACATTTATTCACTTTTTTTTTTCCATTCATATATATAGAATATTTTACACGCTATTATTACCTGTTTGTGAAAAAAAAAAAAAAAAAAGAAAAAGGAAAAGAAAATTCTCTCCCGGACAAGTTTTTCGCTGACCGTCGAAGTGATAAATTCGAACATCCACCGGTGCAGTTTATACGGTACAGGGACACATGTACAATTCAGCAGGGGTGCAGATTTTACATATATGCGCCGTGCTTTAAAGCGCTATGTGATCACGTTTACAGATACAGCTTGTTCCGCTAGAAACTAACCTATTCCCTCTACACATATATACATTTATGTAGGTATACATATATGCAGAAACGGGAAATGTTACCGAGTGAAGTTGTGCAACGAACACTTTTTCTTCTCTTCTTTTCTTTTCTTTCTTTCTTTTTCTTTTTCTTTTTTTTTTCAAAGAGAGCTTTCAAACTCTTTTTCCTTTCGCTTTGACGGATGCGAAATGCGTTAGTATAAGTGCAGAGTACAGGCATATGGGTGTACGTAGAGAAAATTGTTGATATGAGGGGGTTGCTTTAGCTCATTCCTTAACCTACCCTAGCTGCTGCGCTGCAGATGGATTAAAGTGGTGCTGATTCACTTGTCGGTGCATCGGTACGTAGGTGTTGGATACGGTGGGGGCTTCTCTGTACACCTACCCGACGCGTTTACTGGCTTTAAAAATCTTTTTTCATCGTGCGAAGTTGATTGGAAAAAGAAAAAAAGAAAGAAAGTAAAGACAAAAAAAACTCCAATATTACACGCTTTACCTAGTTATAGAACGATGTACATTTACCTATATATCGTATATTGTGATATTATGTGTACCGTGGAAAATACTCGTTAGAATTTTTATCGCGTAATCGATATTTAGGTAGCTATAACGTTATAGGTATGTATAATACGTACTCCACGGGTGAGAAGCGACGTCACGAGTTCAGTCATAAATTCAGTGCCATTTTTATCTCTGTATAGTGTATTTTTTATTTTTTTTTTCACATTTTTTCTCTTCACCCCTCTATGCCGGTTTTTTTTTTTTTTACCGCGCGGATAAATATTCGCGAAGAAAACGTGTAAAACTTTGAAGGAAAATTGCGATAGAAAAGTGTAACAACCGATCAGTTATTGGAAATTATTTCTATCGAATCCTTATAATCCGCAGATTAATCGTTTTATTTTAATTTTCGTTTTTCGGCTCGATAACTGGTCGAATATACCGCGTACTAAATTATATCGACTATGACGAGTCTGCGGATTATGTAGGGCCCGGTACACCTTTAAGCGCATTGTAATAATTGTTCGCTGATGGAATTAGAAGGAAAAGGAGCTTTACGAAAACTCGATTCTCCCAACAGTTTTTTTTTGTTTTGTTTCTTTTTTTATTTTATTTTATACTCGTCACCTTATATACTCGTTCCGTTATCGTCGAAAGTGAACGAAATGTATACTTTCGTTCAAAGTTTTTTTCTCTCGTTTTTTTCCCTTTCTTTCGTCTATTTTTATAAACCGGAGTGAGGAGAATTATATTTTGCATGTTACGCGAGAACACGAAGGTACCGATACATTTTGCGATTGGATGACGATAATTAATATCTTTACACAGGTGTATAAAATCGCTGATTTTTAACGACGACAAAGCTTTTTTTATAAAATCGTAACGGAAGAACAAATTTTATACGCCACCACGTGGTACGAATACGCGTTCCGCGTTACGTGTTGTATTTTCTTTGATTATACTATACATTTTCTCGGCGCGGTAGCGAATAGCATTTGAGCATCAAAAGGCTGATTTCGCATTCGAAATTCAGTTTTCAAAGTCTCTTTTCCGCGGAATATATATTGTACGTATAGAAAAGAGAGAAAGCACAATAATACGCGGGTGTGTGGAAGGGAAAAATAAACGGGATGAAGCCGGCAGCTGCAACAAGGGGAGAAATTGGAAGTGAGGTATTTTCATTCGTCACATGCGATTTCTCACTTCCTGTTATGTATATCGAAAATTTTTCAACAGATACGAGTACATGCGATAAGGTAAAAAAAAACAAGCAACAAAAACAAAAAAAAACTCATCAATAAATAAAAAATTTACACGTCGGGTCGTGTAACGACTGCGTGAAAAATCTATTTCCATTACTTTTTTCATTTTTTCATTTTCTAAAGTTTCGTGGAAAAAAAACCTGTTCCGGAATTTCAATTTCTTATTCTACTTTCACATCAAAAGGATTCCCCAAATTCCGCGATCGAACGATCGTTGTAAAATTTAATGGCATTCGCGCACTAAAAATTTAGAGAGAGAGAAGAAAAAAAAAAGAAGAAACGGAAGATGATGCGGGGTACAAGTTTATTTCAAATTTAAATAATGGAAAGTGAAAAACGAAAGTCGGGGCTCAACCGAAACCATTTCTTGTGACGGACAGCGCAGATTTTTCGGGTATTTTTTTTTTATTTCTTTTTCACTCGCTTCTTTTCTCCCTTGGGATGGTAATCTGCAGATTCACCGACAGGAAATTCATTTCGGACAAATGCGACAAGATGAAAACCGGGATCATTGGCCCGTACAATCAGCCATTATATATATATATCGGATTTCCGTGGCAAGTCTTCCGCACCGTTTTTCCCCGCAATTCGAGTAAAAAAGAAGACGAGTGGTGAAATAAATTTTATTGTATAACACTAAAATTTATTACATTTCAGAATTATATAGCTCGATAAAAGTTACCTATACGTATACTTTGAAGTTGGCGCTTTGCCTGAAGAAATATATATATGTACGGAGGAACTAATTACCCCCCTCCCTTTTGCAGGTGTATTTTATCTACCTATATTCAGCTGCAACATAGTTTTTCTGTACCTCACGCCACTTCCTAATGGTGTATACAGTGACGTATAACTATAGCGTAGTTTAAATTATCCGTTAACACGAAATCTGCCCGCAATCTGGTATCCGCGTACTTAAATTTCCACGGGGTGGGCGCCGCGCCGTTAGCTAGAGCTAAGAAACGTCATTATATATAGGTATAAGTGAAGTTATACACAGGAGTGCAGATTACATCTTGAGCCATGAACTGCTGCTGCAGGTTTAGTCTTTGAGAAACATTTTGCAAACTAGTTTAAAACAAGTTTTGAGCGAATATCTGCGGGTCGTCGTTTATATTATATTATCGTTCCGTATTTATAATACGTACGTTCAGATTTAAGAGTAAGAGAGATGACGGCGCATCCGGTAAAGAAAGTTTTGAAATTGTTAAGGTACATCTGGTTCTACGGATCGTACTTATATGCAGGGGTAAGTTCGAGGAATAAAATACGCGATGTACGAACCACGAAAACTTCGCGTTTCTACCCAACGAGTATGTGTGGCGCAGCGCCAAATCATCCCCTGAGAGACACGCGGTCGAACGAGGAACTACTTAGGGGTACGAGCCACAGTTGGTTGCGGGCCATAGCCCCGGTAACATCACGCCGCGTAGATTCTTGTTAAATTCCGCTTATTTATCCCACGGTTATGATATTAATCAAGTATAAACAGATCATTTGGAAATAAATATATTCGCTCATATTACCCGCATACTTACTCATACATAAAATTGTTCTGGAAGAGGAAAAAACCTTATTAGTTTATAGATAAGAATAAAAATTGGATAATCGTCGTCATTTGATTGAAAAAAAAAAATAATTTCATTTCCAACCCTGTGAAAAGGAGAAGATAATTCGTTCTCAAAGGAAGTGAAGAAGGGATATATTGTGGGGGAGAAAAAGATGAATCGAAATTCGAATGTAAAAAAAAACGTGGAAATGGATATACACACGTTTCAGTTGGCTTCTGAAAATTACTCGGAGGAGAAGACATTGTACAGTAACGTGGCTGGATATGCTTCAGAGAAAGGTCAAACGGGCTACGTCCGGAATTGAAAGAAAGAGAAAAAAAAAGAAATAATCATTTGATCGAAACGGGGTTGAAGAAAAAATTAATTGTCCCGGTATAACCGGCTTCGGAAAGAATATATTACAGAAATTATTGCACGTTATTTTCACCTTTTGAAATTTAATAAATAATTTTCACCTAAACTCTACCGATCAAAAGTGACTTGTAATAGTTGAATGAAAATTTTCTAATAAGAGACTATAAAAATAATACGCATTAATACGACTATGATAAATCTAATTATTAGGCTTTCTAAAACTAATTCTGTGATTATATACTTCAACGTAAAGCAATAATAAAAAAAAGCAATCATACATAAAAAAAAATAAAAATAATATAGCTACAATTCGCAATATTATATATACCTATATAAATGCATTATAATAAAATGTATGGATTATAAATAAGTAACTGCGGATGAAATGAAAAAAGATAATTTTCTCATATAAACGGTTGATTTTTTTTTCTTTTCTTTTCTCTCAAAGAATTGGACAATAAAAAGATAATCCATCAGCTCTACTATAATACACAACCGCAAGCTCATATATATAACATATAAATATGCAATAGTAATTGAAGGAAGAAAAAAAAACGTGAGAAATCCTACGTAGGATTGTAGATCGATAGAGAACTGAAGAAGAAAAACCTAAAATTAATAAAAATCTTCGACGAGATTCAGAGGGACGGAACGAGCGTTTTCGTTCTTCAACTCTCCGCACCCTTACGTTGAAATCGTGTGAAAAACTGAAATATACATAATATTATAAATCTTTGAAGTGCTTCAAAGCGGTAAGAATTTTTATTTTTTATCTAAACACGACGCGCGCGTCGATAAAACGAGTGCCAGTGGGTGAATTTAGTTTGGTTTATAAGAATTTGGTTACACCTGGATATACGATTATTATAGGGTGAAAAGAAAGAAACAAACTGTGCGGAGCTTTTTACCTGAAACTCCGCAACAACGAAAATAACCGCAACTGTAATGACAAAAATTACTTTCGAAAATTACCCGAAAATTAGTGCGCCTTTCGGGGGCGGATAAAATGATGGGGAGAAAGAAGTCGGAGGTTGTACAGGCCGCATAGATGACCTTGATAAAAAGTTTGTACGACCACGTGTCCGTCTATCGGTCCTATTGTACGTCAGATATAATAACTCTGATAATCATGCAAACTTCAGGGTCTCGTTTGACCCGGAAAAGGTTGGGTCGTGACCTATTTAAAAAAGTTCTGAGGTGAGGCACGGCTCTGTCTTGGCCTTCCGAAGAAAGTGTTTTAGTTGGTTGTCGTTTTTTCTTTTTTTTTTTTCCACCCATCAATTTCCTTTACCTTCTCAACCCCCGTACGTGGTGCCGGGAAGAAAGAAGAAATCCTCAAATACTGACACAACGTTTACGATACTTTTTTGTCGGGGTGAAAAAAAAGAAGTAAAGTCATACGGACGGAACGGATAAAAAAAGTGGTTTGTCACGGGTGCCTCGCCGGTTTTGCCATGTGTTTTTTGGAACCGAGGGACCGTCTTTTCATGCCCGGGATTAATATCTCGCGGTGTCTCGGGCTTGTAAAATTTGAAGAGGTTGAATACGTGGATTCGGGATGCTGCAGGCGGTTATGCTAGGCAGTAGTCCCGCTAGAGGACGAGGCAATTTTTACGAGAAAAAAATATTTCACAATCATCGACCGTCACCCGGCCTCAAAATGAACCGCGGTGAACAGGAAACGCTCTTTCGACAGAGCCGACAACTCACAAGGATCGTACCGTCCCGAGAGGATTTGGTACTCAGTGTTCTGAAAGCACCAATTAATCAGCAGCAACAACAACAAGACCAACAAGAACAACAACAACAGCATCATCATCACCACCATCATCATCATCAGCAGCAGCAGCAGCAGCCGCCGCCGCCGCATTCTCCGCATTTTCCTCATTCCCCACAGCAGCAGACCTACCAGCACCATCATGCCAACTGCCAAGCTCATCAGAATCATAAAAAATGCGATAATCCAGGTATTGTTCGATGTTACTCCCGATCATCATCATGATGATGATAATGCGGAGGAGAAACTCACCCCTTCGTTTCATGATTTGGGGGAAAACCGGCATTCCGATTATCATGATGTGTAATAACGCAGATGCAATACGAATTTACGAAGCTCAGGTGTACGGAGGTAAAAAAAAAAATGGAGGAAAGAAAGCTCGAGAGCTTTAAAATCTCGTTGGCAAACGTCTGGAGCACCCGGGTGTTTCGGTGTGTACCTACATTGATACAGCTTAAAATTCTGCTTATTTTATGGAAGGGTCTTCCAGCTAATTGAAAAAGGGTATAGGTATATACTCAAACATTACAAGGGATTCTATACCCGCGGTACATATAGTCGCGGTTTCTTGTGTTAATTTTAATATTTCACGTCACGATAAACGATAAATAATAATTGTTACTGCAAAATTTAGTAGGGGGAAAATAATCGAGGGATTGTAATATCGTTATGCGTATATTTTTCACGTGCTTCGTGATATTGAATTTATTTTATGCGAACGATTCAGACGAATTATATCGAATTCTCGAATCACACATAAATTTTCTCTCACGATTTATCAAAGAATCCAGATCAAACAAGAAAAAAAAAAATAACTCGACTCTTCGTCAACTAATTTCAAGCTTTCTTCTACGTACTCAAATTGCAGATTCGTGTCTGAAATGAGCTTTGAAAAGTACATGAAATGTGTTATACTGAATTCTGAAAATGTGAGGACATCATCTCTTCTTCTTTCTACAAAATATGCATTTACACTCAGCTATAGGTATGCATAATGCTTCGAACGTTAAAGAAAAAAACTAGTGACAAGTAGAACGGCAGAAAAGATTGGCCTAGATTTTAAAGACGCGTCGTTGCTAAAAAGCGTTTGATGCAAATTGAAAAAAAAAAGTTTTTCAACGCGTTTTTCCATATATGGTTGAAAATATGCACATGCTCGTACATGCGAGTCTAAGGGCGGATACGCATCTCATTCTTTCCCATGAATTTTTCTAATCCTTTTTTCTTTTTCAACTACACAGTATTTATTTTCATCATTTTTACTCCACTTTCCTTTATAGTATCCAGTTTATCATATTTTTACATCAATACACATACAGTTACCACTTTAAATCGAGTTCGTGTAAAATATGTAGGAAGATCAAAGTTCACGTTATAATTATATCCGACACGAAAACTAGAACCCGCTGCACCACCGGGGTCCTCTCGGCTTGTGAGTTTAAATTTAAAACTTCTCATCATCTTTGCAGAAGCTTTTCATAATTAGAATTTCGTTGTCAACGTTGATATCGTCAGATAAAATTGTACAAGATTTTTCTAAATTTATAATTGTATATAAAACTGCCGGGTGGTATATAATATTGCCCGCGGCACAGTTATTGGACAGCATATAAAACTAGTTAGAAAATGAATACGAATTGATTGCAGAGACAAAAATTGAGAAAATCGCCCCGGGGATAACAAACTGCAATACTAATAAAATCGTGTAGACAAGCAAATTCTACACGTGGGTGTTGGCGGCTGTAAAGTGAAGATAATTATTTTCCACGATTCAATTTGGGACGTTGGTTTCGCTCCGTTTTTGTCCCCGAACTATCTAGTTTTCCCAGATTAAACCGCTCCGTAAATTACTTTTACAAACCGCATCTGTTCTACGCTTCTATACCTATCGGCAGTTTTCCAACGTTCATATCCACTTTATACCCCGCGGAAACTCCAGTGTAGTATAAGGTGTACCGTATGTCTATCCGAACGACGTCGCGTTTCGATAATTGGAATCCTACGATACTAGAAGAGATCTGTCGCCGCTGCTGACTTTTCGAACTCTCATCTCTTTTGTTCCTTTTTCTTTCACTCTTTTTGTTCTCGTTTCCCTTCTTCCTAACTCCTCGAATTACGAGACTCCGGGCGAAATCTGTTCACGGATGAGAAAAAGCTCGTTTTTTTTTGTTTTTTTTTTCTTTTCTCTTTGACGGTGGAGAACGATTCTTATGCGATATACTTATTTTACAAACTAGCAAATATCGAGGGGGAAAGAAAAGTGGAAACTGCTAAAAGAAGATTGAAAAAAACTCGTACCTATAGTCAACGGGATATATTTCAAAGTTCATTATTTTATCGCTTAGTCTCTGATTATCGTTCGGATCTTACGGAATCCGGTGACAGTTGACACGAAATAAGAGAAGACGTGCTCCCGCTCCCCTTTTCCCTCCTCATCACCCCATCCTGATAAAATGGGGTCCGACTTGCGGTTGAATAGCTAAAATTATTTCACCCCTTTCCATAAATAGAATCTGAGAAGATAATAGGGAAACCCTTCAACCCCCCTTTCCACAACTCCTTTCTCGGCGTGCTCTCGAAATCCTTTATCAACAAACCCTATCGAGTTTTCGAAAGAGAATGCTGCGAATTTACCTAACGTCTTATCCAATATTTTATACAATATAATAACAGCTTTGTATTTTCGGCAGACTTATTATCTTAGAATTCATTTTCCACATATACTTTTTACTTGATTTTCTTTCTCACTGCTTTTCGTTCTTAACTATTAAATTTTTTTCAACGACTCAATCAAGCCCGTAATTATATATTTTTATGGCACACGTGTTTTGTTTTACATAAGGATAGATAGAACCGTGGCTTGAATTTGCTTGAGAATAACAAAAAAAAAAAAAAAGAAAGGAGAAATAAAAATAAAAATAAAAAAGCAAACAAACAATTAACTTAGAATTTGTGTTTGTTAAATGGAATACGGTTTGAAATTGATGATTAATTTCAATTCTACCGGCAAACTTTCGTTTCCCTATTCAACAAAGTTTCGCTAATCACACGAGCAAATAGCTGTATGTGGCAAAAGGGCAGCTAGCGGTCATTTGGGAAAACGTCGTGCAAAGTGCAGTTTATTTAACAAACAAGAGTTTGATGCTTTTTTTCTGTAGGTCAAGTAAGGTGTGAGAAAAAAGGGATGAAATCAGAACTGCGCATTATACACAATCGGAATTAATCTCTAAAGTTGAACTCGATTTAGTTTCGAAAACGAATAATATTTCCACGACATATCGGGAACGTCAAAATTCACGATATCTATAAGCATTCGCGCGTGAAGTGCTGCAAGGTGAAGTTTTGGTGTCGGGGTAATCGAAACCCAACTTGTAAATAGATATATATTATCTTGCCGCAAGTATAACTTTCTGTTAACAATTCGAAGCATCTGTATTGACTCCCTCGTCTTCCAGTGACGTATGTAGTACCTACGTGATTTCATCCTCTGAAGATTATTGCTTCAGATCTTTCTCCAAAACTTTGATATTATTTGAACATGCAATAGAATTCCGCGAATCGTTTTCCAAAATCTAATAAGATTACCTGACAACTAATCTCCGTAATTTGGAATTAGTTCGGTAGCTTATTTGAGCGATATTTTTTTCCTTTCTTTTTTTTTATTCATCGCCGCTTTCGTTTGAGCGTATCAAAAATTGGAAAGTCGCCTCTCGTCGATATTTTATATCCCCATATGGAATTCAGTGAGCCGGCAAAAGGCGAGTTGAAGCGGAGAGGGAGAGAGAAAAAAAACAACCGGAAAAAAGGGAAGATAAAAATATACACAAAACGTGAATAAATAAAATGAATAAAAAAAAAAAAAATACACATAACTTCAAAAGAAAAGTCAATTTCCGGATAGCTTAGCTTTTCATTCGCGGTTTATGTTTCGTTATTGAATATGAATAGCCGTTTGTTATACATGCGCTACTGCGAAGCGTCAATTTTATCAATAAACTCTTCAGATAAAAATCTAAT
Organism: Athalia cordata; assembly: GCA_963932425.1. Taxonomy (NCBI): domain Eukaryota; kingdom Metazoa; phylum Arthropoda; class Insecta; order Hymenoptera; family Athaliidae; genus Athalia; species Athalia cordata. The sequence goes on along the minus strand of OZ010628.1, from coordinate 19,472,383 downwards.
CTAGACTCTCAAATGTCAATGATGAAACAGATTCACGGGAATTCCTCACGATACAATCTTGAATGAAATGTCCGATTTTCATTTGCTATGGAATCATTTTTTACGGTTCAATAAATCGATACAACGAACGACTCTTATACAAGTAGGTATAGCTGCGTCGAGCCGTTGAAGTATGTATTTTATTTTAAATTACAGAAACTTTTCATTTATACGATCAGAACGACGGAAAATATTTCAACTGTAACTGCGGTACAGCTAAATTGTTCGATGCCACATTATGATCTCATAATAGGCTACATTCCGTACGTATAATACCTGCAATTTGTGTACAGTTATGCGTTACCAATGCAGAGAAATTGATTGTGGAAAAATCTATTCTGTTTTTCTTTGCCTGCTTTTCATCGATTCGTTCTCTTTTTGAATTGAAATTTTTTTTATTCCATTCTCTTTTGTGCAACGAAACTTGTATGCATTTTATAAAATTCGTTCGACTGCAGAAGCGAATATATCTATAGTGACGATGTAACTTTCAACCGGTTAAATAGGTACAACTAAATTTTTTTTTTCAGTATATTACTACCTCCTAACTATTACAAAAGCGCGGAATGGTACCACGGATAAACTTTTCCTCTTTTTATCCACGTCATTCCCAAACCTCCCCTTACTGCATATGCCCATATTATAACGACCCATTGAACACGAAAATATTCTAGTATCACGTTCTTCCTGTCAAAACGTTCTTTTCAAAATGCGATTGCTGATTTTTTGTGATTAAATTTATTTAGATATTGAAAATAACTATTTTCGTTGCATCTGCGTTCGCACAATATCTGCTGTCTAATTTATGGAAGAAAATATATTAAAATAAACACACACAAATTGGGGAATATTAGAAATTGTTTCTCTACTCTTTAATATTCAATACTCAGCTAAATTTAATAATTTTTCGCTGAATTGATAAAAGGAAAAAAGAAAAAAAGATTGTAGATGAAACTCAAGTGCGAGACAAAAAAAAAGAAAAATGTCTCGGAGTGAAAGCTCGGAGAAATTGAGCTAAGCGCGTTCTGATAGAAGATTTAAAGTAAATTTCGTTTAGTTATCTGCTGTATGTATAATGTGAAAAGAAGGGTAAGACGGGGTGAGTCGAAGGGCGGGGGGATACGGAAACTCCGAGTCTGAGGTAATCTTGAATCAGACGAGTTTATGCCCCGACTAAATCCCTTCGGTATCAAGTGACCTAAAAATTCTCAGGTCACGGATTTACCGGTGAAAATCTTCCGCGGAGTAAAGAGGCACAATTGTCGAGGTTGACGGAAAAGAGGTACAGCGCTGCTGCAGCTTACGCCGCACTTCAGGGAAGTGAAGACGAACTCGTCGGTGGCGGGGAGACCGAAGATGTTGCCCTTAAAACACCTGGAAGTGAAACCGAGGATACGGACAATGGAGGAAACGATGATGGTCCGCCTAGGAAATTTACTTTTCTCAGGAGATTTCGAACCCCGAGATTCGGAGAGGCTCATCACAAAAGGGTTCCTACACCCATGAAAAGGAAACATAGGAGAAAGAAAAATGATGATGATATGATCGACGACACGGTCGATGATGGGGTGGGAGAAGAACCTAGCCCTGACCAGAGGGGTGTTCCTGATCCGTACTACCCCATTTATCTACCTATAGATCAGGCTTTCAAAGCCAAATATGTTTTTCATCATAAAAAAGGAAAAACATTTCAAGAACGATTGTACGTCTTCCTAGAACATCCCGGAGGATGGATTTGTTTTGTCTACCACTTTACAGTGTAAGTAAACTTTTTCAGATATTAACAAAAATTCAACGCCGTGCGCCGTGCGAAATTTTTTACACGATCAGAATTACAGCCGTGAATAGCTCACGGATTTTCTAATGATTATCCGAATAATTGACGAGTCGCTAATTGGAAGCCGCAATCGTACCGGGTGTTACGTAATTAAAAACGGTCCTCGATCGTTACTAAAACACCAGGAACTATTGTTCGTGTCTCGTTAGTAACTAGTTCTAGGTTCGATTTCCCGTAAAAATACTCGAAACCGATGAGGATTCGGGTACCTAATACCGGGCAAGACTGTCCGATGACTCATAGATGTCCAGAATTTTTGCCGCTACCGGATTGGCTGAGTAAGTGAGTTCGTGACACGGGGTACGTCGGTACCTTATCTATGTTGCATGAACTTGCACGCGAACGAATTGTATAGCTGAACAATTAAAAAATCGACCTCTAATGACAGTGAGAATTCCAATTTTCTCTACAAATATCTGACTCATTGTCAGATGGAGATGATTAGGAAAAATTGAAAAACTCGAAAGTACAAAGTGAAATAAAATTACCGTCAACCCTTATTTCTCCACGCTCGCGTGAGTTGTCTACCTTCAGATCGATCATCGCGTAATTACATTGATCGAGTAATGTTTTTTCAGTGAATATTGACTCAACAAGACCGTAATTTACGATCGCTTACGATTACCGTACTTGAATTCGGTGAGATGTACACGTGCTTTATGTTTTTTAGCTCTTATACTGGTTTTCCGCTGATAAATGTTTACCGAAAACGTTTGACCTCCTCTGTATTAGGGTAACGCAAGAGCATCGGACTGATCCCCTCTTGTTTGGAATTATAAAAATCACCCCTTATCAATTTCGCTGTTAATTCGTAATTCGCGTTTACATTCGCCGTTCACAGGAATGATGTAATATAATAATTCGATGAACGAGGATCAAAACCTCGTGCAAATTACATTTCATTACTTGAATAATTCAGCTACATCGGATCAAACGTCCGTGCAGCCTAAGGGTAAAAAAAAAAAATATTTCAATCATAATCGCAAAACTATACCGGTGAAGAAAAAATTTACTTGCTCACCGGTACCCACATCATTTCAAATTCACAATTTTGAAGAAGAAAAAATACCGAACTATTCTTCGTTTCACTTTTGAGGAAAGGCTGATATTCGAAATGTTCCAGTACATCGTACAAAGATGGGCGATGTCGTTCTCTTTAATAATTTAGGTTAACAGTCTCCTCTGTAGGTAAATATTTAAATTTCACGAGCTGATCGATCGCGTCTAGCAGTTCGGCGAGTAATTATAAACCATTCCGCAGCCGCAGAAGAGGATTTGAAGAGGATGAAACCCGGTCTTCCAGTTACTCAGGACTCCGCAGCCGATTATTTTCTAAATACGTTCGAACACGCCATGATCCGTTTTCAATTATCGAGGCTCACGTGATCGTAGAAAATTTTGCACTCCAGTTTCACTTGTGTGTATATATACGAAAAACGTACGTGCATACTGTACATCGCTTTGCTATTCATCCACCTTGTTAAGCACCGTCCACGCGTTCAATTTGTGGAAAGACCACGTGACATTTTCACAGGTCGATCAGAGCCCTAGATGACCTAGAATCTAGCAGGTGTGTTAGAACGTTATACCACCGATGTATACATACTTATATACCTACCTACCTATTTCACGTCGATTTGACAGCAACTGCGACAAAAACCACTGCCACGTGATCGTAATTTGTCTACTTGATAAATCGGTGGAAAGAATAATCATCGATTATTCGCTAGCCTTGAATAAATCGGCGAAGAAAAAGGGAAGGGATTAGAGGTAGTTTTGTTAACCGCGATTCCCATTTCCGGGTATCGATTTTACATCGATAGCTTAATCCTGCAATTTGTTGTTTGTTGTGTTTTGTGCTTTTCTTTTTCTTTTTTCCTCCATCTTTTATTTTCAATCCATTACCTAACGCTTTGTAATAACCAAAAACAGTAAACGGAAAGAAATAAATTTCATACGGATCGTAAAATCGAATACTTGTTGTATTACATAGCCATCGCTTTGGCAAATCGAATTATGCAAATTTTCCAAGCTATCATATTTGCATTTTAATCCATACAAACTGAACAAGGTGAGCAGGTAGACCCGAGTAAAATAAGCTCAATTTAATTCTTTTTTTGTTTTCTTCATAACTTTCTCCCGAGCTCAACATCAAATAAATATCCTAACCGTCGTTAATTTATCCACCTCGTTATAAAAAAAAAAGGAAATACGTGTGTCCGTTTTTGATTTAAACCAACTCTCTCCTTTCTCTACGTCTATGTGCATACCAATATTATTTCTGGCTTACCGCAGGCTAATAAAAAGTATAATCTCGAGTAGGGGTTGAAATTGAATACGGGTCATGACTGTATTGGACTAGGTCACGTTAAAAAAGGTTAGGTTAAGTTGGGTAGGGTATCCTGAATTTTCTGGAGTCGGGTTACCGTATCACTTTGATATACGTAGGTATACACACCTATTCTACCTTCTATACTCGATCCTTCGGTTTTAAGCCCCCGCGGAGTCTAAAAGAAACAAAACAAAAGAGAGTTGGCGGTCATTTTGAAAAGTCATTCTCTCAAAACTCCATTATATTTCGTGGCCACTTTAGTTGGCAACAAGGCGAACATTCATCAAGGGAAGTACCTTCCCATTCAGATCCCGAAGGTGCTTACAAGCACTTTACAAATCAGATCTCTGAGCTTCGAGCTCACCGCGTTGCGTTCCAACGGGGACCCGTCTGCCCCACGTTCCGACGATGAATTCACCCCCTTTCCCCCCCTCCTTTCCCCCCACACTCCTGTCTTCATACAGAAGATTTTTTTTTTTCACCTTTTCAACGTTTTCTGAGGACCGGATAATGCATCATGAATATATCGCGCGATTCGCGGAGAATAAGGACTTTTGGGAGGGAGTGAAAAAGATCCTCATAGCTTTTTTTCTTCCATGCCTGCGGCTGCGGGAAGAAAGACGCAGGTTTTTTCGGCACGATGGTTACTGGATGCGGGAAACTCCTGTGATTTATTCCTCGGGTTGCAGGTAGCGTAGAGAGTCTTCCTCCCCTTTTTTTTACAGAGACTCAGATTTAGTTGCCATCCGCTACTTTTGCGACGTCCGTATCAATCCGGGTACATAATTTAGCTATAACTTCACTTCGATATTTCACCCCGAAGTTGTAGCAGGTGTGCTTATATTTATTGATGAATTTCTTCCCTTTTTTTTTTTTCTCTTTTTCTTTTTTTATCAAGTAAAAGAAGTTCCCACCACTCGCTACGCGTACCGGATCCAATATCGTTTGGATTTTCAATATGCTGGAGCATTTTCTGGAAAAAAAAAAAAAAATCGAATTAGATCGAGTCATTTCGAAATAACTTTGGTACAGGCTACACCACCCCTTACCATAAACATGAGGATAGTTTTTTTTGTATGTTTCGCTACTGGATCGTGTTTCTATTTTTACGGTTCTATACAAATATTCATATCCTTGAATTCATTGTTTCTTTTTATTAAATTTTACCCTCAATTATTTCTGCTTGATGAAAACCTATGTAGGTGTTTAGCAAAGCGACAACAATACGTTTCATATGAAACAAAAACGTTCGTTATTCATAGCTATATGGGCTCATATTCGAGGGGGTATATTTGAGCTTTTGAAACAAACGAACGTACGTTGCCTACATGACTATACATACGTGTATTGAAACCGGGATAAATTCACGAGATATACACACGAGTAAGTATCCTGTAAAATTTTGTTGCCATCGTTTGAAAAATCAATTGGATTTTTCATGAATTATAAATTTTCGCAATATTCGCCTTGCCGTTTCGTTCCGAGAAAGGTCGAGAGCTTTTCAAAGAACTTAAGAAGCTGTGCGGAGTCTGATCCTCTTTTTATCCCATTTTTTTTTTTCTTTTTCTCTCATCAATTCGAGCGGAAGAAATTAAAAAGAATATATATATAAGAATGATGTTATACGCGTTCACAAATCCGCCGAGTTTAGAGAGCTGTGAAATTTTAAACAAGCTAAAGAACGATCTAAACTTTCTCTAATTAATGCAGACCTTGCACAAAGGTAGGTTTTATTTGTGTTTTGGGTTAGAAACGTGGAGATGAGCAGTTCGGGTTCTCATCCCGAAATCCCTAGGGATGAAGTGAAAGTCCCTTACTGGATGATGAGAGACGTTGAAACTGGAGAAACGGAATAGGGATGGATTGCAATTCATCCGAGTTTCTCCTCGAGTAAATAGCAACTCCTCCAACAGTATAGATACTCGACGAATTAACTCATCGATAAACAGATTACCCGATTGCCTCTTCATTTGTAGAATTTATACCCAACCCCCATTATCCGTTGCTGATCAAAAGACCGCTGACTTTTGGTAAATGGTGTGGACACCTGACGTGAAAAATAGTCAATCGTCAACTCTGAAGTGCCATTTTTTTACCCATGTACGTCATATCGATTTAATTTATTTCAGTTATTCTAGTTTTTTTTTTCTTTTGTATTTGGTGATATTAAATTCTAGCTGTGTACCATAATATGCCTGTATAACCATCGCTTGGCGGTGGAAAATTCCACGCGAAGGATGTTCGCGAACGGTTTTGTTAATCTATCCCCGTCACGCGACCCGCTACTTACATGTAATGTATAAATGTATAATAGATCCATAGATCTATGTATTCAATATTTATATACGAGTAAAAACGAGTACATCGTGGTACATATGTAATACATATCGTAACGTACGTACGTAGTACCTTCGGACCTTTATTCGTAAATAAACTGCCCGCGGTTTACAGTTGATTGTATAAAAAATATGTTGTTAGAGTAAAATTATGAAACTTGGTTCAATGCCTCCGGCATCAATCAGAAAACTGTGATGATCACGCTTCGATTGATTCAACCGTTAATCACTTACCGATACAGAAATTGATGGTCGCGGTTGTTAATTAGTTGATTGGTTGTTGATTCAGCCAATCGATCACATATTTAATAGAGTCCATTTATAAATTGTGTAATCCAAGTTATTGATGTTTGGACTCGTTGATTGACCGGACTTTCGTATTCGCCGCAGAGTATCCGTCGGCTTTTTTGAAAATTCTCGATCAAAAATCTACATCGGATCGAACACATTTACATCTCTGTGTACTCATACCGCGTAATTTTTTCCTTTTCTTTTTTTTCTCCCATATTTCACGATTTTACTTTGGCAAGTTTCCATACCTGAATAAAAGCACAGCGCGGTTGCCTTAAATCCTGATTTCGCTATGATTAATGCAACGCGATCGATACCGACCACGTTATTACAACGTGAATAAATCTACTTTCGGTATATGATGAAATTCAATTGCAATTCCATTTTCATTCGAGCGCGAGGAAAAAAATTATTTATACAAAAGGTCGCGAGGTTTTTTTCACCCTACCATTTATGTTTTTTCTTTTCCTTTTTTTTTTTTCTTCTTTTCTTCTTCTCTATACATATCGCAGACAGTCCACCTCTTTTTTTCTCTTCGTACTCCCTTTACCCATGGGTAAAACCAACCGAGTTTACGAATATATGTCAAAATGCTTTGCTTATTCAAAGGAAACATTAATTATTTCCAAACCAAAAGTCACTCGTGCGTTGCAAGAAAAGGTAGAAAATTGAAAAAAGAAAAGAAAAAGAATTCTGAATCAAACATTTATTTGAAAAGTGTACTTTAAGTGAACAAATTTCTGGAAGTTACTATAAGCTTCGAGATTAGAAAGAAAACGACCTGCCTTTTACGGAGAAAAAAAAAAACGTAATATAATACTTGGGAAATGTGATCCAATGAGGAATAAAAAATAAAGTCGTTAGTCAATTTCACTACTTGTTCAGCTGTAGGACGGAAGAGATAAATTTTTTTATGCGAACACTTTATATGTATATAATTAGATCGATTTTTATCCCTAAATATGGTATTCATAACGTTTTCGTGATCAACAAAATACCTACACATAATTGTACACCTGATCTTAAACTATTCATCCAATCTACAATTTATATCTGAAGTTTTCATCCGCACGTGCGAATTTAGATCTATAATATGACGGAAAGGGAGGTCGGTTTTAGGCTCTTTGAATTATAGATCATTTCACTGTGCGTTTTGGAGTCCACATAAAAGCAATTCGATGCCGAGTACGCGTATCTAGACGTTCCTGAAATATAATTTTCAAGTTTCATTTCATCCTCGATCAGTTGAAATTTGAGAGAAAAAAAAAAACCAAAAGATAAATCGTCACGATGATCAACGTGAGAACAAAAAGAGGGGTGAAAAATATTCTCTACAAACTAAAATTGTTTTTTCTTCAAATAAAATGTCATTCTTTCGCATTGATTTTTATAAATCAGGATCGACGATTCAGTTCCACCGGTTCCCACTCATCAGTTCTATAAAAATTCGGGGCTGCACGTAGAAAAATATATTTGGCATGATGTTGCTCCAGACATGGGATACCCCATTTGTCCAAAAGTCGAGGGCCGCTCTCAAGAATTTTAAACAACTTTTGAATATTTTATAGTTCGCTCCTCCTAAAGGACTCCGTATAACCTACGGCGTAGGCTTTTTTCACTATTGAAATGGGTGGATAATAAAGCGGAAATTTTTTTTGTTTTTTCGAACAATGAAAATTTCAACGAATTCGTAACGATATAGCTAAAGTAGAAAGGCTGAAGCAATATAATTTCGAGTACTCTGTTTATAATCCATTCGAAATCCATTTTCGGCCGCAATGCCGATTCGATAGACCGTTTGAAAATTCATTCACTAGCCCAACTGTGTGGAAAATTATTTTTTACGAGTCATTGGTTTATACCTGCTGATAAAATTTGTGAAAGTATTCGGTTCGCTTGTTCGACTTGTTACAGAAAACGCGGTAGCGGTATCGACAGTGCTGACAAAATTTATAAAAAACCAAAATTTATAAAAAAAAAAAAATAAGCGATTATTATTATTCGGAATAAAATTTAGTTCCGCCGTTATATATTGTTTCGATCGGATTGAGAGATTCGAACAAAGTGAATGGGACTGGGTAACGTGATCTAGAAACATTCGTGTGTTTGAAGATCCTATTCCCGATCCGATTTCGATCTGGTACGCGTATTCACTTAGTGTATGAATAAAATGCGGGGTAAATTGAAACAATAGAAAATCGATAAAAGCTTTAGTTATAACGTGACTAAATGTCACGATAAAGTAACAGGAGTACGTATCAAAAATCCATATATGTATGGTTATATCGTTATCCAGTATAGATTTCGTCGTCGAGCGGTAAAAACAATTCGGTTTATCTGTAACTAAATCATTCGTAGAACGTCGAATGACATGTGCACATATACGTGTACATGGAGCTTATGTTATCCCTGTACCGTTTTGTTCGAACCCCTTTTTATTCTCCCTCCGCGTCACCCCATGCCACAATCGAAATCATCCCCTTCAATGTTAGGCACCGAACGAAATCAGAGAATTTTAGTAACTTTCATCCTTTTGAAAATTATATTTTTGGCGAACCTCGCGTCGTCGCACAAAATATGCCAACCATCCCTGTAATGAAATCTGGAATTTTAACAACCCTCATCTGCTTTTCAATGTGTCAAAAAAAAAGAAAAGCTTCACCACGCGCGTTTTTAAAGCGTAGCAATTTTTTGAATTTGCAAAAACAGAAGTGTAAAGCTCTGTTTCAAAGAGAAAAAAAGCACCAGTTGACCACGTATTCTTTCATACGCGTTTAGTTTTCCTCTGCATTTTAATGAGACAATGGTTTGGCGCAACCGGACCTGTTATACTCGAGGTCATATCATGGGGGTTGTCTCTGACGTATCACCACTGGAGAGTGTCGTCCTTGCGGAGGATCTTCGTGTCATAGTGAGAGCGAAAACGTTTGTCCGCGCTCGTGTTTGTGTTCTCCTGAATTTCTCGCTTGCTTTCCGGATTACCACATTTCTCTCTTGTCACCTCGCTGCAGTTTTGCATCGTCGTCAAATTTTGTTTGTCAGATAATTAATTATAGTATACGGAACACACATGGACGATGAGCATCGGATTAGGTAGAAAACCGTGCTGGATGAATGAGCTTTTTTATTCACTTTGAAGGAAGAAGATGATAAGTTTTTTTTTTTTTTTTTAATTCTCTGACGAGATTCTAAGGGAATTTTCAAAACCCCGATACTCCGAGACTCGCGACTGAATTTTCCTTCAATTTTATTCTATCGGGTGATAAATTTCGCGTGACACATCCCAAGTGGTAGCTTATGTATTCTCTTAAATTCACTTGACGCTCATACCATGTGTGGGACGTACGGGTATCGACGTACCGTACCTCGTCGTTCTCCACATCACGTTTGCCACCTTATTTCGAGCTTACTGCATCGCACCGCGACCACTCCGTCAATCAATCTTTACCTTACAGCTAAGAGTCTGTGGAGAGAAGATAAATATAGAGCAAAGAAGAGAGGCGAGGGGTTGAGATAAAATAGAGGAGAATATACACCGAGAACGGGTTCGTAAAGGGGAATGAAAATTGAGTCGAAATGCGTTATCTGACGGAGTTATAAAGGGGGGTAGGATCGGGGTAGGGATGCGACGTTTACGCGGATAAAACCGGGGGAGAAATGGAGGTGGAAAAGAGAGTTGTTTGAGATGGGACAAGTACCTACTAAAAAGCCAAATATGTGACGTGAGGGTGAGTTCTTCAAGTTTATGTGGAATAATGGATACGCGCCGAGGGGTGTGCTGCACAAACTATACATGGGATCGTAGATTTTTTCCTTTTCCCTCTCCTTTTTACGTCTCCACCTCCCTCTTCTTTTATTTTTCATTTCTACCTCATTCTTCTTTCTTTCTTTCTTGCACGCGATGTTTCCAAGGGATCTGCTGGCTGCTGCAGACGTGGATAAATAATAAATTCGATGTTTACGAGGCGACGATAGAAAGTCTATTTATTTCTCCTGCCCAACTTTCAAAGTGCTAGCCGTATAATCCGTCAAAATTTAACGCCACGGAATCGAACCGATCATCGATCACATCCCTGTACGGGTAAAAATAAATAAATGAATAAATTTAAAGCCATAAAATAATTGTTACGAAAGTGTAATAATTTTCATCAACAATTTTCACTCGTTTCGTTAAATGTCTTCGGAAATCGATTTACAGGATGTAACACGATATTTGTTGGTCTGTTTGTTTGTCTTTTTTTTGTTTCTTTTCTTTTTTGCCCAAAGTAAACTCATCTATCGCGGTACCGACATGAGTTTCGTTCAGTAAACGCGTGATTTCATCCTTTCAAAGAAATTCCTACGTGGGTTGACGTGAATTTCTCAAATTTCTTCTCTTGTGTTAGTCGAAGTACCAACTCCCGCATGGGTAGACTCTTGTCAATGCGAATTCCTCCGCTACCGCAGGAGTTTGTATATTACCTTATATTATATTTTATATAGAGAGATATCCAGCTATATATTCTCGTATATCCTATCGATCTTCTTCGCCTCGCTAGCTATTCTTCATTTTAAATTTAGATTGATTATACGTGATAATGTAGATAGGTATACCATATATGTATATTAGTGGGAAAACAAAGTGGCCTCAAAATTTATCGCGTCATTTTCAGTTTCATTTATATTCAGAATTTTAAGAAATTTCAGTATTCTGTTCGATCGGTTATAACCTTTTACTGATTCCAGATTAAAATGAAAAATAATTATCAAATGCAATACGAGTAAAATAAAAAAGCGACCCAGTAAAGCGCGAAAACGTTCTGAATAATGCAATGATCCCTTTGGGAAAGAAACTTTTGCATTAATTTATTCCAACACCCTCGTACGGGGCGTGAAGATCAAGCAAAATAAAAAGAAAAGAAAAAGCGAACCGAAAAAGAAAACTATGTGTATGAGGAAAGGAAGGACCGCTCTATAATGCCTATTTTTGTCGGTGAAGTGTTTTTAAAGAAGAAAAAAAAGAGGCAAACTTGATTTCCAGCCAATTTCACAAAGGAAAAGAAAAAACGTAATAAGAGTAGGAACACTGCACGAGCCTTTTATTACCTTATTAGTAAAATTTTTATCTCGGAGATCAGATGCTTTTGAGTCTTCGCAAGATTTTTATCTTCTCTTTCGTAATAGTTGTTAGTTTTTAGAAAAAAAAAAATTTTCACCGAATTTTCGTAACCGATAAATAAACCAATAAATTTTCTATAATTGGCATCTTTTTTTGCCGGATGATGATATAATCTTTCACAATTAACCGGGTCTCGATCATTCTCGTTAATTTGGAGCGCCCAATTTTTTCCGAAGCTTTTAGCGGGCTTATACCTGCTCTTCTGGAGCTTCGCTAAAAAAAGAATAAGAAAAAAGCACCCGTAGAAATATGAAAGAGGATTTGATATATTTGATAAACTCTCTGGATATTTGCAGCTTATTGTTCAAAGAAAAGAAATCATATTTTCTAATTATTATAACCTCATCATATATCGTTAGTTGAAATTTTGATGAAACTTCTATCCTCGACCACCACACCTAATAGCTGCCAATTAAATCATAGCGGAGTGAACGTAATTCGCTTGATTTGAGGTTTCCTTATACTAGCTACCATAGAGCATAATGGTTATGTGTATAGTGTTACCATTATTGAAACATCGAACCCTCTAACCAGGATTATAACCACGTTGAAAACTGAAACTCTGTCTATAAGGTAAATTGATAACCTGCATTACGTTTTCGATAATGATGAATTTTCTCACTTTAAGTATTTATATGTACACCCAGTTAGGTTGATTCTGAATCGCTTCGCGGCCAAGCTAGCGTTTGGACAATTTTTTGTAGCCAGCCCAGCTATACACGAAAAAGTTGTCCAAACGCTAGCTTGGCCGCGAAGCGATTCAGGATCAACCTAACCGGGTGTACATATGTACGTTCGTCTGTACATCTCCATTCATCCTATTCAGACACCCCGCGCATGCCTACGTCTATAACTCTCGCCTCTTGATAGCGAATATACATTATATGTGTATGGATACATCAGGTTTCGGTTCTCCACGAATTACGAGGTGGATTCAACGATTGCTGGCCAAGGTCGTAGGGTCAAAGGGTCACCCGCTCGTTCGTATGTAATACATATATACTTCTATGTACTATCAGATCGGTATAGTACCAGCAAACCGCCTTTCGCGTTCCTTGTGCTGTTAGGCTTCCGGCAAATTTCCTGACACTTCTCGCGTGCGGTTACCAACCCCTCCTTCTTCACATCCCTTTCCTCGCACCCCCGTTCCTCTAGATAAATGGATAATTGTTATTCCCTTAGAACAAAGTCACGTCACGTAAAAAAAATTTTTTTTCATTTCAACGATCATTTCGCTCCTCATTTATTATAATTTTATACTCATATTATATACTCTGCAAATTGAACTCACTTACATTTTACACGCTGATGATTACGCGCATTACAGCATGGTTTGATTTTTATTATTCATTTTTATTCTAACGTTCTCTCATTTTATTAGAAATATATGAGGTATCATTCACGTGAGGATACACGAGAAAGGACGCGGTATAACTTGCAGGACGTCTTCATGATGGCGTGCCAGGCGGCCATAATTTCCGTGGTTATATAGAGCATGGTTTAGGTTATATCCGAGACTTACCTTACCTAACATAATCTCACTTTATACCAACCGCTGACCTTCATCGATTTTTATAATACACGTTATTTTTTTTTTCTATTCTTTCATTTTTTTATTTTTTATCGAACGAGATCTCGCGCGATGAATTAATATACGTAAGCCCCCGTACGTTATACGTATTATACCGTTTTGCATAACTCGCAAAATTTTTCTTTCAATTATTATATTCAACAATTTCCGATGTATGATAAAAGTTGTAGAACATTTTTTATTTTCAATTTCTGCATTTCCATTTTATAACATATGAAATTCACGTAGGTTATCCGATTCGGGGTAAAAGGATTTTCAGGATTGAATCGAAACCAGGATTTTCGTTCGGTATCGGATATCACCGGTTATGAAGAAGTAAAGAAAAATAAAAGAAATAACATAAAATAAATCGCTAGAAAAAATTTTCAATTTCAAAAACTCCGGTATTCCGCGTGACTCGTTCCGTATGCACGTCGGTTTTCTTCTTCTTTTTTTTTTTCATTTCCCCAATGATGTTGCGATCGATAATTCAGAGATTATTAAATAAGCTGCCGAAGTATTATTCAGAGATTCAAACGCATGAATGGCCCTTGCAAATAAAAGTGTCACCGAAGTAACAGATTTTTCCCTCTAAAATTGAATTAAATTGTCAGAAAGTCCCGTCACACTTTTTGACTGATAAAAATATCTTCCTCTCAATTTACCTCTTGATCCAATGAGATTAATCTTCTCTTTTTTCGTTTTCTTGTCAGAAGTTCAAACTTCGTGAAAAATCAGTTTGTTTTTTCCGTTTGAAAATTCAGACATACAACTGTATTATGTTGGGCGTAATATATCTCCCTTTAATTTACATGAACGTGTGTCAGAAGATTTCGATGAATTCGATTCACCGAAAATTTCAGCGATGATTAATTATATCATAACATATAACTATCGCTTCTCTGCGTGAATTCTCTTAGGGTCTTACCCCGTATTTTCTGGGACTAGACGATCCGTTTAATGTGACGTACGACCTACAGGGTCCCATTAATTAATTTGCTAAATACTTTTGGGAATATATGGAGAAAGGATAACTCGTTGTATCTGTACGTCGATAGCGGTTAAACACGACTGATTAATCGCCCGAACAAACTTACCGAATTTTCCATCGTTCGAGGGGAATCGCTGAAAATCCCCTCGGTAAACTCCCGGAAAAAAAGTATGAAAATCAAAGAAGAGGGGAGGTAGAAAAATGTGAAAATGTTTATATTTTAGGCTAATTAACGATGTACTAGATTAATATTCAGTTTTCACTTGAATTTTCATTACTTTAATCATGGAAATTTTTGGAGAGGAACCAACGGACAGCTCTGCAGGATTCTCTCCATATTCATATCTATTATTTTGCATAATAGGTATATACATGTATAATAGAGAAGTTACTTTTCACCCTCGGAGGATATATGAAGTATGCGAAGAGAAGGACGATAGAGATTTATAACGTAAATATTTATGTGGTATATCTACAAAGTGGGCAAAGAGGGTAAGGGCACGCTTTTCCCTCGTGAAATCGAGAGGTGCGGTGAAATTTTTTAACGGATGTAGTTTTTATTTTACCGCCTAATTAACACTTTGAGTTTACATATTACGGGGTCCAAGGTAAAATATCATATTTATGGCACGATCATTTTATTCTGTTTCAGGTTCATGGTCGTTTTAGTGTGCCTCATATTCAGCGTATTGTCAACGATAGACCAGTACAGCAATTTCGCAAACGAAACCCTGTTTTGGATGGTGAGTTTAAAACATTATCTGACATCAAATTTTCTTCATCGATTTCCAATCGTTATGATATAACCGCGTACATATTTTTACAAATGACGAAACTTTTGCTAACATCTGTACATTTCCATAGAATTCTCTTTTTTTTTTTATTCTTGTTCAGCAAATTTTCTACTTGTGCGAAGAAAATGAAAATGACTTTGGAAATTGTTCAATCACCAACGATCTTTCATTTCGTTATCCTCACGATTTTTTTTTTCTTTCGTTTTTGGAATGTAATATTTATTTATTTGATACCACAGCGAGAGCTTAATCGCTATCTCGATATCTTCAGAATATAAATAATTCTCATCGACTTTTCTAACGTCTGCAACAATGATAACAATAATGTACTGGCTATTTTCCGGCTACGTTTATTTCTTTGCTTTCCTTTTTTTTTTTACTTATACTTGTTTTTTATTTCTCTTTCTCTGTTTTCACCTATTTTTCTTCTTTTGATGTCTGCACTTCGGAGAGAGGTATGGGGGTGTATGTAGCTAGTAAAGTGAGATAAATCGTAGGTGGATGATATCGTCTTGGTGGTCGGATATAATATATCGCAGTCTGAAGGAAACCACTACCACAATCTCCATTTGTTCAACCCTTGTTGGCAAGGTGCTGTCATGCGTGGAACGATTTCAACATACCCAGTAGAGTCTTATATCATATAATATAGCTAGAGAGACGTACATACATATACAACGTTGTATTTTTTTTTCGTCAAGAATTAGTCTAAACGAGCGTTAAAATTTTTTTTGAAACCCGCAAACGTTTCAATAGAATCAGATAAAGAGTCGGGGTGACAAGTATCCGGAGCTTTGTTCCGGGAGAAATGTTGGTACAGGGTACTCTAAAAAATGAAACGATTGTTTTTTTTTTCTTCTTGTTTTCCCTTTTTTTTTCTCATGTTTCTTTCTACCGAGCACCCATAGTAATTATGGAATTATATGGGGTAGTTCAGTTTCACCCTCGGGGGAAATTTCTTGGATATTGCTATTTTATAAACATAATGCACCGCATAGATGAGTTTCACACGGAAACGAGGGTTCGTCATTCTTTCCCCGAAGGGGGAATTATGCGTTTTTGTGAAATCGTTAATCATCATCCCCGTGATATACGCGATTTTTTGATTTATGCATTTTTCTGTTTTCAAGGGATTGTAATTAATGACTATACGCACCTAATTTGCGTGTTCGAATCGAACGAGGACGCGAAAGGGTGATTTATTGATTATCCTTTGCGTACACGCATAATTAACAGTCCACTTTTCAGTGCGATTTTTTTAATTCTGGCTTCCGAGTTTTTTGACGACTCAGATAATATTTGAAGCTCGCAAATCGCGCGGCAAAAAGTAAAGCTTTTCACTTGTGCGGGATGTGTTAAGGAAATACAAAGAAAATATCTAGGGAGATGAGAAGTTGCAAATAAACGAGAAAACAAATAAAGAAACAAGAATATATATACCATCACCTTCGTCGCTTCCAATTCTACGAAAAACCACCTTTCGAAGAAGTAGGCCCGCCTATTTCTTGACTTTGGATAAAGAAGACAGTCGACATCTGGACCGAATATAGAAGCTGCGCTCGAGTCAAGTCAAACGAATAAAAAACCTGAGAGGCAATATCATCCCTTGTTCGATCTGCCACCTTATCGCGACTACCGAATTTATCATATATTCTTTTTCTATACGTACGATCCGTATTATGCAAATAAAAAAAATATATATAAACATTCACATCAAATCGACCGGCGAAATGAAAGGATATGAAACCTTTCAAAGGCAATTGCAATTGTTTCTTTGATGGATTTTTTTTTTTCGTTCTGTTTTCTTAATCTACACCGTTCACCAAATAACTAAATCGCTAGCTCGTCGCAAGATCATGTGAAACTTCGTGCTTCAGACCCTTTCCGCGAATTTGCTTTGGGATTATTCAACTCAAATAACGAGCATGAAGATTCCTCCTTCTAATATATAAGATGGGGTTGGTTTTGAACTGCACCAGTTAGATACTATACCGCATCTGCTTTCCAACGTTCCAGAACTTAGGTGCGTACTTCAAGACACGCATAGTCCGCATAGTTTAATGGGATTCTCCCCCTTTATTCTTGCGGGGGTAGAACGGTGGAACGTTCGTTCTCCTCATTTTCGGAATCGGTTGTTTGAGTTTTAACGGTTTTTCCATTTCACGTCGGTTATTCTGATTGCCGGTATGAAATCTCGAAGAAATTTCTTGACTAAGAAATCGCCGGAGCGTATAAAGCGTGTCTTTTAGCACGGATGTTTTAAGATTATTTGATCTGAAAGAAATCAACTATTGTCAGGGTAAAAAGGCCCCCTCTCTTGGAATGAAATTCGAATTTCTCTCATTCTTTGTTTCTTCTTATTTTTCTTTTTTTTTTATCGTTTATTCAAAAGAGCTCGCGTAGCTACAACGAGAGTACAGAGGTCACTAATTGTCGGTGGCCGAGTCATACTGCAGAAAATATTGTAAAGATGGTGCACAGCTTTATGTACTCACTCTTTTATGTATACCTTTGTTCTTTTATTTATACGTATGCCAAGGATTACAAGGAACGAAGGAATGAACCCGAAAGAGGCCAACTCTGGGCACAATTGTAATCCAGACATTCTATACATTTTGCTTGAATACCAAAAGAAATTGTGGAATTGAGTGTTCTGAAGATTAACTTGAAAAAAATTTATTTTCAATTTATATGCTTTTCCGAGTTTATCTTCTTTCCTTTTTTTTTTTTTGACGTAACTCAATGAGATACGTTTATTTCTAGTTTAGCTGCGGGAGAAGAAGTATGAATCGAATTACTTTGATTGTAATTTTCGTTGTATTCAGGTCCGAACATTTATTTAGTAAGAATGGAAGTCATTCGAGACGAGAGAGAAAGTGAGGGGTGGATCTAAATCTTGATTCGAGACGAATGACGTCGATCAAAGACTATAAATCTTCGTTATTGCTTAAAGTGGGAGCATTTCATTCATCAAGCGATACTGCTGTACCTCGAAGAAACGACTCCTTCCATTGATTCTCGCTTTTCCAGTAAATATATATCCAACCCCCTTACCGCCCTCTATAACTCAAGTATATATTGATTACACCAGTAGAAGCTCCTTCGAGCTTCCTCAACGCTTCGATAGTTTAGAATTTTCGGAACGATAAGAAAACGCGGGAATAAACGGAGGACAGTATTTTGATAGAACAGGAGAGAAAATAAGAGAGAGCGAATAGTGAGGCCAGAAATACGGAATTTCAGACACATGAAATCCCTCGTCGAATCACTTCGAAGACTCTACAAGCGAAGACGTTTGCCGTTTGCGCTGATATATACGTCAAGTTTGGCGGTTGGAGTAGAATCACGTTTTTCCGATTTTTGTTACCTTCGCGATTTTTACGAACCGAGAAAAAAAGGAACAAATTTTTTTAAGTCGATATTATATACCTGTAGTAACCAGCTCTTCCAGGAAACAAGATTCGAATCTTTAGCATGTACATCAATCCCATTACCTGTATACGGCAAATTTGTTCCCTGCATTTTTTTCTTTTTCATTTTTGTTTTCGCAAGCATGTATAGGGGGGAAAAAAATCTAATTGCGATCTTTTTCTTTCATAGATTACATCGATTAATGCATTAACCCGACGTAGGCCGATATTTCATGTCGCTGTATTAAAACCCGAGCGATCCACGAACCAGATAAGATAAACTGTAGAATATTTTATGGCTGATTGAGAAAAGAGGAGAAAATTATAGCGCTATTCATTTCTGTTAATTATAACAGCGAGTATGTAAGTAGAATGCAACATGTGACGTCTGAGGGAGACGATATATATGCTGAAATAGGAAATTACGTCGATTTGATCAATGGCGAAACGGCAAATGATTAATTAACAGCATACCGCGCGCGTTATCAGGTTTGTCATTCTCCTTTATTAACAACTTCCGGAAGTGTATAACATACTGCAACTAGAGCTCTTGGATCACGAAACAATTTTATCGGTATAATAATTATTTCGATACGCTTTTGAAATTCTTCGAATTATGTAGGAAGAACTTATCGTCCCGCATGAAAATTCAAGGAGTGCCGCTCGATCGACAAATCGGGAGATCGGCAATAAATTTAACCGATAAATCGAACAACGGCGAAATTTTTATCATACGGATTCTAGTCGACGATTTTTAATCCGTGCGCAGCTAGCGCTGTATTTTATTTTTCATAATTATCATTCCGTTTCAATGCTGCTCGGAGTTAACGGTGAAGATATAAAAATTTGTGGTCTATCGATTTTATACACGTTATACAGCGGACGTTCGTGTTTGAGGGTATAATTTTTTTTTTCCTTCTTTTTATTTTTTTGCTTCTATCTTTTTTCCATTTCCCTTTTCATCGTCATGTATAAAGATATTAAGTTCGTTGGAATAATCTAGCTCTTCCTCATTTTACTACTTCGTCTATGGATTTATGCTCTACATAGGATAGGTATACGTAGGGCAGGTTAGGTTAATAATAATAAATCTGGGGATTCTTTTTCCCCCTTCGTGCGAAGAAATACTAAACCTTATTATATGGGAAATATACCCGGAGGATTTTCTTACTTTCTTACGACCACTTCACTGTCATCCCTCTTCGAGTTCTACAAAAAAAAAAAGAAAAGAAAAACAGGTTTTACACGACATGCGACCTGTTGACGCTTTATATATTACCTACATCGAATTTTATTCTAATCCACATCTTTACCCTAACAAACGTCGAAATAAAATCAAATTCATCGTTCGAACGAAAACGCGGGAATGAAATTCAAGCGAGGAAATGTTTTTGGGGGTTATGGATTATGGAATCAATAAACATGCGAGAAATAGCGAATGATTTTCAGCCCCCATTTCCGTTGGTGGATTCCAATCAACCCCTTTGCAATTTACTGCGAAGGCCGCAAACGGAAACTGGCGAGATTCACGGAATCTGAAAAAATTATACTGACAAAATATTTGCGAAAAGATACCGAGAAATAATTAGATACAAAAGAATATAATTATTTACAAGTTTGGAGATGGCTCTTCAATTACGGTATCGATCGGAATCGAAAGATTGAGGAAAACGATGCAGTTCAAAAGTTATCGGAAGTCGATAATTTATTCAAACGCGAATTAGAACTCCGATCATAATATCGTATCGCAGGTAGAATTAGTAAATGTTTAATAAATAATATCTGATTATGAAAATAAATTGCGCTTCCACGGAGATAAAATCTAGAGAATTATAGAAATTCGATGAAAAGAAACCATCTTGTCTCTGATTTGATTTTTTTTATTTTCAAATTTGATTGTCCGGAAGAATAAAAAATATAATTGACGTTTATATTTCCTTCCTCTACTGCAGGTAATCGATGAATTTATTATTCTTCCAGGAAATATGTCTGGTGGTATTCTTCGGGGTCGAATATATCGTGAGACTATGGAGTGCGGGGTGCAGGTCGAAGTACATGGGATGCTGCGGCCGTTTCCGGTTCATAAGAAAACCTATTTGTATAATAGGTGAGTGAGCAAAGGGTGTTTGGGAGAAGGTTTTTCGAGCTTACGAATAGGTTTTTTTATTTATTTCTAATTTTTTCTCCTGTTTTTGTTTTTTTTCTCTTTTCAGATTTGATAGTAGTTGTAGCATCTATGGTCGTTTTATCGGTCGGAAGCAACGGCCAAGTTTTCGCAACATCTGCCATCAGAGGTATCCGCTTTCTACAAATTCTGCGGATGCTTCACGTCGACCGACAAGGTGGTACGTGGCGGCTCCTCGGTTCCGTCGTCTTTATACATCGACAGGTGAGTGACGTTTGCGAAAAGCTCTTGAGAACGCCGATGCTCACGCTAACAACAGCAACGTCGTTCGAGAGGAAAAAGAAATGTTATCCTCCGCCAGACCGGAGATACGAAACTAAAACCGACGGATTTTCGTATAGCCATAAAAATGAAATCTGTAGAATTTAATTAAAACAAAAAAAAAAATACATTTTCTTTGCAGGAGTTGATCACGACGCTCTACATCGGGTTCCTAGGTCTCATTTTCAGCAGTTATTTCGTATACCTTGCCGAAAAAGACGCTGTTGGACCCGATGGAAAAACGGATTTTTCCAGCTACGCCGACGCTCTATGGTGGGGCGTGGTGAGTTCGATGAAATTTACTCAGATATTTTCATGAATTACAGTATACTTTATACTGGTTGGTCAAGTTCACGTTTCAACTCAAAATGGATGGCTGAAATGAGGCTCAGCTTTATTGCTTTGCATGTAATTCAGATAATTAAATTTTACGCTCAACCTGCTGATCCAATTTTTTCAGATCACCGTAACGACGATAGGATACGGTGACACGGTGCCACAGACGTGGATGGGAAAAATCGTTGCGTCATGTTTTAGCGTATTTGCAATATCGTTTTTTGCCCTACCTGCTGTAAGTATAATATACGACTCACCTATAGAATATTCGATTTTTGTATTAGATGTCGTTGACGAAGAGAGACAAGAAATATAAAAAGCTCCGCATGTAATTACTCGTAAACGAAACTCGAGCTGATTTTTAGTTAAAAATTAATTTGTTGCTCGAGTTCGTTGTTCAATTACACGGTTATGATTATCTCAACTCGGCTAATTTGGAAATGCGATCAAGAGAAAAATAAACTAAAACTTTTGAAAAGTTATTCGAATGCCAAAAATTAACGAGCAGCTGTTGCCGGCGCGGATGTCTAACAATAATGGAGAAAAAGAACAGTTCGTCGATACTTTGACTGATTAAAAATTTTCTCTCCTTTTGTTATTAGCGCTGGGAATTTCCAACTAATTATGTTTTCTCCTCTTTTCTTTCTACAAGGGAATTCTCGGCTCCGGATTCGCGCTCAAAGTACAGCAGAAACAGAGGCAGAAACATTTCAATCGTCAAATTCCAGCCGCAGCTATGCTCATCCAATGTCTTTGGCGATGTTACGCTGCGGATAAAGCGATAAACAGCGTAGCTACCTGGAACATTTACATCAAAGATCCTGCTCCGGTTGGTCAGCCTGCGACGCCCCTTGGAAAGGTGAGTTTTACCTGGGTTGAAAAAAAAGAAAAAACCTTGGTGTTGATCGTAGTTTTAGATGTTGGTTGTTGATGTTTTTAGTTGCTTCCGATGTTCTTGGCCGTTAAATTTTATGACGATTCGATGTTCGTTGTTATATTGTGAAAGAAAGAAAGAAAAAAAAAAACATGAAAATAAATCGTAGTTTCTACGATGAAAACCAAAAAATGGCGGTGAATTTTTTATTTTTTTTTAAATTGTTTTTTCAATGTATTAATTTTTTCGTCGATCGATATAAAATATCGATCCTTATTATAGAGTTTGTTTTTGAATTCGCAATATATTTATTTAGGTCAAGAACAATGATCGATGGTGAACTGAAAATAATAAGACCTTATCAAGTGCGGATCATTTGAAATGATTTATTACTATCAACCATTACGACGCCCGACAATCTCACCTTTAAATCGATGCATTGGTATTTCTCTGGGTGTAATAATGAATATTTATGAGCATTTAAAACGATATAGCCTTCAACAAGATCTATTATTTCCGATTTCCGATATTTATAGTATCGATCATAATTAGCACCCGTTAGAAATACCGAAATAATTATTTTATTATATATGCTCGGTTTGGGAAATTTGTTTTTAAATTTATTTTCTTTTTTTATCATCATACCATTTTGGCAGTGGATGGATGCAATAGATAGGGAATGTGCATTCTGTTGATATAATTTGTAATTAGTTTTGCATTTTTAACGTGTCAATATATGAATTTAATTGGCAGCTATAATTAAGCGACGTCCGCAGGTGAAATGTTATTTTTTTTTTAAAGAAAAAACGTCAACCTTATATCAAAACCGAAGAATTATTTGTCCCGTACGTATCACCATTAGCGCGTTCATTACGTGCATCATTAAATATTAATAATTAGTAAAAGGGAGTGTCCTATAGGTTGGTCATCGTGGATGTTTTATTCGTTAATTTATCACTCGGAATGTTCTACAGCTGGATATTCCCGCGTGTGGTTGGTTAAAAAAAAAAAAAAAAAAACGAAAAAGAAAGGGAGAGAGAAAGAAATGTCGTGAGTATTTTCCTCAAACTTTGTAGACACGGGGATGTTATAACTGAGATAAATACGAAAGCACAGGTGTTGCTTCTCATTTCAGTTGAGAAGACATTATAATTAATAGCCCGAGCGACGTTAGGGAAATCGTATATAAGGGTGACTGTATAACGTAACTGAAATGATATTTCGTTTCTTTATTTTATATAATATTGTGAACTTTGTCGCGTAGCGGTGGAGTTTGAGGCGGTTATATACACCCCTGCACGCATAGCTTTTCGCAATCTCATTTATCTCGGAGAAAATATCATCGTTCCCCATATTCTTCAATTTTGGAATATATTAGATATACTCATATATACATTTATTTGATTTTGTCGAGAAAAGCGACGATGAAATTTCGCGTAACGCGATATTATTTCATTCTCTTTCTCCTTCATATTTTTCATTCAATCAACCCTCGTAACCCTCGTCGAAATATTTTTCACAAAAGTCTTCCGCACAGTCTTTTGCGAGGCATCATCGGGAGCTAGGCGGGAAAATTCATATGCGGAGAATAAAATAATACAAAACTTCAGTAAAATAAGGTAATCTTTGCATTCCACGTATTTTTTTTTTTTCTTTTCTCTTAATCATTTACCATGACCGTCTTGAACCCACACAATCTCCGTACAATTACAATAAATTCACATTCGCATCATGCGCTCCGTTCACCCTAGAATTTTCAATTTTCCAGCTTAAAGTTTTCTTATTTCTTTACGGACGTTATACCATTCGGTAATCTCGTCTGACCAATCCTACCTTTGTCCGTGGGTTCCGCTTCCGATAATAACCTAAGAAAGAAACGGAGAAAGAGAGCTGTTTTTATTTTTCATTTTTCAACGGGTTTTTATAAATTCACGAGTGAATAATTGTCTCAGGTAAAATTGTCAGAAAAATCGGCGGAGAAAACAGGGAAGATTACTTTTAAATTTTTAAAATTGGTGAGCGATCGACGTTGAAGATAATCAGGGACGCATACATCGAAGGTGATTAACGATATGACTGGAGAGGTCAAAGCACTGCGAGGCAAGGATCATGTCGAGGGTGAAAAAAATACGATTGACAGCCCCCGAGGGCACGCGAACGGAACGGAAGGGTACGAGCGTAGGGGATGAAAACGCGCATGGCTGGCTTATACGTCGCATATCATCCCC
The DNA here is from genome assembly GCA_963932425.1 of Athalia cordata. Lineage (NCBI taxonomy): Eukaryota > Metazoa > Arthropoda > Insecta > Hymenoptera > Athaliidae > Athalia > Athalia cordata. Next base: position 19,447,741 of record OZ010628.1, on the reverse strand, counting down.
GGGGTGCCGAAGGATCAAAAGGCGTCAGGTGATATTAGCTCCTCCTATCCCGCGGTGAATTCGAGGCATAGACATCCGATTTTCTTGCACCTTCAGAGCGCGGAATATAGGTGGTATACATTATATAGATATAGTTTTTTCTACTAGATTGAATTTCCCGATAGATTTATTATTTCTTATTATTACTACCGCCGTTACACTGGGGAGTGGGGAGGAGCTGATAAAACATGAGCATCCCTGGACTGTTTAGTAATTTAAAACTGCCATCGAGGAGGCAGAAGATGTTGTATATACTTGAAGGAGAAAAAAAAGAAGATCCACTCAACTTGTTCTATTTAATCGTAAATACTTTTCTCAACGAGAAAACTTCCCTTACATTCAGCTGCTCGTGTTCCTGTCTTACATTTAAACCACAAAAACGGAATCTTATTTTCCGCCATTATGTGTAACGACTGATGTTTGTTACTTGTATACCATATATGTATATGTAAAGCAGGCGTAGGAAGACTCTGACGTAACGTGTGAGAATTTTCATTCTGTATCTCTTTCATTCTTTTTTTTTCTTTTATCTTCTTTTTATGAGAAGGAGAAGCGAGAGGTCGCTCGTCAATAGAAATCGGGAATCCCCCAATGGCTCTTACATTTTTCGTCGCTGTGAAATAAATATGAAGACGTAAAGTAAGGACTTTTCAATCCATGCGGGATACATTGAAATAGATTTAAATATTCTATATTACGAGCTTGCAGGTTCCGAGCGTTATACATATATGGTATATTTATTTTATTGCATCTGCTGCCAAATTTCATAAATTTGCCGAAGGAATTCGCTACGAAATAATGAATCATATTTTCAAAAACCTAAAAACAAAACCAAGGAAACAAAAAATTAATGAATACAATAAATAAATGAAAAACTACTGTATTTAATTATTTATTTGGGGTGACAAGATTGATGAAATATCCCTATATATATTTCAGTTGATTTGTGTAAAGAAGATGGTATGTAAATGGTTTAGATTTATTTCAATTTTCTAATACTATTATACATTCTTGCATGTTTATTTCAAATTTTCAAAACACCTCATATCTTTACACTGTAATAACAGAAGAAATATTCAGAACAATTTCTTTATTACCTTATCGAATGATATTGGTCAATGTATAGTACATATGATGTATAATTTTTATTTCAAACCACCGCAGAACACCACATAAGGCAATATTACCACTGTTGAAACAAAAAAAAAATCAATTTAATCGAAAAAAAAAATACTTGATACGATGAAATAAATCAGATTTTTACATTTTTGGCGAAAATACATTACTACGAGAAAAATGATTCTCATTAATTCATATATAAAGTACAATTTGCATGACCGCTGCTTCATATAAATGCAATGTTGAATATTATAATTGTGAAGCCTCTGTGAACGTGGAACTGCAAGTGAAGCACAAAAGAAAAATGTTTTTTACTCCTTTTCGTGTTAGCTACGATTATCACTATTTGTGCGATTTTTTATTGCATTATTCATGTTCGCTCTCATTATTTTGCGACGAACATAAAAAATGTTTCTCTTTTTTTTGTTTTTTGTTTTGACCTGCATTGTTTGCAATTATCGGATGGGATTCTGTGGTCGTCGTTAATTCTCTATATCCTACGTTAGCTCGAGTGATAATCAAATGTAAAACCTTCAACTATTGCAAAAATATTCCTCTAACTAATTCGCTCCATTATATTAAAGTTCGTATATTTTCATATACGTAAATAGTTTGGTAAATTTTTTTTTTTTCGTGCAGCAGACGCGCGGTACAGATTTTGAAAATACATGTAAACGTGAGGATAACGAACCGAGTTTCGTAAAAGTTATGGAGCATATTTAAATTCATGTGCATTTAAAAAAAAATATATATATAATCATAATAACGATTACAAGCACAGATACGAAAATTGCTGTACGTGCTTTTCCGGGAAATTGTTGTCTTATTAAAATTGAAATTAAAACACAATCTGATATTAACGTATACGTAGTTCATAAAATCCGGCACATAATAACCGCAGATTTACAGGGAATGCACTCAACGAAATGCCTAAAAGATCTGTGGTTGGCTATAGGTAGTTTTTGGTTTGGTTTTACTGATTCTGATAGAAAAAATTGACTTCATATACCGTGCTAATTTCTCAATTCTCAATCTCTGACGCATGTTGTATATAATAGTATATAGAGAGGCATATTAATAGTCGGCTGAAAATTGAATAAATCGCTTTTAAAATGTCTCCTTTATATTTCCGGTGCAGCTTGCGGATATGATATAAGAAAAATCCGGCATTTGTCACGCTGCAGTTTCTGTTTAACATATTTTCAAACTATATACAGAGCTTTCTCATTAAAGATAAGAAAACTTTCTTCAAATCTTCTAATTTCGCACCTCAATTTTGTCTCTCGCTCGTATTTATTGGACCATGATTAAAAGCTTTTACAGAAATGACTCAACACGAATTTAAAGTTCATATTATATTTGCACGTCTCAATGTAGTAGAGATGGAAAGAAAAAAAATAGAACAAAAAAAAAAAGAAAAGAAAAAAGCAAAGAAAATAAAAAATGTTGAATTAGAAAATAAACGAGTGCAGTTTCCCATAACGCGTTGCAAAGCTTTGCAAATTTCTATGTTAGCGCGATGCTTTAATGTGAAATATATATAAATCCGCGTTTTCCGCATAAATCGCAACTTCTGTGATAAAAATTCTCTGGGGGATGATGAGCGAGCCTATAGAATGGAGGTTGAATTATATTTGGGGTCAAGATCGACGAGTAATCGACCACTCCGTAGGGTAGTGCATGTCGTGTTGAACGTGTCATAATGGGAGGGCAACGGGGGTTCAGTCTCTTATGATCCAGGTGGCTAAAAAAGCAAGCGTCTTGAAACGACGAAAGTCTCGGAACCGGATGGACGTTCAACAGTCGTCGCAAAACCTACCCCAACCACTTCCGATGTCCGGCTGCTCGACCACCGGTGGAAATAACGACGTTCAACGCAGGGACAGCGAGGGAGACGTCGTTTTCTATATGGAAGAACCAAAGGCGGGTACGCCGAATCGCGCCAGACGAGACAATCGGTAAGTTTATAAAGTTTTTTATTTTTAATTTTCTATTTTTCATTCGCAACTTTTACAATTTTTTTATTAATATTCATTTATCGTGAAACATATTTATATGATCGTACGATTGATATCTGAAGATTATTAACGCAGACGGTCACTCTTTATGATGGATACTGAAATTCGAGTAAATATCGTTTAATTCCATCATTTGTCACGTGATTCACGTCGGTCGGAATTGAAATAAATTTGACCAGCTGATAAATTCTCATACGCTTTATCTAGTTTTTCGAGGTATCGCATCGTTCGGAGTGACCGATCGCGGTGGATTTAAAAGATTTTCGATCGTGACAATGTACGTATAGGGTGTTTCCCATTGGCAGGGGCAGTCTTTTCACCTCGCAGACGAGCTCGGTGACGGAGGCGGCCAGCGATGAGATAGACATCGATATAGAAGAGCCGCAGCGCGTCACGACGTAAGTTACAAAAGTATTTCTCCCTTTTCTTTTCTTTTTCTGTTTGTTTCCGTAATCGCATTGTGCGATCGATGGCAAAGGGGTGTTTCATCATGTGGTGTCTGCTCGACGATCTTCGTTGCTAAAATTTCGCGAAGTACGATGAAACGCGAAAGTGTGAAATCGATAATTCAAAGCTCCACATCTGGAGCATCTCGTCATTACAATAATCAAAGCCTTTACTCTCTTCATGAGTGCCATGGAAATGCATGAATTCAAATGAAAAACGTTAATAGTATCAAAGACCCGCATCGGAGATACAACAAAGAGAATTCAGAAAGTCACTTTGGCCGGTACCCGCAGCTTCTCTCGCACGGTGGTGTCGTACTCTAGAATCAATAGAGAATTGAAAAATAATTGAAGAAAATTTATTGACTTTATAACTCGTCGCATATCGCAGTGACGATCACGAAGCATCCATTGCACTTCTTGCTCCCTATATATGTGGACTGCGACTTAATTCGTATTTACATACCTATACATGTATGTTCAACTATATCGTATCGTCTACCTCGCGTACGTCCGGTTTACGGTTACCGTTCGGTGATGACTAGTACTACGAAGTGAACGAACACGTTCATTAAACTTGTGATCACGTCGATCGCAATTTCTCGTCGAAACGTGGCGAACTCCGGAAATTTAGTCTGGCAACTTTTGCTCCACCGTCCACCACTATACGTATTCACTGTATAGATACTACTATAACCTATATGCGTATGAACTTGTTTGCAGAAATATAATTCAATGTACCTAAAACTGATAAGAACGCGTTTTCATTTAACATTTTTTAATTTCAAGACTGAAATTTCTATTGCATTATATTGCTACTAGGCAGATGAATCTGACTACGATAAAAACTAAAGAAATTCAATTTAAGAATTCAAATAAAAAGGAAACGGTCTTTTCATGGAGTCCCAGCTTTGTTCGGGTTACTTACTTTCATTTTACGAATGGGACCTCTGAAGAGCCTGCAAAACATGAAGAGTAAAAAGAATGAGACGAAAGAAGAACATTTTTAACAGATAAAAATGGACAAAGCTCAATTATAGGAATGTCTGCCTAAGGGTAGAAAAATCAGAGAGGATGCTGTTTATTTACTCCGCAAAGAGATATGAAATTCATACGTCAATAACAGCCGCACGAGTGGTCCGCACTATAGAGAGAAATATAAGGGGGAATACGACTTTTCTTACTACGTACAAGAGAACAAAAGTTACATCGTAAGTATAAAAAATATATGGAAAGAAAAAGTAATGAAGAATTGAAAGTAGAAGAAAAAAAATATATATATAAATGAATAAAAAAGACGACTTCAATATAAAAACCGTTGCCGAGATAGCCCCAGAACACCAGAGACGACGTCGCAGATGGAGGTTGATTTTCGTTTTTATTAAAAAAAAAAAAGACAAAAGAGAAAAAAAAAATTGTCGTTCTACTGTACATTATGTAGTAGATTGCTTTGTATACGAGTTACACAGATATATAGCTATATATTCTACGTATATTTGATACGTTGAAGAAGATGGTCTGATGGGATTAAAAAATTGACGAATTAAAAGCTTTTTCGTAAATCCCTGGGTAAAAAAAATGAAAAAAATTTGGGTAGAAGTTGAGCGAAAAATACAGGGCGCTTTGATCGCCTGTGGCAACGAACACCGACTATCAAAATTAATAACAGTGCCAGACAAAAAGCGTGAGAAAATCTCCATCTTTTGCTCCGCAGGATGAATCTAAAGGATCGCTCGTGTCGTTCATCGCCCACGTACCAACGCATGAAATTATTACACTCGGGTCCATCAAATAATCCATCTAAAATTAAATGGGCTCCGAAGGGATGAGGTAAAAAGAGAAAGAAAGGTGGGGTTGTTTACAACCTGACACAACGAACGTCTGCACGCGATTTCTCTTTCTCTAGACGCGACATAAATTAGTCATGGTTATTCACGTTTCAGATATCGCGCAGTTTTTAACCGAGAACTTGATCTATAAATCACGATATTAATGATTCAAACAAAATGATTAACTGTGGGATAGCAGAAATTTTGTGAGCTTGCGGGTTCTTTTTCTTTCCTTCCTCTTTTGGCCGCATTTCATTCTCCATATTTCTTTATGCATTATTCAGAGACTCGTGCAAAATAAACCGATAAAATCTCAAGAGGATGCATGTAAATTAATTCTTCGCTATAATTTATGATTTTATTACTAAAATAAAAACCAAAATCATGTGCCTAGCATATCAGCGATGAAGATAAACGAATATCGAATGCGCCGCATTGCATTATGAAAAATTGTAATATTCTTGATAAAATTTGTAGAAAAAATCATGCGGCAAAATATTATGGAATAAACACGCCTGAGCAGTAATGGGATTAATTGCAGGTTAACGGAAGCTCATCGTAACGCGATACGGGCTATCCGTAAAATAAAATATTTCGTCGCTAGAAGGAAGTTTCAGCAAGCGAGAAAACCCTACGATGTGAGAGACGTCATCGAGCAGTACAGTCAAGGTCATTTGAACATGATGGTCCGGATAAAGGTCAGCATTTCTTTTTTCTCTTATTAATATTTTCCACACGATCTACCGTATAGCTCTTTGTCGCAATAACTTCGTGATGTGCATATCGCAATTGCGTAAATTAAAAATTTATTTTATTATACCGCAAAACTGATTAATTCACGATGATTTTTTATAGTCAGCATATGAAAGATAAAGAAAAGAAAAGAAAACTTTATAGCGACTACTCATCTATTCTAGCTATTCCCATTGAATAGGAGACCGTTGAAAAAGTTAACCGCAAATTACAGAAACGAGTCGAATTAGTGAAAATGTCAAGTGGCTTCGTTCTCCGCATTTGCTGCAAAATTGTAAAAGCTTTATTCGAAAAAAAAAGGAAAGAATAAATGAAAAATGAAAGAAGGAAGAAAAAAATGAAAAGTGAAATGAGGTAAAAGTAAATTCAGCCATATACGAGCTTAAGGGTTTCGTAATGGGGTTGGTAAACCTTATAGTGAGTCGACGAGTCATTTGAGTGTGTTTCAAATCCTCTGCCCGTGCTTTGTGAGTTATAATAATTAACTTAATTATAAAATAAAGAATAATGGCCAGCGGACTCCCAGTAATTATTGCATATATACCTGTACCCCGGCGGTTGGGCGATAGACGTGAAGAATGAAAAACGATTAACTTTGTTTTTAGTTTCACTTTGTGTATAACGTATAATACAGCTTAACGAAAAATGATCGAGATGTTATTCAGCGCTTTGTATTCCGCAATTTTCGGCTCCCTGATTAATCACCCTTAATTTAATTGCTCATTAGATGCGTTGAGTGTTCAAGAGATAACAAAGAAAAATTTCGCTCGCTCCGTGTGTGCATTGTACAATATGATGTTGCTTCGAAATTATGCGAATTTGCCCGGACTTCCGAAGAACGACACAATACCTTCATAATATACCTTCACCTTCGCAAACAGAGAATATCAATACCATACCTAATCAAGCTAACGACTTTTAATTACCCGCAAACATTTGATAATATAATATACATCATAACCATTTGTTATATAAAATACATATGTATAGTGACTCTACATCGGCGTCAGAAACGACGATGTCATGTAGATAAATGAATAATTTAGATTAATTTTCATCGTGACCGACGATAACGCCTAAGGTAGTATAAAATAATATTTTTCTTTCATTCAATGTGAAAAATCAACTTCGTTACGCCCGCGTTTGTTGAAAAGTCCGACGACCGACCGACGACGTTCAATTCATTGCGCATCCTTCGTGTTAGAAAGAAAGAAAAAAAAAGAAACTAAAAACGATCTACTATCTGCGAGCAAAAAAAAAATTGCTGATATACCGCATGTCACAATCTGTCAATGAACAATAATACCGCCTGTCATTTGATAATAAATATTTTGATCGAATTAAATTTATCACCCACGTATAACTGTCCGTCAATGTTCGAACGCTCCTATATCAGCTACTCAATTAATTGTCATTCTCTGATCGCTGTTGAGCTATTTCTAAAAATAAAAATTTCTAGTTTTTGTTCAAATTCACGTCCCTGCACTAATTCGCTGAATCGGTTTGGATTGTCAAAAATTCAGCTCGAATATGATTCTTTGCTCAGATTACTTTTTACCTCCAGGGTGCTTACCGTTGTAAAGGGAATTTTATATGTATTTTAAATTGCGCCAATGGAATACCACGTTCGTTTATTTCATCTTTTCTGAGCTGATCGTAAATCCTGCAGTTCTATAAGTCCACTTTTCAGAAACGAAAGAAAAGAAAAAGAAAGTCAATTATAGCGAAAAAATTTATTCACCACGTTTACAATGTTCATCTCATTACAGATTACATATTTCGAGCGTGAATATATGTTTCAGATTCCATTATTTTTGTGTGTTCGTAGGAGTTGCAGCGAAGGCTTGACCAGACACTTGGTAAACCTGGGAGTTATTTGGCGGGAATCGATAGGGCGGGAAACGTGAAACCGATGACCATTGGCGCGCGTCTCTACAGAGTTGAACAGCAGGTCAGTTGGAGATCTTCACATTCGTTTCTACCTGTAGCAAAGTATCCAGCATTTGGCGCTACCTGGAAACATCTTCTGAAACTCTCTTTCCACCTTTTTTTTTCTCCTTTTTCACTCCTCATATAAATCCTTCCCTAGCTCTCCTCGATTTTTCTTCTCAAGGAAAACGTCTGCGAAAATGATGAAAAAAAAAAAATGAGCGGCGTTGGGATCCGACGTTGAATTTACTACGGATCACCGGTGCACGAAGGACAAAGAGTATAAAATAATTTCTCAAAATTCTGAAAAGAAACTCAAAGATCGAATATTTCACATGAATTCTGAGGGTTGTTAGAGGGAAGGATATATCAGAGGCGATATTACAACCCGGATAGGGTTTACATATATATATCTGAAATGTAAACTACAGCTGCCACAGTACGATGAAATTATTTTTAAACATATATAGCTTTACAGTTTCTATATAGACACATATTATATGCGAAGATGCAAAATCTGAAGCCATATAATATGTACGCGTATATACCGCCGAGCGTACGTTTCGTTCGTATATAACATCTGCAAAAACAGCTCGTAGCGTTAATATCGCTTGAGGATATACTGCGTGTATGTACAACTTCCATGACTCCTGGCAGGCGTTCTTAAGATATTAAAGCTCTGTCACTCCTGGATGTTCCTTGTAGATGAGCAGACGACGCATAAACCGTACGTATATGGTTATATCTGACGTTTTGATAGCGCTCAGGTTTAATATCGTGCTTGGATTAAAACCGGCGTTCAACTACCTGAATACGTCGCTTGGAATAATCGTAAATATTTACACCGCGAAGACCAGCTTCGTGTTTCTGCATTTATTTTTTTCTCATATCATCCCGCCGGTGCATACCTATTAAAACACGAGGAAAATTTTCCGGATTATAGTAAAGAAAATGGAAAAATCATGATCGGTTTAAAACTCTGAAAACTCCACTTTTGTTTGTCCTCGTACAAAAGTCAAACGCGAAACTGACTTTTGATAGCTTTAGTACAGAGTTTGGAGGGATAGTTATAGGTATAGGTGTATGTGTTTCGATTATGTGTGATTCGAGTTGCTACAGAAACCGCATAATATGAAGAGTTCGAACGGGACAAAACGCGATATGTATCTACCTATATCTATATACATTAGTTTTAAAGTTCGATATTTGTTCAGTACTTGAGAACTGAAACTAATACCAAACTCGTGCGTGTTTCGCGAAAAGTTTTCCAAGCATTTACTCGGTATTAAACTCTAGTTAAAAACTCTATTATCCGCACGTTAACGAAACTCTACGTCAAATCGGGCGCATGCAACGATCGTTCGGTAAACCGATGTGTAATCGATTTACGGAAAGAATAAGTTTCTTTTGGAGGTAAAAATCCAATAACGTAGAAGTTTAGGTATATCAGATGTACGAATTTTATGGCGATTTTCATACGGCATAAGGCGATGGAACGAGGAATACCTACGGCGAAAAAGTTCAACAAACCCCCTTACGCGATGAAAAGATGAGTTTCGGAGAGGAGGAGAGGAGGAGAGTATCCCGCGGTTCGATTTCTTCCCATCCCGAATATCCTGTGCAGAACTCGCTCCCAACCTGATGCCGGTTCCCGTTCCCGTTTCAGTCGTTCTCTCTATACTATACATAAAGTATTATACTTGTATCCGAGCGTCTTTAAGTTGGTATATAACTTCACTGCTGGCATTGATACGAATTTTTCGTTTTCGTCGCAGCTGTCGGTGATGGACAAAAAGATCGACCAGCTGGTGTACGTGCTTAACGCAGTGGCGCACAAGCAACAAATCCCATTGAGAAGCATAGAGGACGACGTCTAACAGAAGGCATCTTCGGCGTCTTCGACGGCGCCAATGTCCTCTACTAATGTGTCTTCAGCTGTGTCATTTCGAACAGCACCAACAGAAACAGCAGCAGCAGCAGCAGCAGCAGCAGCAACTATCATTTTGCCAAGGCTCACTATCACGACGGTCACACCGGATATGTTGAGCCAAAGCTACTGACTTATCGCGCAATGATCGGTATGACAACCATAAGAATAACGTATACCAAAAGAAACAGAAATTTAATGAATAATAAGCAGAAGAAGATCTTCAACGGAAGTGCGTACCTCTTCTTTGGAGAAGAAGAAACAAGAAAGGATTAATAAGAAAGAAAAATGGGATCAGCAATAACAGCTGAGGTTGGTGATCAGCTTGATCGTTGTTCACATCGGATGGTCTCGGATCGTGAAGAGGAGAGAAGAAAAAAAAGCATAATGTGGTCGATCGGAAGGTTTAACAATTCCAGGGATACATCGAATCCCCGAATTATAAACTTTCCTGATCGAAAACTCAAAGGCCGAACGCGAGAACTGAAGTCAGAAATGACCATAGGAAGTAATATAAAGTAAAGCTTATTTTCTTTATTTCATTTATCGATTAGTTTTTCTTTTTGATTTATTTAAAAAAAATCTCGGTAAGAATTGAACGCTTAGATTTGTCAGGGAGGAGGTACCATATACTGCGCCCTGCAGATGATGTGATTAACTTGATGTGATGTAAATTTCGTTTGATCTCCGCGAGTCGAACACACTTGACTCTTCGGTCGGTGCTTGTAAAACGCCCTTAAAAATTAAAGAAAAAAAAAAGAAGAAATATAAAAAAACCGTTATGATTTTACATATTAATGTATATGAATAACGTTTCACGCACATGAACAAATTATTTACGTGACTAATAATTATATATCTCATGCTAATATAAATAATATACATATATCGATCGCTGCAGATTGAAAGGATCAAGAGGGTCGAAAGATGATAAAAATTTTGAGGAAGAGGTTATTGTTTTTCATTTGTTAAAAAATTAATAATAATAGTTATAATACTAATATTTAATGATTATAATAACATAATTAAAATACATAATTAATTGCGCGTGTTGTAGAACTCATTGTAAGGACAAACCGAAAATACAGAAGCTGACCGAAACTCGTCGAACAAAAGGCACCCTTCCATAATGCACTAAAATAATTGCATAATTTACCGTGAGTTATTTGGGACGTAAATGAGTTTGTTAATATGAATACGATCTATACGTACGCACCGCCATGATGAAAATTCGTATACCTATACATACAGTTTGCATAATATACTTACATTGAAAATAAAACAATGAAAATACAATTACACTTATATAACTATATAATTAAAAAAAACATGATTACGTATAAATTCATTTGTAAAAAGATTATTATCGACAATTATAGTGTTGCACGCTGCATTCGTTCGTCTGCAGTTATATTTTTCGTGTACATAATAAATAAATATTATTATTATACAATAGTATATAATTAGTTAAATAATAATGAAAACACTCGCGCGAAAAAAAAAAAAAAAATTAAAAAACTATAAAATATTATAATATTGTATGTTATGTATAATTAATTTGGTTCTGCTGGTCGTGGATCAAAATTTTTGCAAAAGTGCGTTATAAATTCTCATATTATATATATATGGTATATAAAAGAAAAAAGTTGAGAAAAAAAAAATACTGAAAATTTATTATATAAATACACGGTTGATTATTATTATACTGGTAGTTTTATCATAATTAGAAACGAATTTTTGCAAGTATGGAATTATAAAAGCCAGATTTTTCGAGAGCTCCATTTAAATCGACGCGAATTAAAGCCTCGCACAATTTTGCAACGGATCTATGTAATTTAATAATGTTAAAGATTATAAAAAATTATATCATCGCATATATCTATATACGTATAACGTATTATTCTCGCCGAACAATTATTGATTCGATATAATATATTTGATGAACGTAAACGATCGATCGTTCGCGAAAGTATAAGAAGTGAATGAAATTTGGGTAGAACGCCGTCAACTATATTTGTATAAAGTAGAATCGAAACTCATTTTATTTTTTATAATACCTTACGGAAGTTACAAATATTTTCAGAAGCCGATCAGTTTTTCGTTCGCTTTATTTCCGACTTTTTGTTTACGCCTAGCATTCGCAGAATTTAGAAACTCGCGAAACATTCGTAAAATTTGCACCGTCTAAATATCACCGTATTTTAATTATATCATATGTAATTATGAAAATTCCGTTCACAAGGAGGCTACGAGGTAACTTAGCGATACTAGTAAAAATATATAATAAAATAAAATAGGCAAATAAATAAATAAATGAATAAATAATTATCGAGCATATTTATAAATGAAGAATTGAATAATTATTAATAAAAATTCAATTGATCGTGTAAATTTATGTATAAAAAAAAAGAACAGAGATAATGTCTATATTATAATGTGTATATCAGCAGTTAACGATAAAACCTAATCTTTCTTTTCTACAGGTTCTATATTACAATATAGTTATCAATTATACATATAATATAAAAGTAGTACGTAAATGATAAAATTTTCCTGTACACTCAATTCGACACGTATATCGTATAAATATATATATACAAAGTTAGATAATTGAATAATTACGAAACTATATTAATATTATATATACGGCAGTTTTCTAGTACCTAAACATGTTTGACAAGAGAAAAAAAGGAAAAAAGAAAGCGTAAAATGAATATAAGTAATTCATCGCGTCATTAAGGGTATTTTTTAATAATTCTTTAATTAATTATCAAGGTAAATTATACACAGCTATATTCTAGCCGCTATTAGGGTCCAAACTATATACCTACCTAAAAATTATTATACATATTTACCTGTACACGATTGAAACGCTCTTATTTTACTACGAGAAAAATCATGAGAAACTAATTCACTCGAATTATCAGCGCAGGCTAAACGTAACAACAAAAAAACTGACAAATTACGTGGTGTTTTATTCGACAGGCGATGCGGTTGTACTTGATCGATATTTTTTCATATCACATAAATATTGATTCGTGAATTTTTTTGCTTTTTTTGGCAGCGTGAATTGAAAAGTCGCGCAAAACTTATTATACATAGCTGGAGGCGCGTGTAACTGGTCTTCATTAGAAAAGATATTCGTTTATATATATATACATAGATATATGTACATTATATTATATATATGTACCTACATAAACGACATGTGGCAAAATCAATTCAGGTCAATGAATTTAAGTGAAAGTGTGTGTATTATATCCCTATTCAAAATTTAACGGTAACAAGCAGCACTTTGATATAGAAATACTTGCATGAGACTTCGTTCGCGTGCCTATAAAAGCACTTTTGAGTCAACTCAATGCGCCTTACGCCTTATATGTGTATCTCGATAATGGCACCGTGAGTATAAAGTAATGCATAGTATTACAGCCGTATGCTAAAAAGAGAGATAATTAAATTGCCCCCTCGCAGTAAAGTGCACGAACTTCTCTCTCTTTCTCTCAAAGGTATTTCCGATATGCATATATCATGAGAAATAACATAGAAGACAAAGGAGAAGAGAAAAATGTACCCGATGCCTTTCGGTACCTACTTGATCTTTTGATTAACAAATATACCTTCGAAATTTAGACCAAAAACTGCGCGGATATTTTTGATTAGAGGGACCACAGATCTATCTGGAAATCATTTATATTATATAACATCATAAATTTGACCAATTTATTTATAACCGAATTCTGCTATGTCGGATTAAACTTTACGTTTCGTAACGAATTTATATAATTAGTAATTGGAATCGATTATCTGACCATACATAAGCATTGGGGAAAAAAACTTAAATTTCGAAAGAAAATTATCATCCTTTCTCTTTGCCTGGTATAAATATATTTTCTCACCAAAGTTCTAACGTATTTTGAAAATTTTGGATCCTCGTGTATAAATCCGCCATTTTGCTAGTAGTTGATACAGAGTTGAAACACTAACATATAATATGTTACTTATGTGTACAGTAGAAAAAAAGAGGTGCGCAGCTCATAGACACTTTCTAGTCCACCACCTCAGCTTGAGTTACGTGTACGTCTTGTCGCCGCCCTGAATCTATAGGTATGGAATATGCGTTGAGAAAAAAAGATACCAAAAATTAAAAGAAAAAAAAATGAAGAGAAACGAAATTAAATTAAATTGAAAATATACGCGACATCCCTCGGTGCCTCTCACTATATCCTATGTAATAATCGTCGACTAGCCTATATTGTACTCTTAAAAAGAAAAAAAAAGAAAAAAAATATGTAACGAACAAATGAAACTTATAAGAAAAAAGAAAAGGTACTTATATACTAAAATTGCCTACTTAATTTAGCGTATAAATAATTCTAGGTCGATTGTACATAAATATCTATCTCTAGATAGAAGAAAATTCACTGCGTTTCAATCTTCCTTTTTCGTGTTTAATCTCTCTTTAACTAATCTGCGATCGCAGGCAAATCCGTGATTCTATTTTCTGTTCGGAAACACCTGATCAAAAATAAATTGAACCGCTATAATTTCAGTCGCTCGCTTTTATGCGCGGCTTAATTAATACATCGGTAATAAAATACTCTTGAAAAGGGACGTTCGCTAATCGAATATTACGCGAGAAAAATTTCGTCAAATTTAACTATAATAACAATAATTAATTACGCGTATAACTCGTACTCTTCGAGTTTAAATAATAGTTCAATAAAACGATGATAGTTTTCGTTTATAACTCGATTACCTATTATAAGTTCCAATTATTTTCTATCACACATAATTTATTCGTCTATTCGTCGCTTCGGTTATGATACCGATGTAATAATAAATCAATAATAATATTACACCGATGATATTACGCAAATCGTATAGATAATATACATGATTATGATATATATTAAAACTATTTAACACGAAAGCTCTGCTATCCGCAGCCTAGAATGTGATATTGCTCGACCTACAAAGGTAAAAAAAAGAAAATATATAAATGAAAAAAAATAAAAAGAAAGACATCATTAGTACATTTATTATTTTATAATTAGTATAGTCAACGAAGGGAGTAACAATTTCATCTAAATCACGTGATTGCCTCTCTCATATTTTGTCTAGATGCATATTATATACATGCGTATTTATAACATACACCGGATAATAATCTGAACGTTTATGCGATAGAAATTATATTACTTTCGGCGAAAGTGTCGTATGATGTCAGTTATTGATGACGATTATTTTACTACCTAATAAAGTAATATAACTATACATATACGCATTTTATTCGAAAGTAATTGATTCAACGTCTAGTAAATATATAAAAAAATTTTATATACGAACATAATATGTACATCGCTCTGTTATAGTCTGTATAAAATTTTTGCTATAGATATAATTTCTAAGTTCGCGTTAATTTGGGGTTCGGTAAATTTCACTGAGATAATTAAACGGGAAAAGAAATGTGGACAGATGAAAATTAAAACAACCTGCAAAAAATCTTTAAGTGTACACGAGATATTATCCGTATAAAAATGAATAACCGAAATAAATCAATATAAATTTAGAAGAAAAAAAAGGTTACCGAATCTCAAATTTTTGTCGTTCCTGTACATTAATATTGAATCTAATGTATGATATAGTATATGGTATATACACTACATAAAATAACGTGAACTTTTCTATGCGCAATTGCGAACTTATGAATACAATAATTATTAAAGCTATTCAACTGTAGAAAAAAATGAAGTTAACAAATTTAATGATTATCTTAGACTTATTCGTATGATCATTATAATTACTGTATAATCCGCAATTCACGATGTATTAATCTCGATCGCGTAGTGTAATATAATAGTCGAAGTAGTGGCGTTGTGTTACATTTAGTTCGTAAGATTAGATGTCGTGAAGAAGTAAAAAAATATATATCTAGAAAAAGTGGAGAAAAATATACAAAAAAAAAAAACAAAAAAAAAACAAGGATTGAAAAGAATATAATTATACTAATTACTGGGCCCAAAAAACCCTTAGCGCACCCGAAGAATTGCAAAATGGCAGAACGTATTAGCCCTTTACCGTATTTCAAAGTTCTCTCAAAAGATAATTACGAATTAGCGAAATGAAAATTCGCTAAAAGAATGAAAGCTAATTAAATTTTGAAAGGACTTTTTGAATGCTAGTAAATTGGGTATGTTCCGTGCCTATATATATATTATACATATTTATATTCCTCAAAATAATGAATTTAACATATACCTACGTACTCGAATATGATGTAACAAGCAATCTGGACCAATCGTGTGTTTTCTAAATTTTCACTGTAATATTCAAATGTGTATGAAATAAGAGAATTGTCTAATTTTTTCTTAATTACATATACCTACCGTATAGGTATAAAAATTTACCGTCGAATGAATTGGTCTTGGAAAATTGAATTTGATTAGAATCCACTAGGAATATCGCGTTGATCGAGGGATATTTGTATTATAATAAATTAATTATTCAATGACAAGGCTAACCTATGATACCTATGAATACATGATGTATGTAGACCAAGTAAATTGAATGATATTACGTCAGAGACTAAACAACGGGATGGCCTTCGTCGAAATGAAAACTCCTACGAAAAATGATATTAAACAGCTGATCTCAACAGCAATACCATAAATTTACAACTCTTTTATGCGGGAAATATAATTAATCAATAATTAATTAAATACCCACATATTATATTCATATACCAATATATTATTATACATACAATTTAGACTCTAGCGATAACAGCGTGGAAAAAGGAAAGAATAAAAGAAGAAAATATTATACGACGAGCGACCAAAATCGAACACCCGACGACCTTATATTTTATGCAACAATCGATTTTAACAAGTACAGAAACAAACCACGACCAAATTATTTCTTACATATGATATAAAAAAAAGATTCTATATTATGACATCGATATACTCCGTATGAATACTAATCAATCTACCATCTTATCGTCAGTTGTATTCTATTCTCGCAAAAGATCATCAGAAAATCCTTATAAGAATGAAATTACTTCTGGTAATATCTGAACAAGCTACTCAATGAGTTTGATTTTACAAATTCTTTCACTATATATTTCTATAGATATTTGCAAAGTTGAGACAATTGACCACACGAAATGATTTCGATAGAATCGCTCTAGGAACTTATTGATTAAACGTAAACGATGCAAAGAAGATGAAGAAAAAAAAAGACGAAAATGAAAAGGAAAAGAAAAACTCAATCATATCACCGTAGTTGCCTATACTAGCCACTAGTAGTGTATCGTCGATACTATATCGATATCGACCTGTCGAAAAAACTGCGGCGCTTGCAGCGATTTGAAAATTTTTATTATCTGCACCCTGACCAACTGTGTACTCCCTCGCCTGAATATCTGTTACCTGCATACCCTTAATGTGATTACTTAGGAAGACGGAAAAGAGATATGTGAATAGAAACTCATTTGAACTGCTGCAAGCGTTCACTATAAATGAAATTTATTAAAAAGAAAAAAATAATGATGAATGATAAGAAAAGAACTCTGTTCCTTACGATAGAGTAATATGTATATTATATTCTATTCATACATATAAGTAATATATTATAAGTATTTACATTACAGCTATGAACTATGCGAACAACACAAATACACATTAACTTATTACACCAGATATAGTAGATGATAATTTCAGGAGTAATATAATTATGATAATATTAGCAATACGAGTACATGACGATTGCAACAACAACTATGAATATGAATATAAATATATATACGTATGACACTTACAAATTACACAATAACCCTGTCAAATATTGTACATTTGTAACATCATACCCTATAATATTATAAATATGAATATATATAATAATTTATAATGGTAAATGCTAATTAATAATTATATATTATATGATGACAATTATGATTATTATACTACGATATGATAATATCATTATAAACTAATAGTAAAAGTTGAATATATACCGTAACTGCTATTCTCTTCAAATTCATTGCTATCTGTTATTATTTTTATCGCTGAAATCATTCCTCTTATATCTTCCTTATTGTTTGAGTATCTGTGAAAAATTTGCCCGATGTCAGTCCGTTGCTCAGAACAGTATATTATTTTTTTTCCTGTTCCAGTAAACGAGCATCGCTCGATGTCCCCCTCAAACATCGTCTTACGATGCAAATCTTGGTAGTTAAATATTACGGTGGTTTAGATCAAACGCCCGAATGACGAATAAAAATATTAATGAATATTCAGCAAACGACGAAAGAGTGTACAACAATATCAAAAAAAAATAACTTAGTTTTCTACTTCAAAAGCGCATTTTTCTACGAGTAAAACAAAAAAAAAAATTTTTTTTTTACGATATTTTTAAGTGTACACCCGTCAAAATCGAATCTTGACTAAGCCCTACTGTTCTTATGGAAGAAGTGGATCAGAATTCACCTCGCCGAGTGTACACTGTGATATATAAGCACAGGAATTCGTACATATTTATTTCTTGCGGTAACATACGAATTCCAAGAAAAAATCAGTGCATTGGGGTAGGTCGAGAAAGGTGTGACAAGAGTTAACAGGTGCTGCCGACAAATCGTTTCACACCTCTGAACAATAGGCGAAAAAAAACTTTAAAAAAAACATGTTCACACTTCATCACCTATTAAAAACCCATAAATTATATTTAAATTTCTTCCACGTGCCGACATTCCAATGCCCGAACACGTGTATTAAAAAATCGCCAATATAGCAATACAGTTACCCCTTTATTTGGGTGAGCAGCCGCTCGTAACTATCGAATGCGTGGAGCACACGGTACTTCAAGCTTACGAAAATTCTTTTAATTGCGAGAAGGTCAAGCGAGCTGCGCAACCCGATGGCGAGGTAAAGAACTAACTCGCGAGGGCTCGAGTGCAGCCCGCCAGAGTATAAAATTCCCTTTAAATTTCTCTATTCTAATCTGCATGTGCGTTTCGTATTATATCTCAGGAACCAATAATCGGAATTTGATGAATTTGGTCACGTTCGATTCGTATTAAAATAACGAACATTTTTTTCATCCTAGCAAAAGTTTGTTGTATAACGTGTGCTCAGAATCAACAGATTACGCTCCGACCGTGTTGATTTTCGACCCTAAAATCGAGGAAAAATTAAAAAAAAATTCCGTTTAATTTGGAAGTATGTAATAATTACAGCACGTGTTATCTATCAGTTTATTAGCTTATTATTCTGCACTACTTTGATTATTTTATTTAGTTGCAACTGTTGTAAAAAAGAGAACTTCAACTTCTCTATTATTCACCGTATAACAACTAGTTATCACTGAGCACACAAACTCTCACGTGTATATAAATACTTTTAACGATTCCAGATTATTAGGACAGGTAAACAGTTGCGCTTCGTATCTCGAGATTTATCTCTATCCAATGAACAATTCATTCGCGTTATGATGTTATCAATTCAATGTTTCAAATTCGGATTCCTGAGATCAAAATACATAAGAATACCATAGAAAACTCGATAAAAAAAAAAATCGATTTTCGGCCCAAATTTTGAAAAAAAACAAAGGCTATAGGCTTAGGATTTTCTCGATTTTGGGGCCAAAAATGAAGTATTTTTAAAATCGATTGTAGGACGCTTTTCCCACGTATTTTTGCGCAAGGAACACGAATACGTCGATTAAATTAATCCAGAATCAAATCCCTTCAAGATATCCTCTATTTTTCACTTTTCAGATCGATAAATTGGCGATAACTTTCTCAATTTTATAGATAGATCAATTTAACTTGCAGATTCGGATTCCTGAGATCAAAATACGTCAGAATACCGTAGAAACATCAATTGAAAAAAATTTCGATTTTTGGCCCAAATTTTGAAAAAAACAAAGGCTATAGGCTTAGGATTTTCTCGGTTTTGGGCCCAAAAATGAAGTATTTTTGAAATTGATTGCAGGACACTTTTCTGATGAAATTTTGCGTCAGGAACACGAATACATCGATTAAATTAAGCTAGGAGTAAATCCCATCGGGATATCCTTGATTTTTCAATTTTCGGAGAGCTAAATTGGCGATAACTCGATCAATTTCATAGATAGATCAATTCAGCTTACAGATTTGGATTCCTCAGATGAAAATACATAGGAATAGCATGGAAAACTCTTCGAAAAAACAATGTAGATTTCTCTTCTGGATTTTAAGAAAAAACTAAGGCTATAGGCTTGGTGTTTTTTGGGGTAAAAATCGAAGTGTTTGCAAAATCAATTGCAGGACGCTTTCTTTACGTAGTTTTGCGCAGGGAACACGAATGCGTCGATTATTTGCAAACACTATAGAATAATACAGAAATAACTTTCTTTTCTTCTGTCACAGAAGGAAAGTTGGCAGCTTCGAAGCAACTCCGCCCTGCATCTAGAATACGAGACTTCGTCGGTTCGTCTGTATAATTGTTCACATTTATTGTAAAAGGAGATTTTTCTGATAAAATACATCCCTAATATACCCTACGATGTGTTGAAATTTAGTATCTCCCTTCTATTCATTCGTCACTAAACAGCCCCCTCAAATTGAAAGTTCAATTGACATCGAATGCATCATCAACATCCTTTGTGCGCAACACATCACGACATCTGGCCCTGGCTCGGACCACCTCGTCGCATGCATACAATAAATATAAAACTGCGGCCGATCAGTTTTCATAAAATGGTCTCTTTGCTCACAATATGGCACGGAGATCTGAACACTGATCGGAAATTTTTCTTTTTTCTTTTTTCTCTCGTTGTAGTCATTAAGTTATGAATAATTCATTATTAATCAAATTTCATACTAAAAATTCAGGGAATAACTGCTTGATTAATATTGGTCAATTGGAAAAGTTTATCCGAGTTCGGAGCATCAGGTTGAAATCTGATCGATTGCAATTTTGAAACGGTCAATTACGGACGTGTAATTCGGTATTCGGTCCTCGGAGCATCTTGTATTATATGTAGATCCTTCTTTATGGCAACGGCAGTACGGCCGCAGCAGCCGGAGCGGCGCCATCAGCAGCGACATCGGTAGCAGCGCGTAGATCCTTGGACAACAGAGAGAGAGAGAGAGACGAAGGTATTATAGCTACACGCAATAATTAGTACGCATTTGCTATTGCGCCACAGTTCTCTATTTTATTTAAACTTCTTCGATCGCGTTGTGAACAAACACCAAAGAAAAATCTTCCGAATCTTTTACTTGTTGAGTTCGCTTTCCAGTCTTATGAAAATAATAGCTCGGGAAGAAGTGTTCGGTTTATTCTAGATATTTGGAATAATAGTGCTAGATGAACAGCAACTATTAGAAGAGCTCCTCTATCATTAGAAATTCCGTGAGTTTCGCAGCTTGGACATTTTTTTTTATAAGCTATGACAAGCCGTGTTCTTACCATCCTTTTTTAGTAGTCCCGATCGGTCCTCTTTTCGACGAGTATAATTTTGGGCGAAGGTTATACGACATGAACGCAGAATTTTGATAGACTTTGAATAATGATTCGAACCGTTGGTGAGGAGAATCAAGATCCTTTTGCCAAAACTAAAACCTAGTTGCTTCCTTGTATTTTGAATCGAGAAAATTAGTGTCATGGGTTCGGGCGAGTAGGATATAATTTGTCGTCGGAATTTGGAACGACTATACGTAATTGATTAGACGTTTATAAATTCTTATATCCGTATACTTATTTAATAATGGATTTCGAAATAGTTCTATGCGACTTTGAATACTATGAATTTTTCTGTCTGTCGAATTAAGGAAGTTATCGTCGGGGTTATGGTTCAAGAATATTTTTCGTTGTTACATTGTACTAAACAAATTTATTCATATATTTTGGGTACAATTTTACAATTTTACTTCATTTCTTCGATAATATTTTCTCATTTTAGGTTTATAATCGATGGACATGGGATTGGCCTGGTTCTTCGCAGTATTTATTCAACTTCAAATTACGTTGAGGAGGAGTTACAGGGCATCGGACAATGTTTTACAGGTATTTAAATTATTTACATTTTCCATTTTCGAACCGAATTCCCGCTGGTATCGAAACGAGTCGTTGCGCAGACATCACGAGATGCATGGAAAAGGGGCGAAAACTGAAGTTAAGCGAATAGTGGCAATAGGAATAAATTTCGACATAGATTTTCATATGGTTAGGTCATGACATGTTAAAGAAGATTTTCTCAGCTTGCGCTTCAGTTTTGTGATCTCATAGCCCGTGGCGGAGCTTGAAGCCATCGTAGATAACGGGAGGTGATGCTCGCGGGGCTCTATTCACAAAGGTCAAAAAATATCAGAATAGCGTAAAAAACTGTTAAGAAAAAATGTAGATTTCTGGTTTTTCTGAGGTAAAAATCGAAGTATTTGCAAAATCAATTGCAGGACGCTCATCCTACGTATTTTTGCGCAGGGAACACGAATTCGTCGATCAAAATAATCTAGAATCAAATTTCACCGAGATATCCTCGATTCTTTACGTTTCAGATCGATAAATTGGCGATAGCTTGATCAATTTAATAGATAAATTAATTGGGCTTACTATTTCATATTTGGCTGTTAGTTTATAGACAAAATCGTCAGTTGGCGACGTACACTTACATCTTATAATAAGTGAGTCAGGAATTTTCTGCAACATTCTGTTCTACATCGCTCTTATGCGAAGAACTCACGTTTATATAAGACCTTACGTCCGCAGAGGTTTTGATTACATCAAAATCAACTCATTGTGGTATCCTTATCTTTTCTCTTCTCACGATCAGAGCGATGAATCGGCAATAACTCTATCAATTTTATAGATAGATCAATTTGGTTGACAGATTTAAAATATTTAAGAATACCCCACAAAACCCCTTAACAAAACAAGTGAAATATTTTTGAAGCCGTTTGAGCGAATATTTTTCAAGGTATTTCGAACTCGTATTCAACTAGCCGTACTAGAAAATTATCAAAATGAGCTCAACCAGGTTCTGAAAACTTCCTCGGAATTTTGTTAGATGATTTTTAAATGATATTTTACTTGATTTTTTGTTTTTTTAAAATACGAAACAAATTTATTGATCTAACTCATGGATACAAAGGTGATACATGCATTATTGATTGTCACATTGTCAATCAAATTGGACATATTATTTTCTTTCTATCTAAGTGAATTAGCATTGCTTGATCTTTCTCTCAGACATAGTCTTTTATGTTGTCTGCAGATTTCGCATCGACTTTGTCGTTCTGGCAATCGATTGGAACTCGGAACAGGACATCACCAAGTCTTTTCGACGATCAACTTCCCTTCATCCTCATCCAGTCTACATGGGTCTGCAACACATGAGACATACAAGTTCTTTTTTTGCAGAGGTATGAAATCATTAACTTATTTCCTTTATGAGTGCTTAGTAAAATCCATCATTAAGGGTCCCAAGAATATGAATTGCACCCCCTTAGAAAATATTTTCAAACTTCTCCTCATGAAATCAGATTCATTAACTTATTTCCTTTATGAGTGCTCAGTAAAATACATCATTGAGAGTACCAAGAATATGAATTGCACCCCCTTAGAAAATATTTTCAAACTTTTCCTCATAAAATCAGATTACCTAATGAACTTAGTAACTTCATGCATGCACATAATATAATTTATCAAAGGACGCCAATAAGGCACAACAATAATATATTATTAAATACTTTGTTACTATTTATTATAATTCAATCATCATACACATCATACAATAACTTATACATTATTTTATATGATAGGTCATATAATGAGTCACATATGAAGTTAACTTATTGTCTTTTTGTATTACAGGGTGCAACTCCAACGTCGCTTCGGTTGCTGCCGCCGTTGGACGTCGTGGGAGCCCGGACTCCTCCTGTCCCCCGGGGGGAGTCCATCCGGGTTTTGAGGGGGTGTCCCCTGGGATACAGCGTGGCCTCCCACCACCCCCGGGGTCCCAGGGGATATAGTCCCTGGGGACGTAAGTCTCCTCTTAGGAGACTTACTTCCCTGGGGACTAGTCTTCGGGGGCGCAAGTCCCTGGGGCGATGTCCCCGGGGATCCGGCATCCCCGGATGTCGGATCCCTGGAGACATCTCCCCAGAGGACTAGCCTCCGAAGACAACCCGGGAAAAGGAGGTCCCAAGCGGACAGTCGTCTTCGTGATTTCTCTAGAGAACCAAAAAACAGAGCGTCCGGGTCAGGCCTCCTTTTCCCGGGTTGTCTTCGGAGGCCAGTCCCCTGGGGACATGTCTCTGGGGATTCGGCATCCCGACATCCGGGGATACCGAATCCCCGGAGACATGTCCCCAGGGGACTAGCCTCCGAAGACTAGTCCCCAGGGAAGTAAGTCTCCTAAAGGGAGACTCACTCCCCCAGGGACTATATCCCCTGGGACCCCCGGGGGTGGTGGGAGGCCACGCTTGTCCCAGGGGACGGTCTAAAGACCCGGATGAACTCCTCCCGGGGGACAGGAGGAGTCCGGGCTCTTATGACGTCCAACGGCGGCAGCAGGGGAAATATTAAGTACCTAGAATATACAGGAAACATTAATAATGATGTACATGTAATAATATATTATTGCTAGTATTGTATCATACGTATTATAACAAATATATGTATATTATATTGTATTATAATATATTATATTATATTTCATTATAATATATTATATTATATTGTATCACGACATATTATATTATATTATATTGTAATATATCATATTATATTGACTAATAATTAATTCATAACATGTAAATACCTGTAAAGTATTGTTGAATGCCATGTAACTCCTGCACATCGTGGTTTGAAGTCGAATAAATACTGTAAAGAACCAGGCAAATTCCATGTCCATCGATTATTATAAAGCTGAAATAAGAAATTAACTATGTAAGAGGTAAAGTAAATTGTAAAATTGAATCTAAAAATATATTATCAATAAATTCGTTCAGAGTATAACAACGAACAATGTAATTTAATTCCTAAACCAAAATCCCGACGCTAACTTCCTCAATCTAATAGATAGATGAATTTATAGTGTTAGAACATGGATCCGCAATTAAGAATATTATCATGGACTAAATATGAATATAGGGATTCCTAAATGCATGATTAATTGCAACTGTTCGAAATTCCAACAACAAAGGATACTTTTAGCCCAAAGTTATAACGCTAACTTTCTAAATTCTAAGTACGAGTAAATTTGGATACCGGATTCGAATTCCTGAGATCGAAATAGTTAAAAAATCTTCATTCGCACGATCGTATACGAAGAGGCTAAATTTTGCTCGGCAAAATATTGAAAATAATCAAAGGTTGGCTAGAGCCTAATCTTGATGATTCCTACGTTTTATCAATTATCACATAGTATAGCTGATGAAGGGGTCGCATCATTATGTATAAGAAATGAATCGATTGATCGTTTTGACGATCGGATCAAAATACAGCTGAGTTGCACCGTTGAATGAGCGAGAGTGCATGCCCAACCAGACGGACAATGATCTAAGTTAATCTGACCTGAACTGCAACCAAAAGTGAACGAGTAACACTTCGAGGAATTTCTAAGACCGGTCAACTTGCTGTCGGGCAAGCAGTAATTGAACAGGAGACTACAATTTGCAATTCGTAATAATTAGGTATGTATTATATATAATATACAGCTGGGTGCATAAAGGATTTCTTATTTGCGGGAATTTCTATCTTCACGGAGAATATTCTTCAACTTTTCGGTGTACCTTTTACAGACTCTCCGATTCAGCAGGTTGTTTTTTTTCTTAAATATAACGAATAGGCATGATCCGACGAAGATTGAATCGCGCATAGATTTTCCAGTAAGTATGTCGATAGTTTAAGAAAAATAAAAAGCATGATTAATTTTTTGGGAACATTCAGATTTAGGGGTTGAAAAAAAACCCAGCTTGATGAGCGTTGCGAGCAGCTCTAACACAGGAGAGATAAATTACAAACAATTTTTGTCCGGACGATCGCGAGTGGGCAATCGGTTTTTGATAATGTTTCATAAAGGCTACGTTACACCAACGTCGTATACATTTATACGTATTGAGGTAAAAGGTGAGATACTATATACCCTACAAACGTGTACAACCTTTATGTACTTTCCTACCTCGTGAATATCGGACGAATTATTGCGTTAAAAGTACGATAAAAGCCGTACGACACAGAATTTAGGCTTTGTGGAGAACTGACCATGTCCCAGAACTACTGTAAAACTTTCTCAAACGAAATAGAGCCCCGCGAGCATCGCCCCCCGTTATCCACGATGGCTCCAAGCTCCGGCACGGGTAATGAGATCACGAAAGTGAAATGCGGGCTGAGCAAACCTTCCTAACATGTCCAGACCTAATCAACCTACCATATAAAAATCTATGCCGAAATTTATTTTTATCGCCACTAATCGCTTAACTTCAGTTTTCGCCCCTTTTCCATGCATCTCGTGATGTCTGCGCAACGACTCGTTTCGATACCAGCGGGAATTCGGTTCGAAAATGGAAAATGTAAATAATTTAAATACCTGTAAAACATTGTCCGATGCCCTGTAACTCCTCCTCAACGTAATTTGAAGTTGAATAAATACTGCGAAGAACCAGGCCAATCCCATGTCCATCGATTATAAACCTAAAATGAGAAAATATTATCGAAGAAATGAAGTAAAATTGTAAAATTGTACCCAAAATATATGAATAAATTTGTTTAGTACAATGTAACAACGAAAAATATTCTTGAACCATAACCCCGACGATAACTTCCTTAATTCGACAGACAGAAAAATTCATAGTATTCAAAGTCGCATAGAACTATTTCGAAATCCATTATTAAATAAGTATACGGATATAAGAATTTATAAACGTCTAATCAATTACGTATAGTCGTTCCAAATTCCGACGACAAATTATATCCTACTCGCCCGAACCCATGACACTAATTTTCTCGATTCAAAATACAAGGAAGCAACTAGGTTTTAGTTTTGGCAAAAGGATCTTGATTCTCCTCACCAACGGTTCGAATCATTATTCAAAGTCTATCAAAATTCTGCGTTCATGTCGTATAACCTTCGCCCAAAATTATACTCGTCGAAAAGAGGACCGATCGGGACTACTAAAAAAGGATGGTAAGAACACGGCTTGTCATAGCTTATAAAAAAAAATGTCCAAGCTGCGAAACTCACGGAATTTCTAATGATAGAGGAGCTCTTCTAATAGTTGCTGTTCATCTAGCACTATTATTCCAAATATCTAGAATAAACCGAACACTTCTTCCCGAGCTATTATTTTCATAAGACTGGAAAGCGAACTCAACAAGTAAAAGATTCGGAAGATTTTTCTTTGGTGTTTGTTCACAACGCGATCGAAGAAGTTTAAATAAAATAGAGAACTGTGGCGCAATAGCAACTGCGTACTAATTATTGCGTGTAGCTATAATACCTTCGTCTCTCTCTCTCTCTCTGTTCTCCAAGGATCTACGCGCTGCTACCGATGTCGCTGCTGATGGCGCCGCTCCGGCTGCTGCGGCCGTACTGCCGTTGCCATAAAGAAGGATCTACATATAATACAAGATGCTCCGAGGACCGAATACCGAATTACACGTCCGTAATTGACCGTTTCAAAATTGCAATCGATCAGATTTCAACCTGATGCTCCGAACTCGGATAAACTTTTCCAATTGACCAATATTAATCAAGCAGTTATTCCCTGAATTTTTAGTATGAAATTTGATTAATAATGAATTATTCATAACTCAATGACTACAACGAGAGAAAAAAGAAAAAAGAAAAATTTCCGATCAGTGTTCAGATCTCCGTGCCATATTGTGAGCAAAGAGACCATTTTATGAAAACTGATCGGCTGCAGTTTTATACTTATTGTATGCATGCGACGAGGCGGTCCGAGTCAGGGCCTGATGTCGTGATGTGCTGCTTACAAAGGATGTTGTTGATGCATTCGATGTCAATTGAACTTTCAATTTGAGGGGGCTGTTTTGTGACGAATGAATAGAAGGGATAAACTGAATTTCAACACATAATAGGATGTATTATGGATTTATTCTATCAGAAAAATCTTCTGTTACAATAAATGTGTTACAATCAAATTATTGAAAGTTCTTCAATAAATTAATATTGCAATTATTCCAAAAAGTACAGAATCAATGGCTGCATGATAAATAAATTATGTTTACTTTTGCGGTTCACGAATATATCCTATAGTCTTTGGTGTTCTTCCATACATAGACTTGGTGTTCTTTCAGGGAGAAAATCGCAGTATTTGCAAAATCAATCGCAGGGCGCTTATCCTACGTATTTCTGCGCAGGGAACACGAATACGTCGATCAAATTAATCTAGAATCAAATCCCACCGAGATATCCTTGATTTTTTACGTTCCAGATCGATAAATTGGCGATAACTTGATCAATTGAATAGATGAATTCATTCGGCTTGCTATTTCAGATTTGGTTGTTAGTTTACAGACAAAATCGTCAGTTGGCGACATACACTTACATCTTATAATAAATGAGTCAGGAATTTTCTGCAACATTCTGTTCCGGATCGCTCTTATCTGAAGAACTTATACGTTTATGTAAGATCTTACGTTCCGCAGAGGTTTTGATCACATCAAAATCGACTCATTGTGGTATCCTTATCTTTTCTCTTCGCAGAGCGATGAATTGGCAATTTTATAGATAGATCAATTTGGTTTACAGATTTAATAGATTCCTGGGCTCAGAATATTTAAGAATACCCCATAAAACCCCTTAACAAAACAAGTGGAATATTTCTGAAGTCGTTTGAGCAAATATTTCTCAATATATTTCGAACTCGTATTCAATTAGCCCTACTAGAAAACTATCGAAATGAGCTCAACCAGGTTCTGAGAACCTCCTCGGAATTTCGCTAGATGATTTTCAAATAATTAACTCGATTTTTTTTTTTTCTGTATCATACGAAACAAATTTATTGATCCAACTCATTGATACAAACTTTATATAATCATTATTGATCGTCACATCGCGAATAAAATTGAACATATTATTTTTTTTCCTGTTCCAGTAAACGAGCATTGCTGGATGTCCCCCTCAGACATCGTCTTACGATGCAAATCTTGGTAGTTAAATATTACGGTGGTTTAGATCAAACGCCCGAATGACGAATAAAAATATTAATGAATATTCAGCAAACGACGAAAGAGTGTACAACAATATCAAAAAAAAATAACTTAGTTTTCTACTTCAAAAGCGCATTTTTCTACGAGTAAAACAAAAAAAAAATTTTTTTTTTACGATATTTTTAAGTGTACACCCGTCAAAATCGAATCTTGACTAAGCCCTACTGTTCTTATGGAAGAAGTGGATCAGAATTCACCTCGCCGAGTGTACACTGTGATATATAAGCACAGGAATTCGTACATATTTATTTCTTGCGGTAACATACGAATTCCAAGAAAAAATTCTTGCATTGGGGTGGGTCGCAAAAGGTGTGACAAGAGTTAACAGGTGCTGCCGACAAATCGTTTCACACCTCTGAACAATAGGCGAAAAAAAACTTTCAAAAAAAAAATGTTCACACTTCATCACCTATTAAAAACCCATAAATTATATTTAAATTTCTTCCACGTGCCGACATTCCAATGCCCGAACACGTGTATTAAAAAATCGCCAATATAGCAATACAGTTACCCCTTTATTTGGGTGAGCAGCCGCTCGTAACTATCGAATGCGTGGAGCACACGGTACTTCAAGCTTACGAAAATTCTTTTAATTGCGAGAAGGTCAAGCGAGCTGCGCAACCCGATGGCGAGGTAAAGAACTAACTCGCGAGGGCTCGAGTGCAGCCCGCCAGAGTATAAAATTCCCTTTAAATTTCTCTATTCTAATCTGCATGTGCGTTTCGTATTATATCTCAGGAACCAATAATCGGAATTTGATGAATTTGGTCACGTTCGATTCGTATTAAAATAACGAACATTTTTTTCATCCTAGCAAAAGTTTGTTGTATAACGTGTGCTCAGAATCAACAGATTACGCTCCGACCGTGTTGATTTTCGACCCTAAAATCGAGGAAAAATTAAAAAAAAATTCCGTTTAATTTGGAAGTATGTAATAATTACAGCACGTGTTATCTATCAGTTTATTAGCTTATTATTCTGCACTACTTTGATTATTTTATTTAGTTGCAACTGTTGTAAAAAAGAGAACTTCAACTTCTCTATTATTCACCGTATAACAACTAGTTATCACTGAGCACACAAACTCTCACGTGTATATAAATACTTTTAACGATTCCAGATTATTAGGACAGGTAAACAGTTGCGCTTCGTATCTCGAGATTTATCTCTATCCAATGAACAATTCATTCGCGTTATGATGTTATCAATTCAATGTTTCAAATTCGGATTCCTGAGATCAAAATACATAAGAATACCATAGAAAACTCGATAAAAAAAAAAATCGATTTTCGGCCCAAATTTTGAAAAAAAACAAAGGCTATAGGCTTAGGATTTTCTCGATTTTGGGGCCAAAAATGAAGTATTTTTAAAATCGATTGTAGGACGCTTTTCCCACGTATTTTTGCGCAAGGAACACGAATACGTCGATTAAATTAGGCTAGAGATAAATCCCTTCGAGATATCCTCGATTTTTTACTTTCCAAAGAGCTAAATTGGCGATAACTCGATCAATTTTATAGATAGATCAATTTGGCTTTCAGATTCGGATTCCTGAGATCAAAATACATAAGGATACCATAGAAAAACCGAAAATAAAAATTGTCGATTTCTAGCCTAAATTTTGAAGAAAATCAAAGGCTATAGGCTTACGATTTTTGCGATTTTGGGGCCAAAAATGAAGCACTTTTGAAATTGATTGTAGATCGCTTTTCCCATGTATTCGGACTTAAGGTATGAGAAACCGCCGAGTAAATTGAGCTCAGAGTAATATTTTCCGAGATAACTCAATTCGTCCGCAGCTGCAATTTACGTTCATCATGTATACTCACCTCTGTTCGATTTTTTTTTCAGGAGACAAACGAGCAGCCTGCGAAGCAGTTTGGCCTCTCATCGGGATGTAAAACTATCCTCGGAGCATCTCCTGAGCCAATCATCATGTGTTCGGAGTGGAAATTTTGTATAATTAAGTTATGATACACATAGATCGTCCTGTATACATATTGTTAGTTTATATTTCAAGAACTATCAAATAATTAATCTGATGTTAAGCGAGATGAAAGTATTGTTCTGTATACTATTGTAACTCGTTAAAATCATATAAGAATGTATGTACATATCTGTAAGATTGAATCTATAATAGTCATTACGATGTCTTCATATGTATTTTTGATCGTTGATTTATCAATAAACATTACCTACTATTAATACACGATTGTTCAACTATTATTGATCACATCCCTGCACACCTCATTCACTAACATTCGTTGTTGGGAAAATTCATAGATCATATCGTGCATGATATCATACATCATCACATGCATGCATGCAGGCCTCATCATTTGCTCGGTACACGCCATCATACATGATGGCATACATCATCACACACACGCATGCTTGTCGTCATGCTCTGTCTCGGAATGGCTCCTCGCCTGTCCTGTTCTCCTGATACCAAACTCGATTTTTGGGCAAATTTGCCAAACCGGAAGTGATAAGGTAGATCGCTACAATACCGACCCTGAAAATGCAAGGCAAATTTTGGCCAAAATTTTATTTTGGTATCAGGAGAACAGGACAGCCGAGGAGCCAGTTCGAAACATCTAGCCATCATGTGCATGCATGTGTATGCATGTGTATCGCATCATGCTCGTCTTTCGAATGATCAATAGATCATATGCGTATCCATGCAGGCCTCATCATGTGTATGCATGTGTATCGCATCATACTCATCTACCGAATTGTTAATAGATCATATGCGACTGCGTGCAGGCCACGTCATGTGCATCTATGTGTATTGTATCATGCTTCATCTCAACCGGAAGTGATAAGGTAGATCGCTACAATACCGGCCCTGACAATTCAAGGCACATTTCGGCCAAAAATTGGAATTTTGGTATCAGGAGAACAGAACAGGCGAGGAGCCAGTTCGAAACATCCAACCATCATGTGCATGCATGTGTATGCATGTGTATCGCATCATGCTCGTCTTTCGAATGATCAATAGATCATATGCGTATCCATGCAGGCCTCATCATGTGTATGCATGTGTATCGCATCATACTCATCTACCGAATTGTTAATAGATCATATGCGACTGCGTGCAGGCCACGTCATGTGCATCTATGTGTATTGTATCATGCTTCATCTCAACCGGAAGTGATAAGGTGGATCGCTACAATACCGGCCCTGACAATTCAAGGCACATTTTGGCCAAAAATTTGAATTTTGGTATCAGGAGAACAGGACAGGCGAGGAGCCAGTTCATCCAGCCATCATGTGCATGCGTGCGTGCCTTATCATATGCATGCGATGAGGCATTACGAGTCAGGGCCTGATGTCGTGATGTGTTGCTTGGATAAAGGATGTTAATGAGAGTTGGATGCAGGGGTGTAATCAATAAAAATCAAGCAACAAATTTGG
This sequence comes from Athalia cordata, assembly GCA_963932425.1. Taxonomy (NCBI): domain Eukaryota; kingdom Metazoa; phylum Arthropoda; class Insecta; order Hymenoptera; family Athaliidae; genus Athalia; species Athalia cordata. Next base: position 19,415,044 of record OZ010628.1, on the reverse strand, counting down.
GAATAGCTGTTCGTTTATTCATGAGTTATGTAGGTGGGATACATTCAACAATTGTGCTATTATAATATTTATTACTGTATTAAAAAAGTTCCACCATCATTTACAAGTTTCAAAGTCATTCTAATGATTACAAGACATGAGGACATGGCCACTTATTCCACGTTAACAATTATTCGCTATATATGTATGATAAATAATTTTCGAATTGAAAACTAGCAGATGTGAATACACTTCCTGTTGAAGGTCAGGGCTCGTCCGTGACTGCGACGTCATTATTACGACACTGGTCCTCTTCGGCGAGTCTGTGCCACTGCTGACTTCTTGGAACGTCGTATGTCCTGCGGGCACTGGAAAAAAATAAGATATCTCGATGAATATTGGTTCTGGTTTCATTCACTCGACGGATTCGTGTTTTTGAAGTCAAAATACGTTGAACAAGTGTCCTGCAATCGATTTTGAATATACTCCATTTTTGGCCCCAAAATTGCAAAAATCCTAAGCCTATAGCCTTTGTTTTTTGACAAAATTTGGGCCAAAAATCAACTATTTTTCTCATAGACTTTCATATGCTATTCTGACGTATCTTGAGCCCAGAAATCTGAATCTACAAGCTAAATTGATCCAGCTATCGAATGACCGAGAATTTATAACATCCATCGTCGTTGCTTCAGCGAGGCCTCGTGCGTTTCGCCATGCAAGCTGTAAAGTTGTTCCGTTGTCCTAGCTGCACATGATGACGTCGAAATGTCTTCATCACCGCAATGGATTTTGAAACGCTGAGGATGATAAGGTATCAGCTCTACCCGCCTCTGCGAATCAGCTATGGCCACGATGATCGTCTATGACAAAAATAACTTCAAAGATCAATGCGTATAACTTTCTCACTAATTATCCGCATGTACACGAAATAAAAAACAGTATGAGTACAAAAAGTGTTCGCACCGCGATCGCTATAGGATGATAAACTGTTTTCTCATGTTAATTAACACGAGTCGTTATTATCTTTTTACTTCTCGTGCAAGATCATTTACCTGCCAATTATTTTCCTTATTCATTTTCTCTTATTCCTTTTCCATCCTTCACTTCAGAATCGTTCTTAGTAGATAAACAGCTATCATATATCGTGTCAGATTAATATGCGTGAGTTTAGATAATTTGTCACTACATCATCCGGACCTTCTAATCCAATTAATTCAGTGATAGTCAACTACCGTGTTACTTGCTGGACCCAGGGTCGCATTATATTCAGACTTATGTAAGTAGCTGGCATTAGAAATCTACATCGATACGATCAATTATTACGTTACATGGAACTCGCGTTGAAAAATCATCATTAATCGCTACACTGTTCTCATATCCTCAAGTGTATCGTCTATACCTCAGACTAATTGTCAGATTTTTATCAAAGATTTTCAGTTTTAATCATGAATCGAAAATTAAACCAATTAAATTAAATCAGAAACATGTACAAAGTGAAAACAAAGCACCTGCAACACGTACTTATTAAGGATCCAATACAGGAAAAAAAATCAGAGAGGTGATAGAAAAGATCGAGAAAAAAATCCAAAGTTTTTCATGAGACGAGATTGAGAGAAATAACAACGAGGACTTTGATTTTGTACAAATATTTCTATGAATACTCAAAGTGCACTAGAAAATGTGAACCTTCTATTTTAATGTGGATTGAATAATTGAAACGATATTATATGGTCTCGATTATAATAGCGGCGTCCCGGATTTTGCGGGAGGAGCTCAATTTCGGGTGCGTCCCTGAGTGGTCGTCGTACACCTGCTCTTCGACTTTATAACCTGTCCAGACCCCGGCGGAGTTTCTTCGTCGCGTTTGCTATACTTATATTATACAAACTCTTGGAGTTTCCACTATACGGAGTTAACGGGCTCCTTATCTCGTTCTTTTGACTCTTGTTAGTTAACTCTTAGAATATAAAGTTAACTTCGTTCCCTACCGATAGAATATTAAATCATAATTCGTTCTCACATCGAATGTATCGCTGCGATATAAATTTCACGAATCTTCAACCGAATAATGTGCTTTGTTTTATCGAATTCAAAACTCATGCCTCATGTTATTATGCACTGTACATAATTCTTCGTAAAAATTGTACAGCCTTTTCAGACCTTACAGATTATCTCGACGAACGTGAAACGCCCACTTTACACGCTATCGCTGAGTTACGACTGTGACTCGGAGGTATAGAGATTTGAATTTCGTAAGCATTGAAATTTAATTTTCATAAACATATTATCGAAGGTTTAACCATCGTCCGACGCTTCGAAAGACTGTTCCAAATATGGCGTCTGATCCGCGAACCGGAAGTATGGTGAAGAAATAAAAAAAAAAGATAATAGTAAATAAATATTTCAATCGTTCCAAGTCAAGCTTCTTGAATTTCTCGGTCGAACTGTACTCGTTATTAATGAACGTTTCACACATTATATTTCTTTTGACAATTCTCATTGTAACGCAGAACAGGGTCGTAGGTCACGTCAAAACTTTAGACTCCCGCTGAGCCCGCGTGTAGCTTGAGCTAACAATTCATAAAAAGTTATGAGATAAAGAGGAGGAGAAGAAAAAGAATAAGAGCTGAAGACGCTAAGCGATGACACCCGCATAAAAGAACTTCTGTACCCACCGTATCGTTCGGATCTCTGCAGCAGTTTCCAACAAGTACAAGTCCAAATCGGTGAGTTGGATTTGTCAGGAAATCGTCATCGTCATCAAAATTAAAAAGCGTCCAATCATTGGCTGCCTTCAGGGCTGACGTTATAAATGCACCGGTTAAATCTTCACCCACACAATAAATTACGCTTATTATATTACGCGTATATGATAAGAAGGAATTAAATAATCTCCATCGAGTTATTCAGGTAACTCGACGCTTTGACAATTTCCTATTATATACCGTAAGTAAAACATTAAATTCATATACCTTTGCGTCTGAGAGAAATAATTCTATAAATGTTATGTGTATGAAGGGATGTGTATCGGACTTGAGTTATACCTACGAGAAACTAAGTAATAAAGCGTTTAAGAAATAGCGATCGGTACTTAAAACCTGCTATTACTTCTATCTCCATTATTGTTATAAAATATTTAACGAATCAATGAAAATGATTGATCAATTCGCAGACAATCTTTTCAAACTATTGCTTTATCGGAAAGTGGTTGTAATTAAAATTAAACGATTAATTTACGTAACCCGATATACCGAGTCTCTCTTTATAAGAACTATGATTTACTTTTGCCAGTTAAAACAATTTCGATGCGCATGATATACGTAAGGATTACGTATGATCTTCGGATAATTTTTATTTAAATTTTTCATATTCTTCTCTTACTCCGTATGGGGATAATATTCAATATAACTTCATTGAAACGCCCACGTACTTAATGATTCGATTATCACTCTTGAAATTATAATGGAGAATTACCTTTCTCGAAATATTCAATTCTTACACAACCTGCACATCCACGTGCTAAGTGATCGCCAAGTTTGCGTCGTTAAAATCTTCCTACACTTTTCCTGTATAGTATATAATAACCGATTTATCCCGTAGCACACGTGTGTATTCGTACGTATCGAATCTTTTGCAGTGTATAGATCGTAAATCAATAAGAGGATTGCAAACTGCATCGATATACATAGCGTTGGCGGTAGCGCGGGAAGAGACTTCACGATGATAAAAATAATAATGGCGACGCGACGGTTGAAAAAATTAAACAAAAAAAAGTAAAAGATTTGATAATTAAAATTAGAAAAAAATGAGAAGATCGTCGTTACATACTATCGGTTCGTTGATGGGCGAAGGATCAGATTGTCGTTGTCGGGGGTGGAGGATGAAATAAAATAACATACGTAACTATCGCGCGTCTATATGAACGTTAAAGAATAAAAGAACGGGGGGGGCGCGCGCGTGCGATCGCGTACAAAACTGAACAAGAAATGGAATGCTGTGCAAGGAGACACGCCTTAATTGCATTTAATTAATCAACGAAGGAGTCCAAGGAACTACTGGAAGAGAATCGGAGATACGTGGTGTACATACGTACCCATGTATACCGAGGTATGTATTTCTATATATTGCGAGGAATCGGGATCCATTGATGAATGTCGCGGTGGTCGGTTGTACGGAGTCCACAAGCCTGTTGCCCCGCGATGTCTTTCGGGGGAGAGAAAGACGATCGTATTATATACCTCGCTTCTGGAGATGATACTGCAGAAGGAGAGAAGAGAGGAGAGGAGAGGAGGAGCTGGAACGGGGAATTCTTATTGTTAGTCGAGGCGCGCGCCGCGAACGGATTCCGGTTTCTTCGATTAAAACGCCGCTCGAGAATGATGCCTTCCGGTGGCGTCTCTTTCTTCTCTTCCTTTTTATTCTTCCTCTTGTATTCAATTTTTTTTTTTCTTCCTTCCTTCCTTTTTCCATCTCTTCTCAACCACCCCTCAATATTTTCACTTCACCGCGCCGATCTACTATAATGTACAAGATACAAATGACAAACGAAAAATAACCTAGCGTCAATTAGCGGTAATAATTTCTAAGCAATCAACGGAAACGCTTATACGTATACCTATACTATACTCGTTGAACTTAATGTCCTACTACTCTGATTTATCAGAGTTCATTTATTTTATTATATGATACGTTTCAGTCGAGCTTGACTGCGCGGCTCCGCACCTTAATCTTGTTTCACTTTTTTAGCGAGAGGATAATAAACCCGAGTTCGTATACGTTCGTCAGCCCCCCCCCCCCCCCCTGTTCCAGCCACCCCATTATATTCTTTTTTTTTTTCTTTTTATCATCACATGTCTTAGTTGTTACGATGAAATGAACGCGGAATAGTAGCGTACGTTGCCTAGAAATGATCACGTATTCCGTACGCATTGTGTCAATTCCAGTTTACTCGCTGGGTATCGTATAAAAAGATTGAAATAAAATCAAATAAAATAAAATCAAATATATATATATTACATACATAGCTTTTTTTTCCTCATCGCGATATATACCCGTTCGAGTTCATTCACTAAGTCGTTTTTACAACGGCCGCCGCAGTAACTGCGAGCGAACCATATGTATTACCGGTATATTATATCCACCCGTTGAGATCCAGGGGGATAAATTTGCACTTTATAACCAGTGGCAACGAACTAGGAAGAATCCTTATTACGAAGTAATCGGTTAAAATTATAGTAACGATCGATCGTCCCTGCCAATGCCCTCTGCGAATCCTTTCCGATCGTAACTTGGAGGGATGCAGGTGACGGAGAAAGAAAATATGGATTTAGGACTCGGACTTCGATCGGAATGGAATGGAAAAGGCGGGGGAAGATGCTGCGGAGGTTCGGGATCGATACGCCAATAATCGTACGGAGAGATCGAGCGTCTTCTTCGAATAGAATATCGTTTGTCGGCGGCCATTCATTGTAATGAATGTCAGTCCCAATTGAATCACGTTATGTTAAGTTGCTTCAGTTTAATCTCACTCACAAGTAGGCATGTTATACTCATTTGCCATATCGATCTTCCAGGAGCTAATTCTTCTAAATCGATGATAAAATTAAAAATTTTCATTCTCCGTGGATTCGAACCAAAGAAAAAAATCAGAGGCAAATGAAAGATGATAAAAAAATAAGCGCAAACAGTTTTACTATCGAAATAATAAAATCTATGTTGAACGTAGAAGAGAAAAAAAGAAAATCCCACATATGTACATTTATCCTATTCGTATCCACCCAAGTCGTTAATTGCACAGTATGTTAGCGCGCGTAGCGTATAAGAATTATATGCAAGTCGACAATTAGTTATGCAAATGAACTTACGTGACGAAACCGTTGTATGTGGCTATGGTAGGGAATTTACCACGATATAAATTGCGAAGAAAATATAAACCGCAATATGCATTAGCTCGATTAATAGACTGGTAAATAATTATTTTTATTTATTTTTTTCTGATCGATTTAGTCATTTGAATTATTTAATGGTTTCTTGTTGTTTTTTTTTATCACACAGTATACAGTGACGAGAGAGAAGTAAAATATAATTTTTGAAATTCCATTCCGAATAGAAATTTGTTTTATTTCTTCAGCAGTTTGCGAATAATATCCGATTGCGGTACAAGTAAAATGCTGGCCTACGATCGTTGTCGTTTATAGAATGTGTAGAGGGCTAAGATCTCGGTATCGCGATACTCGAAGCGCGAGACAAATTGAAGTTTTTCACCGACGAACCTGTCCAACGTGGTTCGCGACCCTACGTCTGTTCCACCTTCTCATTCCGCCTGTCCTCCTCATCCTGATAGCGTCTCGTCGACGATCCTGTTTGCTCGTTTCTTCGCACTATGTGCTATAAAAGCTGCTGCTGATGCCGCGGTGCAGTTATACCAGCGTATATACCATACATATATACCTACATCGTGTGATGCTGCGCCGCTCGAATCTTCCCCGTTCCGAGTGGAGGGAAACCATTTTAATATTTTCTACAAGGTTCTCCAAAGGCGTTGATATATTTCATTCGATTCAACTCGCGAGCTTCTATGTATGAAATGCGAAGAGGAATCGCTGAGAAGAACGAGAACGAAAAGAAGAAGAAAAAAACAGAAGAGAAGAGAAAAAAATAACAAGCGCTCGAGCTCTGATGTAAAAATTTTTGCAGAGCGTATCGATTCCGCAGCGCTGCACTCGGACGCGGTTCAAATTTATTATAACTTATGCGCGCGTACCCTGTACGTACATGTACATATACAACATGTATGTTACATAGGATTTATTTAACACGTCGCTCCATAATTTTTGATATTATATCTTTTGTAAAATATATATATAATGTATAGATATATTGGTAGGTTACAACGAACAAGAAAATGTATTATTATATACCTTTCCGTCTTTCTAAATGACGTTAGTCCTAGAGAATGCTGTATAATGTATAAGAGAGGGCGATGGTTATCTATATGGATATATCTCTGAATCGAAGCATGCCCGCGTACTGCGGATACCTATGTACCTACTTAGAGGTATATAAAAGCGAATTAATTATACAGCGTGCAATTTTAATTACGGTATCAGAACGATTCTATCGAACGGTAAATTGACGGCTTGGATATGCCATTATTATAGAAAAAAAAAAAACAGATATTTTCTATATAAAACTTGCGTAAGTATATAGGTGCGCAAAACATACAACCTATAATACTACGCTACGAACCGCATCGCGGACATGAGCGATGATCGTTTTGAATTTATCGTTTTTTGTAAAAATGAGAAAATATATAAATGAAATAAAAAAATTGACGAAATATTTTTCTCAAGCATCGTTATATTATATAGTCTACTACTATAACGCGTCGTTTTAACTTCCCAGGCCCTGCCAGGCCCTCTGAGGTCCTGGTCGCCAAAATTCCTCTTTTTTCCGACTACACAACTCCTTGCCGAAGCCGTATTAGGAAACCTGCAGTCATTGTACATACATACGTACGCGGAGCCCGCGCGCGGCTCTCAGCGACAAAAAAGACAAAAAGACAAAATACAAAAAACAAAAGAGCAATGAAATAAAAAGGCAAAAGGACTGACTATATACACGTTTCATATGTCTACACACATTCATACACGTGAAAATAACATATCCTCGTACCACACACGAAATATGATTATATTTTATCCGCGTACACCCTAAGGATTCTGATCCTCGAATCGATGCGAAAACCAAGGAAAAATTTGTATCAACATTTTGGATACCATCGAAAAAAAGGGGAGGAAAGAAAAAGGGTAACTGCAGTGATTTCCGGTCGGAGAATTCGAAAAAAATGGTATTTCTAATTTCAGCATCGCTGCATTACGGCGTGTTGCATCGAAGTGAACTCTTAGATGGGACTGGGTATGGAAGGGATAAAAAGCCGTCAAGGTGAGCGAGAGAAGGTGCGTGAGTGAATGGGCGTATGCATGAATGGGGAGCCCTTTACGCACCGGGTGCGTTTGGAGTCACGGCACGACTGCAGCAGCAGCAGCAACTTTAACGTTAGGTACCTAGCCGACTATATTGGCCGGTGAGCATCAATGGAACCAAAAGAGCGCGTGTAAAACGCTTAATTATACTATACACCGAATCTCTAAAGGTCTAATAGACGGTTTCGATAGAAATCGATCCTCCTTTTCTTCGCTATGTAATTTAAAACCCAACTTCCCATCTCTCGCCGTTTCTTCTATCGTATTGTATCTGATATCTCATCCCATCTTTTTTTTTTCATTCATTCATTCATTATTATATTGTTATATTTAGTTTCTTTTGACTTTCGAACGCGTTCAAAATCTCGCAACATCACGATCACGATCGATAGATATTCTATAAGTATATACCATAAGTTTTATATACATAAATATGTTCATAGTCAATTATTATTTAATTGCTATACCTTACAGATGCGCGACGATTACAAAGTACAACAACTATTGGTGGTGGTGCAGCTGCTGCAGGACCAGATTTTCATTCCGATTCCTCCCTGACGACTGTAGCGGACGATTTAAAATTTGTCGAACAGAACTATACGTCTGACATAAATGAAAACTTTCTTTTAACTTTGAAATTATTACATAAACTATTTCGATTACCTTACTATAGCCGTTGGAATTACACCAATTGGCGTACTTTGATCAATGATGAAATAATTACACAGTTATCTCTAGCTTCTATCGATCTTATATTACATACAACTATGTGGAATGTCATAATTAACTATATGTTTCTGTTCATATACTATCAAATACATATACATAACATATATAATTTTGTAAAAATAACTATTACCTAGCCGGTACGTCCCTGATAGGTAAACCTGTAATAAGAAGGTGTTGCAATTGGAATATTGAATAATAATAATAACAACAATGGTAATGATGATTATGATAATAATGATAATAATAATAACAATAATAATAGTAATATTCAGCGGACAACTACGAGCATACAGTCAAGAGTTCCCCGCGTCCCACGCATGGCACCGGCAATCATTCCATAACTTGCACAACTTCCATCTCTAGAAAAGATAAAAGGTGGTGGTGCGGTGGCTGCTGAACGACTATAGATCTTGGTCCATTGAAAAACCGTGATGAAGGAAGTGTAGGAGGTATTATGGAGATAAAGGAATAAATGTTGCTATTATATTCATTTACCTATACATTATTATTTATAAAGGTGTAAGAAAAAAATAATAATGCATATAATCATCGACGCATTTTCAACGTTTAACTATTAATATAACAATATATTTATTTTTTCATTTTCTTTTTCTTTTTCCTCCTCCTCCTTTCTTTAATATTTACTTTACTTACTTTAATTTATTTGTTTTTATTTATTGTCTCCAGCTATTATAAACAATTACGATCTCTTTACAATAATAGAATATATTTATTCATATATACGATGATGAGCATATAATAGATATGAAATGATAATAGGACGATGACATTGTGCTGTATAGCAGCTATAGAATTTCTTCTTTTTTTTTTTCATTTTTTAATTTATATATATAACAATATATATCAGTGTGGGACGGTTTGTTATTTATAATATATTCTGTGATCTGCTTTCACACGTCCGCAATATTATAATAATATGTTCATCCATATGTTTCTTCGTTTGTTTAATTGTTTATTGATTTATTTATTTGTATTTTCAATTAGTATTTATCGCAGCGTGGCAAGATTACATCAGAGTATTAGCCTCGCGCTATGATAATTAATTATTATTTAACATAATATACATATGTATTATTTACACGTATGTATAACGGACGGGTAGTGAAAAATTACTCGTACATTTGAACATAAATCGTTGAATTTTTTAGAATTTTATTGTCGATTTTTTTTCGCCTTTAAAATGGATAATGAAAGGGGTTGAAAATTTTTTTGAGAAAAAATTCAAAAGCGCGAGGTTAACCTCCGTATAATATAAATTGATAATTATATGTAATGATATAAAGTTATGTGTAATGACGATATAATAAAACATATTTTGAGTCAACAAGAGTATAAATAAGACTAGATTTCGTTAGACGGTATTAAATAATTAACATAATATACAAAAAAAAAAAAGTAAATAATAATAAGATATGATATAACAACGAATTAATTAATTAAATTCAATCTCACTCTTCATTCTCACAAATGCATTTAAAAATCGTTTTCTCTCACTTCGCACCCCAGTAACGACTCAATGTCAATAAATTTTTTCCAGCTAGAAATCGTTGTGTGTAAATGAAAAATTTGACAAAAAAACAATATATTTCGGGTCGTACTATAATAATAAATTCACCGATGACATTAAACTTTTTTTGTGCAATTACCAACATGATTATACTTATTTCTTTTACTTTTTGTTAATTTTTTCGGCTTATTCTGTCATCAGAGAATTTTTATTTTGCATCACGTCGTAGGTATACCTAATTACACATGTCATGTATTTATTTGAGTCTCCTATCTTTGGCACAAGGCTACGTTTTAGTCGTAGCTGAGTTTTAATATCTGGCAATGGCTGCCTTGGAGCAATTTTTTTTTTGTTTTCTCTTTTTTTTCTTTACGTTAATTAGCCCGCAACATCAGCAGCAGTTTTTTTTAACTTTGAATAATAATTGTAAAAAACAAAAAATAGAACAATTCGCCTTACTTTATTTCCCATGTACTCCTTTCGCTTTCGCAAGCCGTTACATCTCGCGTTCCGCAGCCTATAAGATGCATAATGCATGTAAAAAAACCATTTTTATGTATGTATTTATGTGTATGTACAGTGTATTAGTTTCACTTTCATTAAATGCACTATGGGCTAAGAAGTAACCTGGAGCTATCTGTCTGTCAACCTATCATACGACATTCCTACATCAACTGATCTCCGAACAGCTGCACGTATATTTACAGAGAACGAAAAAAAAAAAAAATGAAAATAAAATCAATGAAAAATAATTAAATAAATAAAAAACGTACTTTGTACGATAACTAAAACATAGTTTTAAGTATTTCTCACTTTTGGCAGACCGTCAAAATTAAACGACAGCGAAGGAAAACAGTATTCCAAATTTTGTATTTTTTAATGGGACGTACCTCGTATTGTGTAATGCAATGAAAATAAAAACAAAATACAAGCGACAGCTGCCGGTCATCTGCAGGCTTCTTTCTTTTTTTTTTGTTGCCAATAACACAAATCCTTAAATTCTCTGCACCGTTCAAGTGAGTGGCAAGGATTGAGGCAGAGATTGTGGTTCGTCCAAAATTGCGGGGGGTAGTTCAACTATACTGCCGGGAACCCCGTGAGCTCCAATAATCGGGGATTCCCTATCTCCTTCACCTTCAACTTCCTGTTCTCCTTCCGCTCCGGTAAGTTCTCTTACATTACCGGGCAAATAGTCCTTCCAACTCCTGAATAAATACCTTGTGAACTTTCTCAGTTGTCTAAACTTACAGTAAGTCGCTCCTTCGGCGGATTCTAGCTGCTGCGTCTGAATGAGAAATCCTTTTTCTTTGAAAGTTTGCTCGAGTTTTTCTCTCTGCAAAGATTTTCTGGTTTTTCTTTTTCTCCTGCCATCTTCAGGGGTAGCAACTCCCGGACGCTGACTGGGTGGTGGAATCCTTTCGCCGGCAGCGTTCAAAAATGCACCGGCAGAAGATCCCGCCTGTCCAGCTGGCTGCTGAAGAGCTTCCCTAGGGAAGAATTCGTATCCTCTCATACTTTTATCACCCGTACCACTGTAGTACCGGAAATTCCCTCCTGAATCAACCGAAAGGCTTTTCTTTTCCTGAAGACTCGGCTTGGCTCCCCCGGTAAACTTGAACTTACAAATGCTCACTTCGGTTGCCGGATTATTATTGTTCTCCGTTGGCATTGGGGGTATGAATATCGCTGACCTTTTTCTCTTCGTTGGTTGACCATGACTTCCTACTGGTCCACTTCTCTTCGGTCTTGGTGATTCCGCAGGTGTTACGACAACGGGTTGTTGAACAGTTGGCGGCGTGGGTGGGGGAGGCGCGGGTGTAGACGCAGTGTGAGTAGGGGTTGGTGCAGTCGGAGCGGGTGATTTTCGTTCCGTAAGCATCGAGTAGATCGAATTTGGTACGATCTTCTGCTCCTTTACGGTCGGGTGATCTGAACCGGGAGGAAGACCAGGGTTGTTCCCATTCTGTGCCATTTTTTGGTAGTATAAAAATTGCGACTGCAGAGCCATCGGGTGGATAAACACTCCGCCGTTCGGCCAATAAACGAAACCCGGGTTAGGACCGATCACTGATTCGTTCAAATTGTTGTTATTGTTATTGATATTAAGATTATTGTTGTTGTTGTTGTTGTTATTTGATCCATCGATCGATCGGGGGTTTTCTCCACCCTCGACCGGAGTAGTAGCGCCGAGACATTCGACCTCTTCTCCGTCACTAGACCCTTCGCTTTTTACCTGACCAGACTCGTAAACGTTACCATGTTTTCTTAACAGCCGTATTTTGAGTTGATTCAGGTCTCGGATGCACAGATTTAGGGGCTCCTCTTGCTCTGATATTTTTTGATTGTCACTAACAGAGTGATTTCTTCTAGATTCTTGGGTCAGTCGCTTCTCTAAAAGACTACTAATCCTGTTTTGAATATCCGTACGTTGGAAAGACACTTGCGCCGGTTGTTCCTTGTTCTCCATTTTTATCCTTGGACTATTCAACTGCTTTCGTTCCTCAAGTCCAGGTGTACCAGGTAATATCGTTCCATAATTCTTGTAGATCAGGTGACAGATGTCGGCCTTTTTCGGCTTCCTTCCTCTCCTCGGTTTACTGTTATCCAATGTTATCTCCCCCATGTAAGGAAGATCCGAATATTTCATCGGGGGTCTAGGAGTGGGCTGTGCTTGCTGAAGTGGATGATGATGTTGGGACTGCGAGTGGGAATGAGAATGAGGATGGTGATGTGGGGGATGAGGATGTGCGTTGGGGGTTGAAGTGATAACCGAACGCCTATAATTGGGTGTTTGCGGACTCGGTGGAACAGAGTTTTGAGTCGTGACCGGCGGACAAAGTTCCTGCTGCATCGCGGCGATCCGCTGCAACCAGCCATGAACGTCAGCTATGGGGCTGGGCGTCGACGTTGACGTAGTTGGCGCGGGACTCGGGGCCATCGTTTCCTGGACGGGCGTAGGGGGCGAATTCAAAGCTTCCTGAGCCAATGCAGCTTCATAATGATCAAGGTACTCAGGCGGCAAAGCTTGATGATGGAACTTGAGCTTCCACCTCGACTTCCTACGTCCGCGACTGTAAGTTAAATAATTTTTTTTTTTTTTGCCCTGTACAGAATGAGCGGCATGAAGGGAATTGAAGTTTTGTTTTTTCTCTCTTTCTCTCTTGAGTTCTCCGCGAGTTGAATTGACGCGCGATCAACGAAGAGTACGCGGTCTCTGATGTTTTTGTTTGGTTTTTTTTTTTTTTTGGTTTTTTTTTACCATCAAACGGGGTAATTATATGATTCGTTCGACATCGGTTGAGAAAAATAAAAGAATCGAAGAACGGCGCGAAGGGACTAGGAAAGCTGGGTAAACAACCGGTTGTTCGATGGAGTGGTACAGTCACGTGATACTGAGATCGAACCGGTCGAATCAATCAGCGTGCGCCAAGGCAAGAATGAAAGCGAGCAATCTCACCTGGGCCTCGCCCTGCCGGAGGTATCCTGGGCGGGTTGCAGTCCCTCCGTTCTCCCCATCATCGCCTGGGCCTGGATCTGGACTTGCCCCTGCCCCCCGTTTGGCAACCCGCTTTGAACGACATGCGTCTCTGCCTGCGGACTATTCGTTGACTCGTTAAAAGCGAAACCATATATAATGGTCAGTAGCAGGCGCCATCAAAGAGCGAGAAAAACTTCGAATCAAAGTATTCGATTTCATACTAGATTTTCCCTCTCTACTCACCTAGGAGAAGTCCTGACCTGCTCCCGGTCTTCTTCTTCCTGTGGTTCCTGTTTGACCGCCATATGAGTTATCAACGACTCCAGAGGACTCGGAAGATGCTGCAGCTGAGGATGTTGATGGTGCAACTGATGCTGGAGCTGCGTTTGCTGATGGGATATTTCCTCGGTTGGGGTGCCCGTGTCTATCCCCGCAGACGTTGCTCGAGGGACGACTTCCTCGGTCTGCATAATGCCCCCTGAAACAGGAGAGAAAGAGATATTTTTCAGTCCACCAACCTTGAAGATACTTTGTCATTCACACAGAATATCGATTCAATCATTTTACTGTTCAGATTTGACTTCGGATTTTGGAGGAGATAGTTTGAGAAACTGTGTCGTGACTTGGAGAAGTTAAATCAATGCCCACGTTCTAGAAGAGCCTCCAGCAACAGGTTGGTAATTAAGAATTGCGCCATATTGACTAGCAGATCCGTAAATTCGTGTGGGTAAAGGTATATAGGTACGCTAACGCCGCAAGCAACGTGTACCGAATAATGAAGAGAATCTTTATGTTCTCAAGAGCCGCATCTTTTTCTCCATATTTTCGGATTTGTCGTTACTTTTATTGCTACGATTTTTGTTTTCAATTATTTTTATTAGGGGAAAAGTCCCTTGAGCACGGTGTAAGCTCAGAGTTATCGTCAAAGACAGCTGTTTGGAAGGCTCAGCAGTCAAGCCCATTAAGGATTACGCATTCGTAGACTAATTAATCCGGATTAGTGTGGATTATGGCAGCATGTAATCCTTCATGGAGTTTAACAGTGGACCCCCGCCTGCCTGGAAGAGAGCCACGATTTGTCATTCCATTGTGCAGTTTGGTCCGCACGTAAAATAAGACGCGCGGAAAGCAACGCGGAATTTATAAAAGGAATATAATAAATACAACGTAGTACACGAGCTGTCTAACCGGAGATCGGGCTACTTATACATAACCGAAAGAAGGACGTGAAAAAACATTTAAAAAAAGAAATCAATTTGTATATGCGCTTAGTGCGACGAAGGAAGAAGGCATTACCGCCACTATATGCAGCCTCCGTCACAGCTCTTGATGGATAAAAATATTCTCGCTCGGAAATAGCCCGGTCACACAGAGTTCTGCGTAAGCCGCCACCATCATCCGCCTCTTTCTTCTTCTTCTTCTTCTTGTTCTGCTTCCTCTTCTTCTTCTTCTTCTTACTCTGACTACTATAGTGAAACGAAACATGCGCGTGCCCAAGAACCTGCAGCTCACCCGCAACTTCTCCACCTTAATTGGGCTTTCTCGATCGGGTTTCATCCGCGACGCATAACTACCCTAATTTCGGATAAAAACCTTTATACATTTATCGTTCGTTTTGCTTCAGCTCTTTTAGATTTTCCTATGATCATTTATGAGCCTGAACTAGGTGGGCTCGTCGAGCGATATGGTATGAAAAAAAGTATTTTGGAAATTGGGATACAACGAAGTTTCCGTTCATCAACGACGGAGGAAAATTCATTGAAAGAGGACCGCGCGAATGTGCAGATGGGTGTACAGGTACATCATTGTAAGTGACCATTATTTATATAATCAACAAATGAATCGCGTGATTGTTGATCATATTTATAGCCAATGTCTGTTCTCGGCTATAAATAGCAACTGATGAATTGTGAACACACGTTTAAAGTTCAAAGTAACATTAAATGCTGCAACTATACATTTCAGGACAGATTGACAAGCTGCCTACCAGTATTGGAGTTAACTTATATACTGAGTTGCAGTAAACTGCAAGCAAAGTAGATGTAGATTGCAGCAATCAACAATGAGAGCAGCGAGGCGAGGCGGAATTGAATTGGAATCTGGAAAACCGCGAGTCGGAGGCAATTCTTTCGTTCGCATCACCCATATCTCTTCTTCGTTTCCTTCTTCATCTCCTTCTTTTTCTTCTTTCATTTCCTTTTCTCCTTCGTCTCGTTCTTCTGCTTTTTCTTTTTACGGTAATAACTCGACGTCGAGTCCATCCGACTGACCCCGCTCTGCTCATTAAGTCCCGATTATAGAATGATACAGCCGGAATGATGCAGGCGCACGTAACTACAATTTATTTTTTGGCTATTTTTAGTGCTTGGCGTAGCGCCACTATTTTCGGCTCTCTCAAATTTCTCACTCCATATTTGGAATTATGATGATGATCCTTACAAATCTATTGCTGTTTCTCGCACGGTATATGATCGCCAAGAAATCAACCATACCGGCTTTGATTAACGTGATTCATATTACACACAGTGGCCAGTCTATGGCATTATACATGAACCATGAACACAAATCAGCTGATTCATTTAACAATCGATACAATATGATCGTTATCGAGTGTCAAGAACTTAACTAAATCGATCTGGTACAGATCGTGATCTGCAGCGCGAGAATTCAATGAGATCAAAAAGTTTACCGATCTGAGTGGAAAATAAACTTGGGAAAAAATGCAAAACTATCGGTAAGTGAAGTATGATTATGAAAACTAACGATAAGTCGTGTGCCCGGAGGTTAGTAATCGAATAAAAATTAAGGAGCAAAGTAACACGAAGAAGTAAAATAGAGATGAGTTATAATTTCCGGTGAGAACCCTGACCACGGAAATCAAGATAGCGCGAATAATCATAACAGACAAGGGTTATTAGGGACTAAATTAATTATCATAATCTCCAGCGTGAATCTCGAGTCTAAATTAAGCAGCGGTCATTAGGGCCGACGTCAACGAGGTGTACACCGTACACAAGTTTGTTGGATACCAACAAGTTGCAAGACTAGATAAAAAGTTGATATTCACTTTTTTCTTCTAAAATCAAATCCCCGTTTCAGTAGAGGATGATACCTGCTTCGGCTTACCTGTTATAGGAAAATTGCTTTCAGGCAACATGTACACGATCTGTTGTCACTTTTATCAATTATTTATTTTATGTATATAAATGAAATAATTACGACGAATTAACGCGATTTTTTATTCATTTTATATCAATTATATTATATATACACACTGATAATTATCCAACATTTATTTAATCAAATATATGTATAAATATATGTTTGTATAATATAAATTAATTTATCGTACATTTAAAGCACCATCACGGTATATCGTAACATGATTATCACAGAACGGGTGTAAATAAAATATTCATTATACATATATTACGTGTAAAAAAGCGTATCATTTATTTTTCTTCGTATATCTCTTCCTTTCTTTGTAATTAGTTTACTTTTTTAAAAATAAAATCTTATTCGCGTATCCAATAAGGGTTGGTTGATTTTATTCAACGAGTTGCCACCGAGCGATCATATCGCACAAGTTTCCATAAATTTTTCTTATTATTTCCGAGGGTGGCCGAAGGGGAGGGGAGGGGGTGGAAATATTTGTAATATAAACTTTGGCGCGC
Organism: Athalia cordata; assembly: GCA_963932425.1. NCBI lineage: Eukaryota > Metazoa > Arthropoda > Insecta > Hymenoptera > Athaliidae > Athalia > Athalia cordata. The sequence continues at coordinate 19,397,671 of OZ010628.1, read as the reverse complement.
ACGCGCGTTTGAAATTTGAAAGACACGTGGGGTGTTTTCCTTAGAGCAACAAAGTGATTTTAGACCCGTGGTCTTTTGAGGCACTTTTGGCACTGTTCAACTCTGGGGCGCGCGACCACCAACCCTGTCTTTAGGCGTCACGACGACGCCCGACGTCGCGGCGCTGGCGCGAGGTGCGGGAGTAACATTCTCAATTTGGGCGGTTGGAAATTCGAGATTGCCCCATATCGGGAGGTGCGCCGTCGCAGAGGTGTTCGGGTAATAGCGGGAGGGAACTTTACTTTGCATAGCTTATATTCTGAAGCACGGGGATGCGACTGAAACGCGCTTGGTATATTTTAAAACCCGCACAGATCGCGCAGGCGCCATTACCACCTACCTTTTTATATAGACCGGTATGTACCTATTCTCGCACCACAGAAATGGAATTAATGTTTTCCTTGACAAAGAGAGAAAAAGGAATCACGCATTTCCCAGACTCGACAAACCAAATCCAGGTATCAACTTACAAAAGTTATATCCTGCACCCTGCGCCGCACGTTCGTTGTATCGACGGCGTTCCAAATTCTTAAGTTTTGCCTTTCAGAATCGGGTGAAACAGTTGATTGAATAAAACGTGGTGTTCGCTTCTCAACGAGATTCTCAATGAACGAAGAATATGTATAATAATAGACGTAGCCCACGACTATCCCATGAGGCAGACATAAATTCTGCAGAAGAACGATTTCTTCAGCCACCAAATTGTTGAATAGAAATATAACTAGAATGGATTCCAACGAAAGGATCATGCACAGACATCAAGAATTCTCATAATCCTGACGATTCTAAACGCGATTTTTTGGAACTCAAAGTTTTCCTGGTGACAGATAAGTTGCGATATACGACTTATTATTTGCTGGATTGTGTACAATTTACGTTGCAACAAAAAAAACAAAAAGAAAAAAAGAAAATCTACAACACATCGTCTGGGCACCCGCGCCAAACAAGCTCTAAAATTAACGACGTTCCATAGAAGTTCGAAATATTATTACCAATGTATACGTTGAGCTACACCAAGCATCTCGTTCCGATCGACGGAGTCTTTGATTTTGAGCTTGAATTTCGAAATGGAAAATTTTCGATCAGATCCGTAAGGGATCGATATTACATTGGTAATGATAGGACAAAAATGAGGAATGAAAGAAAAAAAACTTGTTATCAATGATATCAGCAGCTGTCATCGAGGCGTACATATGATTTCATGCGAGAGCCGCGTCTGTCGGTTAACGATAAAAATCAAAAGGTACGAGTGGAAAGCAGTTGTTGACATATCACAGCGCGAGGTATTGGGACACATCAGGTGGGCGGGTAGGTTTGACGTATAAGGAATATAATGTGGATACGCCTCCGCGTAGTCTCGTATCCCGGAGCAGTAGAAATACATATAATATAACCGTAGTCGACTGATTACGCGTAGTGTGCGTTTCTACATATTCATATACACATACCTATCTCTGTTAATATGTAATATAAGATTTTTGTACGGTATGATATTCTCGCGGAGCGAAAATGTACGCGTTAACCGTGCCGGAAAAGACGAAGGAATCGGGTGTTTAAAAAAAAGTGCAAAATGCATCCGGATCTTAAAAAAGGATAACTCGAGGTCGAAGTAGTTTAAAAGGATAAAAAGACTGTATGAATAGCAATGTAATAACGATAAGTATTATAAGTTTCGAGTTAAGTTTAAATCGGAGTTTCGTTTAGCCGTGACGTGCAGAAGCTCGCGAGGTCCCGGAGATCCGTGTGGGCCAGAATTTTGGGCATGAATTGATTTGGCATTCGGTAAGCAGCAGCAGCAGCACCGGCGGTTAGCCTCGATCGGCCGTAAAAAGGTGTTCCAAAGATGAAAAAAAAACAAGAAAAAAAAGACACCACATATATTTCTTATACCGTTTTGCCCTCCCGCACGCGTTGGGTACCCACATTTATTATACAGCGTTTTTCTGCTACACCCACGCATTTTATATTATTCTTGTAATATAATAATAAATACATAGCGATCATCATCAACTCTGTGATATAAGTTGCTGAAATTTAATGACTGCTGCAGCAGCTACATAGAAGTTCGAATATAACATCAATTTTTTGCCAACAGCGATTCGATATTTGCGTATTAAAATCTGAAGTATATAATCTTCCTTTTTTTATTCTTATTCTCGTCAACGTGTACATCCTTATACCTTCGTAATATTATCTATAATACAATCAAGTTACATGTGGGTATAAGATGAGTTTGTATTTTCTATATTACGCACGTCTTATAATGCGGAAAAATGAAATTCCAACGCACTGCAGATATATGCAGAATTGCGGTTTCCAGTTCCTCATTATAATCGCATAAAATGCACGCGGTCGATTATGATAATCCTTGTTATCTTTTATTCAAGATTTAATTACCGCCTCTTTATATCCGCCCTGTACTGTACTCCGCGAGTCAATTACCGATAAAAATTTTTTCTTCTTTTTTCTTCCATTTACTCATATCTTCCGATGCAGCCGATCGGATCGCGAGACGCGCGTCTCATTTTCCATCTGCACATTTGAAAACAGGTGCAGGATATTATCGTGGATTATACGGATGAAATGCATTCTTTGCGTAAACGCCAGATAATTTTTTTCGACAAAATTCCTCATTGTTAACGAAGGACTATACATGTAACGAACGTTGTACCTATATTGAAATCTTGATATATGGCGGCCATGTTTCTTCAATTTGCGAATAGAATGGTAACGTAAGCTTTGGTCTCGCATACGTTGAGTTGCAGCCGGCGTGGGAGATCGTCAAGATCGGGGAAAGGACGTGCGTTTACAGTACGGGACGAGGTATAATATAAAGATAGTGGGAGCCTGGAGATTGTTCCGATCGCGGGGGTTCCCCCGGACGTTGAGAAAAGAGGAGGATCACTCCTCCAATCACGAGGCTCAGTTACTTTCTGATTGATTGATGTTCTCAATCGTATACGAGAAGGGGGGAAGTAAAAGGGGGGAGACATCGCATGAGGCTGAGGTATAATACACCTGACCAAAGTTTCAATGACAGTTGTCATCTGCACAGCGATCCAAACGTCCTCGCGTCTCATTCCGCCCTTTTTCTTTTTTTTTTTTCTTTCTTCTCCTTTTTTTTTTAATGCCTTCATCATACAGACTCTCGATATCAATCACATTTCACGTTATACTTATACGTTCGTTTTTATTCCCCCGTATCGGTCAGCTTTCCAACTATTGTTTAGAGAAATAATGCACGATTGTGATGAGATAATATGAAATTCTTCATAGTTTTGACTGGATATGAGCCAACGCTTTTGTTCGACTATGCAACATTTCTAATTTAGCGTACAAAAATTTATAAATAGCGCTTGTATTATACCCACACACAACCTCCGAAAGAGCGAGAGAGAGAAAAAAGGCTACGAATGTTCGGTAAACTTCAAATTTTTCAACACCTGCGGTATCGCTGCAACTGCAGTTTGAATCGCGCACGTGATAATATAGTAGTAGAAGTTGGGGGGAAAAAAATTGATTAGGTACGATCTACTAGACGAAACGTCATAAAGCTTGTGCCAGATTTTATGTAAGCGACGTAATTCTCAGATCCGTTTGAAGGATATTTGCAATTTAAAAATAAGCATTCTTACTATTCTATTATTACCACAGGTCGAAAGTCCACACTTACGTATACATATATACGTAACCAATGAAATACTATAAACATACCGAGGTTTGCTATTTTTTATCTACCTATTTTTCATCTCGCTTTTTTTCTCCGCTCGAAACTTGGAGTTTATAAAACCGGGAAAAATCGTTGAGGTTATTATTTTTTTCTTTCGGCGAATTTATCCGTCGGACAGATAAATAAATTTGACTTTCTGCGAAATTCTTATTAAATACATATAGAGTTCAGACACGATTAAGGCGCTTCCATATAATTATCTCATCTATAACTGCACTACCATAAAAGTATATAAGTGCGCAACCGATGGAAGACAGGAAATAAGAATTCTCAAGTCGGTGTATTCTAGAATTAGATATCCTGTTTCTCTTGCAGACGTGTAGTACGACGGTCTAGTTTGAAAGTAAAATAAAAATGAAAATGAGAAAACAAAGAAAAACGAAGGAAGAGGAAAAATTTTTAAGGGGTGGCGACCGATTCCTCATTGTATATAAAATAAAAGGGATGCCTGGTACACGCCAGAAGTTCGAAGAGAGTGTGGAGAGGAGAGTATTTGTGTATTTTATAGCAAAGCCTGCGCTAGATTTTATATTTAGGATGCCATCGTGTAACCCTAGAACTACTGAATTAGGTTGGAACGAAAATACGAAAATACACCCACGCAACCACGGGTAAGAGAAGTGCGGTGGTCGTACAAATAATCTTAGACTGGGCACAATCCGAAACCTAAACTGTACCTCAAAATTATTACCAATCGATAACTCGAGTATACGCGTATAATTTTGTCTTTCTTTTTTTTTTTACAATAATTTTAACACAACGCTGCAAATCTCTCCAATATCAACTTCGGCAGCTATAATACACTGCTTTCTCTTCCCATTACCCCTGATCTGTCTACCAGATATTATTATTACACACATATAACTTACGCACGTGTAGTAAACTTCGTAAAATTTTTATCAAACGCTGCATTCAGAGACGCCATTCTCTTTCTGTATATCTTTTTTATTTCTATTTTTTTTTGAATTTTTTTTTTTTTTTTTTTTCTTTCGCTACTACGACGCGCGAACGATTATACGTTACGACATTTCCCGTTTCCTGTTTCCTGCAGCTACAGCTACTGGTATTATATCGCATGCAATAATCACTTCGATCGAATAACTTATAATAGTGCAGTAAAGTATATAATACCTCTTATACCTGATGTAATTTGAAGAAAAAAAAAACAATTTCCCTTATTTTTCCCATTTTTTGTTAAGACTGAAACAAATTCACCTAACCTATATAGGTGTATGTTGAGAAACATATAAAGTTTCACCTGTCCGATATATTCAACTTATATATTTCTATATTTAATGTGCGCATTATAAGATGCTCATTTAATATGCATTAGCTAGGAACTTATTCACTCCGTGACTAAGCATTGGAGCGTTACACATCAAATAAAATAAAATTTCTATACGCGCTAGACTTTCCTCTGAGAGGCGCGGATCCCATAGGATTCGAGAGGAGCCGATCAGATCGGTAAGAGATCTGAACAGATGCGCGTAGAATTTTTATCTTTTATCCTAGCGAAAATCGATCATCATCGTAAGCTCTCTCCAACGTTATTGTGATATCGATTATCATCCATATCGTATTCAGAACCACCTTCTGCGAGCGATAATATGAGATGATCGTCAAGATTATTTGTAATTATTCTACCGTACGTAATTGTTGCAAACGAAATTATGTACAGCGATTGAATAAGAGAAATGGAATTTCTTCTTTTTTTCTCAAAACACACCGATATATAATTCATCATCATCGGACACCCGGAGTGATCGTTTAATTGATTAATTATATATTCCTTTCAGATTCAATATGTAAGAAGGGATCTAGTGATTCGAATTTTTCTGAACGATCATAATTATTCCGGTTCAAGTTTTTTTTTTTTTTCGTTTCGTTTTATTTTCTTGTTCAGTGTGATGCGATGCGGTGTGGCCCGAAGCGATAAAATGACTGAATGAACGAATGAATGAATTTCATCTCGAATATTGCGGACGGACGGAAGTTGGGTACATATATCTGGTAGCTGACGCGCCAGAGATTTCTAGTAGAGATAATCAAATAGGATTGTCATGCCCGCCGTCTTAATTAAGAATGATGGAACAAGTAGGACAAGAAATGCTTGTGGAAGCCCAGAAGTCAGTGGGACACGTGATAACTATAACGCGCCGCGGGAGAACCGCGAGAACGCGTATAAATAATTTAAACTTCTTGATTTATTCATATTACGCTGGTAGAATTAGAGCCGCGTTTTGATTGATCGCAGAAGGTCATTACGGGGCAGTAAATATTATCACGTATGCAACCACGCGGTGATAACTGCAGTTCATTATAACATATAGAAAAATTTCTAAACCCGCGCTTCGATCGTTGCGTACGCAGATATCAGATTTAAGAATTGTGCACGGGAGAAATGTGGAGGGAAAAATTTTTATTCTCTCAAATGAAAATAATATAAAAATTGAATTAAATAAACGCAAAGTCGCCGAACAACTTTTCACGTTTATTCAAATTTTATCAAAGCTAATGCTAATGAATAAACGACCTGACCATATATCCCGACATTCCGTTCCCACAATCCTGAGGTTCCTCTAATGTCGCAATATTATTTCGTCAACACAGCCAAATGGTCGGTGGACAATAATATGTACATTAGAACGAAGAAAAAAAAAAGATTTGAAGAAAAAATCTTTCACTCACAGGGCGTTGACGAGTTCTTCGGAGAATTTTCGAGCGTGGAAACGCGTCGGGACAGATGATCATCGCGCATCGTATAGCATCTTCGAGAAAACGATGTCGGCCAAATTATTGCTCAATCACCTCAAATTCCGTACTACTGATTTTGTTTTCCATATAGTTTGGTTATTTGGAAACTCAGGTCCAATTTGTGTTACCCATACATATGTATTTGAAAAATGGGATTTTCAAAATCTGGGGCATTGCGCAAGAATTAGATATATATATAGGTGTAGATATTTACTTTTCCTTTATCCTTTTGCTACAACGCGGAAACAACCTCAACACGACTCCATCTATATATCATATGTATATGTAACAGTCACGTAATTCTGTCGTCTGCAAGCCAATGCACAAATTAGCAGCTACCTGTTCTATTTTAAAACTCATTGTCAGACCACACCTGTAGTTTTAACTATTTTCGTAACCGAAACACAGCCTTCATTCCCATGTAACAGGACACCGAAATGCGGATGAAGAAAATGTCATTTTGTTACATTATCCAGCGCAGCTGCTCCGAATAGGAAGTGCAGGCATCGAAGTCTCCTAATTACACGTTATCGAAAACCAGTAATTTCATATCTCCTTTGTGAATCGTAGAAAAAAAAAAATGTATCTTCGCTAGTCTAATTTGGTATCGTATACAAGAATCTGGATAATTTTTGATAATTCTATGTATCGAAATTTGGATATTCTTCGTCATGTCGTAACCGTTGCATGAAATATACTTCGCGTTGTTTTCCATCTGTCTTACGTGCATCTGGAGATAAAGTCACGGTGAGATATTATAATTGTGGTGCAGATTGTTAGACAGAAGTCGGTGTATATGTGGAGCTCACGGTATACAAAGCAATGATTCTCTCCCACGATTCTCGTGACACAATGAGGCTTGATTTATAAGATCCTGCGGCAGCGCGCGTCGCGTTCCACCGTCAGTCCGTCTTTCGAGTCGCTGCCGCTGCCGCTGCTGAAGACCCCTTGCGTCGTCGTCTTCGAGTCAAATGTTTTCATCTCACCAAAGATCTCGTCTCGGTTTTTGTCACGAACATACACATACGACTCTACGACGTACGGAGAGAAAATATTACGTTATACAACAGCAACTGCTTTCTATTGTCATCATCGCATATTCTAATCAACGACGATTCAAATACACCTGCAGCTTTAACGGAATTTGAAATTGATCTATTTTTGGGTTCTTCTTCTTCGAGTAAATTGGATAACGGATGTTGATGGGGATGAAAATCTCACCGCGTTAAGAAGAACTTGTGTATATTGCGTTGTTTTTATGATATCACCCATGAATAATGAAAGATTATTTTGCAAAAACCATGATCGCCAAATTTGGCGGTGTAGAATGAAATGTGAGGTTGGTATTTGACTAAAAAGTTTGGTAATGCATGAGATAAGTATAAGGCTGGAGAGGATTATTCGATGCGGCGAAGCCACTACGAAGGAGTTGAGTTACCCCCAGGCGTATATGATGGAATCGACAATGTATTCTTGGTGTGTGGTGCACAATGTACATGAATGAAACTCTCATTCATGCGTGCCTCGGTCAGAAGAATCCCCCCCTTCCTAAACCCCCCCATAACCCCCGGTAAGGGAACTGGTGGCTGGCTCTGGCACACGTGATCACCATTGTTAATCGCGGTCGGCGACGCGCCGTACCGCCGACCTGGCGCGTTATTTCAACTTTTTATCGGGGCGCCGTTCCCTGGACGCGGTTGTCGCGCCGGTGCCGCCGTTGACCATCTCCAGGGAAGGCGGAAACATAGAAACTCGTTGTACGTGCAGCGGTTATACGCGTATATGTTGTATCTATCGTAAAGTCGTGAGGATCGAGGTATAGTTCAGGAGATGTTATTGCTGGTGTAGCTTCGGTGCGCCAGTGATTGAAACTATCCTATTCCCTATATATCTATATATATTATTATATACCCTACCGTACATCCAGCAGCTCCAGGAATTCTCGCGTCTCTTACAAGCGCCACGGCGCTCATCCTCGAGGAATCTACTTTACTCCGTTATATTTTATTTTCTATTCTGCAAACCCGACTTCAATTGCCATCTAACTATTTCTCAACTAACGAAGGCCGTTACCTAGCATACAAATGCGATCGCGCGCTCCGTACAATACTGTGATCTGAATTTTATATGCCTGATAAATATCAAACTAATCTCCAGTAATTTCATAAGAAATATTCCTATTCATTACTTTTTTCCATATATAACGCTAAATCTATAGTCGAGTCCGAAAACAGGATGAGTCGCGGATTCGAGGGTCTGATAATATAAGATTCTAACTATCCCATAATATAATCAACGAGTGAAATTTGAGCTTGATGTAAACACGGGGAACTTTGGTTCGGTATAATAACTATCAACTATTATAGCAGCTGTGCATAGCTGCCGGTTGAAACTATCGTATACTATCTTACACTGCAGCGGTATGGTATCAATTTTCATGAAATTAATTCTCCCATACTCCTAGCGCGTGTTACATACCCTATAGCTTATTATATCATGTATACCTGCAGTGTACCACGAAGCATCCTACCGTGTTCTTTTAAAAATTTAAATAATAATGCCCCTCACCTACGCCTGTGCATTATAACCTGTGCACCGGGATCTATCGACCGTTAAATTATCGCTGCTTAAGAACCAGCGACAGAAGAAACTACGGACACAACTATTTATGTTCGTTTAATTCAAATCCAAGAGTGCGCGCTGCGACCACCGGCGGACGGACGATTACCTACTTTTCTATTTATTTATTTATCCTTTTCTTTTTTCTTTCTTTTTTTTTTCTCATGTCGGACAAATCCGTTCCATCGAAACGCATAGATAATATGGTATAAATTCGATCAAGTTTCCTGGACCGTCCGATTAAAATTAATTTTCAGAAATCCGCTCCTCATATTATATGATTTCGATTATTATATAGAAAGTGTGAGTCGACGAGATTTTCTTATCGCGCATTTTGATTGAGTCCAAATGCGTGGGAGACGTTATGGCAGGAAGAAGAAAATACTTTATACACAACTGATCTTTTTTCTTATTCATTCGCGGGCGGGGTAATTGAAAAATCATTGGTATTAGGCGTGCGATTACGATAGGAAAAATAGGCGCGATGATATCAACTGATATATGCTATATTCTGTGTAAATTCTAAATAGTGTACATAGTGAGCGGGGTATATAGATACCTTATACGGTTTTCGAAAAGCTGGAGGTTTATATAGCACGAGAGGATTAAAGCAATAATTTATCTGAGAGACGCGTTGGATCCGCGTCACGTATATATCTTAGAGATAAAATGAAGTTGAATTTTCTCGCTTGGTTTAAAAGCAGCAGCAGCAGCAGCAGCAGCAGCAGCATCGACTACAGTTAACGTATAGTAATACCCATGATACCTATAATATGCCATATGGTAGCGTGATATTTTAATACCTTTACAAGTTTCAGATGGAGCGAGTTCTACATATCGTAATCTACAATACTGCAATAATAAAATTACCCACGCATATGAATTAGAATATGACTAGATGATAATTTATGTAGAAATTATTCATATAGACACCGGTGGTATGGTAAATGTGTCGAGAAGAGGAAACAAGTTTTCGCCGTCACATGCCAGCAGTATATATGCGCGCAGTTCTTTCGTAAACTATAATCTTATAGGCTGCTACTCTAAGTTATTATAATATTTCTATATAATCTACAACTTATATATATATTAACGTCCACGTTACTACTTAACGTAGAAAAAATACCGTGAGAAATTATAGCAATAACCATCATTATATGGCACAATATTAATTCATATACATATACATAGTACCAGAGATAAAGCATATAGGTATATGCATATTCATATGTATTGAGAATAATTACTTTCCTCATTACACATGATATCTATAGATGTGCAGAACGTAAGTAACTCGATCATCGGTAATAATTTTTCATGCTGTTGAAAAAATGAGTGCAGAAAAAAATAAAATTTCGTTTGTTCATTCTGTATCTGTTGTTTTTATTTGACAGTTCTTATTCCGACGTGATTTCGCAGCTGAGTTTCGTTGACGAGAATAATAAACGAACACTAGCGAAACACCGAAATTATACGTATCCGTATACATATAACCCGATATGAAACGCTATGTGAGTCACAATCGCGTGAATTATATCCTTGCAAACTACCGGAGCGTATCCACGCTGCTGCTCTGCAGACCTCGTAAAATGTTGGGGAAAAAAGAGGAGAAAAAAAAGAACCAACGGAGTTGGCTCTTGATTCATCACGTTCGATTTTGTTGGTTATTAATTAATATTGTACCATTTTTGGAACGGAACAGAAATGGCCTTGATCTTTAGATCCGTAAATCGTGAGGAATGCGGTACAACGATCTTCATCGCGATGAAATTGCAACAATTATTATACCTACAGGTTCGCTACGGTTTTCTATTTCTTTGTGCGCGGGATAATCGGATTCAAAAATGAAATGCCCAAACTGTCGCTGAAGAAATGGCAACTGTTTTTGAGCGTCGACAAATGACGATCGTTTCAACCGCGAAGCGCGCAAGATTTTCAAACTTGAAGTCAGCGCCTTGGAATAAATCGTCAGCGAATCGCATGAGTTTTCGGAATGAAAAATTATAATCATTTTGATTTTTGAACTCACCATTGGGTTGGGATCCATACCGGGTTATATTCAGCTTGCTTATCGCAATAGCGAATTTTGTTTCCGCGCAATCGCGTTTCAATATATTTTTTTTTTTCAAAAACTATAAAACTCGCGGTGTAAACTGCTCAAACATATTATTCGGCACCCAATAATTATTATCACAAAACGCATAAAAAATCCACTTTTTATAATCGTTTAAACTCATGACACACCTGTTATAATTTTATTTATATTGTTGGATATATATTTAATCACACCGTATTCTGTATTATTTTACGATATAAATACAATTATTGCAGATCAACTAGCAAACGTTCGTCGCTGCACTTCTCTGTACCTGTGTAGTTAAGTCTGATTTGTCCTTCTTTTTTTTCTTTTATTAAATGATCGGTTTTTTCCCGTTTATTTGAAAATGCAACGCATTATGATCTTACTTCTTATATAATCTCTATTTACGGTATATGTGTATGTGTGTGTGTGCGTGTATGTAACTCGAGTGTATGTGTATGCATGTAACAAAAGTACGTGAAAAATTTAAACGTTGGCACATGGAACTGGCGCAATCGCAGCGGAGAGCCGGTAGTTTGCGTGCGCCAAGAAACGAGGGACGTTCGAATTGTGTTGAATTGTGTTGTCGAGTTGACGAGCCGCGGCAAAAGCAAACCAAGGGGATCTCAGAGGAATTGAGGGGTAAACCGAAGGCATACGATTTAACACGAATAAAACCGGAGTTTACCGAGTCCGTGATACAGCTTCAGTCTTTTACCATTGGTCCAGCGAGACGTTCAAGAAAAACCAATTTTTCTCCGCGTCCCGACGCTGTAACTCGTTTTATAACGCGCCCGACCTACGAGAAGCTTACGAATATACACCGCATTTCCATCGCATTAATAAATATCCAGAAGTAACATTTTGTGAAATTCAAATTCGATTACACTTCTCTTCGTTTTTTTTTTCTTTCAATTATTTGTAAAACCGCGATTCTTCACGACATCCAGTCATGAAACGAGAAAAAAAAAAACTGAGATGAAATCTCCGTACGAATGATTTGAAATTCAGTAACTTAAATGGTCCGATTTCAGTCAACGATTTACGGAACTTGTCTGCGAATACACGCGATATTGTCGTATTAGTCAACGCTTAATTTAGATATGCGGTATACGGTGTTTTCACGCACATATATTGTACATACAGACATAATAAATTTGATTGTAGATCGTTGAACGCGAACGTATAGAGAAATTTTCTCTCGTGAGATTATTTGTATCAGTAGATGGTTATAATAATAATTTTAAATTCGCCTCCCGCGCGCTTATCGGCGTCGCGGTCGTTAAATTATGCGCCAGTTAAAATGCGATATAATACAGATGCCTATATTCCTGCATAGGGTTTACTTATTCGAGAGAAATCGCGTCTCTCTACCAGGATATAATATCAAAGATATGGAAATACGCATAGCATTATTCGTCATGCTTAACGTACGAATATTATCACATGCATATCGTGCACATAGAATAATATATAAAATATTGATTCGCGAGATAACTTCATACTTCGTTTATAAAGCTATAGTCTAGGATATAACGCATTTTACGCGCCTACCTATGTTTCATTACTTTGCGCCTTCACGCCCGCGATGTTAGATAATATATCCGGTGCTCGATTACGATTTGACCCGTTAAATTCACGCCTTAGATGCGAACGCGTGAATAACGTATTTTAATAACACGAACGTCGTGAGGAGGGTTTCGTAAAACTAAAATTAGTCAAAATTAATTAGCCACGCGTGATGCAGAGCGTATTAAGAAAATCAAGCATGGAATATAAAAATGTTAACTCATCCGCTAAATGAGCGAACGTCCATCTCGGATGGGTTTTCGAGCTTGCTTGAACAAGTCAAATTACTTTAATTAATATTAATTATAATGTCCGCACCGTTTGTTGTCGTCAATTTATATCGTTGTGAATCTTATAATTCGCCAACAGTTCCATGATTAAAAACTTATTACTATCATATAGGTACGGTATATGCAGTTTTCTTTTAGTCGTGTTACAAACCAATAAAATTCTCCAGTTTTTCATCCAACTCGATCGTATGCATATTGTAATATACATAGACTCGTGATTACGATTCAACTGACAATGAGAATCGTCGGTATTCCCAGTGCGCAGTCATCGAGTTCTGTTTGATAATTTATATTTATCGCACCGCAGCGTCTTGATTTCCGTAGAGTGAAGAATTCAAAAGATTCTTTGTTACAACCACGCTCGCTGCATCCGTGATTCTCTTGATGGATAATTACGCTTATGGCATCTCTAACGCTGGCTTATACTCAACTTCCTTCATCATGACTTTGATCATGAGTAGCGTTTATTCGCTGAAGAGGCAGGACGAAAGTTCATCGTTGTTGTTGCTGCTGCTGCTGCTGCTATGGTATTTTACGTCCAAAGCAGATGCCTCTTCGGTTTACACGCACGTGACGTACGTTACATGCGTGTACCGTGAGGCAGAGACCGCGTGGGACCTCGAAAGGCACGCCCTTTGCTGCACGTCATTCCTCATTACGTTCACCTCCTCTCCCAGTAATTTCAAACCACCAGAAGACTTCTCTTACCGATATTTCTCGTCGCCTCCGTATGGATCCAGAAACTTGCATCGATTTAAACATACAGTAAATAGTAGTCCGATATTTTATATTGCTCTTAATTTTTAATTTATTGCTGAAGAAAAAAATAAAACAAACAAATTTGTGTACCGGAATAACCATTGCTACCTGATCGGAGATGAATCTTTATTTTAATCAACTTTCTGCATAAATAGCAGGTTTGAATCTTATCTCGAAGTTTGATATCATCGCATGTAGATTTGTATGGTAGGCGAGTTAGGTACATAAATAAAATGCAGCTGCGGGTAACATTCAAGCTAACAGCGGCGGTAGCAGCAGCAGCACGCACCGATCAACGGAACCAAGGAGATTGTCAACGTGACAGAAACACAACCTTATACTTTGTCTTTGCTATAGGAAGCGACACGGTCTCATGCGTTGTCTCGATTATGTTACGTACAACATACCTATACGTACTTTATCCAGTTACTTACGTATAATTCTATGTACTTGTTTTCCGTATAGTTAAACCGAACCTGCACCTCTCCAACACAAGGCTATAACATTATTGCGTTCGATTCAATATCGTTAGCCACTCTAAATTTAACGACGTCCATTAATTATAATCGAGAAAGTGTATCCGATAATACACGTCGATATCGATACAGGTATGAATACTATCTCAGTCTTTATATATTCATCCCATGAGGGGACTTTCGAAGCTGTTCGTCATGGAATTATTCCAAGAACTCAAGTGACAAATCATCTGATTTCAACGATATTCAATGCGTGTATACGATATAAAATGATCGCCATTTCCAGCTGCTATATGAAATTCATTAGAGTGAGTTATCGAATTTACGGCGCTCAATGATTTTTCTAATTCTGAAAGAAATTCTGTAAAACCATGTTTGAGGCAATGAAATTTCTATTATCTCGTTGTGTTAATATATTACACACGTTATGTATACCTCAGTTCCGTGACGTATCAGGAAAGTTGAGTAGATATATATATAATTTTATTCGTGGTCCTGCAGCAGCGGCAACACCAACGGTAACACAGCTTTAGTGTGTTTGACCACTGAAGCGCATAACAATTCAACTCACACCTGTTGCTCCCAAGTTAAAGTTAGGTGGGAGACGGCGATTCGCTCACCCGTGGCATACCATCGACTTTTTACCTCTGACTCATCCGCGTTTCCACTGCAAAAACTCTTTAATACTCTGCCATAACGATTTCCATTGCGTCCCTATGACTAACAAGTATAATGCCGTATACCCGGAGTCTTTCGATCCCTGCCGAATGGCTCTTTCTTTTATTATTTTTCTTTAATTTTATGTGCATTAAATCAATGCTCCAGATGTTGTGTACACGAGATCGATTTGGGATGAAATTTTATGGATGGGAAACCGAAGAGGAATCGTATAATGTGGTGTGTAAGATTTAACGGTCACGACTGACCTCTTGATAACCAATAACACGATCCCTTGGAAGAACAAGAAACATATAAAAGACGGGAGAATGAGGAGATGGTCAAGTGATGTGAATGAGAAATGCGAAGGACGGAGTAAGACAGAGAAAATTGGTCCCTCCGCCCCATGACTCGCTGGGTTCGCTTAAACGGTATAATTGAACCTCAACGAACTCCAAGATTGGCATTAATTATACCGGATAGCAAATTTTCAAGTTCGTTTAACTCGGCACGCTCACGACATTCAAACTACCACGTAATTAAAACCATCCGATGTAAGAACTTTCGATCAAAAATCCACCCATTTCGGTATCAGAAGCCATGATGTATTATTAGGAGTTTTTTTTCTTTTTACTTTTTGCGTCAGGACATGCCTCTGGCAATTGGTGAAATGAATCACGCGACCGATTTTAGTATAGTCATTCGTATTTGCATGATATTCTCGATGTGTCAGAAGTTATTCGCATTATGGCACCCATATTATACGTTACATACCCGAGAGCCACTTTAGGGATTCGCAGAAGAGCGTTTTACAACAAAACCTAACTGTACGGGACCCGAATTAGTCATGATATTACGTGTGCGCGATACGATATCATCTCAAGTTTGAATTCTCTCTAGTCGTACGGGACATGGCAATGGCGATCAACAGGTGAAATGAAACTTTTGGGGTCAAATGCGTTGTACTTAAAAGTCATGCAGTTTTGAGCGTTGATTCAACTTGCACCGAGAAGAAAAAGTGCAAAGTGCTTCTAAGTCTTTGGAGTCCTTCAGGATCCTTGGAGTTCAGGCTATGGATACCAAGTTTGTAAATACGGTCAGGGTAGGAAGGTATTGTTGTTGCATTTGGTGTGGCTTGGGTAACGAGTCAACGAGATTGATATATCACGTCGTATACATGTGCCCACGTCTTGGAGACATGCTGTAATTGGACAGCTCCGGAGCGCAGGAAAGGGTCCCCAACTGGGGCAGTTCATGAAACGCTGACATATACTGGAAACACACAAAGCAATGGACATTTTAAAGAGTGCAATTTTCAGACGTCCATCTTTCCCGCATCTCCTTATTGATAGAGGCGCGGGTTCCGAGACGCGAGGGTTCGACACCATGAATTGGCCGATCTTTGATTGGTTCGCTTTACCTTCACTTCTTGGAGAAGTCGAATTCGGACTTAATTTATCGGTCATTCGACCCAATTCGATATCAATTATACAAAGGAGAAAGAGTAGAGAAAAGAGAGGAATATAATGAACGTGTATTCGTTGTAGAGAATATGAGTTAATTGAGGCTTTGCCTCAAGCCGCGTGCAGCGGCGGGTGATTTAAGTAGATATACAAATTGACGACCACATTATGGTCCGGGTCTGAACATTGTACCGGGTTTTGGTTATTCGTTACAAGTTCCGTACAGTGAAAATAGCTAAAAGTCAAAAGTTTAGAGAACCACTTCGCTCTCACGCCTCGTTGTGGCCGCCAGTTCGCCCACGTCCGATGCATTAATACGTCTAGAGTCGTAGACACTGTATCAAAAGGTCGTTATTAACGATTATTATCGACGTTGAATCGAGAAAATAATCGTTAATATTCAAGAAAAGTTAATATTGAACCATGTTTTCATTTCAGTCAGCTCATCGCGTACAGATTTAACTTTACTATATAATAAATATCGTGACTATACCTAACGAAGATCTAGACACACGAGTGTGTACCGGAAGCATAAGTGATGAATAAAAAAAAAAAAATTAAGAAAAAGAAGAAAGCTAATGATAATAATAATGGGCCCTCTACATAAGGGGCTAAAAAGTGACTTTAATTATCTCGCAATTAGGAAGTCTGCCGCCTAATTGATCCCCGCTGTCAAATCGTTTCAAGTTATCTCGAGGACGTGGTTACACGAGGAGGATATTGGCGTCGCGTCACCGTGATCGTATAGGGTATGGAGCTCGAGTCCAGGAAGACTACGAAGAGCTTCGGGTTATCAGGACTCTATCTACACGAGACTTGGATTTGACAGGTCGTGGGCGCACCGCTTGGTTGCCCAAACTATTAGCGCCGCGTCCCAATTACCGATGCGAAGAGACGAACATTTTAGCTGTCACGTTTCCCAACTTTAAGATCCTACCTAGCTAGGATTTTCCTATAAACTCGTTGAACTATTCCCCCTAGTTTTATACAGGCAGATGCTATACATCTCGAGAGGCCAATTATTTAAATTCGTGAGAATTCATCTCTGTCTCAGGATGTTAAAAATTCCTTTCTAAATTAAGCCGCTTTAACCATCTAAGGAGCTCATCATTTTATTAAAATTAGACCATAATATACTCCTCCGCGTGGAACGAAATCACCTTTTATAAATCAAAATCAATACATCTATTATTTTGTTTCTTTGTACACGGAAGATTTTAAATCTCATTCCCGCCGCGGCATCGCTAAAGATCCAGAGTGCTGCTGCAGCCGCAGGAAATATTTTCCTACGCGGGTCTCTGAGCTGTTTTTTACGTAAAAACGTCTCGGTGTATGTATGTTCGCGTTACGGGTAAGTGACTAGTTATGAATGGTAGCTGCAAAGTATAAATTATAAGTACGTATACCTAGGTAAGAATAAGAACTTGGAGCATGGAAAAGCAACGAAGAGTTATCGCTGCCATTGTGAAGCACTTTAAAGAGACTGTCGTTTGTTCGTCGCTGCTGCTGTTGCTGCTGTTGCAGCAGCAGCACTACCAATGCACATACGGTTGCAGGTATATATATCCGTGGCCATTAGTAAAACAATACTGCGTTATCGAAACCTGCTTGTTAACGTGACGTGAATAAAGACCTAAGGATTTTCTTGCAACACATTAATGACATTATTTTCTTTTCTCTTTTGATATTAATTTTTTTTCCTCTTCCATCTCTTTCGCCATGTACTCATTGAACACCCGATCGTCAGTACATAATACCGAATTACCGGCTTACTTGGATACCTGTTGATATAATATCCACTAACGAAGATGATTGTTTGCGAATACAAAAATAACATGTCAAATTAATTTTTTCTCATACTATTTCATCCGAGGGGGTAACCACTCAACATATAGGTGTCCCAACCATTTCACATTTCACAACTATTTTACATCATTTCATACCATTTCATGAGTATTCCACTAATAAGGATATCTCGATGGGATTTATTTCTAGCTTGATTTACTTAACGGGTTCGTGTTCCTGAGGTCAAAATACGTCAGAAAAGTATCCTGCGATCGGTTTTGGAAATACTTCATTTTTGACCCCAAAATTGAAAAAATCCAAAGGGGTATACCTTAGATTTTTGTCGATTTTGGGGTCAAAAATTAACATTTTTTTAAATCGATCGTATGACCCTTTTCTAACGTATTTTGACCTAAGGAATTCGAATCCGAAAGCTAAATTGATCTATCTAGAAAATTGATCGAGTTATCGCCAATTTATCGCTCTGAAAAGTGAAAAAATGAGGATATTTTGATAGGATTTATTCCTAGCTCAATTTGATCGATGGATTCGTGTTCCTGGGGTCAAAATACGTCAGAAAAGTGTCCTACGATCGATTTTAAAAATACTTCATTTTTGGCCCAAAAATCGAAAAAATTCAAAGGGGTATACCTTAGATTTTTGTCGATTTTTGGGTCAAAAATGAAGTATTTTTAAAATCGATGGTATGACACTTTTCTTACGTGTTTTGACCTCAGGAACACAAATCTGAAAGTTAAATTGAGCTACGAATTAATCCCTTCGAGATATCTTCATTTTTTCACTTTTCGAAGCGATAAATTCGCGATAACTCGATCAATTTTATAGATAGATGAATTTAATATGCGGATTCGTGTTCCTGAGGTCAAAATGCGTCAGAAAAGTGTCCTACCATCGATTTAAAAAAATGTCGATTTTTGACCCCAAAATCGACAAAAATCTAAGGTAT
This sequence comes from Athalia cordata, assembly GCA_963932425.1. Taxonomy (NCBI): domain Eukaryota; kingdom Metazoa; phylum Arthropoda; class Insecta; order Hymenoptera; family Athaliidae; genus Athalia; species Athalia cordata. The sequence goes on along the minus strand of OZ010628.1, from coordinate 19,378,483 downwards.
ACCCCTTTGGATTTTTTCGATTTTTGGGCCAAAAATGAAGTATTTTTAAAATCGATCGTAGGACACTTTTCTGACGTATTTTGACCTGAGGAACACGAATCTGCAAGTTAAATTGATCTATCTATAAAATTGATCGAGTTATCGCGAATTCATCGCTTCGAAACGTAAAAAAATAAGGATATCTCGATGGGATTTATTCCTAACTTGATTCACTTGACGGAATCGTGTTCTTGAAGGTCAAAACACATTGTAACAAAACAATTCATACCATTTCACACCATTTCAGACCATTTCATGAGCATTCCAATAGTATTTCATATCATTTCAAAATTGACTGTCCCAAGTATTTCACAAGCGGTTACCCCCTCGATTTCATCGGTGCACTCATTCACGAACAGATCTGGTGCATGATGTATTTCCTCATTACCTACTTGAACACAAATCGAATCACTGCCAAGTTTTACTCTCATCGTAGCGGAAAATATACTTATTCCTTGTAGTCAGTAAGATGGTGTGTATAACTCCATAAAGGTATGCGTTAGGGGTTCGGTTAAGTTAGGTATAGGGACTCTGGTTTCGCGTGGGCTTGGAATGTTTGGGTGCGATCGCGTTTTGCTGAAAACATAGCACTTGGGTATCCTTATACCTCCGGCAGGTCGTCGCCCAGTGAGTATAACCGATCTTTTTTTTATTTTTTATTTTCTATTCATTCATTTTTTTCCGAATTGTTCCTCACGTTGATATACGGATGTAATTATTGATTCTCATTATTATACGTACGCACATGAAATGAATAGCAATGAAAAAAATTTCTTTTACAAATTCTACGATGGTAACTCTTCTCCAGGTGTTTCTTCAGGTCCGCACATTGACACGCGAACCCCGCGAACCGGTGTAACGAAGCGTTAGTCTATTTATAGAATTTGTGCAAACTTGTCCGCAACTCCGAACCGCGTGCCTCTACCTTAGCTGCTGTTGCTGTTGCTGTTGCTGTTGCTGTTGCTGCACTACCATGCTCGTTCGATTTGTAAAGGCGTGAAATAAATTACTCTATACTACGGAGCAAACTTCCTTACAGATGTAACGAGTTTCCAAAGACGGCGAGAGGAAGCTGCAGACCAACTTGACACTCGTTATATTATCGATGAAATTTATTTGCATACCCGGCTATTAAATGCGTGGTCGATATTGAATATGAATTATCAGAATTTGCAGTTATTTATTTGATAATACGTTGAGTGAACAATTATTCAATTCATATTCTTATTATTTGCATCGTCGACTATGACGTTGTATATTCTTGAAATTTATGCTCTCGATCACAGCTGGTCGTAATTCCTGCATTTAGTGAGTAGATAGTCTAGATATATTTGCACCCGTTTAACATATCAAACCGTTTACTGCATGTGCACGGAACGAGCCCCGGAATGAATAGATATACGTACCTCTACATACGGTCACGGAATTGCACGTCAATTCTATGCAAATACCGTTTATCTCAGATTATTGCCGGCAGTAAGTGGAACGCGATTACCGACTATTAAGAGATTGCGATTCTCAGAAAGCAAATGAAAGGATCCCGTGTTGTTTAAGCTCCAACAACGAATTCAATTCCAGATCCGTTTTAAAAAATATCGCTGTAACATTGGATTGCGGCACTACAAATACGTTGATCGTTGCTTGCATAAATTTATGTATATAAATTTACCAACAGCGGTGCAAAAAAGCTACACACCTGCAAGTATAGTATGTGAACCGTGGAGCATCGGTTTTTACTCATTTTCTTTTTAGTCGAACGATCTTTTGCCATAAGAATTTTAGGGACATTCGAAATTTACGCACCGTGCGCGCCGTATCCAAGGGTTAAATGGAACTTCATACTTAAGTATACTCACTATAGTTCGTTGACCCCATAATCACGTGTATAGTCATTAAAGGTCAGCGAGTGGACTGCCGCACGATCGAAGGATCAAATTTCTTCTGCAGGCATCAGAGCCACTTGGATGTACGTTATAAAATGCATTTGTGCATCTATCCGGAACGATAAAGTTGTGCAGGGTATCGAGACTATTTTATTAGGTTCATGAATCCTCGCTTGTAATAAATATTTGTTGTCACGTGGCGGATGTTCGATTCCGATGAGTTCATACAGTACATACTTACATACGTGACTACGCACGATGCAAATGGGAACTCTGAACGGATCTCAGATGGTGATCTGGATAAGTCGGAAACCGGAGTAACAGACTCCTTCAGCCATAGTCGGACTCTGCGCTCTAGCTGCAAGAGCATCGTCAAAACGAATTATTTTCACTTCACGGAGAGCAGAAGAAGTGATTCCCGATAAAGGAAAATACTATTCTTGAAATTGAAAACAATTTACGAATAAATTGAATTCCTTTATATTCCTTCTCAAAGTTCTCCTTACGTCGCGAGTTCCTTGCTGAGAGTGTAACGCACGCTGAGATACGCTTCCATGGGTTGTAATTTACGTACATAAATGCGTACATGTGTTCATATGTTAATATATCCGTGTACACGGGTAGGCAGGTAGCTATAAAGTATGTATGGGTATTATACACACTCCTTAGAGGCAGGAGTCTAGCTGACGCGAGTTCCTTATTGCGACTTGCCTGCAGGATCGTAGCAGACAATGTGGCCGGCGTGGCACCGAGTCGAGAGTAAAGAGATAGACAGTTACCTGTAGGCACTCGTTCTCTAGCGATGCAAATTTCTCGACACCGGACGATAGCAGCATGGAAGAGTCAAGACTGCCGCATGAGAGTAAAGAGTCTGCATGTTGACTAGGGGGAGGCTGGAGGATAAGGCATCAAAGAGAGGCAAGAAGGACGTCGCAGACCTCGCGGATGTCGCGGATCATGACGCGTGGGCGAACGATGTCCATTCAATGTACACGCATACTCGAACAATGTTCGTGTAATGTGCGTATAAAGTAATATAGGTACACATATACATATACCTACCTATGGATACCCATAAGCGCAACGTTGGTATTGGCTGCCCATACCCAGACCTCCGACTCCGCGGGGATCAAGTATACAACTTTCCATATCGAGAAGTTTTAAAGCTGCACCTTAGTGGTGGGATAACCAGGGGCGCCTACACGCCTTCTTGGACGCGAGACAGCTAAATAGAGGCGGGAGCCTTCTCTGCCTCCAACGGTTAGCCAGGTGAAGCGAAATATGTGAGCCTGAATTTTCGTTAGTCCGTCGACAAACTCCTTAACGGATCATATCGGGTCTTGGTATACATATTGCCAGCATTTACTCTTCAGAAACAAATACATATTCGATTTTCGATAACATTCTCAAAAAGGAATATGAGATGTAAAACAAAACAAACAAAAAAATGCCTTTCAATTCCCACGTACGTAGAGATACGTATATTTGGGCATGAAAGACTCTAAATTAGCGTCCGGGTAGGTATAGGTGTTACACCGTTGTAAAAACAGACTTAGATAAAATCTTGACATTTCTGATATCATGGTTGCAAGACCATAAAATCACGCAGACACCTGTACCAGTTCAAGTCTCAACTAGCGATGACAGACTGACAAGAATCTGGCAATTAGTATTCCGTCTGGATGCTACCTGTTTATTTGTTACCATTATTATGAATATTATTATTGTTATCGCTATTTATGTTATTCTCAAGCGAAAATAATCATTTTAACGGGGGAAACATAACTAATCGAACATCGGTATTAGGTGTGTTTATTTAATTTATCTTATCTCTATTACCTCGCATGTCTGACGAAGTATTATGTACATCTTGGGGATTTTCAGATCTCAGCCATGTCTATCAATGCGTTCAAATGAGTCGGTGCCCACGTTGATCCATTGTGACAAACAAAGACAACATTTCTGTCGATGTAAGCTTGGACATTACCGACCTTGTAAACTTGCTTACCCTCCCTGTATCTATTTGGAATGGGCATGAATAGAATTCCTCTTTCTTCGCACCGTTTTTGTATGAGGTCCTTAAAGCCCTGAGGGATTTGTGACGCTGTTCGAACAGCCTCTGCGATTCTCTGTAACAAAAAATTAAAATCAGTAAAAATTCATCAATTGCATAAAAATTATACGGAGAATTTAAAAAAAAAAAAACCTCACCTCCATCCTAGGTTGCGTAGCTGGTGTAGGAGTAGGAAGAGCTGTTCTTTCAAGATTTGTCAGGTATGAAACTTGCTCCATTGCCCCAGGTTGATGTCCCTGAGGTATAGCTACTGCTCTATTCATCATGTCTAGAGCCTTCTTGAAGTATTCTGAAAAAAAAACGCGAAGTTCAAGTACATTCCAAATTTAGATGAAGGCTTCGACCGGATATGTATAAATACACAGTATTGAAATGAAGATAATATACCTTTTATCTGAGGCTCAGTTAGCAGTTTGTCGCTCAGCATGCCCTTCCATCCCATGTACCAGTTAGTAACCTGGTCGTAATTTGGTGAATGATTTAACCAGAGGGCTAAAACTTGCAGCCATTTAGGGAAGAAGAATTTGTCCAGCAGTCCCGCCATCGTATGAATTGGAAGCATTTCATTCCATTCAAAAACCCAGTTCCACTGATCCAGATGTTGCTGATGTGGATTAATCACAAATTCGGCTAAAACCACTTGTAGCTTAGGTATAATATTCTTTACTAGGAAAGCTTCCATGTCTCCTTTTTTGAATACTTGGGACCAAGGCTGTAGCATTAATCTAGCTGATCTGTCCGAAGGATGCCATCCGCCCAATGCTGAACCCAGCTTACGACGAATAATCGGATATACTGCCGTATCTAAGCGATTACCTGAAAGAAATTGAGGAGTGGAGTGAACTATTTTTTTTATATGCTGATTGATTGTCCAAGTCTCTGAATTATAAAATATCAGCTGGTTACCTATTAACGGTAACCAAGGATGAATCCATGTATGAATCGGCACAGTATCGGTAAGAGGATTCCATTCCTCAACTTCCAGAGTCAACTTGGGCAAGATGAGTAGATCTAATATATTTTCTAGAATCCATCCTGGTAGAAGAGGAATCCACTGCTCAAGCAATTCAACAAGGGGTTCTGGTTGCCGGCAAGCCCACTGTCTAGAAAAAAATAAAAAATTGATTAATCAAAGTCGGAATGGTGATCTGATAGCCACAAATTTTATAAACACTTACTGTACAGCACCACGCACAGATGGCATCCAGGCATTCCAAACGAGTTGATCATATGGTTGAAGGGCTCCACTTTGCAAAGTGCTCCTTCCACTTTCTAAAATATTTTTCCACTGTCTGAACAGGGGAATTGGAAGTTTTGGGTGGGTCAATGGGTTCCAAGTTGCTAAAAAGTCCTTGACTTTAGGGCCGACTAAGCTGGTAGCTAGTTCTCCCAGTTCGTACATTTTATACTCTTCGTAATATTTGTCTTGTAAATCTTTGAAAGCTTCCGCAGTTTCTTCCAATGACAAGTCGTTTGTTTGATCCATTAATTGATCAACTATCGTCAGTACATTGTCCAAGGTATTTGTTAGCTGTTCATGCTGCTCGACAATTTTAGACAAATTGGCTTTTTCCGCCTCTAAAGCTATAACTCTGTCAGCCATGTGCCGGGTGCGACGATCATTTTGGATGATGTCTTGCTCGCACAAATCTACCAGTAAATTGAGATTATGTCGGAGTTCAGGTAAGGCGAAATTCACGCTCGATTTCTTATCAACTGTAACAATTGTTTCATCCGGGCGTTGCTGCCCTCCGCCAATCGCGTGATAACCACTTAGTACTCGTTGTTCTGGACCAGTCATATCAATTACTTTCACTTTGCTCATTTCACTGCTCAGCTGCACTTTTCTATTTGGTTTCAATTTTCCATCTTCTAGGACCTGATCAACACTCCGGTAAACATACCTCACTTTTTTTTTATTAACTACTTCCCCCTTTCTCCATTGAGACAATTTAGCCTTGAACTCTTTTTCTTCCTCAAGGTCTTCATCTTTCTTCTTTTCGGGTACCTTGGCTATTTTTTCCGGACCATAAGCCCCAATAGCTCCTCGGCCTTTGCGGAGATGAGCTTCAACTGGAGCCATTATACCTTGCAACTTCTTTCCCAAACCTTTACCAGGTTCGAAACCCATCTGAAATTGTGAGGGAAAATAAGAAGTGAGTCAACTCTTTATAACACAGCACTGTAACATTATCTTTAAATATGATATTAAAAAAATGCTCACTTGAAGTAAGAGTTTTGCTCCTATCCCCTTTGTATGCATTTCCCATCTTCCGACTCCGGATTTTATGAGTGCTGGATTAATCGGAGCTTTTTTCTTCCTCAAGCCTGCAATATCGCCATCAAGATTAAGAGAAAATGATGGTTTAGCTCTAGAAAAACTTGCTTTTTCTTCTTCTGAATCACTAAATAAAACAAAAACGAAGTTTTAATTAGCTGTAAGAAAAAGGTCAACGTGAGTTGAAAATTACTGGGATTATACTGACCTAGAGCTATTAGGAACATAGTCAGCATCGCCTCGTTTTGGTCTACCACCCTCATCATCTTCTTTATCTTCATCAGACTCTTTCGATTCCTCCTTTGATTTTCCAGCCTGCTGAATGCCCCCAGCAACAAAATTAACCGGTGCTGTATAGTTTTTGGGTCCTCTGTTAAACGTTTTGAAAGAAGGTCTTGCTGGAACTTCTTCTCCATCGCTGTCGTCAGCCCAGATACCTGATGAATATGATGAAAGAATGAAGAGATTGTTGCTTGAAACATGTAAAGAATATGGAATTCTTATGATAACTGGATCAAAACTCACCCAGCATTTGCTGCTTCTTAGACATTTTTCGCCGAGGCCGACCGATGTTAAATTCATTGTCCAAATCATAATCTGTTATTTCAAAACTCTCCATTTCGTCGTCTGACATGTTTGTAAACGTAAAAATATCTGTCAAGACGTAGAAATTTTTAGGTTAACCGATCAACATAATATGACAAGACATACATTCACATTGATAAGACGATATTTATTACTTACACGTTCGGTGTAAAAAATGTATCAATTTAGTGTTTAGAAAATCACAACGGTGTTGACACAGTATAAGGTTAATCCATACTGTGATATTGATAATGGGCACTGATTACACTCACAACAGGACTTTAATTACTTCAGCGACAAGTGCTGGGAATCGGGAGTTTGTTGCGCACAAGAACAAGTGGGTATATAAAATGGCTGAAAATGGGATCGGAACTGATATTGGCTCGCAAGAATATCTCGCTACTGAGGCAATTAATTTGGACATCGAAGAGGTAACGTCTCGAAATGGCAAAAAAATCAAGATCATTCCAATTATGTAGTCTTCATGAATTTATTCGTAAAATTTTCCATGAAAACCCCTAGAACTTCTGGGATAGGAGGTTACGACCCACCCCCGTTGATTGTTTTGACACTAATGTCACGCAGATATTCATCGGTCCACCGGTCCTTTAATGATGAATTTTTTTAGGCAAACATAGCTGAACAACATATGAAATTCCAGACTGGAATTCATCATTTAGAAGTATTTATTGCTCCGTAGTTGGGGGCAGTTACAATTACGATCTTGATAATTATCATAGAGTATAGATGTGAACTCACTAGAACTTGATGTGGAAATTGTTGCAGTTAGATGATGCAGAATATGCGATACCAGCGGTGGAGGAACCACCCTCCTTAGAGAGTATATTGACCGAGCCTGATTGTGCTTCATTATCTGGGACAGAGGATGAATTTGGACCACCAATGAACAACTTAGGAGGTAGCGAGACAGCAAGTGTTGGAAGTTTGTTGTCCCTGAATTCTATCAGCCGATCTTTCAGACCAAATCAGACACCGTCATCAAGTGCTATCTTGAGACATATTATACTGAAAGGAATATCTTCACAAATTTTATCTGCCAGTGTGAGAATTCAGATTTGTTACAGCCAGATTTGTTATTTGATTACAATATCATAGCTCAATTGAATTCTCATAATGTAACTTCAGGAAAGAGTTAATGCTGGGCTAGCGAGTGCAGTAGCAGCAGGAGGCGACATGTTGGTGATAGGGACAAGCCATGGACTGATTTTGGGTTTTGATTCCACCCAAACTCTGCGCTGGTGTGATCAAGAAGCAAGGCATCAGGGTTCCGTATCTGCTTTATGCTTTAATTGTGATGGAAGCAGACTGTTGGCAGGATTTGCTAGGGGGCACATACTTATGATAGAAAGTGCAAGTGGTAAAGTTTTGAGAACACTCACAGAAGTACATCCACCTGGGACTGCTGTACTGCATGTCAAGGTAGCTCATTATCCTCTTTGTACACTTTTGCAATATAGGTATACCGATAAATTCATTATAATACTTAGATCCGAACGTATGGTCTGATTTAGTTTACAGATTCTCCTAAATTGGCCTTGTGCAGTGACAGTGGTGGTTCTGTATTTGAATTAAGTTTCACTCGAGTTATGGGAGTCAGAGGCTGCGACAGTAAGTGTCTCTTCAGTGGTTCAAGGGGAGAAGTTTGTACATTAGAGCCTCTGCTGCTTAATCAACTTCCAAACCATCCACTAAAGAACTATACACTGGTTGCAATGGCAACTCTATCAAAGGTACCATAGTTTGGTAGTATGTTTTGCAGCTCAAATAGACTATTATCAAAGTGGATCTTGTAGAGTTATTAAGTTTCTTTCTATCTCAATTCTTCAGGTTATTGTGGTTTGCATCAGGCCACGAATGCGCGTGGTGCTTACCCATGCCCTAAGTGGAGCGTCCGTTGCCCCTCCGCAAGTATCCTGGCAATTGGTTGTGATACAAGCAGCAGATTCAACCCGTGTTATAGACCCTGTTTTAGCCTTGGCTCGGGACGATGTTGTACACTTCTATCAGGTAACGTCGTAAAGAGTAGACTAAAATCTACCTTATTGCCGAATCTGAAGCTCTATGGTAGCCACATACAGAAATCACTTCATGATGATAATATGGTGTATTTATCAAACAAATTTCTTTTCAATTTTATAGGTCTGTTCAGAAGGAAATTCCAGGGTTCGTTTATCGCCATTGCAGCGAGTGACATTATCGTATACAGTGAGCAACTTGAGGTGGTTAAACGCGAGGTCTTTGGCATTGCTTGATACACAGGAGAAGTTGCACCTGCTCGACGTCCGATCGCAGGATGAATTGGAAACTTTAGACTTGAGCAAAGTCGGAATATCGTATGCATCTAGCCATTTCAAAGGACTTTCTACTGGTGGCAATGTCTCAAAGGTTTAACTAAACTTGGGTACCAGATAAATCTCCTATTATTAGGGTGTCAAGTTCTACTAACTTCTCACGACTTGAAGCACATCTGTATTATTTGATGCAATCATTATTTTCATTATTAATATTTCTGTTATTATTATTATTGTTGATGTTGTTGATGTTGCGGTTGTTGTTGTGGCGTTGAGTACACTAATTTTTGTAAATTTTCTCATAGGCGATGGCCTTGGCGGGTGAAAGAGCTTGTTATAACACAGTTATTGCTTTTGGAAGCCAATTGTTGTTGCTAGGAACAAAAAGTCTTCACGCTGTCTGCATTAGGACATGGACAGAACGCTTGCGTCATTTAACGCTACAAGTAAGTATATTCGAATTGCTGTAATTTTAAATCCAAAAATTACTCAATCGAAAAGAAGCATGATTTTGAATAGAACGATTGATAGATTGAAGACTGCAATACAACATTTGCATCCCACTATGTATTAAACATAGAGCTCTTCTATTCCAGAGGCGTTTCCCAGAAGCTCTGGCCTTGGGACTCTCCTTCTACCAAGACAAAGGAAAAGCTGTTGTAGGATTGCGGGGCTCCAAGCAACGCCGTAAACAGATTGCTCGTGATAAGGTCTGCGAAGTTTTAATCCAGTACATGGACGATCTAAATCATTGTCCCTCGGAGGATTGTGCAGCTTCGGAAGTTGCCTCAACATGTGTAGACTACTGTATACAACTAGAAAATACAGAGCTCCTCTTCGGTAGACTTTGGGAGCTTGTGTGCGAGACGGATGGACTCCGAGGAAGTTATTTGCGGGCACTTGAAAGCCCACTTTTAAACGGAACTTTACGCTCACGTCTTCCCCCACTTATTGCTCAGCAATTGGTCACTCTGTTTGAACAAGAAGATAGGATGGACTCGCTACAAGCCATTATTGTACTACTCGATGTCGATTGCTTAGACATTCATCAAGTGAGTACCAACCATTATTACTGAAACGCCAAAATCAAAATCACCAAGTACAAATGCCAAAGAACTTGAATGATATTCTTCAGAAAATGAAAAAAGAAATCCGCAAAACATGTTCAGTCATATACTTAACAAACGATGAACTCAGTTTTGGATTTGATACAATCTCATTCACATCTTTATAGCATTGATCTATGATATATTCAACTCGTAAACAGAATATAGTTTCAGTAATGCATTCTGAGGATATTTTTTCTGAATGAGGTTGTTACAAAACCGTTTACGCCACAGTTCAAGCGACAATTTAGGGTCTTACAAAGATACTATCCAAATGCCAGGTGACAAAGGTGTGCCGCCAGAGAGGATTGTGGGAGGCCTTGATTCACCTCCAGACATCTGCCCTAGGTGATTTTACAGCTCCAATTCACCAACTATTGCCTGTACTGCAATCAGCGTTAGTCGAGAGCAAAATGCAAAAGCTATCCTCTGAAAACATAAGATTGGGGAATGCAATTTTAGTATACGCAAGCTGCTGCCTGGCTGGGCGTGGATTTCCTAGAGGCGATCTAGCAGAAGGCCTCCCTCAAAGAGCTAAGGCAGATGTTCTCCGAGCTCTTTTATCTCAGCATTCAAGCTTAGCAAGTGATGTTGAACGGCAATATCCTTACATAAGAACTCTCCTCAAATTTGACGCTCGAGGTTTTTTAGACGTCATCGCAATCGCCTTCCAAGAGCCAGAATTCACCTCAGAAATGGGGCTAAGGCAACGCCAGAGATTGATTGATATTCTTCTGAATATCGTTATGCCGACGACACCCGTTAGTCCCGATAATGCTGACTATTTAACCGATGAACAGAGAGCTGTAGTCCTGAATTTTATAGCTAATGAAGTGGCAGAGAGCACTGTTACTCTAGACTCAAGTTTTTTGAATAGATTAGTGGAAATGCTGTCTAGTAGTAATATCAGCGGCACAAATACGTTGAGAGACCATAAAACTGAAAAGGAAAACGCGATATTACAACTTTTGCACTCTAAAAAGTTGACAAATATGTCCGACAACAATTTACTCAACCTGGCACATCGTGCTAACTTGTGAGTAATTGTACTGAGGAAGTGGCCTCGGTCATTGATTCATCTCTTCATTGTATTTAATGTAATGCAACAGTATGTTGAATCTGTTCTCAATCTATTCAAAAATTTCAGCCTGAGAGTAGCTGAAATTATTCATAGTGGGCAAGAAGATTGGATTTCAGTCTGTCGATGTATGCTACGAGATCCATCTCGCCACTATGAAGTTTGGGAATGGCTGGATCGTTTGCCTTTGGAGTCTTTGCAATTAGTTGTTTCAGCACATGCTGCAGAGCTGGTGACACTAGACGCACAGCGAGTGGCCATGCTCGTAGCGAATCAAATGCCAAAGAACTTGAATAATATTCTTCAGAAAATGAACGGTGATCCAAATTTGGAATACGCTTTGCTTGGAGCTTTGTATCAAATGATTCAGTGTAAAGAGGAAGAAGTTAAAATGGAATTGAGTGCAGAACTGCTAGAAAAGTATTTGACGCTGATGTGCATGCTGCAACCTGAACAAGTGAGTAAGTCAATCTCTCCCAGATTAAAATGTTCAATTATTGAACTTTACATTTAACTCGGACAGGTTGTTCGGCATCTTCATGGGCCACACGGTTGCCGATTGGATGAGGCTCTAAAAATAGTTCAAAATGAAAATCATACAAAAGCAGCAGCTGTTATGCTCGAAAAATTAGGAAACTATCAAGAGGCATTTGATTTACTATTAAGTGATTTACACAGCCTCTTTGAAAGGGTATGGTTTTTACTGGATGTTCTAAAGATATATGTGATTGTAATAAGTTTTCAGTCTTACTGGTTTCATCTTTACACCATAGCATTGTCGTGGTGAAATAACAGAGAACGAAGCTGCTAAAGCTACTGCAGAATTGGCCGCGTTGTGCAGAAGGGCAGCTGGTAATCTAGACTGGATGCCGTTGGTGGAGACGGTTTTACATCCATACACAGAAAACAACAACCAAAAAGGTACTTACCTTCTTTTGTCACTTAAACTTGATTACCATGTACTTTACTACAAAAAATACAATCATTACTTTTAATTATTTACACTGCAGTTGAACTGTTAAGAGGAAAATTGCTGCGAATAGTATTAGAGTCACTGAGTGGGACAACAGCTCTTTCCACGGTGTTGGAACAGATTTTGAAACATCCGTTAGCTACTAGTGGCACGATCGGTGATATCAGAGAGCTTTTGACCGGCGTCTTGACGCATTCTCGCTACGAGCAAACGTTAGTTGAAGCAACAGCTAGGCTGGTTAGCCTGGAACTCCATGAGGCACTGAAAAAAGCCCTTAGGTATAAATATGCCATTTTCAATATCATTCATTAGTACTCGTTAGACACTTGTTAAGCAATTGTTTAACATGATGTTTGAATATTATTCAGGGATGCTGGTAGGGCGTATCAAAATGGGTGTACTTATTGCCCGGTTTGTCGGCAGCCACTTTCGAAATGCAGTGATTACGTGGTGGTCTTTAGGTGTGGACATGGATACCACGTCTCTTGTTTAGGGAATGCTGGAGTATGTTACCAATGTTTAAGGCTAAAAGGCTGGGCACCCGCAGCAACAGATACGCCTCCAATGCAAAATAGACTTCCGGTAAGTTGTACGATTCAAATAGTTCTCTGCCAATTGAAGCTACGCTGGAAATACTTTATCAAAGCTTGTAAGCTGTGCGTGAACATTTTTATTTGCTACACTTATGTGACAGATTTGAATTGGTTTTCTAGGAAAGAAGGACAATTCTGCCACCCAGTTTTATGCGTGAGAGAGATTTAACTCTGCGGCTGGCTCCACAAACTCCTTTTCCAGATCTTGAAGGCATATTTTGAACTAGTCTTTCGATTTAAATATTTTTTTTCTCAAGTTTACGTAATGAATGAATTAATGAAACTCCGAAGATAGATCGAGTACCGCCTTACTACTCAGCGAGGTTTTCGTTTTGTTACATCAATTATGAAAATGTTAGTTTTATCAGCAGCACAATATATCTATGGCAGCACCAATTGAAGAAATTGCATCTGATGTGAATCATGGAATGCATTCCAATTGCCCTCACCAAAACTTGCTAATACAAATAATTCTTATTTTTACCGTCAATCTCTGAACATAAAATTGCAGTCTGTAAATCATGTTATAGTATAATTACGGCCAGTCGTAATTTTAGGAGTAATCGAAGGGTTGATCATGAAGTTCTCAAACACTATGATTTTATGTACTTGTTCATACGATAGCGCACTGTTTAGTAGAATGCAGTTAGTCCAATTCAATCCATACCTATAGGTACAGTTCAACACTGCATAGCGATAATTTGTGCCGTGGTGATAATAGAGTATGATCAGAGAGCATTTTCTCGTAATCGAAAATATCATATGATTTCGAGTAGAAAATAAATTTGTATCAAATATTGTGTATTTAAGTATATATATATATAAATGTATAACTATATATATATATATATTGTAAATTATTGTTTTACATATATTATGTATGATGCGTATGATATGTATTATTACCATTATTATTATCTAGTAAGATAAAAACTATCAACAATACTGAATTGTAATTAGTCAAATAAACCTATAGAATATTTTTTATTCTATCTCAATTAACGAATGTTCGAAATGTTATTTTACAGATTCAACTCAGACGAAGTTTTCAGCAGAAAAGCATATAGCTGAAAATTGCTCAATTTTCATCAACCCAAGCCATTCTAAGATGACAGATCTCTCAAAGAAAATTAGCCTGTTTGTTAAAAGATATAACTGCCGTTGGTTTGAGTTCACCAGAAGAATGGCAGGTAGAAGGAATTTTTGTAGGTACTTTTGTAGCAGGTAAAGCTGGGATGTCCATTTTTCTCTTGACAACGTTTTTAGTTATAAACACCGGTTTTATAGGTGCGTTAGATACCAATACATGATTTGGATTCACTGGCTCATTTCCCAGTAGCTCTCCCGTCAGAAGACGCGCAAGAACTGGGAATACTGTCAAATGTGAAGAAATCCTTCGCGATACAGGTAACAATTCATTTGAATTCACGTACGTGTCAACTGCCGATTCAAGCTCCAGAAGGTACGGCGTCATCTTGCAAATCGCCAAATATTGCTGCACCTAAGGATTTGCAAGACAAAAAAAATGTATGTATATAATTATCAGAATCCTGAGTTCGGTGGCAGAAATAATTTTTGTTTTTTGATTTTCGGACAAATCAATGACAAAAATCTACAGGACAGTTATGATGAAGTGAAAGATCGCTTCACCTTTTCGTCACATTTTTCCAGCTCTTTGAGCAGCATCATTATTTCATCAAAAATTGTGAAGCCTTTTGAGATGTAACTTTGGTCGTACATGACTTCGCCTATTTGGAGTGATGTTTTGATTGCGGTCGCCTGTTTTCGAATTTTTTGCAATAGCGTTGCCAAAGGGGTTCCCGTCAAAGTACGACTCGCAACTCTAATTCTAGCGTACTCTTCGTTCACCTGTGTAAAGTAATCTGAACGTTTATCGTCGCAATATCAATAATGATTGACACAATTGGCCAGTGATATTTCATAGGTACAAATACGAGGGTTTATCAAATTGAAATCATCATGTAAATAAATATTCGGACCTGTTTATTAGCAAGCTCCCAGGAGACCGAAATCTTATCAGCAAATTCCTTAACTTCGTTATTTTCATCGGAACGGAACTCGGCTAAACTCCACAGTGATTGAAGCTTTCCAGCAAGTGTGCTTGATATCTGAGTAAACCATTCCATTTTACTTTCAAATTCTGAAGTGATTCGAGACCCATGTCGCGCCTCAATGCGCAACACCGACACCTTCGAATAATGGGGATGAATAAATTAATTAAAAAAATAAATGAATGAATGAATAAATAAACGGATCGCTTTTGTGTAATTTTTACTACATGAAAAAAAAAAAATAATAATAATAATACGATAAAGTAATGGTTTATAATAATTGGACCGGGGCAACGTCATCTCAACTCACATCTTTTTCAAGCGTTTCAACCAACCCGCAAGGCGACTTCTGGTTTGCCTTCAACAAAGAAAAGGTAAACACTCCAATGTTATTTGTTTTGTCCTGCATAGTAGTGTTATTCACAAGCTTGGCTCTGTTTAAGTATTTTTTTAAACAGAAATTAGCCACTGATTTTGCTTGATTACAGCTTCAACAAATCAAAAGAAGATATTGAAATGACGATGTGTTAGAGACAGAAAACAAAACAAATGACGAATTCATTTTTGGTTCGAGACGCGATTATTTAGATTTCAATTGTCAAACAAGTTGAACAATTGAAAGCAGTAGCGTAAAGTTTTTGTTGATGTGCAGTGTTTCATTGGCAATAAAACCAAATTTAACTCTGAAAAAGGAGTGCAGTGACTTTCATAATTCATTTCTACAATTTTTTGAACGACGAAAGACGGTTTGCCGGATTTCCGGCTTCATATACCGGAAGGAACGTTTTTTTGTAAGGTAAGAAAACTTTCGACGCAATTGATGTCTGTTTGCGTTGACTGAATTTTTCAGTCAACGCTGTTTGATAGACAAGATATCGCCGATCCTGCAAAAACTGCAAAAGTAGTTAGCCGATTTCTTCTCTTCTCTTTGAATTTTTTTTTCTGGTTGTAAAATTTTCGTTAGCCAAACACAAAAGTGGATGGAGCATTTATGTATCGGGATGCGAAATTATAAACTAAAAATTAGCCGTCGATGGATAGTTTATGAGATTAAAACTTCATGGTAATCGTTATCCAGCACTTGTGTGGTTGAAAAGATGTAAAACACGAATACACGGGCGAATACAGTATAATATTATTCAATATTATTTTCAGGTTCATAGTCATTTTAGAACGTGTTATAATTATGTGCAGTTGCATCATGCTTCATTTGTTTTATTTAAATAACCGTTTGTTATTCTTATCTAGATATTTTAAATTGATACACGACTGCGGTAAATAATTATTTTACAAAAATGATATCTGGTATTATTTATATGATCATCGCATTACTATCGTTATTATACTACAAATAATTTTTATAGTTATCGTTATTCATTACATCGCCAATATTAATATAGTGCAACTAAGACTTAGTCCATAAAATGAAATAACGAGGTATCATAGATTGCGGTAAGCTGTGAATCAAGAGTTGGACGCGGTAGTGTTACAGTTATTTTCATCGGTGAAATTTACATCCCAATTCATAGCCTACCCCCTATTTGTTTTCATAAATTGTGTATTAACTTTCATTGTTTTAGATAATTCTTATTATACCAATGGTTGTATTCAAGATTTCTTATGCAGTTTAAACTCTACCCTTACTCAACTAAGAACTTTACATTAACTATAATTATTATTATTTAATTCATTATGCACAATTTTTCTAGTAATTCACTTGCACTCAAAATTGATTAAATCATTTAATTGTTATACAATCGAACATCAAGCTCAAACGGGGAACTTTGAAAATAGCATCGTTCGGTATTTGCAGATATTTGTTGCTCTTTCAGTACCAGATAATATTCACGTAACACGCGCACTGCAATCGTGTCTTTAGTTAATCAGCTTGAAAAAAAAATCTGGTTTGGAAAAACCAAAACAATCAGGAACATAGTATCGAACCCACAATACCAAGGCCCCTGTCAATGACCACAAGTACAAATGTTGTTATTCATTTTCTATAAACATCAGCGCAAAATTTCCAGACGAAGGGGAAATTAATTGTAGAAACCTATGAGGATGTAACTAGTACTATTTGTAACAGATAAAGCAACGCTCGTCTTAGATGGAACCATGAGACTTGTTCACTCCAAAACTGATCACACAGAGTGCATGATTGAGAGAAGTCTTTCTTTTTATACACGATGATGTCTTAACATTTTTTTGAAATACATGATATAAATTTTTGAAAGTAGAATCACTATAATTGCTGACATTTCAGGCTGAAGTTGAACCAATCTTTTCACTCCTAAATCCAATAATGGAGCAGACAAGGTTTATTGCTAATACACAGTTACGATACATTCCTGAACTGGGACTGCTACTAAAATTCTGCGCTATATTTACAATTTATTTAATTTCATTGTGTTCTATTAAGTCCTAGCGGCCACTGAAATTTCGAATGAACAGGTTACTGGTACAAGGCTTTACTACTGTTGTACCGTCTCTTTGCAAAAAAAATTATCGGCATGTTCATCAAGAGACGATTACAAAGTTTTCATCTCCCAAAACGAAATTTATGAGTGTGTCGAATTGGTTTTACTTCAGCTTCAAAGCAATTGTACCGATCACTAATGGCATAGATTATCAATCGTAAAATAATGTACAGTAATTTTTCTTTCGGTAATTTGTGTATGTGCTTATGTACATTTATTTCATCCATTGAAATGGTTTATTGTAGCTGATAAAATGAACTGAGGGTTTGTTTATTATCAGTAGGCAAAATGTTGAACTCGAATGAAAAGTATGGAAGTGTTATCAACCATCTCAAGGACATCCATCTCACAAAGGTATGAAAGTATAAAATACCTTTCCTGCACGAGGCAGCAGAGTTCAACCAGTCGTTTTATAAAATTCCATAAACTTAAGAGAGACATGTCAAAATACTGGATTAGGCAGACACCGGCTGTTTGGATAAAAATTATCCCCAACTTCAACCGTGTTATTTGAAATTCAAAATCCGCTATCTAAGGTATGGGTCGTACTAATATGAAATGGCGTTGTAATTGACGTTGAATCGGTGGAGTTAATGACTCGTACACTCGAGCCAAGTACACATCAGAGAAATATAAATTATTTTTTTTTAGACAATGTATGAAACGCTTCGTTTGAAGTTTCAGTCAACATTCAAAGTAACATTATCAAAGTGCTACTCGATACCGGCCAGAAATGAGTGAAAACGTTTATGGGCGATCGGCCATGATTTTATGATTCTTTAACTATAGAAAAATCGAATTTAAGAATAGCTTTCAAGGATTTGGTTGTTATATTCAACTTTGCACACCCGTGATCTCTATGAAAACTGGAATTAAGTTCGAAGCCATGCATGAAGCTCAGCTCTAATTAAGAAAACTGTAGTCATCATACCTTTTAGAACTGTTCATATATACTTGGTGCTCAAGTCTGATTGTATTATGAAAACTCAGGCGATGTTCGATCCAACTTGTAGGAAAAAATTTAGGAACGTAGTCAACGAGTCATGAACACTTGAGTGCCGGCAAGCAAAATTGCTCACTCATTTCCTATGTCTTTGAGTAATGCGTTGCTTATAAAACGTTGTGGTTATTTTCCAGATAACTCAAAATTTTCAAAGTTTGCCTCCTATACTGTTGGTTGATGTTTTAGAATGCCCAAAATCGAACTAAATCTTGGTGAGTGCACGTTGCTCTTGCCAACGCTCCTCACATTAGATACTTTCTTCTACCTACGCTGGTAATGGTCACGCGAATGATTGTGGTTTCTGTAGTGAGGGGGTCGATAGTTGCTGCCATGCCTAGGTCTGCTATGAGAGACATTATAATAGGCCCTTCTGGCATATCCTCCAGGTCGATTCCAACTTTTGCTGGTTTGATAGTCCTGGAAAGGGTTATAGCCAGGGTTTGATCTCTCCTTGTATTCACGATGGCCTTTCACCTTCTTCACTCTACCCCTATCCATTTCTTCCTCATCAGAGTCTAGGTGACGTTTGCGATCTTCTCTCCTCTCCGTGTCAACCTCTCTCTCAAGGTGTGCTCGCCCCCCATTCCAATTTGATACTGAAACAAAGGAAAAATTTGAAAAACATTTTCTCAATCCACTTGTGCGCTAATTTTGTTAGCATGTGGGATGTAGACTTCTTTCTGAATGTTTTCTTTGTCCTCGCACCCATTTACAATTCCTATAATGATGTAAAATTTTCAAAGAGAAGAAGAAAAAATTTAATTCTAGTTGTACTACTTTCATTTATTCGCTTAAATTCGATAGGATTAGAGACCGATTAGTAAAAGTTAAAAAGTTACAATTAAAATTAAATTTTTTTTTTTGTATTGTAAGATGTAAGTTTCTTTCCACACGATGATTTAGTTTTTGGCTTGACCATTAGAGGCTGGTGTCTGTTGAGGTTTAAGTCGGGCTCAAAAGTCATCTTTATGCAAGAAAAATCGAAACGTTTGATTTCTTTTGATTCAGAAGCGAAGACTTGCCCTTTATTTTGTGCAAGACGGACTTTTTGTCTTGATTTATCCGAGTGTGATTTTTCGATTGGGGATGAATCTGGATTGGGAAGAATGGGCAGGGAACATCGCAGACGGGACTTTGGTTTTTTTATGTACTGACCCGAGGAACTGCCGTATCCACGATGAGACATTTTCAGCAGATGAGAGACTGTGTCTGAGCGATTTGTACCACTGAAGTTTCTCAACGCTGCTGCACTCGGTGGTGCTGCACTATGGTGTGTAGATTTGGAAATGTCTTCCCTGAAAACACAAAAAAAAAACTTAACTACCCACCCGTGAACTCATCAGCAACAATGTATGAGCACTGATTTCGAGCATTTGCGCTGTAATACTACTCTTTCTGAAATCACTCACTTGTTGTCGGTAACAGACCAGCCATTAGGTGTGGCAGCTGCGGTAGGTGAAGGTGTGTCCTTAGAAACCTGCCAGCCCTTGATGCTGCTTGCAGCAGCTTTTGTCGGCACCCTTTCCTCGTGATCAGTCTTTACTCTTATAGGATTGTGCCACTTTTCTGTACCATTAGTTTCAGGTTTGGAATTACCGTCTACTTTGAGGTTTTGGCACCTTAGTGAGAACGGAACTGCCCCATTATTGTTGGCTGATGTGCCATTATGGCCTTTAGTATTACTCTGTGACGATCCATTGTGGCTGGGTACTTTTGAACTAGCGTTCGACACGCCATTCCCAGTACTTTTTGAACTTTTTTGAGCATCTTTGAAGTTAGTGACAGATTTAAAAGAATTCTCTTTTGCTAATGAGCCACTCTTCTGTAAACCATTATTAGAAGTATTCGTCAATGTTGACTTAGGAACAAGATTGCTGTTTGGAAGTGCTGAATTTTTATCTGCATTTGAACTGGCATCTTCTTCCTCGCTGGATCCGTCATATGGTACTAGACTATTACCATTCGAGACTTTGCCATTTTTGGGGTGCATGACTAGCCTCGTATGAGATTTGTCTTTGTCTTGTAGTTTTTGTGGAAGCTGAGGGCCAATAAATCCAGCATCTTTTTGTGAAGGAAGCTGTGGACCTATCACTTTTGGCAGAGGGAGCTGTGGTCCGATTATTTCTTTTTCATTTGTTTCTTTACTCTTCGCAGAAGAAGTTATTACACCATTTAGCGGGATTATACCAGATGTCGACGGTTTTGGACTCGGCGCTTTGTTCGTGCATCCATTTGATATCGACAATAAATTCTTTGTCGTCACTAATCCGTTGATCTTCACGGGTTGCTGATTTTGCATCTTGGTTTGTGACTGCGATTCCATTTCAAAGATCATTATGTATGCATTTGTGCTCAACACGTTGCTCAGACTTGTCGGACGTACCTACGCAAATTTTTAAGAATAATCAAAATTTCGATTGAAAAAAAAAGGCTATGGAGGATGAAAAAAAATGAGTGGAGTGCTTAGAATTCCATCTACTACATGGTTAGATATTCTCGAAAGGTATTAATCAGAATCTGTCATTTGGAATAACGGTATGCAATAAGATTCCTTACACAAGAGTCATCGAACGTGTAAAACTGTCCACTTGAGACTTGGGCAACGGCAGTGTAGTGGCCACAATTAACTGAAGGTCCCATATGTGTGACCATAGACGTGAGCTTATAGGTCAAGGTACGTAGAGGTTCGCCAGGCTCTCTCCATAGATAAGGTCCCATATCGACGGTCTGTTTGAAACCAATATGTCTGGAAATTTTGCCTCCTAAAACGCTGAAGCGTTTCAGTTGAACGCATAGAACTTTAGGCGGACGCTCAAGACTAAATTGTTTTGTCGCGGGTACACGCCTCTTGCACGCCTCACACTTGTAGTCATTGTTATCAAGTTGTTCTCGGCTGAAGTAACTTGAAAGTGCTTCGTCCAAGGTACTTGCTTTCCGAATATCAACCAAGAGATCCTAATTGTGTACAAAAATAGAATAAGATAATGGTTCTATATGGTAATTTTTGTTAAACTGTTACAGCTCTTGTGGGTCGTATTGCATTGTGGAGGTCGACATATAGGATTTTATTTACCTGGAAATGTTGGAAGGTGGTGGAAATATGACGACACTGAAGACATTTGACTTCGGTACGTATATACCCCCCAAATATCTGGTTAATAGGTGTTGTCTCCTTGGAATAACTGTCCAACTTTGTCGCTTTGTGTCTGGAGAGAAATGCTCTCTCCATGCCTTCCAACAGATACCGTAAAAATTCATGAGCATCTTCTTGCTGCCCAGGAACCATTGTTCTACAAATAACTAGAACAACAATACATAAGGTTATGAAGATTTATATTCCGAGTGATGTAGGGGTAGTATGATAAAATAATTCTAGGGTTATACTTTGATTTCACTTACGTTTTAACTTATTATAAATGTAGAATGGCTTAATTGCCCCGCTAGACTTCTGGTGGCTGAATTGCAGTGTTTTGGCCATTGCACAGGTGAGACATTCCCCAGCTCCATCTAAAACTAACCTATTATCAAAATACCATACAAAACAATCGCATAAAAAGCTTGAGACGTTTCTGGTCAATAGTAACATTCCATAGAAGACTAGTAAAAATAGAAGCACTGGTTGACAAGAAATTAAAGGACTAATTACTGCAACAATTTTTGAACAAGACCTGAAACTATGTAACTGCTCTGTTTCAATTCAATAGATACACTGGGATGTGGACAAATAAGAAAATGTGTTTTGCAACAGTTGGTTCAATGAACTCTTACAATTCTCAACATGTAGCTTTTACTTTCAAGAACTTTAGCATTACTTTTTAGACAGCTAATTTTAAGTATAAGTAAAACTTCCAAAGTTGATAGGAGGCAAGAAAATCACTAAAATGAGGCTTCTTGACAATCCCCGCACAAATTTGCAGTAGTTCAAAACATTAGAGTCAGGGTATGATTGAAAAACATGTAGGAAGAACAATACTCACTATTCTGTTCGCATTTTGAGGTGTGATGTTGGTCTGACAATAGCCAGTTAACCAAAGCTGGCACATGAAAAAGGGCCTGGAGTGTGCTGTTTAGGTAGCAGGTATTACCCACATTATACATTCCAGCTCCAACTGGCAAAGTACCCTTCCATCCGAGGGAAATTTTGTTTGTTGGATAAAGTGTTACTGCTGGTTCCGGCAGGCTAGGTCCCATCTTTTTGTCTTCCGACTTTTTTGAAGCAGGACAAACTGAGCTATCCTGGAATTTTGCAGGCTGTTCTGCTTTATCAGAGTGCTGTTGGTGCTGGGGTAAGCTCAAGACAATATACTTGGCTTTCAGTTGTTCCAATACTGTAGATTGGTAGCCAGCTACCTCCTTGTACTCTATTTCTGACTCCAAAATTCTAGTTGCGTTCCCACCAATCGCCGTAGACAAATCTTCGCTTGATTTATTGGACTGACTCGACTCCAGTGAGTAGCGGATCGCAGCCGCTACTGGATCACACACGCTGACTGCAGGCATCACTGCACAACCCTTTGACCCAGTAGTGTTGGTATAACTTCTTTGATCTGAAAAACGTAAAATATTACAAATATATTTCAAACAAATCAAACGATGGTTGCAAGAGCAACCATTCTCAATAACTACGTACCGGACAGCTGGTGAATAAGCATAGAATTGTCGAGAATTGTGGGGTTGTAAATGGAAGATACCTTGCCATTTCATGATGTAAGAGTTCTTTTTATAAATTTTGTCGCATTTCGACACTGACATTCCATGCATGATTCCGTAAAAAGTTGATGGCAAATCACCATTTAATTTTAGTGAATTACCTAAGTAACAGTGAATTCGATTTGGATCGGGTATTTCATTGATCAGATGAGTCGCATTCAAGGACAACATTAGGTGATCAATTTTCCGGGTTTTTGCGTATACATTGTTCTGAAATCGAGGTGATCGGAAGGCAGGTAAAGCACAGAAAAGTATCGCTGTACGACGTGATCAAAAATTCGTTAGTGTCAGAGAAAACTAAGCTGACACGTAGACTCGATTACCCGCCGTCGTAGATATCGTGGCAGCCATGTGCCACCGAAAACGCGGTGATTTTACTGTCAACAAAATTGATTGTTTATTTCAAATGGAAAACCGATTACGACAGGAATGACAACGGTCAAATTTCAAGAACGAATGGTGATCAGTCAGCTGAGAGTTGATTTGTTAAATATTAAAAGAAACTCTAAATCAAGCCAATTATTGATTTGGTGGAATCGCGCGCGCTGACTGCCGCCGGACCCCCTTAGGCGCATGTTGATCAATCGGCTCTTATCAGAGCGATTAGTATGAGGGTTTCGGTATATTCACCTTATACGTTATCCATCCGTATCCAATGTGTTCGTCTTCTGAACACGAGCCACTCACTACGCGCGGTTCGCGAAAAACACAAACATATTTTTGTTGGTACGCGAAAACGAGGTCTATCCTACACCATGATGGTCGCCATTTGCTAAGCAAACCGGAAACGGTCAAATCCAAAAATTAATGAAATCACTGAAATTTTGAAGACTTTGTCGTCAGGCGAAGAGTATAAAATATATTTTTTTTTTAAATTAGAATAAAGGCGTGAAACGAAAGGTGACAAGAAGAATTCAAGTTCCCATGTCATCGATTGTTTTGATAACAGAGTCATTCCAAGTTCAATTCTATTCTCTGGTTCAATCCATCTCAATCTCCGCAAGGCAGAGTGGCGGAACGCGATGTAGAACACTATTGCTTCGCAACCGATCTCCACAAAATAACGGAGCAAGTGGATGAAACCTTGGTCAATGCAAAGTATCATCCGCACCCGATTAATAATGACTATTCAATCAGCATTCCCGACCGAATAAAACTATCGAATAGCTCACTTCCTGAGTACCAAGGGTATTTTTTTGAGTAGCGATTAACGTGTTCATATGATCATACACGTTGCTCTGCTCTGCTCTGCTTGCGTTTTACATAAGCATCTGAAAGTGGCAAAAGTATCATATAATGATTGTAAATTGAAAGTGTGAACCCATGTTTGTAATTGTATGAGTGCGAGTGAGATGTCTGTATTCAATGTGTATAAAGTGAGGCATGTCATTGGGTCCCATGGTGTAATGGTTAGCACTCTGGACTTTGAATCCAGCGATCCGAGTTCAAATCTCGGTGGGACCTTCGTTCGACACAACTTTTTAATTTTTGGACATTCGTAGTTAGCCCTTATTGCTAATAAAAAATACTGTCCGTGGGATTGAAGGGTCTGGTTCCCCGACTTAGTGACCCCTCATCTAACCCGATTGAGATAATTGACTTTTTATCGTTAGTTACTTGTGTGAAATTGATTGTTAGACCGCTCGCGGTATTTGATAGTCAATAGTTTATTAGGAAATAATTGTACAAATTGGTCCAGGGGCTTTGATGTGATCTTAGCCCCTTATCACCATTAATTAACTATCATCGAATTTGATTTTTCGTACGTACAATCGCTTGTCGGTCGATTGTAGATGTTCAGGTATAGTGTTGCCAGAGCATAAGTGGAAATTCAAAAATGCGTGATTTCTGTAATTGCGGTTGCCGCGCATGCAGAACCCCGGGCGCGTTGTAAATTATGAATCTGGTGCATTAAATTTGGATTTTTTATCAAGAGAAGAAGTTTTCTTATCTCTTCGCAGGAGTATTCGGGTAAGTATAGATGTAAAATTCATAAATTTCAATAGTTGTTAATCGGTCACTCAGCCACAAGGTGGCCGCAATCACGAGGTGTGCACGAGGTGTCGATTACGTCATTGTGTCAGCTGGTTACACTAGTCAACTGTCAGTGATTGTCAGGCTGGAGACTTGAAGTCTCATGGAACGTCTTCACTTCTGTATTACTGAGTATTGTGTTTCTTTCACCACGTTGGATAATTTGAAATGACTGAATAATGTGCCGTCACGTCCAGTACAGTATATTGCTGCACAAATGCCATACCTTGTTTATTTTATTGCTACTCATCTTTGGATCTCGTGTTTCATCATCGGAGGACGTGGCACTTAACCTTCAACATGAGACAGCACAGAAACTCACAGAGAGCACACAAGCTCCTTCACTAATTTTGAACTCTGGCGATAAAAATATTCGGATAATAGAAGACATTTCCAAGCCTGTTATAGCAGAACAGCAGGAACAAAATGAGACACACGAGAAGAATCTCGAAATTGATTCGGCCAGAAATCGCCGAACTAGTGGTGCTACAAAACCCCCAACGTCCACCATGAAATCAACACCTCTGGGAGTTTCTTCTACCACCGCTAAAATTCTAAATAATCAACAAACATCCGTCACCACTGATAACTCCGTCACGTCACTGTCTACACACGGTGGAACAATAGGTAAACTTCCAATGAATACAACTGTAGACGGTACGACGGTGATGCAAACTTTGGAAACAACAAATGTAACAAATACCAGTACAACAACTGTTACACCAGCTGAACCTGTGCTACCAGACAAAGGGTCAGCAGAGGAAGAGCACAATAGTTCGATGTCGATATTTTTTGTACTTTGTGTCCTGGCTCTTGGAATTCTGCTGATTCATCTGATGCTGCAGACCAATTTTCGTTACTTGCCTGAGTCTGTGGTCATTGTTTTTCTTGGCGCCGCGATTGGGATGATAATAAATCTCATGTCGCACCAGAATATAGCCAACTGGCGCAAGGAAGAAGCTTTTTCTCCAACTGCTTTTTTCCTTGTTTTGTTACCTCCAATAATATTTGAATCTGGTTACAACTTACACAAGGGAAACTTCTTCCAAAACATTGGTAGCATTTTAGTGTTTGCCATTTTTGGTACAGCTATTTCCGCATTTGTTATCGGTGCAGGCATTTACCTCCTGGGCCTAGCCGATGTTGCATACAAGCTCAGCTTTGTTGAGAGCTTTGCTTTTGGTTCTCTGATATCTGCCGTTGATCCAGTTGCCACTGTTGCCATCTTTCATGCCCTCGATGTTGATCCAGTATTAAACATGTTAGTATTTGGTGAATCCATTCTTAATGATGCGATCTCCATTGTTTTGACTACCTCTGTACTTGAGTCAAACCACGGGGCAACAACCAGTGAAGCAATCATACTAGGAATCAACAGGTTTTGCTTGATGTTCTTTGCATCTGCTGGCATAGGTGTGGTCTTTGCACTAATTAGTGCTCTGCTCTTGAAGCATGTTGATCTGCGGAAGAATCCCTCTCTCGAGTTCGGACTTATGTTAGTCTTTACCTATGCACCCTATGTTCTGGCCGAAGGTATACATCTCTCAGGTAAGTCTGACAAAAAAGTGTGCTATATTAGGATATTGCGATTTTTCTGCCATAGTAAATAATGCGTGCAACTTGTTCTCTTCCAGGAATCATGGCCATCTTGTTCAATGGTATTGTCATGTCCCACTATACTCACTTTAATTTGTCAACTGTGACACAGATAACTATGCAACAAACAATGAGGACTTTGGCTTTTATTGCCGAAACCTGTGTCTTTGCATATTTGGGTTTGGCTCTGTTCAGCTTCAGGCATCGGGTATGTTTAAACTTTATTTGCTATTAATCGTTGGATTGAAATTATAAAATAATGTAAGATCTATGGAATGTTTATTGTTATTCTGTGTGCTAAAAAACTGTGTGTTTGTGTTATTTCCAGGCTGAACCAGCACTGGTAGTCTGGTCTCTAATTCTATGCCTAATTGGTCGAGCTGCAAATATTTTCCCACTCGCTCTTCTGGTCAACCGATTCAGAGAGCATCAAATAACAAAGAAGATGATGTTTATAATGTGGTTTAGTGGCCTCCGAGGAGCAATTTCCTACGCTTTATCGTTACATTTAGATTTCAGCGATGAAACGAGGCATGTTATCATAACTACTACACTAATAATCGTTCTGTTCACTACTCTGATATTTGGTGGCTCCACAATGCCGCTTCTGAAGTTTCTTAGAGCAGAGAAAAAGCCACGAGCAAACAGTAGTAGGCGAAAGAGAAGAGATAAAGAAATTTCGCTCAGTAAAACTAGGGAATGGGTAAGAAATTTTTATATACTTTATTTTGATAATCATAAATGATCTATTGTTTGATATTAAATATTAGAGCGCCAGTGAAATTTTGCAAGATAATATTTTTATTTTCAGGGTCAAACCATAGACTCAGAACATTTGTCGGAGCTCACAGAGGAAGAAATGGAGGTTTCTTTCCTGCAATCACGAATTCGTGGTTTTGCTCGGTGGGATTTAAAATTCTTTATTCCATTCTTTACGCGGCGATTTACTCAGCAAGAACTGAAGGACTGTAAATCTCAAATGACGGATCTAACTAATCAATGGTATCAGGCGATCCGAATCAGCCCAGTAGATTCGGATGACGAAAATTCTACGACGCAGCTCAATCTTAGCATCGCCGGCGATTGCCAAGGCATGAGCAACAAGTCTAAGAAAAATGGTCGGCCAAGTCACGGTTCCATACTCAGTATATAATTTAACATTTAGCATTGATAGTTCACAAATAATTTGTGATTTCATTATTTTCCTATCATTCACCAAAGTGGTACAGCTGGTTTGTTTCTGAATTTTATTATTAGGAACTTCTCAATTATAGACATAGATATGAATTATCTTCACCTAATCTGTGTATTTTGGACAGTTTGGAGATTTGTAAATATTTTTTTTTGCTAATATCAGATGCTGCTCATTTTCAGTATTAGGTACTAATTATCTAATTTTATTATGTTGATCGCACTGGAACTATTCCGTGTGGATAATATTTAATTTTGAGTACTAACTGAGCATCAGTTTTGTCCTTATTGTGATAAGCTTTTGAACGAAGTTTAGTCTCACCGCACTAAATATCTGCTCGGAACGAGTATTTTTTACTGGCCTATGGAGAGTTCTAAAGATTTGGTCAGTCACCAAAGTGGCACCTCATTTCTTGCGGAAGCTTGGTTATCTGTTGATGTTTTTTCATTCAACAATACGTCTTGTCTATTTGATAACAATGTGTGCCTAAGTTACCAGACTTTTGAAGAATAACTTATTGCAAAATGATGATATGATAGCTTCGCACAAAAGAAAAGCGATCCATAAATGAATCGTATACTATGTAATCGCAATAGTCATATCCTCAGCATTGATAAACACTTCTACATTTGGCTCTCGACTGAAAAATTATCCGTCAGTATTAATCATAAAAATTATCACCCACTTGAAATATTAATAAAAAATGCAATCTTGCGCAAATTAAGTACAATTAATGGTAATATGAATGTCTTGCCTGAAAGATATGTTGGCAGAACTCAAAATTTGCACAATGTTCATAAATGTTTTCGTAGACATTGAGTAACATGTGTGAGATATATTTTTTTTGAACGCCGGGTTGCTGCTATATATGTGTATCATATTTTAGCTACTATCAGTATATGTTGTTCTATTACCAACGTTGAGTTGGTATACTCGTATATTGGTGATTTACTTAATCAGCTTAATAACGGTTGGATTACTTAGTCTTACGGATGATCTTCCGGGAGAAGCATCGCTTCACAGAGTACTGCAGTTTCATAACTAGCGGGGCATTTAACAAATGTGTCTGAAAATTATATGATATTTATAGAGCTAAATTAATTTTTCAGTTGTCTTCATTTCCTTTCTCATGGTTTGAGCTGGTTTCAATTTTTTTATTTTCTTTTCGTCGAAGAAAATTATGAAGTTCTAATTCCGTCAATGCCAATGATCCTGATTTAATTATTATTTTTGTAATGTTATATCACCGTCTATTGCGGGGCAGTTGAATACTTTATAACGTAACTTATATTGCTGCAAGTATTTTGAGTAGGATTTTTACGAATCAACTTCTTAGCTTGCAACAAATGTTATTCAAAATTAATTTCAGCAATGGCCAGTCATCAGTTGCTGGAATTCGCAGGGTGATAATGGTACATCTACAATACATATTGTATGTATAAAACCCTTTTATTATTGTGCATCTCTGTATACATACTATACATATATGGGTGTATTGGTTGTGCGTTATGAAAAATGAGAATATACATTTCTGTAAAAACACACCGTCGATCATTATACTGTCATTATTGCCATTATTATTTTATAGCATGTCTTCGATATATTAAACTCGATCCTTTTTTTTGCCACCAATGATTCTTGTTGATGAAGATATATAATTTAATCAGTTACCCGATGCAGTAGATTCGCATCTTTCCTCTGGAAAGTATAGCGCTTCCGATTTTACTGCGTGTGATTGAATTCAATTTTCAAAATCGATTTTATATTCTATATAACTAGAATATCCCGAGTGCCACTTCGATAATCTCTGGATTTGTGCGACTGAAAAAAAAAAAAAATCAACAGTTGATACGAGAGACCAAACATGTTTTGCTCTTTTTTTGTGCAACTAATGGTTTCTCCTGCTCAGAAAATTGAATTGCTGCAAACATTTGTGATACAAGGCTCACAGTCAGTAGTTAGGTAGGGAACAATGAATATATCGATCGCATTTGGTAGATAATATTTAAATTTATTATGAAACGCGTCTACATGATACAAATGAAAGAAAAACACAACTTTGATATTTTATATAGCATAGTAATATACACATAGTTGATATACAGTTTTTCATATTCTCACGCGTTATTTATAATAATTGTACACTTTCTCACAGCTGATGAAATTACAACAATGACGCTCGTCAAATCGGTACGCAGACTATCGCAAAGTTGATCGCTGGTCCAACAGGATAAGAGGTGCATTGAGTTTCTATGTAGATAGCAATGTCTCTACGCACTGTATGTATACATCAATACGTTATTTATTATTTAAAGGTATATGCCGCTTTTTGTAGTAGAACTTGCACCCTCCATTTTAGCGCACAACAACATTTTGGTCGAAAATTATCAATTATCTCTTGTTTTGTATACCGAATGTTTTCAAAATTCTGGCGCTACTCGAGGGAAGTATTTTACTCGTCAAATGTATGAGGAATTTTTTAGTAATAATAGACGCATGTGCGCTAAAAAATACCTTTCGCAAACAGAGTTTGAAAGGAATTTTTTTTTCTTCGTTTTGATTCAATTAGAAATTTTGTTAATCAATTTTCAAAATTATATCAAAATGATTTGCACAAAATGAATTTTATGACAATACGAGTAGCCCATCATAGGTAGCACCGACAATTTTGACAACACCCTATATCATGCATCGATTAAGTATTAAATATATATATTTTTTTTCATCTGTTTTTGTTTTTTTATCACACAATATAACGAGGTGGTGGTTGATTTTCTGGATAACGCATACTATGTATGTATATCGACTCAGAGTCGAATATTGATTTTTGAAAAATGCATGACAATCTCAAGTCAAAAATTAGCCGCCGATTCGTCTTTGAATGAAGAAAATAAAAATGATAGCCGCATATGAAGTGCGATAAAAGTCACATCAAGCAGATACCTATATTAGGCCATATTACAACGACATAAAATAGAAAATATTATATTGTCTTTGGTTCACGATAAGAATTAAGAGATAAAAATATTTAGTGAAACAAGAACACAAGAAATTTAAAAATTAAATGACCTGCACTTGTGGAATATTTATTTAATTAAATTTGCGCGATGACCATGAAATGACAATCCTAAGTCGTAACATTATATAATCTATGATATAGAAATACAATGAGACACTTCTCCACATATTATCAATATCTATATATGTACCTAATTATATTGTAGTGGTGCCCAATGCAAAAACAATTCTCATATTTCACTCGGCGATTACTTTTATTTTTGAAAAAAAAAAAAGTCTGTACGTTATACGTGCTACGACTACATTATTATTATATTCATAAGCTAATTTTTTTTGCTCTTATATATTTTTCTAATTAAATTTTCTACCCTGTGTGTTTAATAACTCCTGATCCTGCGGGAGGAATAATTAAACTTTTAGTACAATTCGTAATTATTCGAATAAAAATATAGAATTTTTAGCACAGGCTACCACCACATATTCATTTAAATATAATACTAATTTTATTTCATAATTATTCACTTCGTTACCATATATATATAGTTTAACGCTGCGACAGCGACGGTTAAGCTCGTGCAAAAAAATTTCAACTTAAAAGTAAGCGGCGTGTGGGGGAGAGAAATAAATTCCCTTCAAATACAAAAGATTCATTTATACGTATGTATCTATATACATAATTTTTTTCTAAAAAATCAAATTTTCAAATCCCATGCAATCAGCTGAAATATTTCGATGCACGCATTTTAATTACCTCACGGTGTTTGGGCAGGTCAGTTATTTTGCAAGATCAATAGATGATTCTCGTCGGTCGATGTTTTCAAATCGTAACGTTTTTTTTATCTCCTGCTGATTTCTATATTCATGCTTGGTCGTTTTCGTCGCTGTTTCTTTTCAGTCCTATCGTAACTTCCCCGGAAAAAATTTTTGAAAACTATACAGCTTATATTTCTCAGTTCAATTTTACTACATAAACACTACTCTTCAGATAAGGGTTCCAAATAATTATGAATAATATGGCACCAATGGTCAGCTTTTCACATTATAAGTAGAATATGCTGTGCAGGCTGTTCAATTTTATGAAGAATAAAAATTATATCAACTTTCAATGGAAGAACATTGGTATTTTTCTCCGAGTCAAGAATTAAGTTACAAGTTTCCTGGCTACAACAGCGTCTGCCTTCCGCATTAAAGTCAATCTCGTAATTTACTCGTACACTTTTTTCCTACTAATTTACTTTACCTATTATAATTTTTAGAAATTTTTTTTTCTTTTATATTTTCATTGAAAATGAAGGCCACTCAATTCAGAAACTACTACAACAAACTACAGATCTGCTGGTAAAAATCTACAATATTTAAAATTGCTTAATTTAATAATGTCACTCTCTGCTCTTTTGGTTTTCTATCAATGTGTCGAGTGAGGTATTTAAACCTCATGTACCACAGCTATAGGCTACTTGTTTGGTTGTAAAATTAACTTTCAATTTTTTTTTTAGTCTGTATGCGAAATTTTGAAGGTCGCGAAGGTTTTATTTGTTTACGTTTTGAAAACTGATGAACCTTTGCCTTCTTGATTATTGGGTATATATGTGCAGTAAACGAAATCTTAAAATTCAACCAGTTTTCAATAAATTTTAAATAGAATTCTACCATCGATATATTGTATCAGCTTTTATTTAGATAGATTGCAGCAATCGGAACATCAAAGAGGTTTGAATTGAATTGTTGAGGGACCCATTTTTCCTTGAGGAGTAGATAAGACTAGTTCTTGCACTGAGAATACTAGGATGCTTTTACCAAAGGGCAATTTAACATAGTATGAAAGGCGAACCATGTGCAAATAATATTTATTATAATGTTCACTACTCTGACCATTGATTTTTGTGGGGTGGTATTTTATAACTGAGCCTCTGTATGACCTGATTCAGACAAAATTGTTCAACTCTATAAATTATCTGCGAATTCATGAATTCCAGCAGATAAAAGTTGACGCGTTTCTATTCTAGTCGAGTCCACTTACACAGGGTGATCATATTTCCAATTGACTAGAAAAGGTTGATGTGTTTCGAAGCTAATCAAAGATAGTGTCGTCCGACCATTGAAGAAAAGTTATCAACCCTTGTTGGGTTTTATTTTCCAATCTTTGGGTAAACAATAATTCAAAATCCTGATGTAACCTCATCGTAGAATATCATTAGGTATTTCAGCTTTCATTCAATAAAAATTGTACATGGTAGGAGCTATTATTTGAAAAAAAAAAAAAAAAAATCGAAATTGCTTAATTCTATGCAATTCCGAAATAGACATACACAATAATTATTGATCACACTCCTCTACTTCACCCTACATATTTATATTGTAGTACCATTTAAACTTTTATGTCTTTAAATCTAGTCATGTTAGTGTTTTAAACATTATCATTGAGAAAATAATTATTTTTCATATGGCAAGCAAAATAAGTTTACCTTATTTCATATTACCTCTTAAATATGTAATTTTTTTATTTATTCTTTTTTTTTTTGCTCATTCTTTTTTTCAAAATCCTTCTATGGCCCACTCTCATTTCACCAAAAGTATCTAATATAGACACGAACATTCAAGTTTTGTCTTCGAATTTTTATAAATGGAACGTCAATAAATGAACAACAGCCTCTTTTGAAAAGGAAAATATATTAAAACCTTTAATTCTTTAAATTGTAATATACTAATATTGTTAGTTATTGTATTATGTCTTGCACTGAGCACATTGGGACATTGAGAGCCTTTGGTTCCTGTTCATTATAATATATAGTACCTATGTTTAATAATTATCGCAGAAGTTTAGGGCAATTATTAAATCGAATGAATAAAAAGAAATGAGTATATCTTACAGCTTACAAGTATCGATATTGCGATCATCAAATGCATTGAATAGAGGTTTCGGTACAAGACTGCAGATCTGAAAATTCAAATATGCTTTATCACAATGTCACATGTATGATTGTAAGCCGCACTTTATACTATTATTTTCATTCATGGTAGAAAGCGAAGTGTGCAAATAGTATTTTTTTGCTTCTAAAACAGATTCGTACAATGTACGAATTCGTCATAAATAAAATAGAGCTAACATGAATGTATATGAAAAAAAAAGGAAAAACCATCATGATCTTTCTCTATGTATTTCTGTTGTGGTTGCATAAGATTCAAATTATTATGTTCAATTATCATGTTATTTAAAAAGCTTTTCGCAACTGGCACTGTTACATTAGCTTGGTACTGTGAACCATAGGGTGGTATCCAAATCAGCGGTCGAAAAAAATCATCTCTCCGACTCTGAAATATTTGGTTCATGATGTTCTAAATAAGAATTTGAAAATCTCATAAAATTTTGTACAAATTTTCATAATGTTTATTTGAGTTACTCGACGTATAATTGAATATCATTCTTCAGACTTATTTTTTTTTGCATTTTTTTTTCTATCGATGAAGTAATACTCATTTCCGGTACCGGTAAAAAAAGGAGAAATTTCCGTCCACTTCTACTTTTGAGGTATTTAAACATGGCAGTATATTTACTTGTACGATTTACTCACATGCAAGTGATCTTCTCAGTAATGTTTTTTGTAAGGTGCCGTGTTGGTAGATTTCACTTAAAAATAAAGAAAACTAAATTTGGAGCCACCCTAAAGTGTATAACACGTACAAGAGCTTAGACTAACATATTTCAGTCAAAAATCAATTAGTACATGATGAAAAATTAGCTAATTATAATGCATTCGAAATTCCATGTTCTAAAAATTCCGATTACGTAAATTTACAATTTGGTTTGTACGACAGAAATATTTTCGAATGTTTCATACGGTACGCATATTTGCACACTCCCGCGAATTAAAGCAATTTTCCCAATTTAAAGTTGGTTTTTTTTTTCTGAAGAAAGTTCGTTAGACTATAGAAATACATTATTCACAATCACAATTTTCACACTAAATGCTGAAGAAATGCATCTCAAATATTCAGATGGTGCCGTAGGTTCACGTTATTAAACGTGGGCTGTGTAGACCTTCGACTTGAGTGTCTATGGGTGGACAGTGCTGAGTTTCAGGTGGACCCCAGTCATGTAAGTTTCCACTATTGGCTAGTCTATGCGTTAGCCGATGAGCTATTGAAAATCCACCGCTGCCCTCTAATTGCGTCAAAACAATAATCACTTGTCTGGAACATTACAATGAACATTTCCGTAGATTTAGAAAATCAGTATTGCGATTGATAAACAAATGCCATTGACAATGTTGCGCATCAATTTCAAAGAATCTCAGCTGCTAAATGGCTCAGTACTATTGTTATGTTGTCAGCTCATCTTCTCACCTATGTAATGGAGGTACACTGTCGGCAGTTCTGAGTTGCCCTCTGGTAGAAACTACGTTGTAACTTTCGTGACAATCACATTTCACATGTATCCACTTATTCACATGGCGATTTTCAACCATTACAACCAACCCTGCCCATCCTTTAGTCAAGTAATAGGCGGTCATACCTTCCCTGCCCTGGAAGAATAAGTGGCATATGAAATCTGGTGTTTCTCTGGATTATAAATCCGTAACGAGGAGCAATCGGTAAATTATTTACTGATTTTATTCTCAACTAAAATCAAAACTTACCTCATGCCGCTGTCCTTTGGCCAGTGTTAAGCTAATGATGGCATCGGCCAACACGAATGCCGGAGGTGAAATTTGCTCGACCAAGAGTCTTTTTGAACTGTGAATTGCGAGTACATATTCTGGGTAGCTCGACGTGTCTTCCATACCTGTGTGCCAGTGATTAAAAGCAAGGCACACTACAATATACAGATCTCTTTCCAGCATTTTGTGACAACCAACAAATCCACGAACTTGTCGTTTACTGTGCTCTACTAATCGACCAACTTCTGGTGCTGCTGGTGACCTGGTTCGAAACACCACAACGCACAGATCCAGTTGCGAACGCTGAGATTTCTCGGAATTTCTATATGTAAGCAAAATAATTTCTATTATTACAGAGCTCTACCGTTAGAACATTGTTAAATGTAATGCAATCACTTCTCTCACCTTTGTCCTTCTTGAAACAATGTGAATTCCGTTTCAGTTGGCTCCAACACAGTCAATAGCACACATGACAAATGCCTGAGCGATGACAACGGTGGTAGTGTACCACGCAGACGAACTTCGCTCCAACCAACTCTTGTTTTGCAGATATCAATGCAATCAAAGTATTTCAGAACATCGTCAAATGATATCCAAAAAACACCATCTGATGCACCATGAGGCATAAGCATTTCACGAAGCTGCGCAGTCCAGATCGGACTGTCATCTGACCAGTCTCCTTTCCAACTATAGTGACCCCATGGATTACGTAATCGCAGCAGTCTTATGCCCTGTAACCAGAAAATTTGGACATTGGTAGGAATCTTCACTTTTCTCCGACTATGAAATTCGAATCATGGGACATTGAAAGTAATTTGATAGATTGGTATCAAAAAGTATCTAGTTCTTTATACAACTAGAATAATTATTTTTGAGCGTGACTTACCTGGACGTCCCTTACATCCAGAACAGAATATGCGTGTCTGGAAAAAAAAAGAAATGAGAGATTAATGATATGTTTTTACGTTGGTATTGGCCTGATCAAAAAAGTGGAGGCTGGCTTATGGATTATGCTGGACATGCAAGTGTGGTTTTCAGCAGCGGGTATACATACCTTGGACGAAGACCCTTTCGTTGATATTCTTCTTCATCAACTTTCATATTTCCACCTCCGCAGCTTGCACCCATTAAGAACATAGCTTGCCTAGAAGATAGTAGCTGCGCCCAAATTAAATCTTTATCCAATTCATCTTCACTAGGTAACGCTGAAGGCTGCAGTGGGACACTTTCGCAAGGTGCACCTGTTAAAGTAGCCAAACCTTCGATAGCTCGACCGGAAACTAATGCTTCGTAACATCCGTGAATCTTAGCTACTGCCTTTTCAATTAGCGGTACCCACAGCTGTTTTCTCTTTGCCTATTAATTATTCAACATATTTTATGATAGCCAATTAAAAAGCGAGACGTATATAATCAAGTAGTAAATGATAATCATAAACAATATCGAAATAGTCTGTACAATATTCTTGAACCTCATACCTGGGAGTAAACTAGATGTCCTCTTTTATCACAGGGAAGCAGATCGTCGACAAGCACAGTTGTCCATTTACCGTCCTTGCACAACCTGACTTGGTATGCCCCTTCTGGACAAGTTTCTTTCATAACTAAAACTCTTCTGACCAGTTCGTCACTCTCTGCTAGAACGGCCAATGCAGATAAGAGCCAACAGTTTCCCAAAACACCTTGAGAAATATCAGAAGGTAAAGGAGTCCTAAAGACCGCCCATGGTAACTTGGAATCAACACCAGAGTCAACGTTTATTTGATGTGGTCTTCGCCATTGAACAACATGGTTGTCTTTCGTTTCTGCAGGATTGTAGTACAGCGATTTCGGAGCAGGTGGAAAAGAGTCATCGACAAATGGTTCGTTGGTCTGTAATCAAAGAATAACAGATAAGGTGATTTTTCCGAGCATTTTTTTAGGTGATGATGATTCAAAAAATCTTGGGTATAATTATTATCGTTTATAATTGTCTACCTCTTTACAATATCGAACGATTCGTTCCCACTTTTCTAAGGCTTCCCTCTCTTCTATTTGGCGTAAATTTTCCATGACAACACTCTCTTGCCTCTGGATTCTGAGAGTACTTGTTCCAGGTTCTCCTAGCCTGAGTCGATCTCCTGGGATTTGAGAAAGAGTCTTGGAACTTTGGCACATTTCGCAACTTCCACTCGTACTTTTGTTCTCATAGGTGCACAACTTACATTGCCACTGAAAGAGATTTTTATTGTAATCAAATTTCTGATCCAACGGCTTGGTAGCAACATGAAATCTCAAACATCCAGTTCTGGCGGTATGTTTAATACTATATAGCAACATGCAATAAAATATCTTTATATTCCAAGTATATAGCCACATTCACCTGTGCATGACTGATTTCCTTAGTCCTAGATTGTCTTTTCTCTCCTGCTCCAGAGCCGTTCCTGCGTACAGAGTTTCTATGCCTGGGAGTGACTGCTCTAGAATTTGCTGCAGGAGGACACGTCAACCTGGGACTGGGGCTCCTTTGTCCCAAAACTCTGTTGTCTCTTGGTACTTCGAGGAAGTCAACGAACGTTTTACAGGCGTTACAGCTCTGTGCAGTCAATGGATTTCTCAAAGTACATGATGGGCAGACCCAACTTTCTCCCTTTCTTAGAGTTGGATCATCGAGGTGACTAACGCTTTTGAGTTTTGATCCTGCGCAAGCTTCACAAGTTGTTCTGGTCGCTGCATTCAACAACGTACATTTTTTGCAGGTCCAGGCAGGTGAAGGCAATTCAATTAGGTCATCGAGATCAGATTCAGCAGTAGCCAAGGTGGCGGATTTTGGTGGGGTGTATCTTACGCTATCCCGTGAAACGATAATGGGAGAAGAGGCTTGGGATCTGCAACTGGATCCGTCATTGGTCACAGTGATTAAACTCGGTTGCGCCAATGATGGAGGAGATCTTGATGACGAACAGATATCGCAGCCAGTGGACCAAAGAGGATTGTAAGCATAGGAACATTTCCGACAAGTCCACATTCGCTTGAGAGGTGCAGCTTCTGCAGCGTCACCAGCTGGACTCGTAGATTCACTGACCGGCTTTGTGGCTGCAACGCCCAATTTACTATTTTGCTTTCTTGGTAATGGCGGTGGTGTGTCTGGATCTGATATCCCGATATAAGAATATTTTGGTTTAGAATTGAAGCCAATCGAATGCGGAGGTACAGCCGGAGGTTCTTCATCATTTAGACTACGTCGATTTGCTGCTTTTCGTTGAAGTATATTGGTCACAGAATCAACCTCTGAAAATGATCTCCTATACGTTGGAGGACCTGCTGAAGAAAGGGCTCTAGGTTCCCACGCCGGTACGCTGATAACAACGCCACTACAAGGGGCTGGGCTTCTGGGGGCTTCGCAGGCCTCACACTGTTCCAATCCAGATGAATTATTTAGAGTGCAATTGTCACAGCTCCAGAGAACATCATCTTGCTGTACCTCCGAGACGATGAGACTAGTGGGTCTCTGAATCGCGGCTTCCGATAACTTTTGAACAACCGACCCATTTGACAAGGAACGGCTGACTTTAGATTTCACACGTTCGTACACTGAAGGGCTATGGCGTTTCGGTGAACGTTGCGAAGTATCAACGCTATCGGTATAGGCAATGGGTGGCGGATCCATGGTTTCCACAGGCGGCAAAGTCCAGCTCTCACGGTTAGACCTCGTTCGCTCGTTGCGCCCGAGGCTGCTCAGCTGTGCCATTTCTAAGAGGTGAGAATTTTAAGATATATAATGTAGAGGAATTCTTATTTTCAAGAGATGATGTTCATCTGTTAAGGCTCAAACTTTTTCTGCTAATACTTTAGATACCTAGTACAACTGTGTTTCTTACTTCTAGAGACCTTGTTCAACTAAATTCGCAGATTTTATTAATCTATCATTATAAACGAATTTTGATTCTAAGTAATCAGATAACGATGAACAGAGTTTCAGATATCATTTTATTTTCATATTTCATTACCTAGATTAGCTTTATTAAAATTGATTGGAGATGCGATTGTACTAGAGGCTGCATTTAAAATACAATCAGTGGGTCCCCAGGCTGCAACCTCTTCAAGCTGCAGACTTTTGAGTTTGCGAACTCCAGGTCTTTTTGCTTTACGTGTCCAAATATGGCCTTCTTGATTGGATATTGGCAGAGAAATTGTTCCACAGGCAATGCAGTTGGGCAAAGCGCTTTGGTTATTCAGTTGCAAGCATCTGATACAAGTCCAACAAATTGAGAGAGAAGGTAGTGATAAACCATGTTTCAATTGTTCTGGACTATTTGAGTTTCCAGACCAAGAGTTTCGCCGACATATCTTGTTTGACCTTGCTGACCCGGGATTTGTCCTGTTAAATGCTTGTGTTAGAATAAACAATGACACACGATGTAAAGTTGACAATATGAAGGAAACACATGAGTCCACATTAAATAGTGATCATACAAGAGTTATCATCTAGTCTTTTCAATGTGACTTATTTGATCACCGCTCATGAAAATCAGTGATACATAATGGATTTCTGGACATTGAACATAAACATCTATCAGCTGTGTTCCCATATGTAATATACGGATCAAAGGTAATAGCGAATCGAAAATCTATAATTCGTCATGTTTCAGTGATCATAATTTAAAAAACACCCCTGTCATAATTGCGCGGGGTGTAATATGTGATTCGCTTATCGCCGTTCGTTTGTTTTCATGTAATTACCCGATCGTCGTTTGATTACACTTTTTCTAGGCTGTAGACAGTGAGGCGTAAGAAGTGGATGATGTGAAGATATTTGTAGAAGATTGGAAAAGAGCAGCATGCAAACGTGAATTGTGAATATCTATCTGCTCACCTGTAAACTGAGGTATTATTTTTGACGGTGAACAACAACGCTTTGGGGGGGAATGGAAAGCTGGATTTAGGGGGATCCTTCAGCTGATTCGTAAAATTGAGTCGTGGCGGCGGCGTTGGAGGCGTAGAGTCCGCAGAACTGGTATTATTTTTGTGGTGGACATTTGTATTAGGGGTAGTCTGAAGATTTGAAGTTTTATTCTCGCTTTCCCTACGAGGTTCTCCGCACCTGGCGCAGCTCACGCTCTCAGTCGGGTTTATAAGAGAACACTTTGAACAATGCCACTGTAGCACCGAAGCAATTGACCCCATTCTCCATTCGTATTCATGGCTCTTTACTCTGATGAATTCAAATTCTGACAATTTTTCAACAATCAAATGTCGAAATACTCGTACCGAATAACCAGATCACTTTATCCTTTGTCATATGTTTTTGAGCGGCCATTTTTCAAACTGTTGGCACACCGAATTCACTTGTCAAACACCGTTGTGCCAACGATATTTCACCGAATATCCTTATAACTTCAATATTACAAGGAGTAACAGTCATTTTTCACACGCCTCCGATCATTTTTAACTGCTTAGCAACAACGTTTAATCCTGTACATGAGAGAGTTTCGATTTTTTCGCGTTTCTTTGCGCTCCCCGCGGTGTTGACTACTGTGAACCTGCGTGCAGGGGTGTATGAAAATGGGGTCGCTTTTAACAACCAATTTCATCCCCACAAACTTTTCTAGCTCGGTGTAAAAATTATTTCAAAAAAGCTTTCGAGCTCGAGGATGGTAAATTGTTGAAATGCACGAGTAAAGTTAATCACAAGGCAATCAGATACATAATTTTATGAAGATACAATAGCAAATATTATGGGTCGGATGGAAAAAAAATAATATCATGGTCATCGTGTAAAATTAAAATCTTTAAAGTTCGTTGAATGGGAATCTATGAAAACGATCGTTTTTATTGAAGATTTGTCGAAAAAGTAAACATTAGCGCGGGTCTATGGCTGGCAGATACGTCAGTTGATGGCATCATATCGATAGACCGTACCGTGCTGCCACCTAAAATTTAAATAATCTCGTCTGTTTCATAAATGTGCGGAGTTCGTCACTCATGTCGAGTCCCTGTGGCGCAGAGGATAGCGCGTTGGACTTCTAATCCAAAGGTCGTGGGTTCGATCCCCACCAGGGATGACATGGCAACAACCTAGCCATTCTTTTTGCACTAGATTAGGACCTCTTTCGGAGTGTGCGGACCAAGAGCCCGACACTTCGTGTTTGACATGAATCATTGATCATTGATCGTGTAACGAATCGTATTTGGCGCTTCGACCATGTTACTTTCGATGAATTAAAGAGTACCAATAGTTCAAGTCGTTGTCGAGCCGTGAAATGAAATCTTATCTGTAATCATTATCAATTTTTTATTTTCTATACGGCGCACTCCCAGATGAAAAAACCTCCCCACGAAAGTGGAGGGTGAGGGACATAGAAATATCCCCATCCACCCAGTGACGATCTTATTTGCTGGAAGTATTCTGCACCAGGAAACGATAGAAAATAACGAGGCTAGAGATAGTGATGTATAGGAATTTCTTTATTGCGGCGGTGTAGGGTACGTTATAATTTTTCTGGTACAAATGATAGGTATTTGAAAATATCGGTTATCTTTCAATTTTAATTATTTAAAAAAAAAGAGTACTAGAAGTTTTTTTATGCCGATGCCGATCCGACGCATCTCCTGGACATCTGTAAAATTTTGCAACACTCCGTTTTCATTACGGGATCTTCATCCGTGCAGTAATTCAAATGGGCTTTTTCTGTAA
Source organism: Athalia cordata (assembly GCA_963932425.1). NCBI lineage: Eukaryota > Metazoa > Arthropoda > Insecta > Hymenoptera > Athaliidae > Athalia > Athalia cordata. Next base: position 19,336,127 of record OZ010628.1, on the reverse strand, counting down.
CAGTCTTATTTACTACCTGGTTTACATCATGTGCGCCATTCCCCTTCCCGATATTCTACGACCTGGAATCATCGTTTTCAATTTGATGGAACGTTCCTCGTTCGATTTAGTCACCATTCCACCGTCAGCCGTATTCCCGAATTGAGTGATCCTGAAATCCAAATTCTGTTGTCAGGGTGTCACACTGCTGTGTTTCCGAATTCAACGATTTGAGAGAAATCACCGTAACTATAGTGGACAATGGTGCAAGATGATGAAAAGGTAAATAACAGAACAACGGCTCAACTCTGCTTGCCATATGTTTTTCTGGCGCACTCTGGAGAATAGATTGAGATAAGTGCAATGCGTATTCACGTACGTAGTAAGTTAAGGTTGAAGTTGAAGCGTTTCAATACTGTCTGACCTTTCGGTGTCACCGCTGCTCGATTATGCTCATTCTTAGCCCCAATTGTTATCTGCACGTTTAAAAATGTCGGCAGATCTCGAGATTAAATTTTTTTATTTATAGTTCAGCGACCGATTTTGCCAGTAAATTGTCATTAGATAAGTTATCTAAGCATACCCATCGTATTACAAAAGCGCATGTGTTGAATACATAACTTTTTTATTATTCTCACACCCCTATAATTCGTGATGGTCATTGCCATTTTTTGTCATTCTTTGATATCGTTAGTACGTGACCTAATTGCATCTCAACCTTTGTCTGTAATGGGCAAAGTATTCTTTACTGGCTTTACTATAAACAGCAGAATACATGTCTGTGAGTGATAGAATAATGGATATCGGAAGCCACTGTCATGAATCGAGCGTTGGCGCGATCTGTAGTTATTGGACGGTAGCCAAGATGTCGTCGGAACTTTTTCCTCACAATACAAAGCCGCAGCCATGAGCCCTAGCTGGCTATCCAGACTGCATGGCGGCTCGAACGCGGGTGTTCAGCTTTCCTCGTTTGTCGTCTACGGACAAAATAAACGTTTAGCTATACATGTAGCTACGATAGTGGTACCAGACTTTGCACATTGTGTCAATAAATTTGAATCGTCAAGTTCAATTACTACAATTATGAAAGAACAAGAGCGGCGCCTTATAATAGACACCTAAAAACTCCGACACGATGACCTCAAAAACATTTTGCCCCAACATAAGCTTGATGAAAGTCGGGGGAGTGGCCGGCTATTCAAACAAATAGACTAGACCAAGTAACAGGTTTTGAATTGAGACTACGACACTCGATTCGAACAGCTGTTCGCCTTATGTTAAATTTAAACGAAAACAAATTGAAGCTGAAAATTCGGCCGTTGAGAGAGAGTCTAAATTGTGTTTTATCAAGTCATCACTTGTCTTCGTGGTATTCATGAAACAGATTGTTAACGAATAAACGTTTTTTTTTGATTTGAAGAATATTGATGATGATCAAAAATTATTCGAATATGTATTATATGCGTCTAACATACGTGTACATCGGTCAAAATCGATGTTGCTAGTTTCAGACGATACAGTCTTTAAATTTTTATCTGTTCTTCCGTCCCATTGGCGCAAGGTCAAGCTATACAACTTGATTTTAATTTATGTGATTATATTATAGGTACTTGGATGTATAAACTGTAGAGTGATACCAAGCAGATAATTGTTATTCGCTTATTTCTAGTAGAAATTGAATGTCTTAAATAGTTTCTTATTAGATTTGGAAACCCGTTGAACGATTGAACAGCGTAATGGTCAGTAGGACAAATGACCCTTAATTCGTTGAAGTCAATCGGACTTTTGTTGTAGCCAAAAACACAGTCCAGTCAACTAGTTGGACGTGTGACAGAAATGATGTAATCAGCTATACTATATAGTCTACGCGGTTGACTATAATTGCTATAGTGGACAGCTGGGCCATGGTCGTCTGGTATCTTAACGTAGATATCTGTCCCCCAGATTTAAATAACACTTCCAAACAATTCATTCCGATTGGTATAAGAGATTCTGACCATGTAAAAATACCGCTTCATATTTTCTCTTTCGTAGGTAAAGTGATTTTAAATCGCTGCGACAAGTGCTTACGATTCAATGTTATATGCAATCAATTTCAGTTATGCGAAGCTGTAGTCGAAGATCCAAGAATCAAATAAGTTTCATTGAACAGAGACTACGATGTACGTCGTAACTATGTACGTACACACGTATAGCTGAAAATAATCATCAAGCGAAATCGAATTGATTTACATTTCCACTCACCAAAATTGTTTGCTTGTATAGAGATGGAGATACTATATAATCTGTGCTACAAGGCAGCAGTATCTTGTTTTGCATTAACGCAGGCGCTAAATTTGGAAGAATTTGAAAACATTACGGGTAAAAGGTGGGCTGGTTGGCGGACAGATATATGGGCGTAATAGGCTCATTCGGTACGTACTACATGCTAGAATTAGGTTTTCCAGCACACTTTTTTGTGCACTTGCCTGTTTTGATGGATAATTTACAAGATGAGATAAAAAGTTGAAAGTTTCATCGCGGGGTTTTGTGAAAATAATTTAAGCCTCCGTGATTTGCTTATACGATATAGCCATAAGAATATTTTTAAACACGATGCAGGCAGTATAGTGTTTCCATTTCGGAGAAGCAGTGATTTTGAGTCCATCAACGTCTTCTTCACACAAACAAGCAATGGGGTTACCCAGCAATCAACGCCTCGGGTTCTTAGGATAATCGTAAAACGGAGATCACTACTCACCCCAGTATCATTAGCCATGATTTCTTTACGTACACGATCTACGCTGCTCGTATTCGCGTTCGCGGAATCATTGGAAACTTGCCAACCCTCTCACCCTATTCACGAGGGAAATTCAGCTTGGTCACGTATCAAGGAATCGTATCGCGTAACTATTTTTTATTTCTCTCATCGAGAAAAGAGCTGTTGGATTTTCCGATAAAATTATTCGATCTCACTCCAACTGTCTTTCACTAGACACAGGTTTTCAAAACTGTATAATAAGATAAGGGAAGTATTGTTTTCTCAATTAAATTTAGTGATTCGTTTGTTTTTTTTTTTGCATTCTGCCGAAAAAATAAAATTACTCTACAACAGATGTAGAAATAATTTTGTTACCGGTCGCTTTTGTTTCCAAAATATTTGTCAATGTATATAAAAGTCTTGTCAAATGTTTATTTATTTTATTTTTTTTTCTTACCACGTGTATCACTAATCTGCAAACTTTGGCCTCCAAAAATGTGATGACATACACAATTACGGATTATATATACAACTTTATGTCAGGGCTCCGTTATTTAAGGGAATCGTTATTAGACGGCCGTAATTATCAGACCGTGTAAACATTGTTAGCTGCTCACATGTTGATACAAGCATGCGGGGGCTGTTGAAACAAAAAACTTACAGAATTATAATGACACAATCTATTTTTGCCGAGCCCAAATCATCATTACTTAGAATATAGCGTTGAGTTAGTGCTTTTGTATTCATAACATCTCCTACATTGCACTGTAATGAATTCAGTAGAGTTTATCTTAAATTTTTGATAATTAATTACTATATTATGTTAAACCCGATAGGCTCATATACGTCAAAGCTAAGAGGTTATCATCCAATTGAACTCGAGATACCGAGGATTTATATATTTTCTCGATAGATCCAGATTTACGGCCATATAAGCCTTCGCGATTGGGATATTTATATTTTCGGCAAGTATAGCGTCGATAAATTTATTTAGGAATGCTCAAATTAACGCTATCAAGAGACTCGGTAGAGTCTCGTGTCAAGTACGTTACGGTACTCGCATATGTTGCGCATAATATTTTGACTGATTATAAAATCCAGACACGTAATTTGTTGTCATACAAACGATAGTAAATAAGTTGAACTATCGAGAATCCTTATCAATGATTCTCGTATTTTTTTTAACCTCGCCATACGTTATTTATCACAGGCGTCTAAAACATCTTTCATCTATGGACACGACCAACCCCCCGATTCAATCGGTTGCTTCCGATAGGAAGTCACGCGATTCAGTGTCTGAAATTCGCCTTCAAGGCGGCATTACGTTTTATTCTATAGGGACTCTTATCCTTTTTACGTGTGGCATACACGTACTTATACCTGCATAACAATTGCTTCTTTGCAAAGAAAGTATATTCTGTTTATTCTCAATCTTTTGTGGCCGTAGAATAAGACTAATTGTAAAAATAAATCTCGCATATTGTCGCGAGTATATGTTTCAATATGGAGGAAGTAAATTTGCAGTGGCTAATTTTAAGTTCCAACTAAAATGTTTGCAAAATCTATAGATTCAGCCGGAGGTATAGTCTGGGAAATAATGATTTCTGATACGATTGAGGACTATGTTTTTGTTTCACATTCCTCACAATTTGTTTTTTCATGTATAGGTAATTCATACGGAAGTACAGCGACACGCTTTGTCGCGCCCTATTGTATAGGTAGCACTGTATAAAACTAATTAGTAATCTATAGTAACACGTGTCTCAAACTATAATGCATGCATGATTCTGTACACGAGGGGGAACGATGCTTAGAAACTTCCGCTTCAACGCGTATTATTCTAATTGTATTATCATTCTTTTTTCCAACCCAATTATACGGGCAGAACGTCAATGTCAATGTTGAAAATGATATCGTAACTCAACGTAATAATAACTGAGGTACAACTTTATTGCGAATGGATATTACATTCAAATGTAGTTCTAACAATTTGGATTTATTGTCTATCGTATCCATTCGGTAGAAAATAAAAACTTTTAACAGTTTTTTAAAGCGCATATTTTATGAATTTTTATCTTCAAATTTTTTAGATCGCATTTTCGTTTGCGTAGAAGTTGATTGAAACAATTTTTCATATTTTTTGTTCACAGATGATGAGCGCACAGTCAGACCTTCGGAAGCTAGGCGACAGAGCGATTGCTCTATGCAGTCGCTCACCAGTGTCACCTGCACCAGGATGCAACTCGTTATTAGGAATGAGAAGGCAGACTTTCATTGCTGATTGCGTTTGCATAGATAGATCGTTTCAAGGGCATCTACTTTCAAGCGTCATCCGCGCGATTGATTCTGAAGAGTCTGTATAATACGACTATAGAAATGTCTTCGAATAAATACTCTGCGAAGAATTAATCTCCGTACCCGCGTTGCATCATAATGGAAATTTTCAACGTGTGACATCACAGATTGCATTGGAATTTCAGGATCGCGGTAATTACAGTCATACAGCCAATTCAAGAAGCCCGTGTCATTCGTCACAACTAAAAGCTCGTCACTCGTTGCACATCTTCCGTTTCTCTCTTCTCCAACGGATATCAATGAAATGATCCTCGAGAATGAGGTATGATTTTCTTTCAAAAATGCTCGGCTTGTGAATTATAAGGTTAGCAAATGTAACGAACGATTATATTCGGAATAACGGAACTTCGGTTAAGTCACGAAATAATCGAGCGGAGAATACAGAGTTTAAATTATAATTGATGCGAAACAAAGTTCAATTAAAATGCTCAAGGTGCACACGACGTAATTGCGGTACGCTTGGAAGCTTAAAGAACGGAAACGATGAATTGTCTCTGGTAAATTATACCTTCCAATTCCATGAATTAAATAATTGTTGTCCTCTTCGTATATCTACGGCGTAGACTACGCGTCCAATAATTTTTCAGAAAACTTCATGTACACGTAGGTCGCATGGCCCTTCCATTTGAGGTCTATTTGGAAATTTTTAATATCGTACTTAGTACTACTTCCTTTGATAAAAATTCGCATGTGCGTTTAGAATGACTCAGAAGTTCAGAATATGTGTATTCCCTTAATTACTGGTTTAATTTGGTAGGGAAAAACCCAGAAGCTCATCCAGTCTCCGTATGACGTCATATGCAGTAAGTAATACGCCGAGGAAAATCGTCCCCCAGATGATTCACGGGTCGATTTTATGCCACTTTGGATCACAAACTCAAAGTAAGTTAACAGCCTGCAATTTTCCAGTTGTTTGCTTGTGTTAGATGTTTTGTACGGTCGGTCGATACAGCTTTTATGGTCTAAAATCTACGTCTCGTTAATTTGTAGCTTTGCGGTCGGCTGGTACCACGCAATATTCGCACTTCATCGACGTTTATTTTAGGAAATTTAGCGTGCAGAGAACGCTTCCTATTTTATCCGATCCCTTTCAACCATGTGGTCTATAATTGGGACTCATTTGCACTCGTTACTCTAGAAACCTTTGTTTCACGGGCTTTACAGAGAACATGCGATTGAACCCAAACAGATTCCTCCTCTCCCCCCACAGTAATTATCATCATAATTTGACGTGTAATAAAAAGCTTCTATAGCGACAATTAGAGTAATTAGATTTTCGGATCGCAAACAACACTATAAATAAATGCTAAATAAATGCGCGTCGATTGACTTATGGTGAAAGTTAAATAAATATACGTAGCATAATCCTTGGAAATGATAAACAAAATATAAACCCGCAAACAACATTCCTCGCAATGTGTTTATTACTATGTAGGTACTTGCTCGATCGTTGATATAATCATTTGCAAGACACGTGCAAAATTTGTATTCCTCAATGGTCTGATGTGCAAAAACAAAGGGGATGAGTCATTCTACCACCCACACTGAACTGTTGACACCAACGTCTATTCAGTGCCGTATCAATGGTTCGATTTAATTACCTACTACCATTTCATTATTTAGCGTCAAATTATTCTCGCGTAAACGTGTAAGAAAAAAGTTCAACCCATACGGGAACCAAGGGCTGAATTGAATGCTAATTCTTACGGTTTTTTTTATTTAGCAAGAAGTTCATCCATCCCATTGATAGGGCAAAAAATCTATAGAGTTTCTCTTTATCAGATCTACCAAGAACTTGAAAATGTCGATCGATCATTCAGTTTTTTTCTAACACTCCAGAATCAGGGAGACTTTTTCGGTCGTGTTTTTCCAAGTAGTCGCCATCCCAGTTTTTTCTTCTCATCACCCTCCTCTGATTGCCTAAAAATATAATTTCGTGTAATGTTCCACAGTGCATATCCATTTCTTTATCTGGTTAATCATTTCTAGCGTACAATATTTTTTGCTCGATGCGAACTGGTGTATAATTTGATCGTTCATGCGGTAGGTACGTAAAGGTATATAGAGGTAATCATACTCGGAAGTGGAAACACGCGCTGACCTCGTTTTGTAATCACGAGTTCATATTTAGATCTCATAAAATCTTATATACCTATACGCTTCTTTTTTTTTCCTTTTTTTTTTATATGCACGAAAAAATTTGAAAAAGAAAGTTAACGCCTTAGAAAATATTATCCAGCTAAGGCCTTAGCTGAATAAATAGGTTAGCGAAAGGGATAATACATCGCAGATTGCATAAGTATAAATTCAGCAAACTGCAGCAACCTCACATTATAGGCATCGAGATCGAGATCAAATTTCTGAATGTAGATCTGTGTATGGTTTTTAAACATTGACAATGATCTATACTTATATTGTCATTAGTTCGTTGTTGTCGTGGGTTGTTGAACAGGGCCATGGTTAGAATGGTCCTTGCACCAGAACCTGGGCCAAATTCGTTCCGCCACTACCTTCCCAATCCGTTATAGCAGCACCTCGGCCATGAAACGAAAAGATAAACGCCGTGACTGCACGTGTGAAAATAAACTTGAGAAGATATAGAAGTATGTAGAAGCATAGGTAGAAGACTTCGAAGTGTATTAGAGTATATGGGGCATTCCATGTCGACTCGGTCGGGTTCAGATTCTCGTTTATTTCTATTCATTAGCAAAATTTTTGTCTTCCACACTTTGGTTTTGTGTAGAACTCGTTTAAATGAGGGATGGATCTACATGTATTGCTAGTCGACTGTTCTTTCGTCAGACAGGTTAACAAACCTTGCAGCCTCTGTGCGTCTATTATTTGGTAGAGGTCCATGAATATCATACGTATAATACCTACCGAAGGAGAGTAGAAAAAAAGGGGGAGAACGAAGGCCGATGGTAAAATACGGCCTCGGTTAGGGTTTCGAGAAAATCTAAAATAACGCAGCAGTTTTCGATTATATGTTTAAATACATATATATTAATTTCAGAAATAGTTCAGTCACAATTATTTAATAAGAAAAATATATGACGTAGAGGAAGGAATGAAATAATACAACATTACATAAAATCAGAAGTGTCACCGTCTCGCTGATTATGATAGTCAGTTAAAACGAAACCGATTTAACTGCAGAAAAAAAAAAAAATTATTGCTCAATTTCAGACGACTGCACAAAATATATTCGCTTGGGGATAGAGTGCAAAATGTGGGTCACCTTGTGAGATAGACTTAGGTAAGATTGACCCTCTAAAGAAGAAATATAGGTAAAAAAAAATGGATCATTCCAGAGAATACGCTACATGCATCGACGTTAGAAATTTTCATCTTCCTCAATTTTCTGTTCAGAAAAAGTTGATAAATTTATTAGTTTAACACGATAATTGAGCCAGTAAAATGTCCACCGGGTGAGTTGCTCGATCGTTTCGCTATAATTCAAATCGATAAATACCAATGAGCTGCAATATCTCGAATTATTCGAACGATGGACGTATATGTTTGTCACTGTGTTATCCACAGCGGCATTGATATGATCCAATTAGTGATGCAAATTGTAGAGGTTAACATGACGCAGATCGTATAACGAGTGATATCTGGATGAGAACCAGTATTAGATGGTTTAAATACGCATCTGTAATAACACGTTCCATTACTTTTCGCAATTTGCAATATTAAGACGCCAGAACGCTCCGGAAGATATCATCGAATCAACAACCTCGTATAAGTTTCTATGCCTCTTCAAACTTTACTCGTGCATGAGAACTTTCATAGTACAAATCGATCCGAAGTTAGTGGGCGGATCTCATGATTAAAGACTGGTAGCTACCTACAGGACGTTAAGAATTTTTACTTTATTCATGTACATAATATAAAGCCTTAACAAAAAAGGAAGAAATTAAAGGAAAAAAAATATCACCATATAGCCAGGTAGTTTTATATGTTTAACGAATCGAATACAATTTATCGCTCATAGATTTGCTCAAGTTATAATCATAGGAATAGGAATTGAATATCATAGGCACGTGGCGTCGGATGAGGTGGCAAAAATATTTACAATACGAATTGCTGGGCTAGTGTGATAAACAAATAAAAATTATAAGAAATCATACAGGCTCCAGATTTCTATGATCTAGGGATCATTCACTCTCCTCATACTACAGCTATAAAAATCTCGATGTGGAGAGAAGAAAAAAAAAAATTGCGAGTGTTCTTGCTGTCCAAAGTGGATCGATTCATGCAATAATCTCGTGGAATAATAGAAAGAATTTAGTGTGACGATTTAGTTGTCACGTCTTCAAAATTAAAGTGAAGATCATAGATTTTATGACAAAAAATGATGTTCAATCGTTCGTCTATTTTTATTCCAATGAAATACATGAAATATGTTACAAAATATTCGGTTAAAACGTTTAATTCGTCAGAGATCGTCAAGTCCTCGGTAGTATAGTGGTAAGTATCCCCGCCTGTCACGCGGGAGACCGGGGTTCGATTCCCCGCCGGGGAGGATTTTTTGCTTAATTTTTTTTTCTCCAACATTAGTAATAAAGCGAAGTAGGATTGATTAATAATAAAAATTGAGATAATTAAATATCGCTCCTAGAGGGATAGATAATATCTTTATTCTGGCGACAATGGATTCTGATTTTATTCCTCGTGTTAGAAGCATGCGGCATTTATATGGTCTTCGTAAACGTATTTGGATTTCTAAAGATTCTGAACTTGAGAAAATCCAACTAATCAGATCATGAAATTTATAATTCTTCAAAGTTAAGTCTATTTTGAGTATTAAATTCTGATTTCTCTACGGTGGCAGATGGCGCTTTGGCTAGCAAGTGAGATTCACATGATGGGCTACGCGAGTTCAAATCCCCGCTAGAGAAAAATTTCAAATCCATTGTAACTTTGTGGATGATCTGATCAACGATACGTTGCGATTTTATACCATCTAGTCCTTGTGTTACCTGTGTGCTGACCTCTTACACATCGGGTGTCAAACAGGACTTAAATTACTTCCAAACTTAAGCTAATGCCTTGCCTATCCCATGACAAGATCATTGGATAGTTTGGTTACAAACAAATATTTAATCATTTTTTCATCTGTGGTTCCAAAATCAAAATGTTGAAGAAAGTTTTCAATTTTTAGTCGTCAGGCATGTGGTGCTGTTGAATTTATTCAAAAACATTAGATATAGCACGAATCGAATCAGACAATTTGGATTGAATAATTGGATCATTTTTAATTAATTTGAGGAGAAATAATGAAGTAATAAAATAAAAAACAAACGTATGTTACAAAATACTTGACTAAATAAAATATCTTAACTAGTTTCTAGGTGTTTCAGGAGCTGTGAATATTTAAATACAGACGGATACCTTCAGAACTTAAAAATAATGCACAACAGTTATTTTCAAATACGTCGCAGTTATTTTTTTTAAAGCGAGAAAAAATAGATCGACTAGACTCAGCAGTCAGCTGACGTTATTGGCGATCTAGAGAAAACTATCACTTTTCGTATATTTATTAACTTTTTTATTTTCTTTTATTTTTGCAATAATTCAATGAGCTAGAGAAGACGAAAAAAAAAAATTAAAAAGGAAAGAAGATTTTGTTTCAAAATTATAATCGTTTGAATTGGGAAAAAGTTTGATCATTTCAAAATATTTTTTACATCAAATATTAACAACTATGTCAATGATTGTATAGTGCGGAATAACGCAGTAATTTATAGAACTTTTCAATGATCAACGTAACATGCACCGATAATCGTGCTAATTGCTTTTTGTGAACTACATATATATACCTTGTGGACGCACGATTTGCGTCAGTTTGACGTATTAGCAATGAAGTTTGGATTGGGGGCCAGGGGGGAGAGAATCGAACTCCGAGCGAAATTATTTCCTATTCGCAAAATAAAATAATCAGAATTTTTTGCAACAGAAAAATTGTCCAATGTTATAAGTCTTTACTTCATCTACTTGGACCTAAGTTTTTTTTTCTATTTTTTTCTTAATCGTTTGGAAACTAATTAAATTTACTCAAAATAAAATAGAGAAAAAAGTAAAGAAAGACTTTAATGCGGAGTGCTTTACGTGCGCGCAACGTAGTTTGAATGCAGATTTCATGGTATACATGTGAATTAATTAGTTGAAATGACTAATCGGGAAGTATTGACGCTAAATAATTATCGTTCGTTCTTAACAAACAAAGAGCATAATAATTGTAACGAAGTGACAAATAGAGTATTGACCGCTGCCTTAAACGGGTATCAAACAGTTAAGTTTTGCTCGTGACATTCGTGCTAATTAGAAAAGCAACGAGCACAAAAAGCGCGTGACTAAAGGTGTATATAAGTAAGTAAAAAAACTATTTTTTTTTTAAATCGCAATCACTATAACTTTTTTGTGTGCTATAACGTCGACGCGGTTTTTGTTAGTGTTTTTTTTTTTTATCCTTTAAATAAAACTGTGTTCATTTTCGATTATTATACGGAGTCTTTCAGATTTAGCGGGTGCCAGAAGTCTAAGACGTTAATTTTCTCTGATAAAAAAATAAACCGAATTACTGATGGCTCAGCTGGAGTGCAATGAAAATTGAGGTCACGTATGATTGGTTGGATAAAAAGAAATACATATTTCAGAATCGAGTTTTGAAGAAGCAGATTTTCATAAGAATTGGTATACTGCCAGGTTTTCGAAGCACTTATCACGGATCTGAGGTCGTATTCTGAGAATTTGAAATAGATGATCCAAAATGGTGGTAGAAAATCAAAAAATTGTCAGAGTATTATTTTAAAATTGATCAAAATGTTTTGCGGACGGAATAAATAAGTATAAAGACATTATAAAAAAAAAAATTGTAATCCAAGCGAGAAGTTTGTACTAAGGGCGGCTCATTAATGTTAGCCAAATTAACCGCGTGCTTTCTTATTGAAATTCTAGTAAAACAAATTGAGGAAAAAAAATGTAATACGGCCGCGTTGTGAATTTCATTTCGGCGTTACAATTGTCGGTTGCATTATTATTAGATTACTTTACATATTTCATAAGTTGGTCGCCTAGACACGAACGAACATTTGCTCCAGTCACGAGAGCTGGTAATAATAAAATACATATGTATTCATATGCCATATACATAATGTCAGAGGCCGTGGAATTGGCTGGTAAGCTGTACGTACACTGCAGGCTTGTTCGCTCCGTACTTTCACTTAACCGCCGGATGACCTGATGACGTCATTTGAAATACGTACTTTCGTATTGAACAGGTCCATTATACCTTGGAGCTCCAGCGGCGCGATTTTAGCTTCTAAGGTTTACCGTATACCTACGTACAACTTATCCTTCATCGATGCTGCACGCGTTTTATGCTGCACGTACGTAAGTTAATTCGTTCAATTTATTCGTAACATCGTACCAAATGCATGAATAATTTCAGTCCGTGTTAAACACGATCGATGTATACATTGTACGTCGAAGGCCAAACCGAGGCGATGATGGAAGACAATGGATAATTGTAGTCGCAGAAAAAAAAAAAATATATTCTAGAGAATAATCCGAAACTGTTTTAGTCGGTTATTGAATTAACATTAGTTTGTTCGTTGTTTGAAAAGCGAAATTACATTAGGATGTGACTGCTGCGTACGAAATTGTGTATAACGTATTGTAAAACACTCATCCAGTTGAAGGTTTTTCCAATTTTTCTTTTTTTTCATTTTTCCATTTTGTTTTTCAACTTGTGACTATTTTCAATGCCAAATTTTTGTTTATGGGTGATGTAAGACGAGCCTCGATTCGATTAACTGCGATTGATTTTTCGGATACGATGAGATGAGGGAATCATCGAAATGACATTACGTATATGAATTTACAAGCAACCTTCGGCTATTATGATTGCCAGTCAAGAGCGTGTCTAATAATTTACAAGGTTTACATATCTCGATTCGGACGCACGCAAATGTTTACGAAACCATCGCATCTGCTGTATTTATCTACATGTATATATGTACAGGCGATTTCGCGCTCATGACATTCGCACGCAGTCGTAACTCGTATCTGTAGGTACTAAGTAAGTATACAAATTTGTTGATCCTCTCCCCCGGAGAGGATGATCCGAATAATTCATCATCGTGATTGATGTAAAGAACAAATATACCCTGTCATTCAGAATCACTGTAAACTGTAGCGACAGGTTAAAAAAACAAACAAGCGGAGCAACAAATAAGAGAAAATATGCATAATTCAAAACACCGTGCGGTAAATTGAATCTGCGCAAGGTATTAATTTTGCTACGTTTCATTGTAATTCGCAAATGGATTTACTGCAAAATTTTTCAAAACATGTAGCTATTCACATCGTACAGACATGAGAAGTTTTTTTTTTTGGTTGTTTTTACAAGTTCTCTAATCAACGTTGGAAATCTCTTTCGTATGTAGGTTAATTTCATTAGCGAAGTACGAACAGGGTTATAATTAGTTTGCACTTTGACATTTGTGAAATGCACCTTGTAAACCGAATGTGTTAGATTCTGGTACTGTTCACATTTTAACACGTATTATAGCTTTGAATGTTGGAATCAAACTTACGAAAACTACATCCGTATAGCTACCTATTGTTCCCTCTGTTTGGACAAGAGCCATATAAAATACAATAATTAGTGATTCTGCCTAGGTGGGTTTATCGTGGATATTAAATAAAATGGACAGACTCTTAATTCCCAAGATTAATTTAGGTCAGGTCGCGGTTGGGAGTTGAATTACATTTTATTGTACGTACACAACACATTTCACCTCTATTTTTATCATCGTAGGTATTATCGGTGTAAACGGTGTCGGTGCAATGCGCACAAATTAAATGGGGTTTCTTTTTTTTTGAACCGATTTACTTCCGATTCTTTTTCCCCTTTTTTTGCGAGGGGCATTCAATGCGATCGACGACAATGCGACGTTTGTAAAGTATACCGAACATTCTCAATCGATAGCGTAAAAAAAATCGGTATAACTATTGGAAGACTAGAAAGCGCGATTGGGGTTGATGCGAATTAATAAAATCATATGCGTTTGTCGCATCGTATCTTATTGTATATGCATTGGACATCAAGATCGCAAATTTATGTTCACATAAATATAATACCGTATGCGATGTTATAATCTGCTTGTGGACATAAAGTGTAACCGGTTCGGACTCGTTTCACATTTCCGAAATGCGCGTGTACGGTATAGACGTCATGTCTGCAGTTAAAACTTCCTTAATGACAGAGTATTAGAGCATTTGTCAGAAGTTAATCAATCGGACAATTTATCATTTTATTACGGTGAATTTATAGCAAAGTGCCGTTGCAGTGTAGAAAACCGGATAATAATTTTTCTGATATATCTATAGATCGAAGGACCGTAATTAACATATGCAGCAGTATATACCTATATAAAATTGATAGTAATTAATTATTATTGCTTATCGACCGTCACGAACGAGCGTGTTACTTTCTATTAGTAACCAGAACACTGATCGGTACGTTTGAAAATCTTTTATGTCTGATAGACGTTTTATATGATCCATGTATAATCTATCGTGCAATCTTTGCTGGTATAATTAGTCGGAATTTATTTCTATTCCTATTCTCGCATTAATTTACTTGTTCTTAATTACAGGCGAACGTGAGACGGAAAACTTCATGCGGGAGGGAGCATGTGATACCTATTTGCTTTTTGAAAAAATTGCGCCGAGTCTTGCGGAACGTAATAGGTGGATATGCAATGTATATTATCTATATCCGTGTGTTCTGTCCTATATATTATAGCCATTGTTGTCACGTGATTTGCGAGTTACGTTTCGTAACTGGACATTTTTTTTTTTGTCTTTTTTTTATCATCCCAAGAGTGACACTAGAGAGAAGTTATCCAGCGATCAATTTGAAAACACGAACGAATGGGGAATTAATTCTTGTTTGCATAAATGAATATCCATTTTATTTGCATTCAAGTTCAAAGGAGTCTCTCGATAGACATAACTTATCTACTGTGCAGGAAGGTCAATACCCGAACTTCAAGTATTATTCCATTGATACACATATTATCCCATGTGACATGTATGTAAGTGTTATATTATTGAACTAACATGCTCTTCCTCCTTTCGAAGATGTTATATAACATATTCTGCAACCTGTGTTATGTCACATCGTCCTCAAGGCGACCGACTGCGCGATCATCTCACAACATCATGGTTATCGGCCACTTGCAAAACGTAAACTTTAAAATTCTATAAGCCATCTAACGAATAACTCCATCAATTTTTTTCTCCTTTTTTTTTCTGCACACTATGCCGATCCCCGCACTGTGCCAAATACCAGCCTTCTGATCTCAGGCTACCTGTAGCTTGGATCGATTTTTTACTTCTCATATCGGAAGACCATCTTGCTCCATGTCGAGATGCGGAGATTCTTCTGTTGCGGAGCTGCCTCGAAAGAAACATGGAAAAATTATGAATGAAAACGAACAGAAAATTATCTGTCACACTGTATGGCATAGGTACAGTATGCTTATCTGAGGTCGTAGAAATCCTTCCAGCCTTTTACGTTGTGGTCGTGATATCGCGGAGTGCGGTTTTCCGTTTCTGTTGCTGTAAATTGCATGCTTTCATGCGTTGCTATAGGTAGAATTGTTGATCCAGAACAAATTCTGCCTCGTGACACAAGAAGAAGTAGGTAATTCATACGACCAGTCGTTTATATAACGAAAGGAAAAATTTTCGTCAATCATTCGCGAAGTGGACCCCTCGTAAATATTTTTTTCTATCTAGGCTAATTGATCGTTGTCGTATATATATAAATTTGTAATTATAATTGTATGTAAAATATTTATGCCAAGGATAGAACGGTGTACACTTCATACACGCGTGCGGATAAAATCTTGAATCGAACTTAGCAGTAGGTAGAAATATTTCCGAAATTCGTTTCCCATTTCAAAATGATACATTTTTCCGAGGGGGTAACCACTCGATGTATAGGTGTCCCAACCATTTCACATTTCGCAAATATTTTGCACCATATCACACCATTTCATACCATTTCAACCCATTTCATTCCAAAGTTGACTGTCCCAAGTATTTCACAAGTGGTTACCCCCTCGTATTAGAGGTCAAAATACGTTGGAAAAGTGTCCTGCGATCGATTTTAAAAATACTTCATTTTTTACCCCAAAGTTGAAAGCATCCAAAGGGGTATACCTTGGATTTTTTCCGATTTTGGGGTAAAAAATCAACATTTTTTTAAATCGATCGGAGGACACTTTTCTGACGTATTTTGACCTCAGGAACACGAATCTGCAAGTTAAATTGATCTATCTATAAAATTGATCGAGTTATCGCCAATTTATCGCTTCGAAAAGTGAAAAAATGAGGATACCTGAATGGGATTAATTCGTAGCTCAATTTAACTTTCAGATTCGTGTTCCTGAGGTCAAAATACGCCAGAAAAGCGTCATACCATCGATTTTAAAAATACTTCATTTTTGGCCCAAAAATCGAAAAAATCCAAAGGGGTATACCTTAGATTTTTGTCGATTTTGGGGTCAAAAATCAACATTTTTTTAAATCGGTCGTAGGACACTTTTCTTACGTATTTTGACCTCAGGAACACGAATCCACCGATCAAATTGAGCTAGGAATAAATCCCATCGAGATATCTTCATTTTTTCACTTTTCAAGACGTTAAATTGTCGATAACTCGATCAATTTTATAGATAGATCAATTTGGCTTGTGGATTCGTGTTCCTGAGGTCAAAATACGTCAGGAAAGTGTCCTATGATCGATTTA
This sequence comes from Athalia cordata, assembly GCA_963932425.1. Lineage (NCBI taxonomy): Eukaryota > Metazoa > Arthropoda > Insecta > Hymenoptera > Athaliidae > Athalia > Athalia cordata. Next base: position 19,319,226 of record OZ010628.1, on the reverse strand, counting down.
AAAAAATGTTGATTTTTGACCCCAAAATTGACAAAAATCTAAGGTATACCCCTTTGGATTTTTTCGATTTTTGGGCCAAAAACGAAGTATTTTTAAAATCGATCGCAGGACACTTTTCTAACGTATTTTGACCTCAGGAACACGAATCCGCGAGCTAAATTGATCTATCTATAAAATTGATCGAGTTATCGCCATTTTATCGGAATATTTCACTGAATTAAAAATGTACCGTGCATAACGTAGCGTGTACGTCAAAACCACCGTTTATCGTCCTGCTGGGATGCAGGAAACGAGCTTCCAGATTCTATTTCCATTGATAAATTCTTAGTATTCGAGATACGGGACGAATTTTTATCCCATGATGACGAAGCTCCGGACTCTGGAGGAAGGAGGGACGAGGGGGTCCAACTATTCTGTTGATGCTGGTTTGAACCTGACAAAACCGGCAGCTGAGAATGAAACCAAACCAACCTGACGCTGCTCACTTCGTCAACGTCACAAGCACGAGCCAACGGTTGCCATGTACGATTTTACTCCGTTATAAAAACCGATGTGCCGATGCAAACGTCAACCGACGAGAAGATTTTTGTAAGTATTGGAAAAAAGAAATCATAAACAATTTCTGACGATATAAGATCCTTGGAACGAATCAATGATGATGCGATAGGAACGCCGGCCGCTGATGAGAATTTTCAATCACGAAGAATGTTTATTGCTTGGACTGCTCGAAAAAATTGGACTGAAGTAGTAGACACTAAAAAATGTCACCTGCCATCCCCATGGGTTATAAAATTGAAAATAGCGGCTTCAAATTTCGCTGACAATAATCGTCGAGTATGTATACCTATAATACATTTGTCACGGATATGGGAAAGTTTGATCAACGTCATTACCTAGTTTATGTGGCTAGTACTACCTAAACCTGACAAAAAAATGATCAGCTGATAATAATTGGCCGGGGAAGGCCCGATCGAAAATTGCCTTACCTATGACCATTGCCACGAGCGTTCAGTGGTTATCTGGGGGTTTCGGTGAAATCGAGGGTGATCTGGCTGTACGGAAATATCTGTTTCTGAAATTCTTCCTGGAAGGTAAAAATATTACAACCGACGGCCCCAAAAGGTGTGAAAGAGGTGAGGTGTATTTTTTCCTACTCATTTCAGTTAATTCAGTTATATTCTGGGAGAAGAGAGTTTATTGGGATTTTTTTACAGCTGTGTATAACATCGCAAATAAATTCTTCCAAGTTTTACGATTAATATGAAAATGAAAAAATGACAAGAAAAGAACATCGCATCAGAAGCGTTTCGAAATGCGTTCTACCTACACTTTGCAGTACATCGCATTATTGATTCGTGAGAGGAGTAATTCTTCTTTCATGGTGAGCTACTAATTGAAATAAGGCGAATCAAGGCCATGACGTGCAGTGTTCAGACTTATTGTTAGAGAACGACCACGTTCAAATCGCCTATTTTTTTACCTGTTGATTGATTTTCATTCGACCCTGAGATGATTTCATTCTTCGGTCGTGTACCCGGAGCTTTCTGCGCATTATAAGCGCATGAAATAGGTGTTCGTTATACGTTGTGCATCTTATGTCACATTATACATTACCTGACATACATAATCATCCACATATGTATATTCTGTACAAATAATTATGTAGCGACGTTCAGTCCTCCCGCGCGCATAGATTACGTAATTCCAGTGTCTGCACGATGAACACGAGGGAACGGTGTGACTCCTGACGTCATTATTTCCATTGCTTACTGCACTCCTCTTCGTCAATTTGATTAGCACCACGTGATTATTCTTCCTATATGCCGTCGTTGTCAAAGTCAAGTGACTTAATCCCGACTAGAATGATTTCATTCGTTCCCCTCTGCTCTTCCGCGAAGAATATCATGTCACAATTAATTAGACGCATGAAAATTTATTTCTTTTTTCATTTTCGAAAAGTATTTGCTAAAGAAGTTACGAATACGAATGTATCGATACCTACTTTCCGCGTAACATGCTCAGAAGGTATTACATCGTTGCACTTTTTATGTAATCTCATATTTATCCTTCCGAGCAGCCCTGTAAGGACAAAATCCAAATATTATTACATTCTTAATTACCTGCATGCTCAACACTGGTCGATTTTTGCATAAACAAGAAGAGAAAAAAATTATCAAGTAATGACATAAGTACCTGCAGTCCGATGTCAAAAAGTATGCGACCCATCAAATCATTCCAATTTTTTATCAGACGAAGGCGGGCCTCAATTTTATTTGTTTTTTTGTTTTTATCAGTTCTAGTATCGATGGTGAGTCAGTCACATGGGTATGGTATATAAGTAAGTGTTACGTCAGACCCGCATTTTAATAATTGAGCTTGATCTCTTCAGCACGTGATTTGTCAAATATACACATCTTGATTTATAACACACGTGATGAGCAACAACAGAATTGCTCCACATGTTCGATAGAGACATACGCCGACATATTTTTGACGTTAAAAATATTTATTCAACTAGATAAACAGTTTGCATTACACAAATTTTTTTTTAACAACAAGGTAGTTTTGTCGATAAATTGAATTAATTATCTCCAAATATATACGTAAATTATCATATGCCTGGCTGAGCACATTATATTTTCATCTCATATGTTAAATATAATGAGTAATTTTAAGGCATTTAAAACAAAAAAAAAAAATATACGCACATGAGGTGATCGTGTTTTTGCAGTTTTACCACTTGCCGAATGTTAATTAACAGCTAATCGCTCGGCTTATCGATAAATCCCATTTACTATTATTGGCTATAATATGAAGTCGTGACAAGAGTAGACGATTTTGCCTTTTTTTTTTCTCTTTCTTCACTCGTCGAGTTTTCCCTACCTATATCTGTAGTTTCTTGATAATTACAATCTTAATTAAAACATCTATATTTATATATAGTTTCGATCGTTTTTTTTCTCACGACCTGATTTTTCCGATAGCTGTTTCGCTGTGTGATCGAAAAAATAATAATATTTATCTTTTAATCGATGATATCCGATCTGGTTTTTTCCGACAATATTGGGAGTGCCCAGTGCTTCAGAAACGAATTTGAAAAATTAAGAACGGCTATATCTTTACCTCTCGATATCAACAGCTGTCGCAAACGATAAAAAGAGTGTAAAAAATAAAATTAAAAAAATAAAAGCCACAAAAAAAAAAACAACAGAAGTATGATAAACGCAGGTAATTTCTATTTTAAGAATCCTTACGTTATGATTATACGCTTATCAAAAGCAATAATGTAGAGCACTTCAATGGAATTTCGAAGATGATAATATTCGACATTATGCGTTATTAATTTTTCACTTCCGCTCGGACCTATAAACCATATTAAAATGGACGACTGAAAATCTAATTATAAAGGTAATTTTGTTTTCATTTGTATGAAATATTCTCCGAATTTACATGAGTTTCGTGACTTTTCGTTCGTTTCATTGTTTCCCAATTTATTGTTTGACTGTATTTCACGAGACATTGTAGAATTTCTCTCTGGCCTCCCACGGGGGCAGAAAAAGCCGTAAATTTCTCAGGCACGAAGATTAGGGCAATAGTTTAATTACAAAGAGGCGTTATGAAATCGTGAGAGAGAGGAAAGGTAAAAAAAAAGAAACAAAAAATTTGATAAAGGGTGTTGTAAAATATTAGTCTCTTTCCGAGTCTATTTATTCTGTGATTCATTCGTTGCACGTGAAATCTGAGTGTGTATATAATCCTATAGAAACATATTATCTTTTGATGACTGTTGCTATATTACATTAACTTTATTTGCGACGTTGTTAAAACGCTCACGAGCACGTACGTGATCAAGTTTTTTTTAATTTTTAAATATAGTTACGATAATATTCATTGAATCCTCCACGTCGAACAAAACGTCCAGCAAATGATTGGCTAAAAAAAAAAAAATGAGCGAATGAAATAAAAGTGAAATTTATTTCCGTGTAATGAATTTTCGATTTTCATGTAATTGAAAAACTTATTGGAACAAAAACTGTCCTTCGTTGCGGTAAAATGAACATTAATAATTGAAAAACCTATGAGCGAGGACAGAGCTACATTTTTTAATGATCACCAGTTCCATTGGATAAGCACAATTACGTCTTACCCAGCTATAATGGTCGAACGGTGAAAAACAAAGGAAATAATTTGCGTGTTCGGTAACTTTCTCATTAAATTGTCTGGCAACGAGAAAAATATGAATGGAAAATCTCGCGCATCATAATACGTCTGATAAGAAAAAAAACTTGCGAGACATTTATCGATTTATCAATCTTAGATTAGAACATTCGTGGAAATCGGATTGTAAGGTAGAACAGCTCATTTAATTCTGTTTTCTTTTTCTTTAACTCCATTTATATCATCTATTTTATATATAATTGAACTCGGGTCTTCACTTTATACACAGTCAATAAATTACACACGCCTTTACGAAGTTTGACCTGATAGCGAATACCTGAAATCAATCAGCAAATAAGCGGGGCGTGACTAAAGTTAGATCACGAGCTTTCCGGCTGTCCTCAAAAAACGTCAGCACTTCCGCCCTGTATATAACCTATAATACCCGTTGAGTAGCGCAAAATAAATCTGATATCATATAAACTGCGACTTTTATACCTAGGGATCCATCATCTCGCCTTACGATTTTTGTATGATCGAGACAACGCGATTTACACGATTTTCTTTCGATTCCCAGATTCCATTTCCTTTTTTCAATCTATAGTGTATTCTAGGGCAGGAAATATAGTCAGGCAGAAAGTGGGCGGGTTCAAACTTTCGTGTACGGTAAAATAGAATCTGCTGTACATATATTTTTCGTTATTCAAGAAAAATATTACCTAGTTAGTAAAAAAAAGTGTAATGCCGCAGAATCGTCTCGCTAACGGTTACATGAAAATGTAACTGACTAGATATAGACGAGGCTGGTGGTTACTTCAATTTCTATGTTACTCAATTCGATGTAGTTACCTAATCTAATTTCAGATGATATTTCGCACCGAGAACAAAGTTAGCGCGAGTAATTTTTGTATCTTTTCTTTCTCTTTTTATTACTCATTTTACACAACCGGTATAATTATTGTATCCATATAGAGTTATGACGATATTAGATCGCACTTGTTTTCTCTTCGCACGATTTCCAAAACTTGAAAACGAAAAAGAACAAAAAAATTGTTTCAACTTTTTTCACTCAAATTTCTTTCACTCCTAACAAAAGTGGCTGTGTTGGACACATTTTGAAATGAATTCAGATATTCGTGATCGTAAATATGTGGTATAGCCCCGCGACGTAGTTTTATAAAATATATAATTAGAGCGATAGCCGATACGAGAGTTGATTTGCGGGTCATAGTCCGGAGATTTGCGATATGGAGTCAAACGTAGAATTTACTCTGGAATATTTACAGGAAAAGGATCGAATCTCGATGAACTAAATCGTGTCAAACTGCAGTCACGTTGATCTCTCATCTAATTATATTTCATTTACACCGCAGATATAGCAAATTGTTAACGTAAAATGTCTTGCGATTTTTATCGGCGCTTTTTTCTACGATCGCCAAAAAAACCTGAAACGTTATGTAGCCATCGATAGTTTTTTAATTGGCTTGTTTTTTTCCTCGTTTCGTTTAAAAGGTGAAAATATATGGAAAACAAATATTATAATCATTATTATTTTGCGAAAATAAAAACTCTCTCGCGGTGTTAAAAAAGTTTTAAATTTAGCAACTTCGTTCACTTTACTGCGGGCCGTCAATGTCGTTCTATACGGTATATTTGATAGAGGTGTATGAAAAATTGAATGTCGGTTGCAAAATAGTTTTTTACGTAAAAAAAATAAAAAACACAATAATATTTCGTCTAACAGCTGATTAATTTATCGAGAGTAACTTTGAATAACGCTTTTGCCAAAGGCGTATAAATGGATAAGTATAAATTAACCGATAGATTCTGAACTCGCTTTGTTCACGAATCGATAAAAATTCCTTGTGCCGATCAGAGACGTCCCCATTCATTAATTATTGGATGGAGAATCGCGTAAATAAAACCTTGTTTGTCCTATTCAATGCGAATTTCTCTTCTGGCCTTGAGCCTATTACTCCTCGTGGTACCATAGAGGATCGGTCACTTGATAACGAACTCGTAGACTCGGAAATAAAAACTTTGTCAATAGCAAACACATGGATAATATCAAATTTACATTATCGGTGTTACTGTAGACCCGTCACAAAAAAAGTGCTTTTTTATTTTTGAGAAACTTAATTTTTGACTAAACTGTAACCTGTAAACAAACGATAAACAGTTCGAGAAAGCATAATCGTATTTGTGAAGATCAAAATCTTTCATGTCGTGCAAAACGCAAGGCCCATTTTCTATTCGGTTGTAAAGTTTGAATTTATTTTCGTAATTACGGAATGGCATGTGAGTAATAAAGATTCTAGGAGCTTGCATAATTTTGAAACATTAAAGAACAAGTTATTACTATAAGGTCATTATCCTGGCAATGATCTTGTATCTCATTTCGCATATTCAAAGTCGTATGAATTCCGCAAAACTTTCATTGCCATTTTTGGGTAAACAACGTAAATTTCTTACTCGACATTTGCGGTTTCCGGACGGAAAGAGAGAGAGAGAAAAATAAACTCGAACACGGCCTCATTTTCATCCTCATCGTTATCTCAACAACTCGAACGGCTAGCTTTGAAGTTCCTGTCGGATAAGATGTTTGTATTCTTATCCTGCTTAAATCAATATTTTCATGTACATTTGTCGTTCTTCTGTTTCAGCGCCCTTCTTTGTGAGGTTTTAACGAGTTCTTTTTATTTCCTGATCAACAATCTTCACGCAGTGACGTCTGTTCGCGGTATGACCGTTGGACGAGTTGACTCATCCTGACCGTGGTACATCCCGGAGCCAAGCAAAGCAAATCGATATAATCGATCTAACTCGTATATTAAACAAACTATTCAGACGAACAACTAAGGTAGCTCCGGCACGTCCGCCAACAGCTGTGGATGTTGTAATGGCGGTAACTCCGGATAAGTACATGTATACGAGGTGCGGTCAGTTTTGACGTGTGAATGATAAGTTGACGCGTGGTCGCATCCTTTCACATTTTTTTTTTATTTTCCAAAACTAGGAGGGCGAAGCTTTCATCGTCTCGGTGGAATCTGAAAAAAAACTCAGCATCCCTCTACGATTACACTATGCCAAAAGTTTTAATAATTTCCCTCAAAACTTGGATCAATTCATTTCTCAAATTTCCGAAAGACTGTGCAGCATCCACGTTATGACTTGGTAAGATTTTTCACAGAATGGACTGTAGGATTGCCGATGCATGAAAATGTGATTCGTGGCACGCGTCGTTTTCACGAATTACCTGCAATGTAGATTCGGTAGGTAGACACGCATATTGGCATCAGTTGCCCAACTTTCACTTTTAATCCTAATTATAGAAATGAAAGCTATGTAAGAAATTCTTACGAAACTTTAGATTTTCATCCCAGCCCTAAATCTCATTGGTAAAAGAATATACATTGTCCACCATGCATGAAGACATTCCTAAGTTTCGGGCATGAAATGTTCAGTGCATACATTTATTTTTCACGGGACTAATGATTTGAAAACAAAGAAGAAGAATCCGATACTATATGAGAAGTTAGTTGGCGCATTTCGAGAATGATCCAGATACTAGTTAGACGGTATTAGTAATACGAGTATCTCTACCTATAGGTCTTCATCGATCACGCGTGTGTTACGAGGGCAAAGGAATTCGAAGAACAATGTTTGGCTGGGTTGGCAGATTGCCGATCCCTGTGGACGTGCTCATAGATATACGTAATATTTTCGTAGTAAAAAACAAGCGTTTGACATTATATAGTATCAGAATTTTAAAGCGCGACAGGTTTTAAATCTTCTTCTTGCCGCGATGCATAATTCATTATAGGAGATTTGGTTAATTGCGATAGAATAAGAAATATCCTATAAGACAAACATGTTTGTCTTTACCTTATCATTTTTTTTTTAACAAATTTGTTTTTCGATTCTGCTTTTTACGTCGTTTTTATCTCCGTTAGATTAGGTACAGGTAAATTTTGACCGTTTTGGAAGTGAAAAAATCTTTCATTTATTTGTTACTTAGAGAACCTTGAATCTTGAAGTAAATAATTTTCGACAATATCGGGGTATCGTATGTTTTTGAATGTTTATTCATTCGGATTAATACATTTCTGATATTATTCTACTGTGCAATACTAATTCCGTTATTTATCTTGGCACGTTCAATCCGTACAAATATTCATGGTCATTATTCAAGGAAAATTTTAATTTCGGGGGATCATTGATCGCTGCTTTACCCTAATCAAAATATGAAAATGCAAATTCAGTCATTCTGACTGTAACGTAGAAAAGTTACGTAAATTTTGCAGATCTAGCAAATCATGAATGTTAAATTTAGAGAGCAAATATGATACATTATGAGCAAACGATAGAAAAAAGAATCAGATGGAAAGTGCGACACGTTAGTTTCTGCAAGAGTTGAAAATTTCCAAATTTTATATCGTTCGCTCTTGGATCGTTGCGAAAACGTCGAGACGATAGGTCGGTCGACCATTCACGTCGGAAATTCGCATAACTTATGAATCTATTTACATTATCGTGCTCAACCGGTACGTTCTGCATAGTGAAAACGTAATGATAAAAATAAAGTAGGCGCCAAGTGCTACTCTCGAGGCTGAAAGAACACTTGAATAAAGAAAAGAAAAAAGAAGAAAAACAAATATCCTCTTGAAGTTTCGGTATAAGTATTCACAAATTGGTCTAAGGAGGTTGTTCGTGCGATATCTGAATAGTAATGTGATATATTTAATGGACAGCCGGAGAACGACGTTGCCAAACCGTTAATACCATTGAGCAGAGGGATATGAAAAGACGGATTTTTTTGGTTGCTTTTTAAATTTGTTGTCGTAGGAGTGTTGAACGTGAGATAAAATAATTTGAAAGTAAAAATGGAAAAAGATAAAGTTACGAACAAACGGCAAATGTAACGAAATATTTTTTTTGCCCCGACCACAACAAGTCTGGCAGAGGTTGTGTAGTTTTGACCATAAATTTACATAGTCTCGTCAGTTAAAAATGTACATTTAAACAATGATCCGGAGTAACAACTTCCTCAGTTAATATGGATCATAATATCATAAATGATAAATTGGTCTGCAGATCATCTTGTATGACGTGTAAAGTTGGGAATAAACGGTTTTTCGCGCGTCACCAGATATTCGTGTACACGCATATAGAAACCATGGAAATACTTCGAATAACGGCCTACTTTAATATCTACTATATATTACTACGTGATTATAACATCGTTACTGCGAATCTCAGCGTTGAGTCGGTCGTGGGGATTCCACATCTTTCGATTTCTCGGCGCCTACACTTTGCACGATGATCGGTACGCTTTCCAAGAACTACACGCGTTCGACAGATGAATTAATTATTCTCCCATTAAATCATTTTATAAAACAATATTGCTTACGCATAAATTACTATAATTACCCGTAACAATAGAACCAGGCGTCTGCAATTTTTTCATTTATTTTTTTCTTTTGTATTTCACTCACTATACTATAATTTTGCCTAGATTCACATTTTATGTAATATGACGTCTACGGAATGAAGACCGCGAAAAAAGTCAGAGATAGTTTCCAAATTACCATGGAATTCTCTACGTATGTGCTTTTTTTTTTAATAATGTCTTTTATCTCCTGCAATTAGTTTCTCCCGCAGCTGCATTAACTGTGATAATTTTTTTTTTTGTTCTTCTATCCGCGAACAACACATCTGTAAATTCTTCGTATAATTTCCGGTGATGCAAGATTATGAAACCTCTATTCCCTAGAGTGAAATGAAATTTATATCCTTGTTAGTCACGAGGATGAGGAAAATGCAACCGGTAAATATGCCGCGAATATGCTGTAGAATCTTTTTCCTTTGTTTTCTTTTACATGCCTTTTATTTTTAACTGAAACGTTAACCGTGCGCAATTTGAATTTGAAGGGGTAGCGTGTTTTTTTAAATTAATTCCACGATTGGTTCCGCAATATACTACACCTGACCTAATTCTTTAATGGTTCGCTAATTTTTGACATTCTCATAGATTTCTGTTTGGGAATATTTAAATGTAGAAAACACGATCTATAACGAAGCTTAATGCTAATGACACCCATGCACGAGTCAATCTTCTTCTAACTGGTCACATCATCGATGACTCAATAAATAAAATATAGTGTCGGTTCGCATTACCCGCATAAGATGGGAATTCACCGCTAATTCATGTGCTTGAGGAAATTTTTAATCATTTCGTCGATCGAAATGTTAAGTTTTTGGCGAAGTCCAGAAATATCGAGTCTCACAGTTTCATTCAGTTGACGATCGCTAATTTAATGACCTCGTTGCTACCGTCTGATTCAGTGGTATGCAGAGTCATAATGTGCACACTGCTTATAATTCCGTACTTTTTCAAGCACTAATTAATTCGTAGCTAATTCGGCACGGTAACACGTTTCCCAATTCGAAGACGTCACCGGAAATTCTTTTTTATACGTGTTCTATTTAAATCGATCGCGTGTCTCCTCACTAAAAATAACTTCCGAAATTTCTTATGCAACCTCTATCTTGCAGAATAGTTGCACCGCTGCGATCTTACGATTAATTCCACTGCTAGTATTTCTTTTTTCATTTCATCCTGCATCTCATGGTCCAAGTTAACATTTACTGTTCAACATAGGCTGATATCAAATAGACGAGAGTTTCTTTCGCATCGTTAGCTCATATCAAACGTTAACTCAATTAAATAAAGCTTTGACAAGAATTCAGTTAATTTGAATCCCTGCGTGATAAAAATTAAGAACACGTTCCCAGTACTTTTGAGAAAACAAGTTTATCTCCTCCTATACTATTATTATAGTAAATTAGTGACTGCAATATCTCAAAACTCAACATAACTCCGGAATTCTTGATTTATTTTATCTTTTTTTCAATTTTCTATCGATAGCGAGTTAGAAATAGCTTATACATTTGATGAGGTATAAAATGTGCATAATATGAGATTGCTTTTGGGTCGTCGAACTTCCGTTTTTTTCATATCCTATGGAATTGTTATTTTAGCAATCACCGAGTGAGTACCGAAGTGATTAGCGATGACGTGTCACGCTCGACAGAATGTATAAAATTGTTGTCAACAGTTGTATGAATGGTTACCGAGAAATGCACGTCACTTTCGTTATTCAATCATTTCTCCGTATACAATAATTTGTCGATATGACATCCCGCAAAAAAAAAATTAATAAATAATTGCGAAGAGAAAAAGTGAAAACAAATTAAAAATTAATCTAAGTAAAACGTAGCTGGTGGTTTTTATTTCCTTATCAAAATTATCTTAAGAAACTCAAATAGCGGTTTGGTTGACTGAACATTTGAAGTAAAAAAATGGAAAAAACTGAAATAAGAACAACCGGATGGGCAAGACCAACCCTATTTCACATCGGAACGAACGGCCCGTAAATTTGACAGCAAAGCGTAACAAGAAACTGCGTTTCTCGAGCGTAAAATAAAAATAGGGATCGTGTTGCTGTCGTAACCGAAGAAAACCTGCTGCTCTCAAAAAGAAAGAGAGAGGAAACAAATATAGAGAAAGAAAAAGAGAGAGAGAGAAAAAAAGAGCAGCAGAAATACCTAGATCTCCTGAGTTCTCACCTTAATTCTGTTCGCTCGCATTTCATCCAACTCGAATAAAGTAGTTTATATCTCATGCCATACACAAATCTCTCTCTCTCCGTCCGAAAGTAAATCGGATGAAAAGTGGCATGGTTTTCTCTTAATTGTCGCGTAATCATAATTCTTTTTTTAGTGCGGCGTCACTTTATTTAATCGTCGTACTAGAGCCTACCGGTGCGATTCGATGGCCGACTAAATAATTACGAGTATTGTGCAACGCGGTAATGACGGAAGAATCTATATTAGCTGGAATAAGGTCATCCGTTGACTTCCCACTAAATGGTTCATCTCTTTTTTCCCCTCCATATTCTCGTAATTATTTTTCTCGTTGCAACAGACGCCTGTGAACGATAAACTGTGCTCGGCATGGACCCGTGAGTCATCTGATCTTCACCAATTTTAGTGAAAAGACAAAAAAACAATAAACAAATAAATGAAAGAAAAAATTGGCGAAACAGAGTTACATGTTTTATTGGCGGCGGTAATTACATAAATAAGTGAAAGTATTTCTTTCATATTCAGTTTTTATTTTCTATTATCAAATTAATTTTTGAAAATTAATTTTTCTACACTGGTTGTATGCGACGATTATTTATCAGCTGTTTTTCTTTTTCTGATGATAGAGAATCGGTGATTTTTGTAAAAATTGATCAATCTTTCCGTTTCTAAATTGCTCAAAGGCTGTACCCGGTACCACACCTAAATACGTCGTTGTCGAATTATTTTTTTACAACTGTTTAAATTTTGCATCAATTATATTTTATGATTTTGTTTTATTATTAGCTCATAACTTATAAAACAGTTTAATTTTATTCGCGAACGGAAGTGCGTCAATATACATAATATTGTTGTGAAATATCGCTTTTCGAATTTCTCTGTTTATTGGCTTTTTAATTTACGATTATTTTCACGTCAGTTAAACTAAACTCTCGACTAAAAGCTTTCTCACTATATCATTTTTCTTATAATCTTCGGACACGTCCAGGTGGCAAATCCATCTCGCCAAAATTATCGATTATTGCAAAATGAAAGACAACGCTCACCGGTCTAAGAAATTTTTTTCTCGCTCTTTTTTTTTTATCTATGCTGCAGTCGATCTTTTCTTGCGAAGAAAAAAGTCTTACGCGGTCTCAAATATCTTGAATTATTTTTTGATCCCAAAACTTTTTGTGTCGCAAAAATTTTGTTTCCTCATCAAAATTTACGTGACTTATAGTGGAAGAGGGGGAAAAAAATTAATATCGTAGTAAGTGTGTGTACCTACGCATTTCGATTTAACTATTTCCGGTACACTGCACATTAAACTCGTAATTATTTCACGGGCCTTGCACATTATCGTTCTTATGTCGATATTTACTCGGCTTTTGTCCACGTTGGCGGTCAACATTAAAATCGAGACGCACTTGAAAGCACCAGTGATACAATCCCTCCATTTTGAATTTGAATGCTGCTCCGATTGTTTTCTTCTACGTATTCTGTAGATTATAATTTTGGTAAACTAGTTATCTACGATTCATGCATGCGATACGTGAGGTTACTACAAACTGCATTTTATCCTTCTATAGCTGATTGGTCAGCAAATATATAGGTATGTATATTTGACCATGGATTGCAACGAATAGTTTCTGCACAATGAGAGTTTCCAAAAATCGCTCGATCTATAACAGTAAAATATTGAGTGTGGCGAAGCATATAAAAAACTAGTTTTCGAACGAACTTTTAAGCTCACCAGCGATGCATAAAAATTCGAATGTTGGATAATAACCTAGATTCCGATCGATCGCACGTAGATCGATCGATGAGGTTCTTGGTCATGCTTACATCGACCATCTCCGATAATATGATCGTATATAAAATATTATGATTTTCTATAAATACACCATCAGGTTTTACCTGTTTTGCTTCTATAAAAGTATATACATGCTGGAAATGATTTCCTGTATTCAACTACCAACATCGGCTTTATCAATACCCCATAAATAGCTGCACTATAATCTCTACACCGCGATGATCGTAGAACCAAATTAGGGAAACTAAATACAGTACCTAATAATTCTGCTTTGTCAGTATTGTGCAACCGCTAACGTCACAGCTGTGAGATAAAAAAGAAAAAGTAACAACAAAAAAAACAAATAGATAAATTTACTATTTTACTATACGAGCCTCCGTTGCCATATAAGTATAGGCGTAATACACGTAGGTAAGTACGTATAAATAGGTGTCTACGTCACGTCTTTAACAGACGCGAGAATTCATTGTGCAAATTGTCTATTGTACGCACTGATTGCTGACCTAGTACGGCGATCGTTTACGAACACGTTTTTTTTTCCGCACCTCGCGATCTTCCGCATAAGTTGATCATGTATATTATACTCGACACGGTTAAAATTGTATATTATTACTCAGGAGCAAAAAAAAAGAACTAACATAAAATTCTGTTCGACTCACAAACTCGTTTTGCTGAACCGATTTTTGAATTTATTATATTTTCTTATCTCGAGACAAAAAGTTCTCAAATAATTTCCTGTATTTGATCAAATCCTTTTCTTTTTTTTTTTTTCGATCACGCGGGTCGTGGACTACCCTGAGACAAAAACTCATCGATAGTTTTTTTGGAAATTGGGAATATCGTAAAAAAGAATAGTTGAAAATATTTTCGATGTTGTTATTCGCGCGATATACCGATAGAGATAATAATCGGACCGTGCAGGCGATATGGACGGTTTAAAGGTCTCGGCGAATGATTATGATGATCACGATCGTTGATAAATTTATTATACACGGTGAGATAAAAAGAATTTGGCCTATAACCTTGTTTTGCTTATGGCCACCAAATTTCATAGAAATTATTCAATTTTACATCAATATGTTTACACAATTTTCGATACAAAGTGCGTGCTGAACGCGGTGCAAATAAAGAACTATGTTTCTTGCGTGACACGAGCGTGTCACGTTCTCCAGTTAAGTTTAAACAATAACGGTTGGTATATATTTTTAAACACGATATATAGCTGCATTTATAATCTAAATATAAACTGAGACATCGTTCAGGTGCGCAGTTTTCGCTTTCGGTCGGATAAAAATATAATCTGTTATACGTATCTCCGTGGATTTATTTTCTCCTATATAATTGGCTAAGAGAAAGTGATATAGGAGGGAAGATGGATGAGGGCGATTTGATGAAATCTCTCATCCTGCCTTACCTCCTGACTCGCGCTCGTTCAGCTCTATTCACGTAATCAGCGATTTCTGTAACTGAAAACCGGAAATCGCACCGTGCAAAAATCGAAAGGAAAGATTAGCGCTTATCTCGTATTCCGTGTAAGTATGGGGAGGTTTTAACTCCCTGGAAGATTTTTATTGCCTCAAAAAGCAGATTTTAAGTTATGAATTTTTTAGATTAAAGATTCTTTGATAATAAAAAAAGGATTAACCGTGCAGGACAATTACTTGAAAAACGTCCGCATATACTACGTATATCCTAACCTACACAGCTTGAGTTGAGTCAAGAATCGATCGGTAGCGGGAAATTACTAAATAAAAAAACCAGACTATCTTAGCTATGATTTTCAAATGTTAGACAGAGTTTTTTTCACGAATCCACGTAGGTTTTGATTAACCGTTCGCGCGTTTGGATTTTACCGAAGTTGATTGATCGATGGAAACAAATCGAGGGATTGTGCTATTGCAGCGATTATACCCAGCGGAGCAATAAGCCGTTGAAAATCTACTCGTTAATTTGTAAATCAATCTCTCACAAGTGGGTGGTATATCAGCGTGACTGATGACTTGGTATAGGTTAAACTTTTCATAAATCAATTCATATACGTATATTATGCATATATGAGAGGGATGATTTATTTACTATGTGGCATCAAACCTAGAATCTGAGAGATTATCGTTAGCGCCGATCCAGGCGACAACAGTTGGATAATTCCGACGTTTGAATTATGAGCCGCACGAGATTTTTGCTCAAAATAATCGTTGGGCTCCAGCCGCTCTTCATAAATGAATCGCGAAAGAAAACTAGATGGTATCTATTTTTCAAATTTGGAAAATACAATCCAACTGTTCCCAAGAAATTATTTTCAGATTTCATTTGGACGAAATTTCCGTAAGTTTTTCTAATATTTTTTTAATGAAAACTTTTTTTCTTCATCATCCAGTGAAATCAGACTGCTCCGCAACTTCACGCCTCTCCTGGATTCGTTCTCGATTTTTGAGCTGACCTCGAACAGAATTTATCACCTTTCAGAACACGCGACTCCACTTTCGTTCCATTGTTATTTCCTCTTTTTCCCCCGTCTTTCCGGTATTTTAATTTTAATTTTTTCCTCATTTCGCGCGAATCAAATTACCGTATGAAAACCTTCTGTGAATGGAGGCTGGCGGACGTCACACATTATCGCTTGGATACATACGATCTGAGGTTACGACACTAACTTGACGTATACAATATCTCATCGTGACGTCATATCGTTACCGCAATCATAGGTACGACTGTTGACTTGCCCCATTAGTTCAGAGTTCCAGTTCAAATCTCTTAAAATGTTTCAAAACTCCCGCAGACTACAACCGAATATTGCTGATGCATCAAACAACTCTAGACTGCAGATAATGAAAATTATTTTTAATTTATAATACGAAGTCATCAGGATTTTCCTTTTTGTATTAAATATAGAGAATAAACCGCAGAGTTATTAACCCAAGGCGGTGTAACCGCCAATTGTCAACAAACTCCCGAGCGAGCGTTTATTTTAGTCAGTTTTCTGTTAATTCTTCTTCGCTTGAAAACTAATAATTATAAACCGGTTTTTCACTTCGGATGGACAAAACGAATGAAATAGAATGAAGAAAAATCCGTTGGCGAGTGAACGCGGCGAAATATTGCACGGAAGTACATGAGAAACGTAAACTGGAACTCCGGATCTGAGATAAAGTCTCTAAATATAGGTTTTTTCCAAATCTAAAATCTAGTTTACTAAAGTATAGCTTCAGCATGTTCACGTCATATCCTGTTTTTGAACATATATTTTATCAAAGTAGAGAATCAGAGGCGTATTTCAATCCCTACACCTCAGTCTCGAATCTTTCAAAGCTCAAACAAGCTCTTGTTTTCAGGGCCGAATGATGATAAAAAAATCTTATCGGTTTGCAGGAAAAATGCATCCTGTTTTATTGAAACATCCGAATAATCATTTCGGCGCAATCCGTCGTTTACGCCCTACACATGATTTTCCTGAGTGGTGATTTTTCATTTTCTTTTTTTCTTTCGATTAAACATAAAAAGAGGCCTGCAGCTATAGAAGGTTCCTCGAAGGTTACTGCAGAGATTAGGATTCACTCCAGGCTAGGATTTCTTGGAAAAATCAATTGCGACGTTGAGGTTTATGCCATCGCAAGGAAACCTTCTGTTTACGAGTAGTGCCGCATTCAATTTCTAATCAAATACGTCTGACTCTTGACGGCCGGATAACGATTACGAGAAGTACGAAGAAACAAATGGCTCTCCATATTGGCTGCCGTGGTTGCAGGAAGTAAAGTGGTAATTTTTGGAAAAGTTTCCTTCCTTTTTATTCCATCTTTTCTCTGTTTCGTCATCGATAATTCATCGGGTCTGCTTGCGAACGAGTCAACGCAGCTGGTGACGTAACGTAAAAAACTTGCGGCTGGTGTTGAGGAAATGAAAATTATTCCCATCGGGCAAGTGGAAATATTCAGATATTATATTTCAATTAATTGATCGACGTAAAACTACTGAAAATCATCGAAATATTCTTTAGCTCGTATCAAATGTAGGTCACGTAGACGAATGTTATATGTACTTTTTTTCTCAAAAAACTAATCGTAAAGTTATTCCGAAAGTGCTGGATTTAATGAGGTAATAAAGTCGTGTACAAGTGTCAATTAGAACTTTAGATTACATTTGGTATTCAAATTTTCTCTGTAACAAGTATAAAAATGAAAATTAACTACGCTGCAGGTATCTTCGTTAACCTACTTTAAATAAATCCCTCGAAAGCTATCTTCAAGTCCTTTGTATATCTTAGGTACTAATTAACGTAACAAATTATTATTCGCTGCGAGGAAAACAGCGCGAGTGCGTGAAATGAAAAATGAGAATCAGACGGAAAAAGAAAAGAAAGAAAGAGAAAAAAAAACTCGACACTTTACAGGGTACACCTAATACAACGTCAAATTTTCTATGCGAACCTTTCAACTGCATGCAAATCTTTATAGCTGCCTACGAGACTGTGCCTAATTCCATCGCGCATGAGAATCGGGGTTTAACAAAGGGATCAATAATATAATTGGTAGGACGGCTATAGGTAGACCTCTTTCAGAGATGCGCGGCAGACATCATTTTTGAAAAAAAAAAGCTTCAATCGATATTCATATGATATAAATTACTTTCGATGAAATCATGCTTGTGGGAAATTGATTTTTCGAAAAAAAGCTCACATCCGAAAATTTTAATAAGATCAAATGAATTATTAATTATTTAAAAAAAATCAAAATCCTGTATCGGATAATTAATTCCTCGATCAATTCAGTAAAACAACGGCGAACTTCTCTAAAATAATTTTACTTACTACTCGATACATACATATATCTGCCGGGTTGGTTTACGAGTCTATTTTATCGTTTCTCTCGCGTTTCATCTCTTCTTTGTCTGGTTTTTAATTATTATTATTACTTTTTTTTGTTCTTCAACTTCTGAGTGTCTGGCGATATATGAGATACGTATAGTGGGGCGTTGACCTTCTTTGGAAGCAAAATTAAAAATCAATGTTTTATCGGAACGATGAAATAGATACGCGATGCATTTACGGTTGGAGAGGTCTTCGATGAACATTCGAGTATCCAATTTTTCGTATGTTCCATATATATGTCCCATATGAACAGCCGCTTCTAACATAATTTTCCATTTTTCCTTTTATTTTTCTCTATTTAAAATCGCTAGTAAATTTATTCGCGAATCCTCCCGATGATTAGACGTATCATGTAAATAGTCTGCTGTATTCTGAGAAAAACATTATTAGTTGGAGGAAGCTGAGGTTATCTATACTGACACAGAAAATTATAGATTCAGATGAGATGCAAATAGTATTTTTCTACAATTTTGTAAAAGTATCACTTGTCTTCGAATAAATTATTTAAAACTACAGTCATTGTGAGAAAGAAAAAAATATCAGTCCCGAACACTAGTTTCTAAATTTTATTATATAAAAATCTTACGACTGATGTTAATATCTACACTATTGCAAATAACGCTGCAGTCATATTGTTACGAACACGAGTTCCTACATTGTGAATATTATCTATAATGTACATCGTGCAATGTGGAGTTTTCTAGTCAACGGCGACCCACTTAATAAAACTTGTTTGAACGACTTGCAGATAGCTTGGATTTAGTTCAGCTGATATCTGGACGGACGAATACTTTTACTAGACTATCAAATACATCGGATTTATAAAATCTACTGATCATTCACAAAAATGAATATCCACCGATTACATCTGACGATGAGATGAAAAGACATCAGATCGTCGACTAGGTCAGAAGGAAGAATTCAATCGACTTGTAGTTTACGTGATTCAGAAAACGAGTTTTTATTTCACTCATACAAACATTATTATTTCTATGCTTCATGCAAAGTTATTTATGTATAATCACGTGTAAAAATTGCGTAATTCGCCGTTACAGAAAAATCGAGCGATCGAAGAAGCACTGTATTTGGTGTTTTCGTGTTCGGCTCGTGGCGTGCTATAACTTGGACTTCTTCTCCTTGACCTTCTGGTTTTATTCCCGATCGGGCTTCATGCCAACCGACCAAAATTTCGAAGCAGAAATCGATCCCCACTCCTGCAAACCTGACAGCACACCCAAGTGAATAAAAACGATATTAAAATCCACTGACAGTAGAATTGAAAAAATTCTAAAGTCGAATTCCAAACCAACATTTTTTTATAGGTAAATAAAAGAAATACAATCAAGTAGCGTATCGCCGTGTAGATACGACTTTAATCGTGATGAACCCGACTGATAAACGTGCCAAATTTATAACTATAATACGGTCTCCCGATGACATTTGATAAAACAAGATTTTTTTAAATACCGCCGTCTATAATAATGAAACTACACATTATTCGTCTAGTTTTGCATTTCTTTTTTCATTCCCAAAGTGATTAGTTAAATGAAAATTCGTTATCTTTTATTTCGGAGTGTTAAATGAGGATTTCTTTCTTTCAGTAGTGTTACAGGAAGTTGGTAAGGTGCTGCTCAAAGCTCGGGGTGCTTACCTACGTGAATTCTTATTATGGAAAGGAAAAGAATGCGCGCGAGGTCCCGCATATTGTGCGTGTTGCTCGCAAACGTCTGACTCACCTCGGTTGAGCGACCTGTTCGTACGCTGCGCGTGAACACCGTGACTGGGGTCAACACGATACAACTGCATTACGAGTAGCGCCTTTATTTCATTCCAGACAACTCAACGATTATCATTGCAGTTGACTTTCATTTATTTATACAAGAATAAGCTAAAACTAGTTCACTAGATCCCGGAACCAGTTTTCCTTTTCATCGATCATTCTGATTTTGAATAATTGAAATAATTAGACTGATCTGAGCGACGTTCGAATAAGGTATTTTTATTTTCTTAGTCACATGCTGTTGAAAAATGTTAAACGAAATCACAAGCGCAGTTTAAGACGCATCTCGACGTTGCTGTATTTTAAAGAGAAAACTCTTCTTGTTTCCGAGTTCTTATTCGATCGAAAAATCTATTGTATTCTTTGGTTCTTTAAAGAGACCCTGTAAAATAAAGCTGCGAGGAATATACATCCCAGCTGTTCGAAAGCACCAAACTGAGGGTGAATAACACCCGGCTGTGA
Source organism: Athalia cordata (assembly GCA_963932425.1). Lineage (NCBI taxonomy): Eukaryota > Metazoa > Arthropoda > Insecta > Hymenoptera > Athaliidae > Athalia > Athalia cordata. The sequence goes on along the minus strand of OZ010628.1, from coordinate 19,298,523 downwards.
AACCTACTACCTTTTAAATCTTTGAGTCGTCAAGTCGTCTGAGAACGTGGCGGTTCATGGCAGTTCATAGTATATATACAAAATCGAAATCTTGCTCGCATTACAAACGGAGCAGCCTCAAGTTAGGTTGGGTTAGATGTCAGGTAACCAACCCGGGCTGAGGGGTAAGCAACAAAATCAAGACGTATGTGAAAAGTACAATAGATTTGTCGTTTACCCAACTAGTATAAGGGCTGCACATCTTTGGTCCCTTATTTTTAGGTGCAGATGCGCAGCAAAAACCGTTACTGCCTTTAATACTGCTGCAGGCGCTATATTCTAAGGATCAGAAAATATATTTCAGCATGTATAGAAGGGCCACTTTTTTTTTTTCATTTAGATTTTCTGAACCCCATTAAATTATTAATATTTATTTTCGGGTCAGGATAGAATCTATCCGGATAATATCCTGAGAGCGAATATTATTTTTCAGAGTCGTTTCAGCGACCGAAATGCGGGTGATGAATCGACAACTAAATAATTGACGAGTCTCGAAAACTGGAGGACAAAAATAATTATCTCATTCTCTGTTACGACCGCGGTAAGTTAATTTTTAAAACCTGCTTAGCTTGGCCTTTATAACAAAGAGCGAAGGCGTAGCAAGGTTGATCATATTTTTCATTTACTCAAGAAACAGTGAATTCGATGCTCCAGAGATGGGAGATTCGAAAATGGTTGCTATTTCATTAGTTATGAAGGTGATCAGGTTTTTAATCGGATGAACCAAAATTACTACACATCTCTCTGCGCGAAGAATAGCGTTCTGATTTTATCGAGTAAATCGATTTAAAAAGCGAGGCGTTGACAATTTTCCCCCAAATCTTTTACTTTCACTATTCCGCTATCCCGAATCCTGAAATAATTGAAATCCAGCCACGATATGACTTATGGGTAAAACAAAACGAACCAAATCCACCTCTGAAAAAAGAGCTCATTCAGCTCGATCATCTCGTGAGAATTTTTCTTCTCTGTGACATCGGATGGGCTTTTCCACGCTCAAATCGTCCAGTCTCTTGTCGCGTTCAGCAGTGCGGAGATAATTTCCTGTAGACTCTGAATCGTTCGGTTGGAACGTTATGATGTTTTTTTTTTTTTTTCAATTTAATTTTTCTCTGCTACCGCACCGCGATATGAGCCGACACCGAGTAGATTCGAGTAGGCACCACGGTAATTAACATTCGCTGCCTAATAATGAGATTTAAAAAGCGAAGCCGAGTGGATTTATATTCATACAATATAATACGACCAAGTCTCAGAAGCACGTGAATTCTAAGGTAGGGTCCGTCCAAGGTTGTTGAAGCTTGTTACGGCCGCTACTGACAGCAACCCAGATTCGATTTATTATACAGGGTGAACGATTTCAAGTGTTACAAGTTTTGTCCCTGAAACAGCGTCGAAACGTCAAAAATCAGGGGCACGCAGGCAACTCCAAAATTTAGGTGCCTACTCTAATTGCGATTAATTCTATCTTCCTAAGATTATTTTACCAGAGTTGTCTTCATTCTTTTTCGAATAGAAATTTGTTCTTTTCGACAGGAACTATCATAATTCCAATATCTCATCTATACTCAAATCAAAAGTAATTTGCTTTTGATAGAACGAATCGGGATCGGAACGGTTCTGCGAACTCCTGCAGTCATTAATCCTAGCGGTAAATCTTCGGAATTGGACGTAAGACGAGGACCTGTTGTATGTACGTTATAATAATCCTGAACTACATTTAGCATTACGTTATTATGGAACATAAAGTTAGAGGACATTAGAAAGCTCGCAGTCAATCTTTCTATTCATAGTCGCAAAGTTTCAGACGTGATAAAAAGAAGAGAATATTATACAACATAAAATATTGCATTTCAAGTACCAAAACAGCTGACGATTTACGTGATTTTATTATCATGTTTACGCTTAAAGCACGATGTTTTCTTAGAGGCACACCCACCCATTTGCAGCATCCAGCCATATTAAGCATACACGTATTTGCCTAGAGGCTAAACTTTCGCGTGTGTATTAAATTATTATTCTTGTGCATACAGAATAATGCATAAGCTAATGTGACGTGCACCGCGATCTTCACAATCTAATCGTTCAACGAGATGGTTTTCATCTGACTTCAAACTGCACGATATGCGAAATTCAAACCGTGTGCAATTTGAGGGATAAGGAGTTCGGTTGAAAGGGTTAAAATCTTTCCAAATACAATCAGAGGTAATTGTTTTTAAATTGTATTTTTATTTCCACATAAGATATAGTTCCTATATATTATTGATTATTTTACAATTAATGGATGAATCTTGAAAACATGGAGGTTCGATCATTCTTCATGGATTGAAACTACGTTACGTTTGAATGTGAATGATTGATGAAAAAAAAAAACTAAGCAATGCGTATTAATATGAACTATTATATTATATCCATTTATATTCACAGTCAATCATTTTTCACAAATCAATTAAAAACCGAAAACATTTAGACCAAGAAAATGCACACACGTGGAACAAACTTCTGGTTATCATGATAAATACACATGGAACTGGTTTTCCGTAACAATTATAAAACAATAATTATATTCGTTACGAATGTTCCAATAAGTGATAATCTTATCTTACATCCAGCAATTCATTCAGTATCTCGATAACACGTGTACAAAATATCGAATAAGGAATATTATATTACCTATTCTAATCGGTTTTAAATGGCGGCTAAATCTAACGTCGACATAATATCACAGATAATCTTAATGATAATTTGTATTATAACAATTAATTAACAATGTTTTATCTTGCCATGTGGGACATGAAATATTGACTTTATTTTAAACGAATATGTTCAAGTAAAGAATCTCTTCTTTTACACAGGATCTTAGGAAGATCCTTTTTTTTTCTCGACCCCCTCTCCATTCTGCGGATGCTTCTCATTGTCAGTGTTGCTAGGCTAGACCTAACGGTGAAGCTCATCATTATTGTTATTGTTGTTGCGGAAAAGAAAGGTGAAACGTAACGTGAATGGTGTCTTGAACGAGAAGAAAAATAAGTTGAAAGAATAAATCCAGTCCCTTTGTGTGTCCCGTACAGGTAAAGTTGAACAGACTGTAGTTGGATATCTTCGTTCATCCGTTGAGAGCAAAGAACTACGAATCTCATCTCTGGTTGGTCACAGCTGGAGCAGATCGATGCAGTGATGGTGATGGTAACATGGCCACGATTTTGCGGATCGCTAATTAAACTCTACCATTGTAGGGGATAAGGTATTATCAGAATCAGAAACTCAAGAGTTCTTTTCACTTCACACTTTCACAATTATTATTGTTATATATTTCTCTGTTTTTCTATTTTTTTTTTTTTCTGGTAATCACTCCTTGTGTCCATTACCAATCACATCGAAATCATCGTCAATTCTTCGAGACTGTCGGAATAATGCGATACGTTCATCGTATGACGGATCTTAATTGTGCAATTATAAAACAACAGTGCCAAAGAGTTATCGCAAGAAAAATAATTGGATTTGTCTTCGCGACATATAAAACTGAAGTTATGCCGTGGCTTTCGGCCCGTAGTAAAAAATCGCCAATTTATATCTCTTCCTCCTCTACGATCGGCAGGCTGCTTTGGTGTACCAGAGGGCTGCTTCGTGCAGTAAATGCCAAGATCCAATACTCCAACTCTTTCTTACACTCGACCAGGAAGGTCAATGCAACCGGAGTGTCGAATCCCTTTTGGCGGACTCTAAATCCCTCCTCGCCAAGGCGCTCAATCGTTGTTGTTCTCAGGTTCAGAACACCAAGTGGTCTGCAAACTTTTTTCTGCGGGTAGATCACAGCGAAATGTTCAAGGCTCGTACGATAAACCTTGACCTGGACATTCTGACGATGTCCATTTGGTCCAACAAGGGTCATGTAGCCACTCATGTTTCCGGTATTCCAGCAGGAGTCGATGTTCGAATCATCCATGCTGGTCTGGCTGAAGTGCAGGAAGTTTGTGTGGATCGCTACGTCGGCAGGCATCTTGTTTGATATTTTTTCAAGTTTTCTTTTGATTTCAAGAAAAAACACACTGAGCTTTTATTTAGAGCTTATGTTTATTTGTTAACTCACTTTAATCGTTGAAATTGACCTTCAACGAAACTATTATTAGCTTTATTGCTTTAAGGTTTTCTTCAATACTGTTATGAAATTACTTGTTTTTGCGTTAAAACTTGAGATTCAACTTGAAACGATCACGTTTTAGAATTATACTTTTTCTTTCACTGTATTGCAAGAGCGAAACTCTACGATATCGCTGCGTGCAACGTACTGATCCAAATGATTTTTGCTCGCTGTATTTATAGGCATCCGGTATCGATGGTGGGGAGGAAAATCCCGGAGTCGCCGTGTCTGCCACATCGGAGAAAAAGCGCCACCGTACAGTGTTTCCACTTTAGATAGCCCCTTCGTACATACATGCAACTACCTTCCATACATGGAACACCCGTTCAGTGGTATTTGTGCATTCGAAAAACAGATTATCCAAATGGTTTGTAAACATTTTCTTTTCTCACATCTTGACACCGAGCTTAACCTTTCTTTAGAGTTATTGTTGCGAACCGTAGAAAGAGGTGTAAGCGAGCTTGCACGTGTTGAATAAAAAAATTGGTAACTTTTGCGTCGTTTAAAAAATAAAAGGGTTGCGCTTTTGTCAACCGATTTGTGGTCGTGCGATCAGAAGCTATTCAAGGAAATCGGTACTTGGCTGATGTTCAATTTTACTTCTCTTAATTGATTTTCAGAAAGCAGACGCGCTTATACTGGAGCACACCTATACCTATAGCATCCAAGAATTGCTACTGGGCTTCTAATACCGAAGGACACACGATTCTTGGCATTTCTAAGCAAATCCACCGGCCAAATTTATCACGGTAAATGTGTATATTTTACAGCATGACAACATTTTCTTTTTTCAATTTTCCTATAACACCGAAAATTATAGTTCCGGAAATTTTACAGCCACGGACTAAAACGTGATACAAGTCACAGTCGTAGGCCAAAAGGTCGGAACTTATACCAACAAACATATCGTATTATACTACGCACCTATAACAAAGTCGGAAACTTTCCAGCGTCAAAACAAACCGCAGATCTGCCCGCACACGTGGCACGTTTTCGCGAATCTTGTTTTTTCCTTAGTATAATGTACATCTAATAAGATATATTCGTGCAGTAAACTTTGGAGCGGTGACAAATTCTCAACTGGGACTTTCTCAAGTCACGTAGTTAATCCGAGTAGCGGATTTAATCCACGAAATACAACGTCTTCTCATAAACCGAAATACGAATTAAGATAAATCAATCCACATTCGATATAGATCCAATAAAATTCCGCTGATTTTGATGAGGCGGTTTTTCCGCTGTTATGTCAGCGAATTTTTTTTATTTCTCAATTTTATTAACACTGTGGTTTTTGGGAGTCAAAAAACTAGCTTCTCTTTTTCATACTGTTCTTTCGATTGAGCTTGATGACTAATCGGTTTACAGATTAAAATCTGACTGTGAATAAAAAATTATTCCGTACGTTCAATCCGAAATGATTTTATTGTAATTCTACCTCGTTACCCAATCAATATTTGGGACCGTTTTTTTTTAACGACAAAATTTTACATGCCGTTTCACGGAACACTGCAGACGTCACTCGTGATGCCAAATTGTACTTCACCTGGACCTCAGCTCCAACGAAATCAGGGAATACTAGACATCTTACGTAAAACCTATTCTTTTTTTTACCGTAATTATCAGCTAGATTTTCTCAGATTCATCGTCCCGTTGTCCGTAATGCGTCACCGTTTCGTAGTAAGGTGTCATTTCACAGCTGGGTTAAATTAACTGCGAGTCTATAAACCGACGTATTTTATTATATTTCATCGGCTTTTTTCCTGTTAACACTTTCATTCTTTTTTCTTTCTACCGCCTAGTTTTGCAGATGTAGATAGTCCGACTCGTGGTATTTTTTGTCCGCCATCAGTGGTAATGCGTCTTGACTCTTTTTTCACATTTTACCAAATTTCAATGAGTCAAAAATTTTGCCCACAAATCTTTATCCCTTTTCCGGTTTTAATTCAATAAGGATGGTGTGTAATTCAACATGATTGATGAATCACTTAGCGAAAATTTCCGCAATCCTCTAATGTACTCATTATAACATCGTGCATTTATAGATCAAACGTATGATGTTCACGTGTACATATGATGTATGTATTATGTATGTACACCTATATAATATCCGTGTTCTTATCGACATAGCCAAGTGTCGTGTAACATATGTTGACTGCTGTTGTTTTGTTTACTAGAGCTAGAAAATCGTTCTGGTTTACGATACGATGTTTTGTTGGAATAGTACAGAGAAAACATATTGTCTTGTAAATTTCCATGCAGTATTCTCTATGATGTACTTTATGTATTTACGTACATGTCTTCGTGCAAAGATCTGCGTTTGTGTCTCTTGATTTAATCACAGATCTAATAAATCTGCAGTATCTTTGGGTAAAATTGTAGGGAAACTCGTAAACGTTATACTTTTCATTTACCATGATTGTTTTATCAAACAGAAATTCGAATAGATAAGAAAAATAGATAACCATCTAGATATGAAAATAGCATGTCTGACTTACTGATAGAGCTTTCAGGGTACATACGCCTTGAAAATACAAGTAAAATCCAGATGTCTTAAAAATAAGAAATTAGTCAGTGCTAGCGGTTAGGATTGATAATTTTTAACGTATCTACTCTGTGTAAAGCTTGAAAAATCTTTTGTTTTGGTGATATCTGTGTTAGTTTTCGAGTGATTAAAACACCGATGACTTATGTCAACGATGAGTAATCGTTGTATATTCAAGTCGATTCAAATAAGTTGTAAATTACGTTTAGTACGTATGTGCGCTTATTTCGTACGGTAACTAATTTTTTTCTTGCAATCAGTTCGACATAGTCATTTTCGTTGCTCTCCTGCAATTTCCGCAGCCGTCTGTATATTGCGTGTACAGACTTCCGATGACAGAGGAACGTCCTCTATTTCGAAATATGCTCGTTACGCATATCATACTTGACTGTACGAGAATCAAAATTACTTTATATGGTCAGTCTAATATCGTCGGTCATGCAAATTCGAGCGTGAAAACTCTCCCATTCCAAATAATTCATACGCTGCATTACTCGATCGATATTAATTTTTCTGTTATATCGCTCGCGTACTTGAGCTGTAATCTAAATAATAAGAAGAATATCTTAAGATTATTTTTTAACCACACGCCGCATGTGTGTAAGCACATGTATAGTTAACACTTTTTCATATCACATAGGTATATTTATAATAATAAGTTCCGCGAAAATTTACAATGTCAGCTTATGGCTTGTCCTCCATTTTTTCGTATACCGCACCGTATCACACATGTGCGGTACAGCTGTTGAATTCAATTCTAAATTTCATCAACTCGTTAGAGAAAAAACAAAAAAAGAAAATAAATAAAAGAATAGAACAACACGTACTTATCGGACTACGATTATTATATTTGGCTGAAAAACTGCAGCTTATATGCTTATGCTTGTTCGTGATCATATTTTAGTTTAGAAAAAATTTTATTTCGATTTTTCTGTATTTATCTTTCCCCAAGTTCACGCAGTAAAATTTTCAAATATGTTTTAACGCATGAAGAAATCAATACAGTTCTTATCTTTGCAATTCTGATAACGAAAATCAAATGTAAATTTACACAACGTTGAATTTGGCATAGGTGTAATAATGGGTATTACGTATGTACATACATACATACTGAAAACTGCGCAGTTTTAGATATACGATCTTTAATCCAAGCAATAATTTTCCAATCAGAAATTTTACGAAATCCCACGAATAATGATTATATTATCAATGATCGCGGAATAATTATAATCTACCAGAATGAAAGTGCAAAATTTTTTTTTAGCAAAAACAAACAACAATACATTACTATACGACCTGCCCGGAAATATCACGCTATCGAATCAAATTATACATATAATTATAGCCTCCTGTTTACAACCCACACTAATGGCAAGTTTATATGATAATTTTATTGTTATCCGCCTTTCGCAGTGTTTATACATTTTTATACGATGTGGATTTTTCCGCTAATCAATCTACACCGGTGATCGAACATTGATATTCGTGAAAGCTTTTGGTAATCATCTTCTTTTTTCTCTCTTTTTTACGAACGAAGAATGATTTCAACTATAATGTTGATTATAAGCTATTATTTTTCCCTGATCAATTACCCGCCTAACCATTATTCATGTGTGATTGATTTTTCGTCCAATTTTCGTTTTCCGCTTTTCGAACGTCATATTTACTGAATGAAAAATTAATGCGGGTGCTACCGAGTACTGCGCACGTGTAAATGCAAGAGTATAAATATAGATTGAATTAACAATATCAACGGTTTCATCGTTGATGTAGATTGAATGATTTTTAAACTGTAACAATATTATTGTCACACTTTATCCACTCTGGCATTTCTTTTCCAGCTAAATATAGACGATATAAGGATATATCGAACCACCGGCTTCGGAAAGTCCGCAAATATATCTATCACGCGCCGTTGGATATGGCTTCGAAATAAAATCGAGAGTTAATCGAATTATGCCAACAAGCTTAATGGGGACATTATTGATTCTTCATTGCGGCTAAACGCAAGATCAAATATAATCAAGAAATGTAATAAAAATGTATAAACTGCAGGTATATAAACGATTTGCACACACATCTCTTCGAAGTTACGGACAATATAATGTCGAAAATTATTCAAATATTATATTTATAAATAAAACTCCTAATGGGACGTTTCATCGTCCAGATTTTCATTAATTTCAAACGGGATAAATATATCTCTGTAAGTTCGGTGAAAGTTCAGTAACTAGTTTAATTTTGTCCAAAGTCTGATGGCATAACGCACACCGTTAGAAATTAGGGGGGAGAAAAAGCGATTAACGACTTTCGGATTTGGCTCAGAGATTATTTAATGACTGCATAATCTAACTGTAATAATAATAGCTAGTTAGAAGATCGATTGTAAAAATTAATTAGCTGTTATTGTTCGATGGGGTAGATCGGGGGATTGATATATAATTTTTAAAGAGTGGCGATCCCCCGGCATCTGGTCGACTTGAAAACATATTTTTTCTCGTCTATTTAATTCCGTGATCAAACAAGACACTCCCAAGCCGCGTTTGTGCGTTTGTCAACGTTCAACGTTGATAATATTCTATGAAAACATTCTCATCGTGGCTCCAAGAATCTTTATACAAAATTCACCAAGCATTATCTGACTATCGCGTTTTTCTTTTTTTTTTTTTTCCTTCACTATATGTATATAATATTTATCATTGAATCGACCTGAGATTCGTACGATGTTATACGAGCGACCCAGTTAACGACTCTTGTTCACCCTCTAAAAATAACTTTGCCTCAACTCTAGATCACGCATAATACTATAGCTGCGTATGTACGTGTGAAATGATCGCGAAAATACGTAGATGAGTCAAAGACTGAAAAGTTACAGTTGAAAATGTTTAATTATTTAAGTAAATTTATTGATTTTTGATTGTAAGCAAAATTTCCGTTTTGAAATCTAAATCTACAGCTGTAAAAAAAAGCTGATATTGAATTACCATTTGGAAATGATGAAGTTCTAACATTTAGGTTATTTTTTTTGCAAAAATTTGAAAATTTTCCATCCAACGGCCGATGCGAACAGAAGATTTAACAGAGTATAGAAAGTTTCAGATTAATTGTAATGAAATAGTTGACATTTTTATTCTTTACGTTCGTTGAATTAGCCAGCCAATAAGATTGGTTGATAAAAAATTCTCTGGGATGAGTTTAAAACTCGTTTGTTCTGATAAACTTGTTGGTAAGAGACGATCATTCTTAAAGGTGAACTTAAAATTGCTTTAAAGAAACCTCTGGAAACACACAGCTAGTGTTTCTGGTATCACGTGATTTTTGCCGGCAGACAATTTGCGACTAAAATCGCGACTGTGTTGAATAATCGACTAGACATATCGTCATGGTTCTCCAGATTAATAAACACGACGGGGCTCGTAATTTCATCTTGATAGAAAATACATAATATAATTTTATTGAGAAATAACTAACGCAGATTTTCTTAAGTATACAAAATTCCCCAAGGTCTTTATATCCATCTGGTAAATTTTCCGAAAATATATATCTAATATTTATTATATTTCTTCAGAGAGGGAAGGAACTTCCAATAATCTTAGGAGGCTAGAGCTCGGAGCAGAGTAATAACATCTCTGAAATGTTTGCTCCAACGATCAACGTCATAGCCTGTTATTATGGCCTCACGAAGCTGGAGGGTGTTGCTTACGTGGGTGACAGGTGTTGGTTGGAAGGGTGGTGTGACGTCATTCCGCTTTTCAACAACCCCAGCGGTTATACGTCTGCGAGAGGATTTACCTTCGATCTATATTTTACTGGGGTTGGTACTACAGGAATTACTTTTTTGCGTACTATTTGTGTGCGTCATTTTAGAAAATAACCCGGTAAGGTAATAAATTTTGTCATAATTATTAAATTGATCAAACTAAACCTTGACGGAAGGATGAGAATTATTGGTAATTAGAAAATAATCAGCGGTTTCAGTCTTGAAAGATATAGGTAAACGAAAATCAAAAATTGCGTGGGAGTTCTTATAATTCCAGGTTAATTATGTGGAATAGAAAGAAGTCTGTCTTGAAATAGATGAGCTAAATTAATACACGACCAAATGAAGGTGCAGATAATTAGCTTAGTAAACTGTAAAAGCGAAAATCGCACGAGCAGATTAAAATAGAAAATCAATTACATTTTTTTACGATGATGCTTAATCGACGTACTTATAATAGGCTATTAACCGTGGGATGTTCACATATGCCAGTTAGGTAGAGAAAAAAACTTTTTTGATTACATAACTAAAAGCTTCTAATGAACCACTCCATGTTATGAATAAAACATAGATATAGTACATTGGGTATCTGAACTAATCGATTTGCAGATAACAAAAAAATATATGTATACATATAAATATATTAGACGTAATTCTTCAGGGGATCATCGAACTCGATATCTATAATATTTTTATGTTCCGGTCAGATAGCTGAAACATGAAATTTCTTTTTACCTTTTTTCTCTTTCATCGATCAACACGAAGACTTGGCGTACCCGCGGATATGTGTGTCAGCAATTTGCAATAAGTGTCTCGCTTGAAGCTGTCAGCGTAAAAATAAGTTTGATCAATCTTTTACTATTCAATCCATTTTCATGGTAGATTATGTTTTGAAAACAAGTCTGTTTTCTTTGTAAAAAAATATTTTGCATACATATACTGTATTTGAATAAACATATTTATGTAAAACTATTCCGGACAAACAATTATATTATCAGGGAAATCTATCGGTGAAATTTTTATGGGCTGGATGTATATCAGAGTCGAATAACGTCATAAAACTTATTTTTGATCAAACTTGATTGATCTAGCAAATTTATGATCTGTATTCCCAGAAGCGTGGGATTTCCGATCCCTTAATACTCGTAGACTTATACAAAGAAGCTGCCCACAATGAAGACTTTTAAAGGTCAGAGGAGAAGCCCTAGGGCACAATATCTGTATCGCTGTCTGTAGATGATCTTGCTTCATCGAAATTTTCGTTCCCAGACGAAACCCCTGGGAGTCTTCCTCTTGGTCTGAGAGAAATTTCCGGTTAGTCGATGAAATTTCTATATTTAGAGGATAATGTTTTACGAAGTAAACGACGTATATATCGTAATCTAGATTTTTGATAACGTAGTTATAGAACAACTAATTCGTGGAATTATTCATTGGCTTATATTATGGCAGCCATATGTCTATTTGCCTATTTCTTTACGTGACTCTGGCGTGAATAACCGATAATACAGCGTAATATGCGATCGATTAGGTACCCACCACTCATTGTGCCAAACATAATTTTTAATTCATAGTACACACTAAACAATTTGGCGGCAAGCAAACACAGCTGGGTATTTAATTCAATTATTTTTCCTTATTGAGATATCGCTCAATATAGACATACCTACTTTGTACAATTCGATGTGCGGGTTAATGTACTTGTATATTTGAAGGTATGCCATCCCAGCATGCATAAATAAATCGACTGCGTTCTATGTTTTTCAATAACGATTGAGAAAAAATTATTGAATAATTATTCTTTATTACATGTTCGAGGGCGGAAATGTTAGGCAGGGAAGAAACTTACAATTTTTCTTATTCCCACTGAGACGATCGTGATGATTGATGATTTCCAATCAGGAAAAATATAAGAATGATCCAAGACTTGAAAAGGTAAAACGTCAATCATTTCGCGGAAATACGCGATCAATAATAGATCGCACATGCTGGCAGCGCCTGATTTCAGGCAATTTGCGCTAGTGAATCATAAGGGTCATTTGGGGTGCATATGATCAGGAGGCAGCAGGTGAGAGGGTCCCAGTTGCGCACTGTAGCAATGGCACACAGCATTTTGGTATACAGGTTTTTTGGACACAGTTCAATTGCATAAAGTTCGATTGGACACACGAATGACTGACCGACGGCGTTTTCGGACACAGCAGTGATCGGACACAGTAGCTTTTGCACTAAATACTTCGACTTTCACCCAAAAAAAACACCAAGCCTATATAGCCTTAGTTTTTTCTCAAAATCTGGACAAGAAATCTAAATTTTTTTTTTAGGGTTTTCCATGCTATTCCTATGTATTTTGATCTCATAAATCCGAAACTGCAAGCCATATTAATTTATCTATCGAATTTAGCAAGTTATCGCCAATTTATCGATCTGAAAAGTGAAAAATCAAGGATATCTCGGTGGGATTTGATTCTAGATTAATTTGATCGACGTACTCGTGTTCCCTGCGCAAAAATACGTAAGATAAGCGTCCTGCAATTGATTTTGCAAATACTTCGATTTTCTCCCTGAAAGAACACCAAAGGCCAGAGTATTCGTATATTATTCAGCGATTTAAGAACAAAACAAAATCCGAGTGAAAGAACACCAAAGACTGTAGGATATATATTCGTGAACCGCAAAAGTAAACATAATTTATTTATCATGTAGCTATTGATTCTGTACTTTTCGGCATGATTGCAATATTAATTTATCAAAGAACTTTCAATAATTTGATTGTAACACATTTATTGTAATAACCTGCTTATTTTATGGAGTTCCTATTTATTGTTAGTTTATTCATGATTTTTGAATCTTCTTCTTTCTGTTGCAGGAGGCAAATTAACGACCTACGAAGCAACACCACCTCTCATTCAGAAGACAAGACCGCATCTGTATCTGCAAGACTGTGGCGCATGTGGAAAATGGTTCATCCCACTTATCAACTAAATAATATTATTTACTACATTATTCATCATACAGCTATAGATCATGTACTTCCTAGAGTAATTAAAATGAACTATCGTCAATTTTATTGTGACTATTTATTTAAGAAAACATATGGTGAGTGAATACATCCATAGTTTACATGTATAAACATAGTATTGATATTCATTTTGTATAGTTGATTTATCAATAAACAAAGAGCCCCTCCGAAATGATCGTTCAATACACATTCATTATACCCCTGTACCCCATCACTCCTTAACGACCTTTATACATAAGCAACACATCACGACATCAGGCCCCGACAAAATTCCAGAACCTGAAAAGGTAAGTTCTGCAATGACGGATATTATGCAAGCATGTGATGAAGTATGATGCGATACACATGCATAGACATGATGAGGCCTGCATGGATACGCATATGAACTATTGATCATTCAAAAGACGAGCATGATACGATACACATGCATACACATGCATGCACATGATGGTTGGATGTTTCGAACTGGCTCCTCGCCTGTCCTGTTCTCCTGATACCAAAATTCCAATTTTTGGCCGAAATGTGCCTTGAATTGTCAGAGCCGGTATTGTAGCGATCTACCTTATCACTTCCGGTTGAGATGAAGCATGATACAATACACATAGATGCACATGACGTGGCCTGCACGCAGTCGCATATGATCTCTTAACGATTCGGTAGATGAGTATGATGGGATACACATGCATACACATGATGAGGCCTGCATGGATACGCATATGATCTATTGATCATTCAAAAGTCGAGCATGATACGATACACATGCATACACATGCATGCACATGATGGTTGGATGTTTCGAACTGGCTCCTCGCCTGTCCTGTTCTCCTGATACCAAAATTCCAATTTTTGGCCGAAGTGTGCCTTGAATTGTTAGGGCCGGTATTGTAGCGATCTACCTTATCACTTCCGGTTGAGATGAAGCATGATACAATACACATAGATGCACATGACGTGGCCTGCACGCAGTCGCATATGATCTATTAACGATTCGGTAGATGAGTATGATGCGATACACATGCATACACATGATGAGGCCTGCATGGATACGCATATGATCTATTGATCATTCGAAAGACGAGCATGATGCGATACACATGCATACACATGCATGCACATGATGGTTGGATGTTTCGAACTGGCTCCTCGCCTGTCCTGTTCTCCTGATACCAAAATTCCAATTTTTGGCCGAAATGTGCCTTGAATTGTCAGAGCCGGTATTGTAGGGATCTACCTTATCACTTCCGGTTTGGCAAATTTGCCCAAAAATCGAGTTTGGTATCAGGAGAACAGGACAGGCGAGGAGCCATTCCGAGACAGAGCATGATGACAAGCATGCGTGTGTGTGATGATGTATGCCATCATGTATGATGGCGTGTACCCAGCAAATGATGAGGCCTGCATCCGCCTGCATGCATGCATGTGATGATGTATGATATCATGTACGATATGATCTATGAATTTTCCCAACAACGAATGTTAGTGAATGAGGTGTGCAGGAATGTGATCAATAATAGTTGAACAATCGTGTATCAATAGTAGGTAATGTTTATTGATAAATCAACGATCAAAAATACATATGAAGACATCGTAATGACGATTATAGATTCAATCTTACAGATATGTACATGATACATTCTTATATGATTTTAACGAGTTACAATAGTATACAGAACAATACTTTCATCTCGCTTAACATCAGATTAATTATTTGATAGTTCTTGAAATATAAACTAACAATATGTATACAGGACGATCTATGTGTATCATAACTTAATTATACAAAATTTCCACTCCGAACACATGATGATTGGCTCAGGAGATGCTCCGAGGATAGTCTTACATCCCGATGAGAGGCCAAACTGCTTCGCAGGCTGCTCGTTTGTCTCCTGGAAAAAAAATCGAACAGAGGTGAGTATACATGATGAACGTAAATTGCAGCTGCGGACGAATTGAGTTATCTCGGAAAATATTACTCTGAGCTCAATTTACTCGGCGGTTTCTTATACCTTATGTCCAAATACATGGGAAAAGCGATCTACAATCAATTTCAAAAGTGCCCCAAAATCGCAAAAATCCTAAGCCTATAGCCTTTGATTTTTTTCAAAATTTAGGCTAGAAATCGACAATTTTTATTTTCGGTTTTTCTATGGTATCCTTATGTATTTTGATCTCAGGAATCCGAATCTGAAAGCCAAATTGATCTATCTATAAAATTGATCGAGTTATCGCCAATTTAGCTCTTTGGAAAGTAAAAAATCGAGGATATCTCGATGGGATTCACTCCCGGCTAAATTCAATCGACGTATTCGTGTTCCTGCCGCAAAAATACGTAAGAAAAGCGTCCTACAATTAATTTTAAAAATACTTCATTTTTAGCCCCAAAATCGAGAAAATCCTAAGCCTATAGCCTTTGTTTTTTTCAAAATTTGGGCCGAAAATCGACAATTTTTTTTCTTGAGTTTTCTACGGTATTCTTATGTATTTTGATCTCAGGAATCCGAATCTGAAAGCTAAATTGATCTATCTATAAAATTGAGAAAGTTATCGCCAATTTATCGATCTGAAAAGTGAAAAATAGAGGATATCTTGAAGGGATTTGATTCTGGATTAATTTAATCGACGTATTCGTGTTCCTTGCGCAAAAATACGTGGGAAAAGCGTCCTACAATCAATTTTAAAAATACTTCATTTTTGGTCCCAAAATCGAGAAAATCCTAAGCCTATAGCCTTTGTTTTTTTCAAAATTTGGGCCAAAAATCGATTTTTTTTTTTATCGAGTTTTCTATGGTATTCTTATGTATTTTGATCTCAGGAATCCGAATTTGAAACATTGAATTGATAACATCATAACGCGAATGAATTGTTCATTGGATAGAGATAAATCTCGAGATACGAAGCGCAACTGTTTACCTGTCCTAATAATCTGGAATCGTTAAAAGTATTTATATACACGTGAGAGTTTGTGTGCTCAGTGATAACTAGTTGTTATACGGTGAATAATAGAGAAGTTGAAGTTCTCTTTTTTACAACAGTTGCAACTAAATAAAATAATCAAAGTAGTGCAGAATAATAAGCTGATAAACTGATAGATAACACGTGCTGTAATTATTACATACTTCCAAATTAAACGGAATTTTTTAAAAAATTTTCCTCGATTTTAGGGTCGAAAATCAACACGGTCGGAGCGTAATCTGTTGATTCTGAGCACACGTTATACAACAAACTTTTGCTAGGATGAAAAAAATGTTCGTTATTTTAATACGAATCAAACGTGACCAAATTCATCAAATTCCGATTATTGGTTCCTGAGATATAATACGAAACGCACATGCAGATTAGAATAGAGAAATTTAAAGGGAATTTTATACTCTGGCGGGCTGCACTCGAGCCCTCGCGAGTTAGTTCTTTACCTCGCCATCGGGTTGCGCAGCTCGCTTGACCTTCTCGCAATTAAAAGAATTTTCGTAAGCTTGAAGTACCGTGTGCTCCACGCATTCGATAGTTACGAGCGGCTGCTCACCCAAATAAAGGGGTAACTGTGTCGCTTTATTGGCGATTTTTTAATACACGTGTTCGGGCATTGGAATGTCGGCACGTGATAGAAATTTAAATATAATTTATGGGTTTTTAATAGGTGATGAAGTGTGAACATGTTTTTTTTGAAGTTTTTTTTCGCCTATTGTTCAGAGGTGTGAAACGATTTGTCGGCAGCACCTGTTAACTCTTTTCACACCTTTTGCGACCTACCCCAATGCAAGAATTTTTTCTTGGAATTCGTATGTAACCGCAAGAAATAAATATGTACGAATCCCTGTGGTTATATATCACAGTGTACACTCGGCGAGGTGAATTCTGACTCACTTCTTCCATAAGAACAGTAGGGCTTAGTCAAGATTCGATTTTGACGGGTGTACACTTAAAAATATCGTAAAAAAAAATTTTTTTTTTGTTTTACTCGTAGAAAAATGCGCTTTTGAAGTAGAAAACTAAGTTATTTTTTTTTGATATTGTTGTACACTCTTTCGTCGTTTGCTGAATATTCATTAATATTTTTATTCGTCATTCGGGCGTTTGATCTAAACCACCGTAATATTTAACTACCAAGATTTGCATCGTAAGACGATGTCTGAGGGGGACATCCAGCAATGCTCGTTTACTGGAACAGGAAAAAAAATAATATGTTCAATTTTATTCGCGATGTGACGATCAATAATGATTATATAAAGTTTGTATCAATGAGTTGGATCAATAAATTTGTTTCGTATGATACAGAAAAAAAAAAAATCGAGTTAACTATTTGAAAATCATCTAGCGAAATTCCGAGGAGGTTCTCAGAACCTGGTTGAGCTCATTTCGATAGTTTTCTAGTAGGGCTAATTGAATACGAGTTCGAAATATATTGAGAAATATTTGCTCAAACGACTTCAGAAATATTCCACTTGTTTTGTTAAGGGGTTTTATGGGATATTCTTAAATATTCTGAGCCCAGGAATCTATTAAATCTGTAAACCAAATTGATCTATCTATAAAATTGCCAATTCATCGCTCTGCGAAGAGAAAAGATAAGGATACCACAATGAGTTGATTTTGATGTGATCAAAACCTCTGCGGAACGTAAGGTCTTACATAAACGTATAAGTTCTTCAGATAAGAGCGATCCGGAACAGAATGTTGCAGAAAATTCCTGACTCATTTATTATAAGATGTAAGTGTATGTCGCCAACTGACGATTTTGTCTGTAAACTAACAGCCAAATCTGAAATAGCAAGCCGAATGAATTCATCTATTCAATTGATCAAGTTATCGCCAATTTATCGATCTGGAACGTAAAAAATCAAGGATATCTCGGTGGGATTTGATTCTAGATTAATTTGATCGACGTATTCGTGTTCCCTGCGCAGAAATACGTAGGATAAGCGCCCTGCGATTGATTTTGCAAATACTGCGATTTTCTCCCTGAAAGAACACCAAGTCTATGTATGGAAGAACACCAAAGACTATAGGATATATTCGTGAACCGCAAAAGTAGACATAATTTATTTATCATGCAGCCATTGATTCTGTACTTTTTGGAATAATTGCAATATTAATTTATTGAAGAACTTTCAATAATTTGATTGTAACACATTTATTGTAACAGAAGATTTTTCTGATAGAATAAATCCATAATACATCCTATTATGTGTTGAAATTCAGTTTATCCCTTCTATTCATTCGTCACAAAACAGCCCCCTCAAATTGAAAGTTCAATTGACATCGAATGCATCAACAACATCCTTTGTAAGCAGCACATCACGACATCAGGCCCTGACTCGGACCGCCTCGTCGCATGCATACAATAAGTATAAAACTGCAGCCGATCAGTTTTCATAAAATGGTCTCTGCTCACAATATGGCACGGAGATCTGAACACTGATCGGAAATTTTTCTTTTTTCTTTTTTTCTCTCGTTGTAGTCATTAAGTTATGAATAATTCATTATTAATCAAATTTCATACTAAAAATTCAGGGAATAACTGCTTGATTAATATTGGTCAAGTGGAAAAGTTTATCCGAGTTCGGAGCAGGGGTTAAAATCTGATCGATCGCAATCTTGAACCGGTCAATTACGGACGTGTAATTCGGTATTCGGTCCTCGGAGCATCTTGTATTATATGTAGATCCTTCTTTATGGCAACGGCAGTACGGCCGCAGCAGCCGGAGCGGCGCCATCAGCAGCGACATCGGTAGCAGCGCGTAGATCCTTGGACAACAGAGAGAGAGAGAGAGAGAGACGAAGGTATTATAGCTACACGCAATAATCAGTACGCAGTTGCTATTGCGCCACAGTTCTCTATTTTATTTAAACTTCTTCGATCGCGTTGTGAACAAACACCAAAGAAAAATCTTCCGAATCTTTTACTTGTTGAGTTCGCTTTCCAGTCTTATGAAAATAATAGCTCGGGAAGAAGTGTTCGGTTTATTCTAGATATTTGGAATAATATAGTGCTAGATGAACAGCAACTATTAGAAGAGCTCCTCTATCATTAGAAATTCCGTGAGTTTCGCAGCTTGGACATTTTTTTTTATAAGCTATGACAAGCCGTGTTCTTACCATCCTTTTTTAGTAGTCCCGATCGGTCCTCTTTTCGACGAGTATAATTTTGGGCGAAGGTTATACGACATGAACGCAGAATTTTGATAGACTTTGAATAATGATTCGAACCGTTGGTGAGGAGAATCAAGATCCTTTTGCCAAAACTAAAACCTAGTTGCTTCCTTGTATTTTGAATCGAGAAAATTAGTGTCATGGGTTCGGGCGAGTAGGATATAATTTGTCGTCGGAATTTGGAACGACTATACGTAATTGATTAGACGTTTATAAATTCTTATATCCGTATACTTATTTAATAATGGATTTCGAAATAGTTCTATGCGACTTTGAATACTATGAATTTTTCTGTCTGTCGAATTAAGGAAGTTATCGTCGGGGTTATGGTTCAAGAATATTTTTCGTTGTTACATTGTACTAAACAAATTTATTCATATATTTTGGGTACAATTTTACAATTTTACTTCATTTCTTAGATAATATTTTCTCATTTTAGGTTTATAATCGATGGACATGGGATTGGCCTGGTTTTTCGCAGTATTTATTCAACTTCAAATTACGTTGAGGAGGAGTTACAGGGCATCGGACAATGTTTTACAGGTATTTAAATTATTTACATTTTCCATTTTCGAACCGAATTCCCGCTGGTATCGAAACGAGTCGTTGCGCAGACATCACGAGATGCATGGAAAAGGGGCGAAAACTGAAGTTAAGCGATTAGTGGCGATAAAAATAAATTTCGGCATAGATTTTTATATGGTAGGTTGATTAGGTCTGGACATGTTAGGAAGGTTTGCTCAGCCCGCATTTCACTTTCGTGATCTCATTACCCGTGCCGGAGCTTGGAGCCATCGTGGATAACGGGGGGCGATGCTCGCGGGGCTCTATTTCGTTTGAGAAAGTTTTACAGTAGTTCTGGGACATGGTCAGTTCTCCACAAAGCCTAAATTCTGTGTCGTACGGCTTTTATCGTACTTTTAACGCAATAATTCGTCCGATATTCACGAGGTAGGAAAGTACATAAAGGTTGTACACGTTTGTAGGGTATATAGTATCTCACCTTTTACCTCAATACGTATAAATGTATACGACGTTGGTGTAACGTAGCCTTTATGAAACATTATCAAAAACCGATTGCCCACTCGCGATCGTCCGGACAAAAATTGTTTGTAATTTATCTCTCCTGTGTTAGAGCTGCTCGCAACGCTCATCAAGCTGGGTTTTTTTTCAACCCCTAAATCTGAATGTTCCCAAAAAATTAATCATGCTTTTTATTTTTCTTAAACTATCGACATACTTACTGGAAAATCTATGCGTGATTCAATCTTCGTCGGATCATGCCTATTCGTTATATTTAAGAAAAAAAACAACCTGCTGAATCGGAGAGTCTGTAAAAGGTACACCGAAAAGTTGAAGAATATTCTCCGTGAAGATAGAAATTCCCGCAAATAAGAAATCCTTTATGCACCCAGCTGTATATTATATATAATACATACCTAATTATTACGAATTGCAAATTGTAGTCTCCTGTTCAATTACTGCTTGCCCGACAGCAAGTTGACCGGTCTTAGAAATTCCTCGAAGTGTTACTCGTTCACTTTTGGTTGCAGTTCAGGTCAGATTAACTTAGATCATTGTCCGTCTGGTTGGGCATGCACTCTCGCTCATTCAACGGTGCAACTCAGCTGTATTTTGATCCGATCGTCAAAACGATCAATCGATTCATTTCTTATACATAATGATGCGACCCCTTCATCAGCTATACTATGTGATAATTGATAAAACGTAGGAATCATCAAGATTAGGCTCTAGCCAACCTTTGATTATTTTCAATATTTTGCCGAGCAAAATTTAGCCTCTTCGTATACGATCGTGCGAATGAAGATTTTTTAACTATTTCGATCTCAGGAATTCGAATCCGGTATCCAAATTTACTCGTACTTAGAATTTAGAAAGTTAGCGTCATAACTTTGGGCTAAAAGTATCCTTTGTTGTTGGAATTTCGAACAGTTGCAATTAATCATGCATTTAGGAATCCCTATATTCATATTTAGTCCATGATAATATTCTTAATTGCGGATCCATGTTCTAACACTATAAATTCATCTATCTATTAGATTGAGGAAGTTAGCGTCGGGATTTTGGTTTAGGAATTAAATTACATTGTTCCTTGTTATACTCTGAACGAATTTATTGATAATATATTTTTAGATTCAATTTTACAGTTTACTTTATCTCTTACATAGTCAATTTCTTATTTCAGCTTTATAATAATCGATGGACATGGAATTTGCCTGGTTCTTTACACTATTTATTCGACTTCAAACCACGATGTGCAGGAGTTACATGGCATTCAACAATACTTTACAGGTATTTACATGTTATGAATTAATTATTAGTCAATATAATATGATATATTACAATATAATATAATATAATATGATATAATATAATATGTCGTGATACAATATAATATAATATATTATAATGAAATATAATATAATATATTATAATACAATATAATATACATATATTTGTTATAATACGTATGATACAATACTAGCAATAATATATTATTACATGTACATCATTATTAATGTTTCCTGTATATTCTAGGTACTTAATATTTCCCCTGCTGCCGCCGTTGGACGTCATAAGAGCCCGGACTCCTCCTGTCCCCCGGGAGGAGTTCATCCGGGTCTTTAGACCGTCCCCTGGGACAAGCGTGGCCTCCCACCACCCCCGGGGGTCCCAGGGGATATAGTCCCTGGGGGAGTGAGTCTCCCTTTAGGAGACTTACTTCCCTGGGGACTAGTCTTCGGAGGCTAGTCCCCTGGGGACATGTCTCCGGGGATTCGGTATCCCCGGATGTCGGGATGCCGAATCTCCAGAGACATGTCCCCAGGGGACTAGCCTCCGAAGACAACCCGGGAAAAGGAGGCCTGACCCGGACGCTCTGTTTTTTGGTTCTCTAGAGAAATCACGAAGACGACTGTCCGCTTGGGACCTCCTTTTCCCGGGTTGTCTTCGGAGGCTAGTCCTCTGGGGAGATGTCTCCAGGGATCCGACATCCGGGGATGCCGGATCCCCGGGGACATCGCCCCAGGGACTTGCGCCCCCGAAGACTAGTCCCCAGGGAAGTAAGTCTCCTAAGAGGAGACTTACGTCCCCAGGGACTATATCCCCTGGGACCCCGGGGGTGGTGGGAGGCCACGCTGTATCCCAGGGGACACCCCCTCAAAACCCGGATGGACTCCCCCCGGGGGACAGGAGGAGTCCGGGCTCCCACGACGTCCAACGGCGGCAGCAACCGAAGCGACGTTGGAGTTGCACCCTGTAATACAAAAAGACAATAAGTTAACTTCATATGTGACTCATTATATGACCTATCATATAAAATAATGTATAAGTTATTGTATGATGTGTATGATGATTGAATTATAATAAATAGTAACAAAGTATTTAATAATATATTATTGTTGTGCCTTATTGGCGTCCTTTGATAAATTATATTATGTGCATGCATGAAGTTACTAAGTTCATTAGGTAATCTGATTTTATGAGGAACAGTTTGAAAATATTTTCTAAGGGGGTGCAATTCATATTCTTGGTACTCTCAATGATGTATTTTACTGAGCACTCATAAAGGAAATAAGTTAATGAATCTGATTTCATGAGGAGAATTTTGAAAATATTTTCTAAGGGGGTGCAATTCATATTCTTGGGACCCTTAATGATGGATTTTACTAAGCACTCATAAAGGAAATAAGTTAATGATTTCATACCTCTGCAAAAAAAGAACTTGTATGTCTCATGTGTTGCAGACCCATGTAGACTGGATGAGGATGAAGGGAAGTTGATCGTCGAAAAGACTTGGTGATGTCCCGTTCCGAGTTCCAATCGATTGCCAGAACGACAAAGTCGATGCGAAATCTGCAGACAACATAAAAGACTATGTCTGAGAGAAAGATCAAGCAATGCTAATTCACTTAGATAGAAAGAAAATGATATGTCCAATTTGATTGACAATGTGACAATCAATAATGCATGTATCACCTTTGTATCCATGAGTTAGATCAATAAATTTGTTTCGTATTTTAAAAAAACAAAAAATCAAGTAAAATATCATTTAAAAATCATCTAACAAAATTCCGAGGAAGTTTTCAGAACCTGGTTGAGCTCATTTTGATAATTTTCTAGTACGGCTAGTTGAATACGAGTTCGAAATACCTTGAAAAATATTCGCTCAAACGACTTCAAAAATATTTCACTTGTTTTTAAGGGGTTTTGTGGGGTATTCTTAAATATTTTAAATCTGTCAACCAAATTGATCTATCTATAAAATTGATAGAGTTATTGCCGATTCATCGCTCTGATCGTGAGAAGAGAAAAGATAAGGATACCACAATGAGTTGATTTTGATGTAATCAAAACCTCTGCGGACGTAAGGTCTTATATAAACGTGAGTTCTTCGCATAAGAGCGATGTAGAACAGAATGTTGCAGAAAATTCCTGACTCACTTATTGTAAGATGTAAGTGTACGTCGCCAACTGACGATTTTGTCTATAAACTAACAGCCAAATATGAAATAGTAAGCCCAATTAATTTATCTATTAAATTGATCAAGCTATCGCCAATTTATCGATCTGAAACGTAAAGAATCGAGGATATCTCGGTGAAATTTGATTCTAGATTATTTTGATCGACGAATTCGTGTTCCCTGCGCAAAAATACGTAGGATGAGCGTCCTGCAATTGATTTTGCAAATACTTCGATTTTTACCTCAGAAAAACCAGAAATCTACATTTTTTCTTAACAGTTTTTTACGCTATTCTGATATTTTTTGACCTTTGTGAATAGAGCCCCGCGAGCATCACCTCCCGTTATCTACGATGGCTTCAAGCTCCGCCACGGGCTATGAGATCACAAAACTGAAGCGCAAGCTGAGAAAATCTTCTTTAACATGTCATGACCTAACCATATGAAAATCTATGTCGAAATTTATTCCTATTGCCACTATTCGCTTAACTTCAGTTTTCGCCCCTTTTCCATGCATCTCGTGATGTCTGCGCAACGACTCGTTTCGATACCAGCGGGAATTCGGTTCGAAAATGGAAAATGTAAATAATTTAAATACCTGTAAAACATTGTCCGATGCCCTGTAACTCCTCCTCAACGTAATTTGAAGTTGAATAAATACTGCGAAGAACCAGGCCAATCCCATGTCCATCGATTATAAACCTAAAATGAGAAAATATTATCTAAGAAATGAAGTAAAATTGTAAAATTGTACCCAAAATATATGAATAAATTTGTTTAGTACAATGTAACAACGAAAAATATTCTTGAACCATAACCCCGACGATAACTTCCTTAATTCGACAGACAGAAAAATTCATAGTATTCAAAGTCGCATAGAACTATTTCGAAATCCATTATTAAATAAGTATACGGATATAAGAATTTATAAACGTCTAATCAATTACGTATAGTCGTTCCAAATTCCGACGACAAATTATATCCTACTCGCCCGAACCCATGACACTAATTTTCTCGATTCAAAATACAAGGAAGCAACTAGGTTTTAGTTTTGGCAAAAGGATCTTGATTCTCCTCACCAACGGTTCGAATCATTATTCAAAGTCTATCAAAATTCTGCGTTCATGTCGTATAACCTTCGCCCAAAATTATACTCGTCGAAAAGAGGACCGATCGGGACTACTAAAAAAGGATGGTAAGAACACGGCTTGTCATAGCTTATAAAAAAAAATGTCCAAGCTGCGAAACTCACGGAATTTCTAATGATAGAGGAGCTCTTCTAATAGTTGCTGTTCATCTAGCACTATTATTCCAAATATCTAGAATAAACCGAACACTTCTTCCCGAGCTATTATTTTCATAAGACTGGAAAGCGAACTCAACAAGTAAAAGATTCGGAAGATTTTTCTTTGGTGTTTGTTCACAACGCGATCGAAGAAGTTTAAATAAAATAGAGAACTGTGGCGCAATAGCAACTGCGTACTGATTATTGCGTGTAGCTATAATACCTTCGTCTCTCTCTCTCTCTCTCTCTGTTCTCCAAGGATCTACGCGCTGCTACCGATGTCGCTGCTGATGGCGCCGCTCCGGCTGCTGCGGCCGTACTGCCGTTGCCATAAAGAAGGATCTACATATAATACAAGATGCTCCGAGGACCGAATACCGAATTACACGTCCGTAATTGACCGGTTCAAGATTGCGATCGATCAGATTTTAACCCCTGCTCCGAACTCGGATAAACTTTTCCACTTGACCAATATTAATCAAGCAGTTATTCCCTGAATTTTTAGTATGAAATTTGATTAATAATGAATTATTCATAACTTAATGACTACAACGAGAGAAAAAAGAAAAAAGAAAAATTTCCGATCAGTTTTCAGATCTCTGTGCCATATTGTGAGCAAAGAGACCATTTTATGAAAACTGATCGGCCGCAGTTTGATATTTATTGTATGCATGCGACGAGGTGGTCCGAGCCAGGGCCAGATGTCGTGATGTGTTGCGCACAAAGGATGTTGATGATGCATTCGATGTCAATTGAACTTTCAATTTGAGGGGGCTGTTTAGTGACGAATGAATAGAAGGGAGATACTAAATTTCAACACATCGTAGGGTATATTAGGGATGTATTTTATCAGAAAAATCTCCTTTTACAATAAATGTGAACAATTATACAGACGAACCGACGAAGTCTCGTATTCTAGATGCATGGCGGAGTTGCTTCGAAGCTGCCAACTTTCCTTCTGTGACAGAAGAAAAGAAAGTTATTTCTGTATTATTCTATAGTGTTTGCAAATAATCGACGCATTCGTGTTCCCTGCGCAAAACTACGTAAAGAAAGCGTCCTGCAATTGATTTTGCAAACACTTCGATTTTTACCCCAAAAAACACCAAGCCTATAGCCTTAGTTTTTTCTTAAAATCCAGAAGAGAAATCTACATTGTTTTTTCGAAGAGTTTTCCATGCTATTCCTATGTATTTTCATCTGAGGAATCCAAATCTGTAAGCTGAATTGATCTATCTATGAAATTGATCGAGTTATCGCCAATTTAGCTCTCCGAAAATTGAAAAATCAAGGATATCCCGATGGGATTTACTCCTAGCTTAATTTAATCGATGTATTCGTGTTCCTGACGCAAAATTTCATCAGAAAAGTGTCCTGCAATCAATTTCAAAAATACTTCATTTTTGGGCCCAAAACCGAGAAAATCCTAAGCCTATAGCCTTTGTTTTTTTCAAAATTTGGGCCAAAAATCGACATTTTTTTAATCGATTCTCCTACGTTATTCTTATGTATTTTGATCTCAGGAATCCGAATCTGAAAGCTAAATTGATCTATCTATAAAATTGAGAAAGTTATCGCCAATTTATCGATCTGAAAAGTGAAAAATAGAGGATATCTTGAAGGGATTTGATTCTGGATTAATTTAATCGACGTAGTCGTGTTCCTTGCGCAAAAATACGTGGGAAAAGCGTCCTACAATCAATTTTAAAAATACTTCATTTTTGGTCCCAAAATCGAGAAAATCCTAAGCCTATAGCCTTTGTTTTTTTCAAAATTTGGGCCAAAAATCGACATTTTTTTAATCGATTCTCCTACGTTATTCTTATGTATTTTGATCTCAGGAATCCGAATCTGAAAGCTAAATTGATCTATCTATAAAATTGAGAAAGTTATCGCCAATTTATCGATCTGAAAAGTGAAAAATAGAGGATATCTTGAAGGGATTTGATTCTGGATTAATTTAATCGACGTAGTCGTGTTCCTTGCGCAAAAATACGTGGGAAAAGCGTCCTACAATCAATTTTAAAAATACTTCATTTTTGGTCCCAAAATCGAGAAAATCCTAAGCCTATAGCCTTTGTTTTTTTCAAAATTTGGGCCAAAAATCGATTTTTTTTTTATCGAGTTTTCTATGGTATTCTTATGTATTTTGATCTCAGGAATCCGAATTTGAAACATTGAATTGATAACATCATAACGCGAATGAATTGTTCATTGGATAGAGATAAATCTCGAGATACGAAGCGCAACTGTTTACCTGTCCTAATAATCTGGAATCGTTAAAAGTATTTATATACACGTGAGAGTTTGTGTGCTCAGTGATAACTAGTTGTTATACGGTGAATAATAGAGAAGTTGAAGTTCTCTTTTTTACAACAGTTGCAACTAAATAAAATAATCAAAGTAGTGCAGAATAATAAGCTGATAAACTGATAGATAACACGTGCTGTAATTATTACATACTTCCAAATTAAACGGAATTTTTTAAAAAATTTTCCTCGATTTTAGGGTCGAAAATCAACACGGTCGGAGCGTAATCTGTTGATTCTGAGCACACGTTATACAACAAACTTTTGCTAGGATGAAAAAAATGTTCGTTATTTTAATACGAATCAAACGTGACCAAATTCATCAAATTCCGATTATTGGTTCCTGAGATATAATACGAAACGCACATGCAGATTAGAATAGAGAAATTTAAAGGGAATTTTATACTCTGGCGGGCTGCACTCGAGCCCTCGCGAGTTAGTTCTTTACCTCGCCATCGGGTTGCGCAGCTCGCTTGACCTTCTCGCAATTAAAAGAATTTTCGTAAGCTTGAAGTACCGTGTGCTCCACGCATTCGATAGTTACGAGCGGCTGCTCACCCAAATAAAGGGGTAACTGTGTCGCTTTATTGGCGATTTTTTAATACACGTGTTCGGGCATTGGAATGTCGGCACGTGATAGAAATTTAAATATAATTTATGGGTTTTTAATAGGTGATGAAGTGTGAACATGTTTTTTTTGAAGTTTTTTTTCGCCTATTGTTCAGAGGTGTGAAACGATTTGTCGGCAGCACCTGTTAACTCTTTTCACACCTTTTGCGACCTACCCCAATGCAAGAATTTTTTCTTGGAATTCGTATGTAACCGCAAGAAATAAATATGTACGAATTCCTGTGGTTATATATCACAGTGTACACTCGGCGAGGTGAATTCTGACTCACTTCTTCCATAAGAACAGTAGGGCTTAGTCAAGATTCGATTTTGACGGGTGTACACTTAAAAATATCGTAAAAAAAAATTTTTTTTTTGTTTTACTCGTAGAAAAATGCGCTTTTGAAGTAGAAAACTAAGTTATTTTTTTTTGATATTGTTGTACACTCTTTCGTCGTTTGCTGAATATTCATTAATATTTTTATTCGTCATTCGGGCGTTTGATCTAAACCACCGTAATATTTAACTACCAAGATTTGCATCGTAAGACGATGTCTGAGGGGGACATCCAGCAATGCTCGTTTACTGGAACAGGAAAAAAAATAATATGTTCAATTTTATTCGCGATGTGACGATCAATAATGATTATATAAAGTTTGTATCAATGAGTTGGATCAATAAATTTGTTTCGTATGATACAGAAAAAAAAAAAATCGAGTTAACTATTTGAAAATCATCTAGCGAAATTCCGAGGAGGTTCTCAGAACCTGGTTGAGCTCATTTCGATAGTTTTCTAGTAGGGCTAATTGAATACGAGTTCGAAATATATTGAGAAATATTTGCTCAAACGACTTCAGAAATATTCCACTTGTTTTGTTAAGGGGTTTTATGGGATATTCTTAAATATTCTGAGCCCAGGAATCTATTAAATCTGTAAACCAAATTGATCTATCTATAAAATTGCCAATTCATCGCTCTGCGAAGAGAAAAGATAAGGATACCACAATGAGTTGATTTTGATCTAATCAAAACCTCTGCGGAACGTAAGGTCTTATATATACTTAAGTTCTTCGCATAAGAGCGATCTAGAACGGAATGTTGCAGAAAATTCCTGACTCGCTTATTATGTTTCTGAGGTTCAAATGCATTGGATAACACTCGCTCATACTATTTGGAGCATATTTAATTTTTTGCGATATTGACATACAAATCTTCAAACATTTAAAGACCAGCCTTTGGTTTTTCTCGATTTTCGGGTCAAACATTAAAATCGTTCTTACAGTGAATTCTGATCTATATTTGTCTCGGTAAACTGAATCTACTAACTAAATTGATCCACCTCGCGCGTGCTTATTAAGTATCTTCCGTACGGATTTCGATCATCAAAGAGTTCAAGTTAAAACATAATAAATAACGTAATTGTTTAGAGACCTTGGGTTCAGGAATTTAATTGGTGAGAATAACGAGAGCAAGTTCGACTTCCAAGACGACCATAATGCAGTCAACTACCTGTGTACGGCTGCGAGCGAGTGAGGGAGTCGGGCGCACCATGGCAACGCTTCGATACAATCCGCCATGTGAAATCCAGCGTGGTCTGACGCGGTGCGGTGAGTTGGTTCGTTTACACCTGCTTGGGTAACGATAATATTTTATTTTAAGGTATAAGCAGTTTCTGCAGCTGAATTCTTCGGCGTTCATTATTTTTTGTTATCGCAGTTACATTCTATACCTGTATACTTTCCGAACGTCATTCAATGGATTTGAAGGATAGCAGTGAGGATGAGGACCCACAGAATATATCAGCGTTCAGCAAGTTTGACGAAAGTATTGAGGTGCGTAACGCCGAAGAGATTCAAAGTCCTGTTCACATGATGGGCATGTCGACGGTGAAAAGGAGCCCGAAAAGCTCCGGTGGTGACAGTTCCCCCAATATCGGGGGTGGAAGTCCGTCCAGAATCGTCAATCCTACGCGTTCAACAAGGTATTTAGAGAAGCTGTTCACTGGTTATATACTTATGAATTAAAATAAATGTTCGATTACGATCTATGTCCCCACCTAATTGTACAAATTTGAAACCTCCAATCGATACAAGGAGTTTGTATATACGAAATCCGTTCGAAAATAGCGGTCCAAAGAAGTCAGGAATCTTAGATGTAAACCAAAGATACATAATCATTTTCACAGATATTCGAGTAAGGTCGCGGAACACCTACCGTCTGCATCGTTTGGAAAGCCGAGTGGATTGATGAATGATGGCTCAGAAAGCGATGAAACGGATGACGATGATATACAGGGTGGATCAGCTAAGGTCCTCGAAACTTACGATCCGAGGGACTTTGAGGATCTTCAGGTCTCAGCTGAGGTCAAGGAGCTGTTTGAGAACATTATTAGGTAAGTATTTTAATCCTTTCAACTACATTCCTCAAATAGTTAAATTTCGAACGCTGAATTGTGAACTTTAATTTCTTATTGTAAGTTGAATCATATCGAAATCTTAATTGAGAATTTAAACTTGAATTAAATCTGTAATATTGTTTGTTTCAATAAACGGCGCATCAGTTGCAAGTTCACGAAAAGTACTCAATAGAAATCTAAAAATCATTGGCATTATCTTTCAGATTCTCTCCGCAGAAAATTGACCTAGACTACAAATTAATCCCATTTGTACCAGACTATATACCCGCGGTGGGTGATATCGACGCTTTCATCAAAGTCCCGAGACCTGACGGTACCTCGGACAAAGTGGGACTGATGGTTCTAGATGAGCCCTGTGCGAATCAATCGGATCCAGCCGTTCTCCACTTACAGTTGCGAAGCCATAGCAAAAGTGCTGGTCCAGCGACGCAAGCCGTGATCAAGCGGGTCGAAGATCCCGAGAAAAAGGCGAAGTCTATCGAAAAGTGGATCGATGACATGAATCAGCTGCACCGAAGCAGGCATCCGCCGACAGTCCAACTTTCGAAGCCGATGGTTGACATCGATGCGCTAATGCAGCAATGGCCAGCGGAGGTAGACGAAAAGCTTGAAAATACCTCTGTTGACCTGTCTCAGTTGGATTGCGACCTACCAAGTCTTGTTGACATCGCTTGTACCCTAGTCGATATCCCAGTTCACTCCGAGGCCAGAATGGAAGCACTCCACACGATGTTCACTTTATTTTTAGAAGTCAGAGATCATCAATAATAGTTTTAATTAGAACATAGATTGGTATAAATAGATTCGCTATTGTATTCATTATTGAGCAATGACGATAGACAAGACGATAACTCATAAATAAATTGGAAAAAAAATCTACTCATTTACTTCTTGGGAATTAGAAATTGGGAGCTATGTGACACGTAAATCATCCAAGCCAATTGAAAATAGTAGTCCTTCAGAACATAAATTTAGGATACGCCTTTAAGAGAAACATTCCTTAATTTATTTTGGATTACATCCTCTTCTCCCAGTTCCAAACTCTCCACATACCAGTGAACCCTTTGAAAATCGCGCCTGATGGTAGCGCCGCAAGTGCAACGTAGTGCGACGCGTTGCCGCCCCAAGTTGTTTAAATGGAAATATCATGACTGAGTAATATGCGTTTATTTATCAAAATTCACGGGGTATAGTTATGGTTAACAGGCAATACATTCATTCAGTGTCTGAAATATGGTGTAAAAATCACAAGAAAACACTTCCGTGTTCTTATCATCATTTGCGCAGCGGAGTTGGACTTTGAACCAAACCTCACTACGCAAGAGCGAATTGGGTAATGGACAACGTAATGACCGTGGGAATTACAATTGTACCACAGTATAATTGTACCACGTGGTCAAATCTCGCGCAGCTCTGACAGAGCATGCTCGATATTTTCCTGGCATAAATACATCCCTTCTATACAATACATACATATATGAATCATACACTGTGTTTACTATCAAAGTATCATGTAATTCTTTTGTCCACCGCGAATCGAGGCACGACTCGGACTTCCCCGTGCAAATTAGTCATCTGGGGACAGAAGCTTTATTATTAGACATTATCCAAAAGGGAACACCTCCAAAAGATATATTCTAACGAGAACTGAAGATATTACATACATCAGTGAGAAAGTCTCTTCAATTTCTTACTCGTGCACTAACATAAGTAAGTTGTGTAGTTGTGTTGGTTTCGCATAGCTATAGTAAAAAAGTGTCATCGCAACAAAACTGATTCAAATAGTGCTACGCTGTCAGTTTGGCATGAGTTATTTTTCTCTGTGTCATGTAGTGGTCATGCAAGCATAGTAGCTACGAAGTTGCTTGAAATCTATTGACGATAATGACAAAGAGTCGAAGAAAGAGTAGTTACATCAACGAAACTCTTTTATCTTGATTATCAAATGCAGTTTAACAAGTGACAGTAGCTGGAATCAAACTGATCTTCTGATTTGAAAATAATGGAGCCCAATGGACCGACAGTGTCAAATGTGTCAGTAAACGATAGTGTTGATGGAATCACAGATTACGATGATAGACTTAGCAAACCGAGAAACAATTTTCATTCATATTCCAATGACGATGTCAGCGTTAGGTTTCGGGTGAGCTTCGAAATCAACATGCACCTATTAATTAAGCTATATATTGAAAAGTCAAGTAATGATGTCTAAATTTTTCAACTTCATAGAGTGCAACTACTAGCCATAATGCTACGGTTCAAAATATCATGGAAAGGTCTGGTCACAGACCCTGTAGCAGAATTACATCGGAAGCGATACCACCTGGAGCCACAAATTATCTTTCAACTAATTATGAGGTAATTACTATCTTTGTCAAAAAGATGTCCTTTTAGCTATTATTATATGATGGCACGCAGTTGTTTAACTGCTTATCTTTTTTACATTGAAGTAGCACAGTAAGACGGTCTCTGTCAGATACCACCTTAGTGCTATACAATATTATTCAAGAAAATTGATACCAATATGCCTAATTTATGTAATCGTCAATGTCACACGCTAACTAATATTTTATAATTTCAATTTACATTTTAGAGCCTTGACTATGACACATGTGAAAATCATCTGTTATTGGACGAAGAAAGAAAAAAGGGATACAAGTTTGTGGTCAAGAAAAATGTTGCAAGATGGTTTATATTCCTGTTAATAGGAATCATAACTGCTCTCATAGCATGCTTTGTTGATATTTCTATAGAAGAGCTATCCAAATTGAAATATGGAGGACTAAAAAAATGTATCCTTTCATCCTATGTTAGAACCTTGACATTTTGTGATCGTTTAAGTCTGCATACTGCCTTAACTTAAAGTGAAATAGATGTCGACCAATGTGTTTCAGACAACTGTTTGTGGGTACCTTATCTGCTTTGGTTGGCTATGAATTTGGTACCAGTGTTAATAGGGTCCTTTCTGGTTGCATTCATTGAACCTGTAGCAGCTGGCAGCGGGATCCCACAGGTGAAGTGCTATTTGAACGGAGTGAAAGTACCAAACGTTGTGCGGATAAAAACATTGACTGTGAAGATAATTGGAGTCATTTGTACCGTTGTCGGAGGCCTAGCTGGTGGAAAGGTATAACATTTATAAAAAGCAAACATTGGTTGATCATACTCCGTTATAAAGTTACTGAAAATTTTTCACCATCAATGCAAATGCTTGATTATTTGGAAATTGTCAGGAAGGGCCAATGATACATTCTGGGGCTGTCGTAGCAGCAGGAATCTCTCAGGGAAAGAGCACAACCTTCAATAAAGACTTTGGGATATTCAGGTACTTTAGAGAGGATCATGAAAAAAGAGATTTTGTATCTGGAGGTGCAGCCTCAGGTGTCTCTGCAGCATTTGGAGCACCAATCGGTTTGTATACTCAGTAACTCATATTTATAGGACAAGCGATGGTATCGCGTCATTATGTATTATTATTATTTGTCTTCTTTGATATACTCATCTCATTCTTCAGTTATCTATGACAAGTTTATTGATAGTTTCGGATATACAGGTGGAGTACTGTTTAGTATAGAAGAGGGAACAAGCTTTTTTAAGCAGAGTTTGACATGGAGGACATTTTTTGCCAGCATGATCACGACATTCACGCTAAACATAGTCCTCAGCGCATACCATGGGCATCCAGGTGATCTATCTTACCCAGGGTTGTTGAATCTGGGAAAATTTGAAGCAATGCCTTACCAAATTTATGAGATTCCATTATTCATGGTAATCGGTACATTTGGAGGTATACTTGGTGCATTGTGGAATCATATAAATTACAAAATTTCTTGCTTTCGTGTCAGATTTGTGAAAAAAAAGTGGGTGAAAGTGTGTGAAGCCGTGTTTGTTGGCATTCTAAGTGCAACCATCGGATTCCTTATGATATATTTTGTTAACGATTGCAAGCCACGAGATCAATTATCCACTAAGTATCCTATTCAAATGTACTGCAAAGAGGGGGAATACAATGCTGTTGCGGCTATCTGGTTTCAAACTCCTGAGAGCAGTGTTCGTTCCTTATTCCATGATCCTAACGGTAAGCTATAATGATATTCAACCACATCCTACTCATCTTCATTGTTCAACAAACTGCAAATCTCGAACAAAGTCCAGATAACATTTCTGAACAAGGTGCTTAAGTAGTGCATGTAATTAGTTGGCTGCACGTAGTTCAATGGTAAAAATACTCGAATTATATAGCTCATCACCTGGAATTAATCCACCACAGGTTCCCATACAGATGAAACATTGATTGTCTTTGTTATCTTGTATTTCCTTTTGGCTGCTGGCACCTTTGGCCTGTCCATGTCGAGTGGTCTTTTCATTCCTTCACTTTTAATTGGTGCTGCCTGGGGTAGACTGGTTGGATCTGGTCTTTCGAAGCTATGGCCTAATTGCGTAAGCTGATTCTTTTCCCATAGTAATTATTGGAAAAAAAATTAATTCTATGACCAAATTCTGCCAAATTTTTCAGGCACTTTTAGACCCAGGAAAGTATGCACTATTG
This sequence comes from Athalia cordata, assembly GCA_963932425.1. Taxonomy (NCBI): domain Eukaryota; kingdom Metazoa; phylum Arthropoda; class Insecta; order Hymenoptera; family Athaliidae; genus Athalia; species Athalia cordata. The sequence continues at coordinate 19,263,221 of OZ010628.1, read as the reverse complement.
GGGGCTGCAGCGCAACTAGGTGGTGTAGTCAGAATGACGATCAGTCTAACTGTTATACTAATAGAAGCTACCGGCGGCATATCATTTGGTCTTCCTCTTATAATAGTACTTCTGATGGCTAAATGGGTTGGGGACTTCTTCAATGAGGTGCGTCTTCATCAAATCACTACTACTTACTTTATATGCGCAAGAGAGTCAAATTTTGTATTTGTATTATGTTGCTTCTGTTAGACGTAGCCCAACTCTTTGTTATAACTCTTAAAAATTTCACTCTAGGTTTTCAATTACTACATTACCTGCATGAAATTCTTTGTTGACATTTAGGGTATCTATGAGATCCACATACAAATGAATGGAGTACCTATTTTGCCCTGGGAGCCTCCACCATTATCGAATAACATCTATGCAAGTGAAATAATGAGTCATCCAGTTGTGACGCTTAGAACTGTGGAAAACGTTGGTCATGTAGTCGAACTCTTGAAATGTGTTTCATTCAACGGTTTTCCTGTAGTTGATCCACCCACTAGCGATCAGGTAGTGATAGCGAATTACTGATATCTGAATGAATACTGGATAATTGAGTTCCCTAAGGTCTAAGAGATAATTTTCTAACAATTTTGATTCTTTCAGGGAGAGATTGATTCTTACGGACGCTTCAGAGGCCTGATTCTGCGATCTCAGTTAATAGTCTTACTACAGAATAAAGTGTTTGATGAGTACTGTGAGTACTGGGATGAAATCTTGAACATTCGAATGTTCAGAGACAAGTATCCCCGTTATCCTACCATTGAGCATGTGAACGTTACGCCAGAAGAAAAAACATACAAAATGGATCTTAGGCCATTTATGAATCCGTCTCCGTATACCCTTCAGCATGTGAGTCTACGAATTTGACTATTATTTATTAAAGCAATACAAGAATATCTTGTTAGGTCCAACAGATTAAATTATACTTGAAGGCATGTCAATATATCATTTCAGCTGGAATCAATCTCATGTAATGTATAGTTAATATTAAATACATATTTTCAGTCTGCCACATTGCCAAGAGTATTTAGTCTATTCAGAGCCTTAGGACTTCGCCATCTTCCAATAGTGAATGATACAAATGAGGTGAGCTATGGTACCACTTGCATATTATGACGTGTATAAGATAAATGCATCAAATGCACGAATTGTGTACAAATTGTGTTTCAGGTAATTGGAATGGTAACTCGGAAGGACATAGCGCGATACCGGATTTGGAAACACCAAGGAAAAATGGGATTAGATGAACTTTTGATATCAGATAAAATCTGAATGAAGTGCTCACTCTATCGATACACCCTATGTACCGAGCGCTGAAGTATTTAAGTCTCACAAATGATATACAGATGATCACAAATATTATTCTCAAGATATAAGTAGTTTTAAGGTACAACAACGATTCATGTCATGAGATGGCACAATGATTTTGAACCACACCGAGGTTTTTCATCAAGATGTAGACGTTAGTGATTAAACTTTTCAGTGGGAACACAATTTTCAAGTATTAGAATTTTATAGATTAAGAAAAACGATGCAATGTACCCTCAATATATTTTCATTATTTATTACACTTCGTATTTTTTATTATTATAGTATTACCTAATTATTAACAAACAATTCCCATCCTAGCCAAGACCAAAGTTTGAAAAATAAATGCACTGGCACCAAAACTAACAATAAAAAAAAATAGTACTCATATGTAGTAACATACATCTTCCAGGTTTTATACCATGTGTAATTCACCAGAATATATTGGACCTTATGCTTGCTTGGAATGAAACCCCCTTGCAATAATGAGATCTGGTGCTCAGGAAACACCTGAAAGCAGTACATGAATTGTTGAAGCAGAGATGTCTCAGTATGTGTCAGGTATCTCTATATTAATTCACATAATCTCTCACATCAAATACCATAGGAATCGAAATTGTTTACCAATAGTCGAGAAAATGAAAACGGGATATGTCGTAACCTTCATCAGGTGAATTCTATGCAGATTTGAATGAATACAGGTTACTATTAAAATTTAGGATTTAGGATTGCTTTGAAGTAGATATTAGGGAGTACCGGCAGTATAAGACACCGACTATCTCCTTCTAATCTTCAATAAACGCAGCCTATCGCGATCTTATTGCAAGAATTTTTTCGCGAAACAGTACTGGTAAAAAGGAGGTCTGTGGAGTGAAATCCTTTTGCCTAAAGGAGTGTGTCATTGTGCGTTTATCTGCGAATTCACTAGGGAAATAATTACCGAATTCCAATGAAATTATTCCGAAAATGGGCGTCGAGGCCTCGACTTGATAAGATTTCAGCCGAAAGAGATGATGACGCCGCTTTCTCGCGTAATCACTCGTGATTCGTAATTTTGAGTGCATAATCGCCGAGAACTGTCCGCCATTGTTGTGATTGGCTCTGCTGACCACACCTGCGCTACTGAACCATGCGGCAAATTCTCGACAGCTGGCATACACCGCGGGTACTTTAAACGTAACATATTTCACATTCAAACACCACCTCGTGCTGAAGTCGTAGACCGTAAACTAGCGCTCAAGTTTTCAATGAACAGCAAAAAGCCAAAGAAAAGAAGAGGAACTTTCGGAGTAAAAAGCATTAGGTCAACAAGACGGGTCAATGGTAAGCCTGCACCTCGACCCTATGAAACGGAAGAGGAAGCAATAATACGTCGATTTCACGATGCTCAAAGAATGGCCAGGTTCAGAGCCAAAAAGAAAAAGGCTTTGGAGGAGGCTCAGGCTCTCGAGGCATCGAAACTTGCAGAAATGACTGTTTGGTCAGAAATAAGAAGAAGAAACATAATATTACAGTTAACTGAGCCTGTTCTTACTGTTCCATGTCCAAAAATACTTCAGAATACTCCTACGCAAGCTATCGAACAAAGCCCAACAATATCTGGTCAGAGCAAGTATTCTCAACTCCTGGGCATTATCGAGGGACTTGGAAGGGACATTCGACTGACCTATGCAGGCAGTCGAGCATCTGCTGAAAAAGTTAAAATGGGCATTATGCGTGCAAAATTGCTAGTCAGAGACTGCCTCTTAGAGGCTGAAATCAATTCGAAAAAATAACGATAGTATGAGTATAAAGAATTCCAAATCTATATCCAACCTTTATAGATATATACGAATGACTATCACAATGAATAATTGTCAACTGTATTAACAGTTAAAGTAAAATTTTGCAATCAAACATTTAACGTATGAGAGTGTACACCTAGGATTAATAGAGAATATTATTGATATAGACGTTTGTTGTACCTTGATCTAATCCTGGCTTTGTTTCATCTTTCAAGTTTCAATGCTGATCAAGCGACTAATTACCCAACTCGAAAGAAAACTCGATACTTTAAATACACACCATGCTCTGAATTCGTTAATGCTGTGTGTTATTATACCTAATAGCAACGATTCAGACCATTTGTTGCTAATAGCACAGTATGCTAATAGTGAATCGGTATCTAGTGTGAAGTTGTCACTGGTAAAGTAATTGAGGAGTTCGGGAAGGGGTTATGGTCAATAAACGCAACCACGTCGCACGCAGCCTGTCGGCGACCCTGGTTGGCCTCTTAAAAAAGCGCAGGCGGTGAACCAAATTCTTACATGTCGGTTGTGCTTTCACGGTTGTGCGTTTGTCTCGAAAATTAGGTGACGGTGTGGTTTCTGTTGCATGACCGAGATTGAACGGTGGTGCGAATCCGAATGGAGATATATGGATAAAAGGGAGATGATCGTCGCTGCATACGGAAGACGGTAAGGCTATCATCAAGTTCAAGGGATTGGCCGAGTTTTGTCAGCCATTGTTGTGATTGTGGTAGAAAACTCGACGCCGAAGAATCGGATTCAGGAGACGGTTGTTGTCGAGTTGGCGCGCAGGTGCTGTGTGTGTTACGTGTGAGGGCTTTCGATTTGAACTGTGTTAAGATGATCATCTTCCCGGTGTTTGATCGAGCGACACGTAGCCCTGTGTTATACCTTGGACTGAGAAATAGTCCCATCGCATTAAGGTAAGGGCAATGCGAGCTAATAGGAGAGACAAGCCAATGTCCGAAACCATTGAAGAACGGGCACTGAGATTATACTCCACAGCGGAGAGAATGAAGAACGCCAGGACTAAAGAGACCGAGGAACAGGCAGCTCTGAGGAGGATGCAAGAGGCTCAACGAATGGCTCGGCATCGGGCTAAAAAGAAGAGGTGTCTCGATGAAAACTTAGCTAGAGAAATATCTAAGATAGCTGAACTCTCAAAAATTCCAGACGCAGCTACCATAGCTCAGATGTCTGAAATGAACATGAATAAAATATCTGCAGAACTCAAGCAGATGATGGAGAGAGGCAAGGTACCAGAACACATTGTCCAAATGGCTCAGCTTGCAGAATTCAGCAAGATGACTGAGCTTAATAAAATCTCCACGGACATGGCAAAGCGGTATGAGATTGAAAAGATGGCAGAGTATGCAAAAACTGCTGAATACATGAAAATGCAAGAAATAGCAAAGATGAGTGAAATGGTAAAGCTGTCAGAGATGGCCAAGTACAATGATATAAACAAGATGAATGAAATTGCCAAGATGAATGAGATGATGAAAATGTCTCAAATGGCCAAGATCAACGAGGTTCAGAGGATGAATGAGATAGCTAAGCTCAATGAAATGGTGAAGATGACCGAAATGGCAAAGTACAATAATGATATTGCAAAACTAACAGAGATTGCACAGATTAACGAAGTTGCCAAGGAAATAGCAAAGATGAATGAAAAAACAAAAATGAATGAAATGATTAAACTGGCTAATGTTCAAAACGATGTCACAAAAATGCCAGAATATTCAAAAATGGCTGAGATGGCTAAGCTCACAGAACTTGCGAAGCTTAATGAAATAACTATTACCAAGTTGAATGATCCAACCCCACCTAAAATGCATGATATCCCTCGTATTCCAGAGCCTGTAATTACCGTACCAAATCCACGCAACCTGCAGAATGTCCAAACCGTACAAACTGCACAAGCAAGTCCATCAAGTACCATAAACTTTCCATCTGTGCCAGGACAAGGGAAATATGCACAGCTTCTAGTAATCATAGAGGAGCTAGGAAGAGATATTCGCCTTTCATATGCTGGGAGTCGGAGCGCCGCTGAACGTCTCAAAATGGGAATTCAACATGCCAGAATTCTCGTACGAGAATGCCTCTTAGAAACCGAGCATAACGCTAGGCAATGATGAGGTGGAACTGGCAATTTATTCTGGATACTTCTTTTGGAGTAGCTTACAATACCCGTACTTTAGTGGGTGCAAATGGAATAACTGCGGTTTAGTTTTATATATTCTGCTCTTTAAGGGAATGTAATTTTTATCGAGGTCACAAGCGTGTTCCTGTTTAAGCTGATATCTTGGTGTAATGGTCAGGATTGTGCCCTCTGGAATTAATTGTATTCAGTTTTACGTGAACATATAGATAAATTGTTATCCTTTTATATATGATATTTCAAGACAAAGGGTCTGAAAGTGCATACTAGTATCTAAGGGTATAAAAATAATTTGAGGTTGAAGTTAACAACGTTAACGCAACAAGATATTAGGAAAAGAAACTATACTCTAATGCAGGTCAGAACTATTTAAGAACAGCAGAATACAGTGCATAATTATTTGTAATGATACAAACATGTATAAATTGACTATACAAAATTTTATTATACTGAAATAACATAAAAGAACATGTTTTAATCAATATTTGTTGTATTAATGGTACGAAGTTCAACCCTGTCAGAAAATATTCTTAATATGTAAAAAACCTCGTTTTGAATATGATCCTGAAATGATCCTTCCAATCACAGACATATGGGTAACCTGAATTAATTGCATTAATTGCAAAAAAAAAATGGAGTCTCATGAATGGCCTCTATTTCAAAAGAGATTTGGAGAACTGGTGACCTTCTACATACAACACGCGTATAATATAACATCCCAACAGGCCATTTATATTACTCAATTTTATGTGAGTATCTCTGCCAAAACTTATTGATTGCTAAATTTGAACAGGATTGAATTATGTAAAGAGATCTGAAATTGAGTGGCTTTGAACCTGTTGTGTTAAAATACTTTCTGGGAGCCAAACATACATATTTGGCTGTAGAAATACCATCCTATACTTTTTAGCATACCGTTCGTACTCTGGAAAGGGACAAAATAACAGACAACCCATTAGTTCAGTACGTAAAGTGTTTCATATACAAAATTTATGTATCCATATGAAATAGAAATTTAAGCTATTCATTAATAAACCTACTGATTTTCTACTTGCCTCTAATTATTCGAAACGTGATATCCAGTGTGTTGTTACCTTTTTATTTTTCAGTCGGGGCCTCTTAATAGAGCCGCTGGTCATGTGTGTAGTCTCGTTCCAATTTTTTCGATAGCTTTTAGCACTTCTTGAAAACCCCAATATAACTTTTCGAAATAAAATTGCTTCTCCAACCAGAAGAAGAATAAGGCGCAAAAAAAGATGAGTTCCGTTTGAGCTCGGTAAGTATGAATATATACTTCACCACGTTCGTAACAATATTTTGTTTGGTCTCCAAAAATTCATGTCATGAATTATAAATCCAAGTCATATGGAGGCGCGTCAAGTCAAATGACTGATTAATTAGCGAATTCCACGTTTAATGAAGAAAAATAATATTACAGTCAAAGATGCGTATAAAGTTCTGAAGTATTATTTCAAAAGTGAACGCTTCGAAAAAATATATAATACATTTACTAAGAGATTCATAGTACGTATGCACGTTATTCAGTGCACCGTGGAATATTCTATGTACCCGAGATAATATCGGATGAATTGTTATAATTTTTTTTATTTTTTCTTTATTCTACGGATGCACGTAAATAGAAAGATCATTATGGAGCGAGAAATATTTCCCAACCGCACCGAAGATATAATTGAGGTTTCCTTTCTGCCTCACAATCAGTCTCATCTCGCATTTGCATGGACATATAAATTTCTGCTCGCCATTATTACAGTCTCACTCCTAATCGATCTCTGAATCTAAGAAGGTGATCGAAATCAATCATCTTTAAGCATTGCGATGAGGGTGCAGGCATTTTATATTTCACTTTTCGTAATAGTTTCTTTGGTGGCTATCATCAACGCATCACCTACACGTTCACCCGTCGAAACATATCCCGAATATGAGCCGGATTTGACTAATGGAATCTACGATGATGATCCAGGTGAGTGATTATTTACAAATTTTTGTTAATTATCACATAGCGAGTATAATTATGGATCAGCGAATATTCATTTACATTTTTTTTGCGCAGAACGTAAAGGAAACGTTCTCCACAATGTCTACCTACACGTTAAAGGCGGTACGAAGGCTGTCGTTGAAGTTGGAAAGAAAGTTTTGGATGATTTCGCAAATTACGGGGGCAAGGTTTTGAACACTATTGGTACGGGCACGAATGCGGTATTGAAGCATATTTCTGACTACTTCTTCGTTCCTGACCATAAGGATCGGTCCTGGGGAACAGAGAATGATAACACACTACCACATGATCAGTATTCTAATTATGCTAAGAATTAAATCACCTTGTATGTTATTATATCATTTCACTAATTATAGATACCTTAGTATCATTATTTTCATTCGGCTAATTATCTAATAAAGTGATTATTCTTTATTCGAAAAGCTCATGTCCGAATCCTTTCTATTCATACCTATGAGTAACAGAGCTTCAGCCGCTCCCGCGAGAAGGATTTATTCGAACTTTATTTTGAAACACCCGAAGTTCGACCACCAATTAATCTTGCGTTCGATCATTGAAGTGCGTCGATGATTTGAAATCTAGAAAGTAGCGGCGGTAACCAGACAATTTTTTTATTCATTTAAACGTAAAACGTCAAATCTAACGGTAAAAATGTCTGCTGAGTCTTTCGAATCCAGCACTGATGATGATGAAAACCGTTTGGATCATCTCAGCTTACAGGCATCGTTATCTAGAATTGAATTTCGAACTAAAAATGAAACTCTTTCACCCGAAGATATTGCGGCTGCTGCTTTTTCACGGTAAGGTTAAAGCTCTCTGTATTATTTCAATTGCTATGAAAATTGACATCATAAAAATTTTCCGATTGTCAAGAATCTTTGACGAAGATTCCCGTTTTTCTCCAAACTTATCAACGCTCCATGAAAAGTCTGCAGAACAGCGAGCGTGAGTATAAATTATACGTTAGAATTGGTAACAATTATTCACAAAACATCTATATACCTACGCAGGCTTTTTACCGAAGATTCCGGATCTACGACCGGTCGAATTTACCCAAAAATACCAAAAGTAAAATCGCCAGGCGGGCAACAGGTGAGATAAACACGTTGGTAAAATCTTTGTCGAATTTTCTACATGGTTTGCACACCGACAATTTGACGTTACAGAACGCAACTTTTCCCTGTTATTAGTATCCACAAACTCCATCATCTATGGGACACAGTGCTCCAAAATGTAGACACAAATCTCCTTCAAATCGCTCGCATTACTCGCTTCATCCGCCCTCAGCCAAAGTCGGCGTTTCGAATTCTATTCGAAAAACAAAATCAACGGCGCTTCCGGCTAGTATGTTGCATTAAAACATTGTGGTACAGAATAATAGAATTAGAAAAACTTGTTCATATTTTTCATAACATTAGTGATAAACAGAACCTGGCCTAGATCTGCGACTGCTTCTACCCCTGAATTAAAAGTCGACGATCAAGTTGTCACCATCGCACCATTGACCTCACGTACGATGGGACAAAATAACCGCAGATTTTACGTCGTCCGATCTATGTGCTACTACAACATCCGACTGATCTTCATCATCCTGAACTGTTTCACACTGGTATAATCTTTGACTATATATAGTCGAAGGGTATAATAATCACGAGAATAATCACTGATATTAATCTTCTCTACGTATACTACCTCGGCCACATATCTATTTCTCCTATTAGTAAAAAAAAGAAAAAAAATCTAACCGAGCATGACTATAACTTAAAATTTCTTCTGGAATTAGAATTGTATTTTTGCCAAGAAACATCGAAAAAATGTACTCGGTGTGCTTATAGACACCATTTTGTTTCCTTTTTTTTCAACTTCACATAAGGTGATAGGGTTCGTGTATTTGGGCTTGGCAACTGCACTGTGTGTCCACGAAGAATTGGCTAGGGTCATCATTGATTATCGGGTGTACACTTTGTCGTTAATATGTCTTTTCGGATGCGCTTTATTTCTTCTGGCGATCGCAATAAGCGGACTATGCCTCGTACGAAGTGAACCTAAAGGAATTGCTGCCGTAAGTATCGGATGATAATGCTTTATTGATTAAAATTAATAGGGATACCTATATCATTATTAGTGAACCATAATATTATCTGTTCACATTTATATAGCATGCAGGTTGCACTTTAGTAATGGCTGCAGTTTTGGTGGCATTAGCATTGTTGCAAAGTGCGACTCAGTTGAAGATCGAAGTAGAAGCGGAAATTCGAATGCTTTCAAGGATTCACCCTGCAGGAGACGCAGCCATGAACGGTTGGGATTATCTGCATTACGCTGTATGTATGTTCATTATATCATAATTAAAGTTATACATACCAATAACAATTAAGCTAATCATTTCAAATAAATAATTCTACCGCCACGTAACGATGCCGGTAATTGCCGATGTAATAATATACATACGCTCAATTAATATAGTTCAAGTGTTGTGGGGCGAGAGGATATTTGGATTGGTGTCAAAAGGTTGATGAAAAAAATCCCAAGATTTATACCTCTGCTGAAGATTTCTTGGGCTCTTACAGATGCAATGTACCTGTATCGTGTTGTTCGAACAGCAAAATGAGATTTGCTTTCTTAAAAAATATCGGGTGGGTAGCCGTTTTGATGGAGTGTGCATATCAAGTGTCCCAGCGCCTGCGGCAGGCAACCAGACATACTGTAGTGTAAACGCTGGGACACATGGTACATGATTTTGCATATAACGTGCATATACTTATGATTTTGACATTCCACCACAAATTTATTTCGTTCTTATTTATTTCCGTAGTTATGCAACTTGCGTTTATGCACCGACTCCGTCCAATACTCACATAAATGGATGCTTGACCCCGATATTGATGGTGATCTCTTATTTTGGAAAAGTTTATCGTATCGCGAATTCCGTTACCGGATTCATTCTGGTAAGTTAATTATCGTAATTTCATTTATACTAACTTTCATTTTAACTTATACTTTTATAGCTACTATCAACGATTACTTCATTGGTTTTCTTTACCCATCTTTGAAGAGAAATTATCAAACGTACGGGTCAAGCTGGGTGGGTACACTTGCAGAGATTCTCCTCGTCGTGGTAGGCGGATACAAAAATGATAATGATTCGGCCTCTTGCTGGAATAAAAACTATGAGAAAAGTGTATTCGAATAAAAGACTCTTGATATTAATTTTCTTAATCAAGTGTGTTTTACGTACATATTACAAGATATCTCATAATTATGATATAATAATACTTAGAATGCATATAGTATAACAACCACCGTTCATTACCGAAGAATAAAGACAACCATTTCGTAAGCAAGATAGAGCTATGTATATCAAAAACGTAAGCCCAGCAAAAAACAAACAAACTTAATGTCGAGTGATTCTCAAATTATAACAATATCAATTTATACTTTAGAACATGTACGAACGACATCAATAAGATTAACAATCACCGGAATTGAAATCAATAAATTGAGTATTTACAGTGACCAATGATAAACTCTGAAATCTCTATCAATGACAGGGTATGATACAACGATAACGGAAAATATAATCGTGATAGAAAAAACGAATCATTCAGATTATACGCAATAACGCGAATCTCATTTACACATGCTAATAATATATCAAATTCTAAAGTCTGCAGACGAGCGGGTCGTGATTTTTTTTCTTCTTCATATAACTAGATGATTAATTTTGATGCAATGGAATAATGATTATATGTATAGAGAGATCAACGTGAAGTTGGTGTAAATTTTTGGAGTTCTTTTTTTATCGCCGCAATCAAAGGAACCGCCGGGTCTTCCGGAGGTAATCTCGAATCGGCGAGAACACGTACCGTGTCTACTTCCGGTAAGTTAGGCCTGTGGAATGGACCGGCACTGAGAGGCCTTGATCCCCAGGCCCCACGAGGATGCGGACCCGATATCCCTGTCTCGGGTACATCCTCCGCCAACCCCCTCCTAGGCAGAGACGTTCTCGGTCTCGTTTTTGTTTCGGATTCTGGAGTCGCAACGGGGCTGAAATATGTATTTCCAAATCGATGTACAATCTCTGATTTTCCTTAGCATATCGGAAGCTAAGTAGACATTTGTGAGTTAGTCTTTTTGTATTTAGAATAGCTTTTGTGGTCGTACCTGACTGTGGCCGATTTCCCCCTATTTTCCGACGGCATTTTGATATACTCCGGCGATGGTAATCCTGCGGGAGGTCTGTGCGGCGTAAAATCTTTCGGCTTGGAATCCCTGCTACCAAAGAGGCTGAAAGAGTCCTCGAGAAGTTCGTGTAGACGTCTTCTGGCTCGACCCACTGGGCCAGTAGATGTCGGAAACCTTTCCAAGTCCGTTTCGGAACACGTTGTTTCTGAGAGGAGGTAACATCTTATCAGGGATGGCATTAAGGAAGTTGAACGAGTACCTTGATTTTACTGGAATCAACCCTGGGACTCAACTATATTGACCAGCTTACCTTCAACTGCTCTTTGCCTTCTGAGATCCCAGACTATGGGGCCAACTACTCCCGGATCATCAATAACACTCGAAGTCCTTATTAAATAGGTTTGGTTATTATCCCTTTCGAAATCATCACCTTTTCTGGACATTTCCGGCGAATCCAGCTCCAAATCCAAGTGTCTTACCTGTAAATTGAATAAAATTTTTACCGGTATGAACAAATTGTGATCTTTTCACAAAACTCCTTACTAAAATTGGCTCGAGAACTCTGGACAGTGGTTCAACACTTCGAATTTTCGGAAATTGTTTGCAAGATGGCATCGATAAATAGGAATGTGGAGACGTCGTCGGATCCTCCGTGGAAACGATTTTTTTCGGTGTCAGACCATCTTCTATCGTCGTCAGAGGGTCAGCAACGTCCATAGAATCTGGTGTTCGAGGAGGGTCAACAGCATCTGTGCGAGTAACTTTTCGACGACCAGTTCTACGATAAAAACCCACAGAAAATTTAGGACATAATTGTATCAAACAAACTATAAATCACTTGGAATATTTATTTGAAAAATGACCTACTTTGCTGTCTTTAAAAACGTCGCGTACTCCTGAGCACCCCAAGGAGTCGATGATCTTGCTCTCTTTAGTTCTTCTTCATCTTCGCTAATATCTTCTTTAGTATCAGGAACAACGCTATCCAGCGTTCCCGGCGTGAAAGGTGATCTCTGTTGACTTTCTGGGCTGACTCTTCGGCTGGTACCTTCGGTCTGAGAGGATACAAAATGAGGGTGGTCTTTTATTCGGTTATATTTTATGCGAGCAGAGGGGACTTGTTATAATCGATATTGTCGTGGAATCAGAAATGTGTTTGTCTTCGACATGATATATGTATAAATTTTACTTCCCGAACTGTTTAAATTGGCTTGTTTGATTCGTCTCTCTCATAATTACGGTACAATGATACGCCCCATTCGATACTATTTCAAACTTACTGTTTGGAGGGGGATTTTTATTATTATACATGAATTCCATAACTGAAACCCTAAAGTAATTATCATTCCCCACGCAAGTATAAGTACAGGAATTTTCCAAATGCATTTTATGACTCAACGAATAAAAATTCATAAGTAACTTGAACAATCAATGTTTCATAGAGTGTAGCAGCGCGGAATACTCACCTTACCGGATCTATAGTTTACGTAAAGGGTTGCCGATAATTGCTGTGAAAATTTTATATTGCTCTATATTATCGTGTCTCACGAGTGCAATTCAAGCAAGCTGATGGTGAGCCAAGTGGTAAATGCGTTGAAGGCCAAAGTAACACCAGCGGCCTTGGTAACATGTGGCACTCTACAGTGGCATTGTTGTTCATTGATCGGGTTTTATAGCCAGAAACTACGCTTACGTGAAGAAGAATAAGTAGGTGTTCCAGAAAGAATCTTTTTTAGATATTTCCCAGTTCATTCGATAACTCCAAGTGACGTTGGGCTACGAAAAGTGCTGTGACATAGTTTTAGGAAAAAAGTGCTTGGGTTCATTTGGAAAATTTTTAGTACCCGTGGTTCCGTTTCTGACGTGTAACACGTATTGTCAAGGCCAGGTGTATCTGATGCGTATTCCTTTTGACGTCTCAATACGCTTTGCGGTGGAGGTGCAGCAACAGCACTGTGAGCTTTTTTCCGTTTCGCCGCTAGTATCAAGCCAACGACAACGAAAATTAAAAGCATCAGTCCGGCTGCAGCTGCGCTAATCATAACCCAAGCGTCTCTCTTTCGTGACAAAGCAAGGGGTCGAGTTTCTTTGAGATAAGCTGAAAAAGATTATTGATAAAAATAAAAATCCTCTGCAAAAAACAAAACAATTTTCTATAACTTACGTTCGCTCTGAATGATGACTGGAGCCCCCAATTCGAGGGCAACTTCCTGTTCGGAAAGCAAAGCCATATCACGAGCCGCACTAGCCGCTGGTACCGGTTCGCCACCAATATGTACGGAGTAAATAAGTCTCGTCGCACCGTCATCGGTGAGGCTTGTATTCTGCATCCTTATTTGAACTTTCCCAACTTCTAAAGCACGAAGTTTTTCTCGTGTAGCGTTGAATGGTTCAGATGAGTTGGTGTCTTCTAATAAATCCTTCGACATTGCTAACAACGAGTGTAACGGCTTCGATGTCCGATCATGATAATTATAAACTTTTTCGAAATTTATAATTGAGCCGTTAGTGGATTTTTGATCCTTCAGCTGATGAATGAGACTTCCATTGGCTTGGTCAAATTTTATCGTTGATGGAACATGGTCGTTTTTATTCGGAACCACCTCAGAGGAGGAAATATTTTTCGCAGTTTCATGACCAACATGATTTCTGACTATTTTCACAGCTCGCATGTGTTTGATTTTTATGATTTCAGGCGTTATCGTAGAATTATGTTGCGTTGATCCTTCGGAATCTGATCCAGGCTGCGACGCGACTGGACTTTTTATCTGAGACTCTGTATACGTAGTCTGTTAATACAAGGAGAAAATGATCCTCTTTATTGGAAATGAAGCAATCTGATTACATTTTTATGGTAAACAAATGAGAGAAATTAAACGAACAACTAAATGAGACATTTATTCAAGAAGTTACCAAACATTGTTCGTAATTCTGATACTTGATTTCACAACATATTCAGGAGGCAACGTGCGTCTACCCTCCGCTAGCGGCACGTGTAATGCAATCGATAGGTCACTGTCTGCTAGCGGTTATTCGAGCGGCACGCAAGAAGATAGTAATAATCGAATAAAAAAGGAATTGCTGAACGACTGAATAATTTTTTTTTATTCTGTGGCTTCAGCAAATTCTCACCAATTTTCCACTCACTGATATTTGGCTATCTCTTTTCCGTCGACTATCTTGACGGGCTTTTCGCCAGGCAGCTCTTCTGATCCGGGCCGCAGTGGATAACAGACCAAGATGTTTTCTTTGCTGTCTAGAAAACGCCGCCCTGTAAAGCCTGGCCAAACGAAGTTCAACTCTCGGAGGAACGGTCTCTCCAGCTCGGAGAACAGTCAGCAACCAGTACCTGCACGGCAATTAGATTCAAAAAAATAATCACACCTTCGATTATTTTATTTTCTTTTTCTCCCCTGCATGTGAAAGAATCCTCAACAATTGATAAGTGGAATCGGTTTAGCTTTTTTTTTCTCTTTTTTTTTAATGGGACGATGGTTTTCTTTTTCCTCCCAATTAAGTGCCAATCAATATTGAAAATCATTCTACCGTGGTCCTGGGTCGTCGCCGATCAGGATACCGATATCCGGATCGATGTCGGAAAGTGTTGGGGTCGGATTTATGCAATTTAGACATGGGAGGTCGTCGCCTCCGTCTTTTCCATCGCCAGGAAGATAAACTGTCGCGGTATGGTGTACAGTCCGAGGTTCGTATAAAGTCAAAGTCTGATCCGGGTCCAACCATGGTGGTGCGTCGTCCGCTCCCGTCCAAAAAAAGTCTTGCAGATGAACACGACGTCCCGGGAGGTGTTCAATTACCACCACTTCGTCCTCTGAAAAATAAAATTACTCATTAATGAGACTGTGCGTATGTTGATGCTTGATCACGTTCACGTTCAATGAATCAAGTTCACACACCGCCCTTTATTTCGTCAATTCACCATCGATCGAAGG
Source organism: Athalia cordata (assembly GCA_963932425.1). Taxonomy (NCBI): domain Eukaryota; kingdom Metazoa; phylum Arthropoda; class Insecta; order Hymenoptera; family Athaliidae; genus Athalia; species Athalia cordata. Next base: position 19,247,786 of record OZ010628.1, on the reverse strand, counting down.
GCTGATCGATTTGAGTAGAGGAAAAGAAAACATAATTGGCATCATATATTATTTGATATGAGAGGTACCAGTCACGAGCTATAATCCTTTCCAGTACAATTGATCTTCCCTGTGTTACTTAAACCCCATGGAAATGTTGAATAATTTGAAAAACGCGTCTGCAAAGCGTCACGCTTATCAATGTTCACGCGATCACGTGACCAACAACGATCACCAATTTATCTTTAGTTTTTACTTCGAATGCGGATATCCGTAAGACAACAACAGCAAAGAGGAGAAGAGAAATGAGGAAGTTTGAGGAGAGATACGTGAAGACAGCATCCCATAGAATAAACGAGTTATTGTAGGAAAACGTAGCCACACTCTCAAATTTGAGATCTCTAGACCGTAAAAAATAATTTTTGCACAAACTATATGTTAAACTAACTAGAAGTGAGGTAAACTAATAATAAGCGTTGAAATCACGTAGAACTTTGAAGCGCGGTAAGCACGCGAACATGTTATCGCACATTGCTCGAAATACTTAACTACGTGGAGTTGTAGAAACACGGAAGTCTTTTATTGTTTAATTAGATATTTGAATATGAGCCGCGTCAGTTTTACCATCTGGTCTTTCAATTGCAAATAATATTTTAACGCTTTCATTCCCAACTTCCTTTTTCTTTGTTTTTATTTCACGTCCGTTTTTAGAAATCAGACGACTTTGTACTGCACGTACTGATTTTTGGATAAATCATCAGACAATATAAAAAAAATCTAAAAAAACAATTGACGCAATATTCGAGGTACGCAACGCAATATATGTATATTTGTATAATGGGCATTCACTACGTCATATTAATGCTCCACTGAACACCGGAAACAACTACGTTATTAGGGACAACTTGTAGAGTGTCGACTGCAGTGCAGTGAAATGAGTGATATAGAAAAATAAAAATCGATTTTATCGAGGAAGAGAAATTCCCATGCGTAAAAGTACAGAATTTAAAAGTTTACTCGTTTTTACGGTTTCTGAACGACTTTTTTTTTTTTATTTCGTGGTAGAAGTATCCAACCATTAGCTGATTATGAATTACGCACATGACGATGACGACGACGACGACGATGACGATGCATCGGACTTGTCAATTATTATCGACGCCAGACCGACCTAATTCCACGCATCACCTACGTTTCCGGTTCAGGGATATCGTTGTAACAAATCGTTGTGCCATTGCGAATTTGCGGTTACACGTTTCATTAAAAATTTTAATTAAATTATACGTAAATAATAAGGAATTCTCATTATACGAAAATATTACGTATGTTATTGTAGGACATACAGGTGAAAGCTATCAGGGGCTATTGGAAAATATAAAATACACCGTAGGTATTTTTAGCTCACGATGGCGGTGTTGGATCGATGAGAAAAGTAAGTTCCTATGGTGAATGCGTTGGTAGGGTTCTTCCATTGCCATCAACCCTCTAGTTAATTTTCTCGTAATTATCATTCTTACGAACTCTGTGTCAAGTAACTTTCGTTAGCTGATTTAGTTTCTTGATAAAATGCGCACCCTGAAAAATCGAACATTCAGGCTACGAATTGAACAGTGAAAAATGTGCCAATCACATTAGATAACTTCCTCCTACATCGTCTAGCAACGAATCATGAAATTGTTATGACCTCTGAACGAATTCATAATCGTTCGAATGAAGTCCCTGCATGCTCCCATTGATCGTCTCTACACCTGTTCATTGTCACTTCGAATCCAGGGCAAAATAAACGTTGGTTTTCTAACTCTATTTCTCATACGCTGATGGAGCAAGTTCGCAAGCTCAAAGCTATAGATAAAAATATTGTGCTATGTACGTACGTAGATATCATTTTCTTCCTTGCGGAGGCATGTTAGGTTATTATATCGATAATAATATGTAAGTCGTATTGCATGTTATGAATAATATGCATATTATTCACACACATGCTCACATATATATTGGTATACTTTATAGTTTTGTTGGTATAAGAAGAATATTGTTGTCCCGACAAAAAAAATGTATTCCAGGGTAATCAGTAAAATCATTTGTTGAATTAACGACCATTGTACAATTTTTACCCCTACAAATTTTATGTGAATTTAACACTATAACTTTGTTCGACGAGCAAAAAAATAAATAAATTACGTTGAATGATCAGACTTTTATTTTGTGATGTAGACAATTATTTATATGACCTTAAGTTCTTTTAAGCTTGAAACTTGAACGTGTTATATGAATGAATCTCTCAGACAATAAGGAGAAGTGTTGCGTTTTGAGTTTCACTGTTCGTACCGCCAAATCTATTATGGCATAAAGTGGTCGCGATAGCGTGCAGGTAGAACAATGGCACTTATGAGGGATGAATGATATGTTCGTAAACTAATTTTTCCATGCAATGATATTAGATGTAAGCGATTGTTGACCCTCCTAAATAGTCGATGAAAGCCGAAAGGACTCGGGTCCCTCGCGGATTTTGCGCGTCAAATAGACACCAGTTCTGTATTTTTTTGGAATCGATTGTCTGCGAAATTCGGCTTTGCCACGACGAGGCGTACTTCATACGTATAATTATAATGAAAATAAAAATATAGGTGAGACGCAATAGGTGAAAGAAATCGACTAAAACATTCGATTTGCACAAGCTGCACCACCTGCACCGCCACCCTTTTTAATCTACCTATAATACATACGATTTTACGGTGAAACTCCAATTTATCTACTTGCTGTTTATTTACGAACCTGCACCCGGTGGTAGCGCGGCTTTAGCCACTAGGTTACACCCAAAATTAACGATGCAGATCAATTCCAGGTAAGTTAAAAGAACGTCGTAAACACTGCACAGCATCGCGGTACACGCGCACCGCCCTACTAGGTGACCCCCGCCGATTCATATCGTTACACCTGTGCTATGTCGGTTCTCCCACTCCCAAGATAACGCGGAAATCATAGTGAAATGGGGGAGTCGCACATGCGCGTATATGGGGCATTTTACGTTATTTGATGTTTGTTTTTACGAAATTCTCGAGGAGCTGAAGAATACTATAGAAGAAGACTATAGTCTTTGTACATTTTTGCAGCGACTTTCGATGAAATTTTCGACGAAATCTGAGCGAAAAAACACCAAAGACTATAGTCTTTGTACATTTTTGCAGCGACTTTCGATGAAATTTTCGACGAAATCTGAGCGAAAAAACACCAAAGACTATAGTCTTTGTACATTTTTGCAGCGATTTTCGATGAAATTTTCGACGAAATCTGAGCGAAAAAACACCAAAGACTATAGTCTTTGTACGTTTTTGCAGCGATTTTCGATGAAATTTTCGACGAAATCTGAGCGAAAAAACACCAAAGACTATAGTCGTTGTACATTTTTGCAGCTATTTTCGATGAAATCTGAGCGAAAAAACACCAAAGACTATAGTCTTTGTACATTTTTGCAGCGATTTTCGATGAAATTTTCGACGAAATCTGAGCGAAAAAACACCAAAGACTATAGTCGTTGTACATTTTTGCAGCTATTTTCGATGAAATCTGAGCGAAAAAACACCAAAGACTATAGTCTTTGTACATTTTTGCAGCGAATTTCGATGAAATCTGAGCGAAAAAACACCAAAGACTATAGTCTTTGTACATTTTTGCAGCGATTTTCGATGAAATTTTCGACGAAATCTGAGCGAAAAAACACCAAAGACTATAGTCGTTGTACATTTTTGCAGCTATTTTCGATGAAATCTGAGCGAAAAAACACCAAAGACTATAGTCTTTGTACATTTTTGCAGCGATTTTCGATGAAATTTTCGACGAAATCTGAGCGAAAAAACACCAAAGACTATAGTCGTTGTACATTTTTGCAGCTATTTTCGATGAAATCTGAGCGAAAAAACACCAAAGACTATAGTCTTTGTACATTTTTGCAGCGAATTTCGATGAAATCTGAGCGAAAAAACACCAAAGACTCTAGTCGTTGTACATTTTTGCAGCGAATTTCCATGAAATCTTAGTGGAAAAAAGACCAAAGACTATAGTCATTATACATTTTTGCAGCGTTTTTTGATGAAATCTGAGCGAAAAACCGCAAAGACTATAGTCTCTGTATATTCTCAAGCGATCGAGTGCATCCATCTTCCTCCAAGTCATTGTGTGCGAGATTAATATCTGTGAGATCAATTTTTGTGTCTGATAGCTACTGTGCACAAAAGCTACTGTGTCCGAGTACTTTTGTGTCTGAAAAAGCCGATGGTCGGTCGTTCGTGTGTCGTATCGAACTGTGTGCAATTGAACTGTGTCCAAAAAACCTGAGTGTTAAAATGCTGTGTGCTATTGCTAGTGTGTGCAATTGAACCGTGCGCAACTGGGGTTCTCCCCCTAAAAGTGATAACTCATGATAATACAGTATGTGGAATACGTGGGCAGGGGTCAAAATTTGGTTACTACATGATTTATTTGGATTCATACTAATAATTTTCCGCAAAAGAATAAGATTTTCTTCAGCTCCCAAATTTATCAATTCAAAATTGTGTATTCGCGTTGGAGTAATGGCTTCTTCAAATTTTGAAAAAGGAATGTATGAATGAAGCTGTTTCGTCGATAATACACTTTTCTGCACTTTGATCGGTATAAGGAAAAAGTAGCTAGGTTTTTTAGGATGCCCCTAGTCGGTAATTTTGTCGTTAGGGTTTGGGTTTTTTCCACGCACCTACCTGGGGCTGAGGGGCAGCGACTAGTTTGCCAATAATCTCTATATAGATGTTATTCGATTCTTTGGGAGAAGGAATTATGTTATTCTAGTCTAGTCGATAAAGCAGTGGTGAGCTGAATAAGCGAAGAGTACAATACTGTAGAGTGAGAAAGTACGTTGACTAACCTAGATTGTGACTTGCTAGCAATCAACCGTCTGGCAATTGAATTAATTGATAGCTGTGTATTACCAGTGAGTGATCATGGCCACGACAATTCACAACACTTCCAAATTTAGTAAGTATCAAGAGTACGAAATCCTACACTCTGATCTCTCACATAACATTCCTTATCTCTTATTTTATCAAAGAGTTTCACAACGTGTCCAATGTTGAATTTTGCATAATTCATCGTCATGTTTTATATCATTTGTAGTATCTCATTGGAGTTACTAAATTACATATGCAAATTATGTAACAAAGAATTTTGTCATTGCCTATGCCCTTGTTGAATGATAGTATTTTTATAAATTATTTACTTTGATTGGATTTACAGTTGTCAATCTGATACAGGAAACCATTATTTGTTGTACAGAATTTAGATGGATAGTATTTAGGTAGCTGTCTATCACATACACAATACTTGTGGACTTTGCTCCTTTATCAATTGTCTCAATCACAAAGTTCACATGTTATATATTGTCATCGATCGAAATGGATAATCATTTAACCATTGTTAACTGATCTGAAGTTTCTCTTATATCATTTTTGCACTATAATGAAGAATATATGCTTTGGTTCTGCAATGCTCATGAAAATGACCTGATTCTATTACAGTACAGAGGCTACATCAGGCATGTCAGAGGTCTTACTCAGATGCATCCTTTCCAAAAATAACTACCCACTATACAGTTGTCCCCAGAGAAACAGATCCACGATGGAAAGGTATAACTGAGTTGATTTTGCATTATCCATAGCAACTTGATAATTGTTTTACCAATTCTCTGTTCTACTTTACATTATAATTTTTACAGATGTCAACATGGAAAGGTATGTTGATGAAACAGATATCTTAATAGTAGGCGGTGGTCCTGCAGGAATGTCTGCAGCTATCCGAGCACGACAATTAGCTGAACAGCATGGAAAAGAATTACGAGTAACGCTAGTGGAAAAAGCATCAGCCATTGGGGGACACATTCTTAGCGGTGCTTGCATAGATCCAGTTGCTCTGAATGAACTATTTCCTAATTGGAAGGAATTGGGTGCTCCTCTGACTACACCAGTTACACAAGATAGATTTGGGTTCTTGACAGAAAAAGGGCGAATCCCAATACCTGTTTTAAAAGGGATGCCCATGGACAATCATGGAAATTACGTAGTCAGGTATGTGAATTCTAAGAATGTTGGAACTTGATCAGAACAGAATATATTTGACATAGGAACTAATCATGTGTCCAAAAAAGGTTGGGACACGTTGTCGCATGGCTCGGTGAGCAGGCTGAGGCAGCTGGAGTTGAATTATATCCTGGTTATGCAGCAGCTGAAATACTTTATAACGAAGATGGCTCAGTGAAAGGTGTGGCTACCAATGATGTTGGTATTGCCAAAGATGGTTCTCCTAAAGAAACGTTTGAAAGGGGTATGGAACTTCATGCAAAGTGTACTATCTTTGCTGAAGGATGCCATGGCCATTTGGCTAAACAATTGTTCAAAAAATTCAACCTCCGAGAAAATTGTGAGCCGCAGACCTATGGGATTGGACTCAAAGAGGTGAGTTTGACTATGAATTATCAGTGATTAAGATTGAGCAATTGATATCATCAAGTTTTCAACACCAATGTTCTAGGTTTGGGAAATCGATGCTGCCAAACACAGGCCAGGAGCGGTCGAACACACCATTGGCTGGCCACTTGACAAGAATACTTACGGCGGCTCATTTTTGTATCACTTGAAAGAGGAAACTCCATTAGTTGCAGTTGGCTTCGTAGTTGGATTAGATTATAGCAATCCGTATTTGAGTCCGTTCAAAGAATTCCAAAGATTTAAACTCCATCCGTCTGTTAAACCGACTTTTGAAGGAGGAAAACGGTAAGACAAGTCAAGTTATTATCCCTATCTACATTCCTCATTAGCGATCCGAAATTCAACGGCGACATCAACGACATTTTTTGTGTACACAGAATAGCATACGGAGCTAGAGCGTTGGTAGAAGGTGGCTTCCAGGCCATTCCCAAGCTACAATTTCCTGGAGGTTGTTTGGTTGGCTGTACAGCTGGCTTCTTAAATGTCCCTAAAATAAAAGGTACTCACAATGCCATGAAGAGTGGTATGTTAGCTGCCGAAAGCGTGATAGAAGCAATTGTGGACGCCGAGACAAACACTTCACCAACGCGGGGTCTAGAACCCAAGAGTTACACCGATAAAATTAACAGCAGTTGGATTCTCAAGGAATTGAAAGCTGTTAGAAATTGCAGACCAAGTTTCCACTCCCCATTGGGACTTTATGGCGGCATTGCGTATTCGGGTATTTCTATTCTAATTGGTGGAAAGGAACCATGGACACTATCTCACGGAGGTAAAGATTAAATCAACATCTACTTCCGTGGTTGAAGTAATAATTAGTCAGTTTCTAAAGGTAATCATCCAATACCTAATAATTTCAGCTCCAGACCACACGAGGCTAAAACCTGCAGCTGAAAGTACTCCAATTGAATATCCGAAACCAGACAATGAAATTTCCTTTGATCTGTTATCTTCGGTTGCTCTTACCGGTACAAATCATGAGGGTGATCAACCAGCACATCTTACTCTTAAAGACGATACTGTACCAGTCAAACATAATTTAGCTCTGTACGATGGACCAGAAGGCAGATTTTGCCCAGCTGGTAAGTGGCTATTATTTATCAAAAAATTAGTACTCGCCAGTGTGTCTTGATGAATTCTTCAGACTATATTTGGAATTTTTCTCACCAGGTGTTTATGAGTACGTTCCTCTCGAAGACGGATCTGGTCAAAGGTTACAAATTAATGCACAAAATTGTATACACTGCAAGACGTGTGACATCAAGGATCCAACGCAAAATATCAACTGGGTAGTTCCAGAGGGTGGCGGCGGCCCCGCGTACAACGGAATGTAAATCAATGCAACTTTTGTAGGTGTAATTCATACCAATATTGGTCAATTGGCAAGTCACATGAACATTGAACATTCTTTGTATAGCCACGCGGTAATAATGGAAACTAATCATAACTGTCTCAGTCTAAGTAGGTAGAATTGTATATAGATTTTGTAGGTACCCAAATTCTCCTGTTACATTTGAATGTCGATTACTGAAAATTTTGCTACTATCTGTAAGCTATTTCTGTACCGCAGTGCCTAACTTCATAAATTCTGTGAAATTTAAATCGAGACAAGAACTTTATAAATACGAACATGATTGAATCGGAATCAAAAGCTCTAGAACCTTTGATCTTTGAGGATATTTGCAAGCACTTCAATGCAAGCCTGTAGCTTTAGCGTGAAATATAATTAATGATTCGGAATTAGGGAACTACTTTTATGTACATATACCGTAAGAAATAGTTTAAGTATATGAATTGAAGTTATTTTTCTAAATCGTCATGTTATTATACGTTATGATGTATGAGATTTTAATAATCTGTTGCATATTACGTAACAGACTATCACATCAAGATTATCTGAACACACCCATAGGAATTTTCCACAAATTTTTTAAACCATGTATGTAAATAATTAATATACAATCTCCACGGTTCTATATCTTGTTCACTGAATCGTGGATGAATATTTTTATACCTGAATGTTGTTGAGATTTAATAAAACTTCTTTACAATGAATTTATCAGCTGGAATTATTTTGGACCCGAAAACCCGAAAATTTTACTGCCTAAAATGGCTGACTACGAGCCGAACGTATAAGTTGAGTGAAAATATAGCTTTATAAACTGGGAATTTAACCAGGGTAGTATTTTTTTTTAAGGCCATTTCCGTGCTGCCGAACAAATTTGCATGCATATACAATATTACAGAGAACATGTTTTTACGGACAATTTGCTTCTACGCCTTTTCTTTTTCCAATTACGAGCATCCCACGGTGTTTTTCATTTTTGTTATTCAAATTTGTTCATGGTATTTTTCATAAAATAATATTAACACTTTCCAACTGAACGATTTCTCCTCCCAGTGTAAACATTTTCACGACAGTATAATACCGAATCGTCAACACCACCGACCAGCCATCAACAGGGGTAACATCAAATAACCGGTTAATCATGGAGTGGGTTGCCGCAAATATTATGTGTGTATATATAATATCTGATAAGCGTAGCTTTGACCACGGCCATTTTATTATTTATCTTGAATCCGATTACTGTGTGTTTACTACTAATAATTCTGTCGCAAGTAATAGCCGTTCGCTACCAGGGAGTGTGCATAAAAAAAAAAAGAAAAGAAAAACAGCAATTTTTAAGGTCGCTAGTAAATCCTCGGAACTCTGACTTTGTTTTTACAAAAGCTGAAAAAAAAACGAAGCCCTTTATTCGTTTTTGAAAATTTAAATATACTTTTATTCACTTTTTGAACTAGGCCATTTTTTTTCACCCTCCTTTGTGCCCATTATAATTCAGTCTTGCTCTGTTGAACAATCTGCAAGTTGTCGAACAATTGAATGGAATTGGGTCGTTATCAATTCAGTTCACATAGATATTTCGAAACCCGAATATGATTACAGTGAAAACAATCATCCTCTCTTATCGTTATCGAGTTAAGAACTACATCAATGACAGAATAATATCGGTGGTAATTCCGGTGGAATTTAAAAGCTTTTTACCTGCAGAGTTCAAGATTAGCATATAAACGACATGATCGCCCGCGGACGTATTAATTTGAAAAAGTTGAAAAGCCTCGCGAACGCTTTTGATAAATGATAAAATAATAGAAACTGGGCCACAACAGCGATATTTTATAATGTATTCATGAGCGAATTGATCCACAGGGTGTCATAGAATCATATGTATCATCGTTTCGCCAAGTGATCGATTCTCTAAATTGAGATCGTCGAAGATTCTCGAAAATATAAGCCCGAAAAAATGGACCTCTATCCTGTTGAATCTTGGAATCCAAATTTTTGTTGGCACCAAAAATCACCTAATGGGAACCATAATTTTCTGACACCCTGTACATGTACATTACTTTATCTACTACTTCTTATTTTCAGTGTGATCGGATAAATTTATATTTATGTCTTTTTGGGATTCATAAGTTTTGGTAAGTTCAGTAGACACAGCACCGATACATAAATTATGAAATACGTCTGCTGTCAAACTTTTGGCTTCTCGATCTTAAATTGTTAGTTACGTATTCGAAAACAATGGAGATTTGTGTTCGGTACCCACGGGCGTAGTAAAAATATGGTATTTGTCAATTTATCAATATAATCCTGCGGGTTCATGTGCGATTTTCAATTTTAGATATTTGTATCCTAACTTTTTTATGCGTCCGTAAACGCGATATTTCTGTAGGACTCTTTTCCCTTGGGAACGATTCCTCTGTTGGTTTTTTCTGTTTTTTTTTTTTTTTGTATTTGTAGAAACTGCTAGCGATCAATCGAAAGAATCCGAAAAGAAATCAACGGATTCATCTGGGCATCCTGCCTAATTCGGGGTTTGTTTGTTAACGAATAGGAATACAAACGATACGAAATCCCAAACAAGAAGAAAACGTTATTTTACTTCAACGTCCACGACTCTGAAATTTATTGAGCCGCATCGTTTTATAATCTAGTCGGGGCGCTAGCGCTTCCATCCATTTTCAGGGCACTTTGAGCTTTGAACATCCTGAAATTGGATGAGAACAGTTTCTGAAGAGGAGGAGGTCACTTTTCCTCATATTAGTTTCACTTACGTCACCCTAGCTTGACACTAATCATGGGATCCTGCGCTTGTTATAAAACTATTCGAAGACTAACTAAGGGATGATTTATAATTAAGTTTGAAGGGCGCTAGTTGCTCTATTTCTATGTAAAAAACGAAATAGCTCAGTCGGTTTTTTCTTTTAAGATGATGGAATATTTCTTGCAGCATATCGCGGTATAAATTGTCTTTTGCAGGAGAGTTGCTTCTCTTCTCATAGAAACGCGTCTCAAAAGTAGAAGGAAAAAAAATGAAAGGTCGACCGTATTAGACAAAAAAGCTGAAAGCTCTCGACTACTTAGGTCAAGTCTTAGAGCCTGTGCGCCCTTTTTTTTGTTGTAAAAGCCCCTAAGTAAACGTAAACAATTTTTATTACCGTATTAGCTCGACTCGACGATTTCGAATAACCGCTTTCAATAGTTTCACGGCGTCGCGGGTCGCGCCGCGCGGTTGTTAACGGGAGTGGGGAGTATCGACCCTGCAGGTGTCCTTGAACCTGCAGTACCAGAACCACCGGGACGGCCAGAGCCTCGAGAACCACCAGACTACTCCCCTCGGCTAGACAGCCACCGACCATTCCCAACCCCCGAAAACTCAGGACATTCCCCCCGTGCAGTTGTCCCGCGTCTGAACTCTTCTGACCTTTGCACGATTTATACCCGCAGAACCGGGGGATGACGCCAGCCACTATCCAACTTCTGGATTGCGCTTTGTTTTTCTCTTTTTTGTGATACCTCATAGTTCAACACTCTCATTCGACCATGGCCACGATTTTTTTTCTTTTTATGTATTCATACTTCTATCAAGTTTTAATCAAAGTTTTCGAAACGTTCGATTCCATGATATATGAATACTCCCAAGATGAAAGAGAGTAGAAGGAATTTTCATAGAGATTTTTCGAATTTTCGAAAAAGACAATGATAAGTTTCATTTTTCTAGTTTTCAGATAAAACAAATGGTCTAACAGGTTTCGTTCACGCGAAAGCAATGTAAATTATTTTTTATTCGCTTTCCAACGTGCACTTCACATAAATTCAAAAGTCTTTGAACTCTTCTACTGACGTTATATTTATTTTTCTCTCATCTTGAATGTTATGCTTAAATTAATGGATCTCTATTCAGTTGAAGAATACTGAAATAAAATTTGAATTTGAAATTCACATTCCATATGAACTCGAATTTAAATTTTATCACAAATATAGGTCGTTCGGTCTCCATTCTTTTACATGGTCGACTTGGTCTTTTTCTTTTTTCTTCGAATTACAAAAAAATTCAGAAATCTGCAAAGCTACTCATATTTTATATTAAAAACCAGATTGCGTGGGAATATCGAGAACTTGCGGTTAAGATCTAATATATGTCGATTGATGCGTGTCACGTACATGAATAGGGTGGAAAATAATTGACTGAACCGATTCCGAAAGGTTTCTTGAAACTTACAGAGTCGTTGAGTCATCAAATCAGTCTGATTCGTGTTAGAGGTTGGCGACGCGACGACGAGGGTTGGGAACTGCGTTTGCGTCAGGAGCAGGTCAATGGTCTTAGCATTTGGATGGGGGATGCTGTAAATTCTTGTCTCGAAACGTTCCTCGTGCGAATCTTTTTGCTCATCATGGATTACTTTGTTTTATCTTATCCAATTGGTTGTTTAGCATTATTTTGTCACTTTTTGAAGGGTATACATTTAGAGAAAAAAAAAAAAAAAATGGAAACACTATGAAAAAGAAATCTTATTCACAGCGATGAACAATAATTGGCCCATTCAATTGTAAATACCGATCCTGGTTTCTGATTTGTAATTAATAATTGCGCAATGAACTCTTGTGGAAAAAGCGAGCCTCATATACAGTCGTAACAATTAGGCACGGTAATTGACAGTAAATTTCTGGAATACAGAACTCTCTTTTGAATTTCTATCACAGCAATGGCCAGGGCGTCTATACGATCATTTCTTTGCTTTTCAATCCGCAGCGATCCAGAAATACTAATGGCCAATTATATATATTTCCGACAAAATGGTCGTAGTCAAAGATGAAAACTGTTGAACAATTCTGGCCACAGCAGTTTACTGTATACAACAAGTCAATTACATTACTTATTCCATTGTTTTCGAATATAGCGATTCATTCGCGAGTTTACAGTAACGAGTTTTTTTTATCATGTATAAATATGGGGTATATAATTAGTCAGACGAATGAAAGCGCACTTGATGATGTCAATTGAATCATTCAAGGTTTCGTGAATTACATGATTGGAAAACGTGCAATAATTCTTGAACTGGAAATTTTGCTTACTACAACTTGAACTTTGTATATTTTCAAACCAGCTTTCGCACGCTCTCCCTGTTTCCCTTTTTTTTAGGATATTCTAGTTTCCTTGCCGAGCTTTATGCTACTGTATAACACACAACGGGTTTCAATGGGAATCTATTAAGCTAATGGAAAAGGCATAAACTATGAATGAAATTAGGAGCGAGAACGGTAAAATTACACTCCAGTAAATCTTTCTCGAAAATTATACATTCCGGGGTTGGGAGATGGATCGCCTCTACGATAAGAGCCGGTAGCTCACCGAACTACCGGCGGATGTTTATCATGCGGGAAAGTGCAAATTTGAAAGTAATTGAAATTGCTTCACATTTGATCGTTAAAAATTGAAGATATCTACTGATTCAATTTATATACAATAACGAACATATACCGCCACATTTATTTCCTTCCGCCAAATAAAATTTTAATTAATAATCCAATCGTCATATTGCGCTGTAAATTACGCAATTTTTTAAAGTAAATATACAAATATTTTGAAACCAGTGTTTCCAAAAAGAATGAAATTTCGATTACTTGTTTGCAGTAGAGAGTTGTTACACAGGTATATTATATATTCATATAGGTATGCAGGTCTAAATGTGTATAGAATATTACCAATTGTTCGAGGTCCCAATGGAGCACCAGCAAACTGTAACTAACCAACGTTATAGTGAACTCATGGGATCGTTTCATTGGGCTACTGGTTTGAAAACAAATAGTAAATTCGAAGCTATCGAATTGCAGACAAATTACACTACGTTCTCACGCGATCGGCAATGAATTGTAACTCAAATCTGTATCGTTTGAAGCTCAGGATATTTGAAAATTCCTATTTCAAAATTGTTTGAAAAGCGTAAAAAAAAAAAAACTTGATTCGATGAATTTATAGTAGACGAATTTATATTACTGAGCTCGAAATACAATAAAAAGTGGGAAACATAATCGAGTGAGCCACCATATATTGTAATACAAGTTGAAAACGATGCCATGGGATTATTTGGCAAAATTATAATAAGTTTGAGAACTTGGAATGATTGATGATATTTTAGTAAAAATTGCAGATAGAGGTAGACTGGTGGGACGAACGCTCGTTTGACGTATAGTGACCTAATAGGCCATTAGTGGTTCATTTGCCATAGCTTAATTAAGTAATTACTATGGAAGGGTTAGGTCGGTCAGTTAGAAACGAGGGAGAGGCTAGTTGCGCAAGTGTTTAACTGCCCGAGAACAACTCAGCGTTGAGGGAAATTGGGAACTCTACCCTATGCAGTTCGATAATTTGATCAAATGGCTGTCGAAAAATATCATGTAAAACTGGCCTAGAATTTTTCCCAAAGTCTGAAACAAGCAAGTGACGAAAGGATTATACAGTCTACGTATATAAAATCCGGTAAAAATTTCCACAGAAAAATTGAAAGAGCCAAGAAATTCTAATCTTTTTCAAGGGGCTAATGATATCTCTCTGTCGTTTTACGTGCGCCGTATATTGTTCCGAAGTTAAATGTCAAATGATATCAAAGACCCCATTGAAATTTTATCAGCCGAGTATAATTGCCGTGCCAATTTCGTCGTTACAGTTGGTTACACCCCAGTTTTACGTCGGTAGCGGAACGCACGATTTAGTCAGTTTTCTATGGGACAATAATGATCATTGTTTCCTCATCCCTCGCGTCAATAGTCCAAGGTCAGCGTTACAACCCTTCATTCCAATCGCTTCGTCGTCGGCTATGACTCATTCGTAACGATACATGTTGTCAATCCCTGGTGACGCACACCCTCGATTTTTCCCTCCCTCTCTCGTACTTCTTCCCCGTATACTCTGCGCAATATCCAATCAATTGAGAGCATTTATTTTTAATTTGGAATAGAGAAAAAATCATTTCCAAAGATTTTTGAAGACTTTTTTGTCGAATCTATTCCGAGACGATTTCGAGGGCAACTTGAAAAGAAATCCTATTTCACCCTGAATAAGGACCACCCCAATCCATATTTCGTGTATTATTACGTAGGTATATGTGTCGCCATATTCTATGTACTTATACATGGGTTTCAGATAAGCTGGGGAGAGGGACTGTTGATGGGATTTCGGTCGAGTGGACTAGCAGTTAGATTTCGGGGCCTTCGGTGCATTCTGCCTCGAGGGTCCTTGTAAAATTGGATTTAATCAACCGTAAATAGATATCCGACCAAAGCATCCCTTACTCTATGTGTGTTACACGCAAAACTATCTTCAGTACTAATCGCGTATCATATTGTTATCAGACAACGATCAATTAATGAAAAATGAAGGTACGAATTTTGCTGCGATTCCCCAAAGATCGATACATTAAAAAAATCTAAAAATGTCGAATGACCAATGTGCCAGACTGAAGGGTGATTTGGCGTGGAATTCTCCATAGATGAATTTCGCAAAACCTCGTATAAAATCATATCATGGTCATTTCCGTTATCGAATGAACCCGAGAAATGTAAAAGGTTTGCTCAAAGAAAATTGGCATCCATAAATTTACTTCCATCGCTATATAAAAACGCACGGTGGTCTTGAGAGGCTCAATATACTGGTTATCCGGGAATGGGCAGGGGCTGGGCTCGAAGGTTTTCCAAAGTTATTATAACATTGCGTAACGTAATATTATCGCCAAGAAATAGCCTCATCATCGGTCTGCCGCAACGATAACTCCGTTAAACTTACATCGTAATTTTTCTTGTTCCGATGATTCAGTCAGGGGGTTACTGTAGCTCTCGTTGAATTGTCGAGGTAAGCCTATTAAAAGCCACTAACTTCCCATAACGTAATACCTCCACATATGTTAGATGTGAAAAGTTTTTCGCTGAAGAAAAATCCAAGAAATGGTGCAATAACGTAAGGATCAGTTGCAGTGGTAATCGCGACGGGCGGGCGGGCATGAAAATCGCTGAGTGGTACGAAAGATCGGCACCCTAAAATCCATCTCTATCAATCACGTGAAGGAAATCTAATAAACCGAATGATGCTTCAGTTTTTGAACGAACGAGAAGCAACCGGCTACAACCATAGTATGGGGATCAGATTCGATTTTATTCTTCTGGGGTAGAGCGAGCTATTGGTAACCTTGTTATATACTCGGCGAGTTCAAATAGTGTACTGGTACCGTATATGGTAGGATAGAGGGGAATTTTATGGGTTCCAGAGTTGGGCGTATTATAGTGCCCAGGGGCATTTCCTGTTTCACCCTGCTTTCCAAATTACAGGGGTAGGGACCGTTTATTTATCAAACCGAACGACGCAGTGGAAACATAATCGGATTGCGACTACCTTAATGAACGTCCGTGCACGGAAAACATATTACTGAACTAGATATCCATCAATTATCATTCGTGTAACGACCATAACATTCTCTGGAGAATCTACCGGCTATTTTTTTTTTCAGGTCAGAATAAAGTTTGATATCGTTTTCCAAAAGCCTCGCTTCGAATGGGCTCGGGACATTTTTTCACATGTCGATTTGAAAAAAAATTCATAAAAATGAAATAAGTTTTTTTTTTAATTCTAAGGATATAACATTGCGTCCGGAAACCGTTGTGTCTAAAGTCAACCTTTGACCTTGGTTATTTGTTACGACCTTCGCTAAACTGTCTAATTACAAATTCACCGATAGGAATCATTACCTGCAATTTGCAGGTTGACATAGATGTAAAAAAAGAAAAAAAAAATCAAGGATGCTTCGCGTTTGCCGATTTCTACACGAATAGATCAACGCGAAACGTATACATAGTTAATCTGCGAACCGTCCAGGACGTATGTGAACGATCATTTTTTTTTTTCTAGAATAGAATCATTTGCCACTGAATAATTTACGATGTGTAACGGATAGATGTGCCGCGTATTTGTAGTAAATTACGTGAAGCTGTTGAGATTTTTATTGGTGGTTTATTCCTCGTGGGCGGAGTCGAATGCCGATCGTCTTCGTTATTATTTTTTTATTCCAACAGTTAATGCTCGCATTACACGTAAGACTTTTCTTTTTATTTTGTTCATTTTTTCAACGTTGCAACTTTTAGCGCGTCTTCAGATCCGAGCCAGTACTGTTGGCCGACTGGCATGATTCGTATTAGTTGAAATTTGAATATGATTAAAACCGTACTCGGAAGGCCATTGGTAATCGGGTTTCAAATAATAGACGCATGGCCGAATTATAGAAATAAATTATGTCGATGGTTCATCTGGTTGAGTATGACTTTTACTATCGCATGTCAAATTTCGGCTATAAAAGACCTCACCCACGAAGTGGCACTTCTTATGGATACGGTGGCGAGAGGCATAACAAATTTACTGTCCATAGTAAAGATCGTTTTTCTATGGAAGAATCGAAGGTAAGTTTCAAGTTCGAAAATTTGTTTAAAATAATTTTCATCGAAAAATATTCAAATTACAGGTTGATTGAAAAATGCTTTTTAACGATGGAGCAAGACTGGCAAAATGTTTCCGGCAATGAAAATATCGCCCATATTTCAAGGATCGCCCAAATTTCACGACGTCTCACCGTCTATTTGTTAGGAACTTACTACTTTTCGTGTCTCATCTTCGTTCTCATGCCAATCTTTAACTATGCTCTGGGAGTCTCTGGCCATGAACGGGAACTTGTTTTGAGATGTAATTATCCATTCGACGCTTATCGGACACCTGTATTTGAAGTCATGCTGGGAGCCGGGGTGATGCAAATGGCATGTTTAGGGGGTGGACACATCGTTGCAGACGGTGCACTGGTTGCGTTGGTAAGCCTTTGATATTTGGGGTGCTACGTTGAATTTGAAATGCGGAAGATCTTTGAATATAATTGCAATAATTTTACAAAGATGACACATCATATGGGACGGTGGTTTGATTTTGATGTTTGTGAATATACAAATAAATTTGTTCAACCTTTTACAGATTGCACATGCATGTGGTCAGTTGGATTTATTGCGCGACAGAATTCTTCAGCTTTCCAGCGCTGAAGAGGTTCCTGATATCGTTCGAACTCATGAGAGAATTATTCATTTTGTAGAGGATGTCGAGATAATTTTCAGGTGGATCGGACTAGCTGAATTTTTATCAGGTTCCATTATCATGTGCGCGATTGGATTTCTCATTGTAACTGTAAGTGTAAAAAAGAGAAAAGAAAGAAGAAAAACCAATCGATTTTGGATTAATTGGACATTTTCAGAGTCTGGAATCCGATCTGGACGGCGCTACGGTTGCACTATTGGGAAGTTATATAGTTGCCATGATTCTCGGAGAGTTCACTTACTGTTTTTCCGGAAATACTCTAATTGAGAAGGTAATTATTTTAATTTTGAAAATTTTTATCGTCGAATTAACACACGTAGACATTAACAAAAAAAAATTGTAAGTTGGATCTGGGATCCGTCGCAAATAATTATTCACCATCTATAATTCTATAATTTCGGATGAAAAAAAAAATTTGATTCTTCCTTGAAGAAATTTCTTACTTTGGTTTACCAGGCTCGTGGTATCAGCGACGCGGCTTACGGTAGTTCCTGGAACGATCTGCCTCCGAAAACGAGTAAGCTTTTGATCTTGATCATGGTGAGAGCTGATAAAGCAATTTGCATAACTGCTGGACACTTCTTTGCCTTAGATCTTGAAAGTTTCGTCAATGTAAGTCGTCAATTTTAGCTACAGTTTTCATAAAATTTAATTACTTAAAAGAAAAAGATGAAATTATTGTAACTTTTCAGATACTGAAGACCACCGCCTCTTATCTCTCCGTTATAAGAGCAATGTACGAATAAGTTTTACCGAAATTCCAGGAAATTATTCAATTATATCTTCACATGCCATACACAGTAGCAAACACATCATGTACCATGATGCCTAATACAAATGCAATAAAAAAAAGCTACAGATTTTCCCCTATCAAAACCATTTCGCGGATAAAGAAAGGAACAGGAAGATAGAAAAAATAAAAAAAATAAAAAATGGAAAAATGGAAAGGTGAGAGGCGAGAGCAAACCCTGCGCAACTTGCGACTCATGATATCACGTATTTACGGTGGGAATACTGAAATATGAGGTTCTGCATTAGTACCGCGGTAATAAAAATTCCAAATCTTTTTTCGCTAATCTATTACGGGAATAAGAACGTGAGCAGTGCGAATTTTCGCTGTAGATTAAGAACATAAATTCTGCAGATATAATCCATCCCTACCGCATTAGGTTTCGGGTAGTAGAGCAAAGGAACAAGGCAAACTTCTGAACAAATTCTACTCACCCGTATCCTATTTGCTCCCGCAACTGCTGCGACCGAACTGAAACGTCATCGTAGTTCGATCGATGTGAAAATAAAAAAATATTTGATTTCAGAAAATTTTTCACTCTTAAAAGTGCAAGTGAGTTTCAACGATAATTTGATCGGATCGTACGCCACTCGTAGCTGACGCTATGCTTGGTAAGTGCTCGGGGGTCACAGTGCGATGCGAGGGTTAGTTTTGCTCCCTTTGTGCTAACTTTTCACCCTAGGCATCACGGTCGATCGTGGGCTACGATTTTCGCATCTTTGTTCGTCGCTATAGAGTGACGCGCCAGATGGCCCGGAAGAGATCCAGATTGAGTCCGGGCAACCCTCTGGCTGCTCACCATATCCACTCGAGCAGTTTCGTAACCACTAATTTTTCGGATTCAAAACTATGACATATTTTATTCTAGATGTGCAGCATTATTATTTTCATATCTCGTCTTCAACGCTCTTGTCCATTACATTAGTTTTCAGCATTCTTAAATTTAACGAATATCACAAAGAGAAAAAGTCAATTATCGAACATAAAATAAGACATTACACACTTCGCTGACGAAGTGCAGGACATTTGTAAAACCCCCCAAATTTTTGGCGGCAACAAACAATTTTCAAAATTCGCTCCAGAATTACGAGAAAAACTGATTTCATTTTTCTTCTAATCCGCATGCTTGACTCTGTATTTCTTTATCGTCAGATATTTATTGAAGTGGTTAAAATCTTTATCAACATTTGAAGGAAAAAGACAAGAAAAACTTCGAAGTTTTTGAGCACTTCTATAAGAGCTTTGACGATTAAAAAATATTTCAAGAGTCATGATTGAAGAAGAAGAGAAAAATGATACTTGTTGAACCCAATTATTTCGAAATTCTCGAGTAATTTCCACCAAAGTTTTTTTTTCAAAGTCAAAAATATGTGATCGTTCACCGTTACATTTGGACGAGGACTTCGTATTCTCTCATGGCTATCTCCCTTCCTCCAAACGGTACATATAGACACCCGTGACTTGGATGCACCTGTGAAAGAAAATTTTTGCAATTCATCAACCGACGAATCACGACACGAATTTCTTCAACTGGCGATTTCACCGTTGCTCCACCATATCTCATACGGCTACTGATAAGGTAAGTCTTTACATTTTGATAACGAAATATCGTACGTAATTAGTCGGATGAATGTGGTTTGCTCAGAACAAGATAAGAAATAGTTCTGCTAAAAACCATGAAGGTTCGCATCTCACGGGGAAATATTATAATGCCTCTTGATAAAAGAGAAGAAAGAATTGCTCTCACCTTCCCAACAGTTGGAGCGCCTTGCTGGAAACCGCGACCAACGTAAAGAATTTCACCAGTGTTGGTTCTTCCTGATTCTACGGCACCGTGTGGCACTTGACCGTTTTGACTGACTACCCAGTGGAAATCAGCAGGCATTAAAACCTACAGTTGAACAACGATATTTTAGGTCCTTCCTGAAAAAAGAACTCGGGGGCGGACGGAAATTGGAAATCTATCCCTTTTGCATACGAAGTTGTAAGCCGAATAAAAATCGTGAAATTCAAAGAATTCGATCAGGTTCTAATGATTCATGAAATGGAGCTGACCTCGAAACTTCTTTTCTCGTGTTCTCTACCGTCGTAAGCAACGTATGCGACGCCGTGTTCCGGTTTAGCTTTAGCGGGCAAAACGTCCCCCATGTGCGTTGCACGACCAACAACCAAATTTGCACCGTCCAAATCCCGTCCAGCGCATATCATCCCGGGAAGTGTTGCTCGCATCCCAGTGTACGGCACCCATTTGTATCCTGAAATATTCTCAAATATGTACAAAAATCCTCGATATATCTAAAATAAGTGGGAAAAACAGGCCTGAAATTCTGGTTGAATTGGTTCTTGGCAAATCACAAAAATTGAAACTTTTTAAAATCTTGATTCTTCATCCTTTGGGAAATAATAGTCACGAGGAGGTTTAACCGAATATCGACAAAAAAAAAAATTTCAACTATCTTTTACCGGTAATTCGACTAATGTTAAGGTTATCACGAGTAATGGAAATAATTGATAATTTTTCATTTAACTCAAGTTGCTGACTTTTTGATAAATAATAGATGAAAATGGGGATACGAAGTGGATAATTCTCATTGATCAATAGATTTCATTTAAAATGATTACGATCGTATGAATTATCCTGTAATAAATATTTGTATTTGGAGAACATGAGTTCGTTATACATTCGTGTGGCGTTGATGAATCGTATATCGGATTCCCGGGTCCGTTTTGCTAATATTGATATAACTGGAGGTTAACATTGTAGCTGATAACACATACATACACAATGAGATTTACGTTCTCACAAAATGGATAGTGACCTACGTTCAGAATTACGGATGATAAATATAACAAATGAAATACGTATCGTTTTAATAGATGATCGGCAGAATGGCGTTTAAAAATCTATAAGAAAATTAATTTTCGTTGACTGTTGTGTAAAATTATTCTGCAAATATGGAGAATTTTTATCACACTTTGAATCTATTAAAATGAAATCATTCACACACGGGAAACTAAGTTCGGGCTGGCAACAAATACGATAAGCGGAGTACGCCCGGAACTCATCACAGTTATTCAATTATTTATCATTAATTATTTACAGTTTATCAATCAGCATTTTGATTTTCGATAATATTCTAGTTATCAGTAGCCTCCAAATGAGATCCGCCCATCCGCATCATGACTGCCAGTTGAGATTTAACGAGGAAAAACAAAATTATTGAATAACAAGTCGATGGATTTTACATTGCGTTAAAATTGCCGCTATACGAAGTTCAGCTCTGTAAGACGCCAAAATTTAAGCATAGTTTCACTATAGGAATACTCATCGATTTTTTTCTCCGCACTGACCTAGGTTAAGTGTAAAATTCGTCACGTCTATAAGTGTGGATGATAACTGATTGTGAGCCAAAGCATTATATCGGAGGAAGTAGTTTTGGAAAAATTGTTTCGAAAAATGCACATGATAAGAAAATAAAAAATTAACGTACGAACACTGGAGCGTTTTAATCATAGCCAAGAAAATGGTTGGATAAAGTACACGAACGAGACGATAGACCGAAAAACTCACCAGGCATTTTCAGGAGCTGCGAGAAGTCCGACCGACTATCACCTCGTCCAGAAGTCTTCTGAATGAATCGTTTGTCGAAGCTAATACGTTATCTCTTATGTAGGAGGCGGCAGAACGGAGAGTTAGTTTTTCATTGGACGTTTCTGGTCTGTTCTATAATCTGATGTGTGTATTGAGTTACTGCAATGTCGGACGTGTTGTTATTCCAGCAAACTATCTGAGCATATTCAAAGTGATACCACAACAATGCTGGCTGACTATTGATAAGAAATTGATTTTATTTTTTGTCTATTACCGATTAAATTTCGAAGTAAATTTACGCGCGCCGCACGATTATTTAATCTATTCAATTTGGAATTGATATAAAATGTCTTGGATTTTATTGACCCAACAAATATAATGCACATGTTATAATTAGCGAAGCGATCACCATGTTTTAATGAAATCATATTAACATATTTGAGTTTTTCGATATCGTCGCTTTTTTTATCCGTTCCGATTTCTTCCTGCGTTTTATCTTGATTCTATGTATTATGGTTGGAATGGATCGTGATATTATAGTGTTCGTATCGAGGACTCATAAGTATCTTATCGTTAGCCAAAGTAACTAAGAGAAGATCATGGTCGATGGGCAAGTTTCTAGTAGAGCGCAAAGTGACCTTATCTCTCCACTGTTTCATTAGGGTCGTTCAGTCTATCCCCGAAACTTGGTCTAACAATAAGAAGAAGAGGTCTGTTAATTCTCCGGACTACATAAGGCAGGGGTGTCCAGATAAATGTTCGGATGATACTGCAGCGAAGGGGCTCCTAATGACCCCATGGATCCTCGGGCACACAAAAGCGGAATTTGCCGTTAACAAACAAAAGTTCCGGTGCTTTCGTACAACCAGCTCTTTTCCAGCGTATTCGAAACGAAATTCAGTCGAGCGTATTTTCATTTAAATGGAACGCTCGATTCCAGTCTCAAAATCCAGGTGACAAAAAGGTACAGGTGTGACGAAGGTAGGTATGAACAGTAATTTAGATTTATGAGTTTTTTTTTCTCCCAAGAATAGCGTGAACTTTATACTTTATGTGAAAATATGCCGGCTTATTTTTTCGATCACCGCGTCGAACATCGATACTCAACTAGAGTTTGACGAGCGAGGAACAGTTCTTAAATTTATTATTCATCCGGTCTGAAGAGATACGATCAAGAATCATCCCTTAATAGCGATATGGTTTTTACGCACCGCAGGTTATGTATCTGTAGATTTTAATATTACACTAAACGAATGATGAGAGAAACACATGATCGCTTCTTTCGTGATACGGCACGTGATCTTTTCATGGAAAAAAATACCATTGAGATAAAAACAAATTCTGATTACTTACACCTGTTTTACATAAGACAATTTCATGTATACGTTTACGTACGGGGTTCGAAAGGCGTGTTGATTTTTCAAGAAAATTTTTCAAGTGCGCTATAAAGTTAACGTTAATAACATCTCGAAAACTTTCACTACGGGAAAATGTTCGCGACAAGATACAACAAAAGCAAAAGCTTGTTGAAGTTATTTTTTTCTCATTCTCTTTTCTCTTCTGGTGGGCTTCTGATTCGGAAAGAACATTAATAGCAAATTAAGGGAATGAAAGTTAGAGAGGAGATACCAAGAGAACATCGCACTTTTCCGATTCGAAAGACGATTTGAAAAAGTAGTATACAGTTCCGTGGATGTTTTCTGTACGTAGAAGGAATACAAAACGCGTAGAAGAGAGTAGAATGGGTTGCTTGAGATACAAAAAAAGCAAATCCCCCTGCGACAGATTTTCGAAAAAAACTATTTCATCTGACTAAAACTCTCGTTAAGGTTTGCACGCGTGTACATGGAGTCTCGCTCGATCGAATCCCATTTGTGCGTCGTCACCTGGGGAATTATTTACCCCATATAATTCCCATTGTTCCTGAAGTTGAGATCTCATCCTCATCCTCCTCCTTCTGCAGACCGTCGCCCTCTGGATTATGCGATTCCTTTGTCTCTTGGTCACGTACGGAGATATGGTTTCGCACGCGACGCGGCGGGCGACTCGCCCGTGCCTGCCAACCTGCATGGACAAACGAAGTAGGAAAAAGACGACGACAAGGACATGGAGGAAGCCCAAGAGGGGAAGAAACAGGAGCAGGATGACGGAGGAGTAAAAGAGGGGAATCCTGCAGTTCCAGCGGGCAGAGGAAGTTCCCGGGTCGCGATTGCGCGCGTTGCCAGGGTAACCTTCCCAAGCCAATCCTGGGTGCATTTCATACCGGGTGATCAGGATCAAGACTGGAATTCATGTAACGATTTCATCTCGAGTTCCGTCTCGGTTTTCCTTCGCTTGGACGGATCGGGCAGGTCACATACATGGAAATCAAATTTTGGAAGACAATTTTAAGGCACATCAAATGTCCACTGAAACTTGACCACGTCGTAGAATGGTTTTAAAACTAATATTTGTCATCAGAATATCAAACACTGCAGGAACTTGTTTGAAAGAACAATCCCATCGTCACAATGGGGATCAGATGAGAAATAATTCCTTTGTAAAAATTGCAGCTCATCTCGATCACCCGTTATATTATCGCGTTCAAATTTCTTCCCTTTCGCTTTTTGCCGCTGTTCACCCTTATTCAGCTCCCGCCGAGCCGTTGCCCTCCGGGGCCGCGAGGTCTCCGAAGATTGCTAGGACTGGGGTCTGCGAGGTGGCGTTAATCTAATGGGCTCGAAGTCCGGTTCACCGTTCACAATCCAGTGGTGGTGAGAATCGCGTTTCTGAGGGCGTGCAGAGCGAGCAGGGCGACAAATTAGACACGGGATATTTGGCGGTGCGAATCTTAGGGCTGTTCTTAGTTTAATGGCAAGTTGCCGGCACGACTCGGGCAATTTCATAGCCCATAGCTCGTGTTGCTGGCAGGCGGTTTGAGCCTCGAGTCGGTCTGTCACCCACCCTTTCGGACGCTTTATGACCTTGTTTAAAGACCCTGAGTATCGGGCACTTATCAACTTTGTCCTAAACGGGTTTATATTCTCTACCATATTCCTATACATCACACACAAATTTATTAACAGACCTGTAATCCCCGTTGTCCGTAAACAAAGACTCGACGCTTGATAGCCAGCCATTTTAAGTATTGAACGAGATTTAGATACTGCACGTACAACAAGACTCTTTGTTGTATGGATTATAAACCCGGGATAAATTCACTCTTTGTCGTAAACAACATTTTAACTGGTTAATGAAGGCAGTTTAAGCTATTCATCACCGCATGAGGAAGGGGTAGTATCATATTGTGTAGAAATATGTTTTTTGGAGGTCGAAGTTTGTCACATTTTTGAACTTTCTGTAAAATTTTCCTCCAAACAGTTCGGTTGGTTATATTAATTAAAAATGATTTTTCGTATTTCACTTTCGTCAAGCTCGATATTCGATTACGTGATTTTTATGTTATCAATTTATGCGCAATCTAAAATCGATTCAAAGGCAGAAAATAAATTCGGTGATATTTGGAGATATTGTAAAATATAAAATCCTAATCATCAGTTTTATCTGAGGGGGGTAAAGTAATTAAGTGTCAAAATATTGCGAGTAATTAAGCGTAAACGATTTTGCCATGGGGAAGGGATGAGCTAAACGTGGAAAACAGGAATGAAATAATCCCCCGTTGTTTCCAAAACCATTGTATAATTGTACAGCTGTACAAACAAGGTGGCAATTGTTTTATTTTTTCCTTCGTTTTTTCTTGGTTTTTTGTTACATTTTTTTGGTCTACAGTGATCTCGCTTCTCGTGAATTTTGGGTTTATATACATCGGTACCCGCGGCGTAACCAGATAGAATTGATTTCTCAATTACCCAAATGTAAACAGCCCCCAAACCCGCAAAAGTAAATACTGCCAGATTTCAGATAGGTAATTGCGGGAGCCGAATTAACGAATGGGTGGATCGTCGAGTATACCCAGAGTGGGGGATTTCGTTGTTATATTTCCCTTTGGTACTTAATTTAAAATTACTCAAAGAAATGCGTTAATTATTAACGATGAGATTTCGTTTTCGATTAGCCTCAAATGTACGAAACCAGAACTATTGTTCCAATATCAATTATGAGCTTTCTGCATAAGAGAGACGCAAGAGTAAAATGTCAAAGGGATAATCGGAGTCAGTTAAGACGGAATTCACGTTTACGATTCGAGCGTTTAAAGCCAGTCGACATTTGTCTGGCAATAGGAGATTCCGAGGAAGTAGAAATTCGAATGTGAATCCTGACGGATTCTGCAAATTTCCAAGTTCCATGCAGGTGTCCTAATAGGAAGGGTCTGTAATTAGTATACGCCCGAAAGTAAAATTCATTGGGGATTCAAAGGCCGCTAACAACTAGAGATTAATCTATGAATGTTAAAAGCACAATTCGGAGAAGCGGTAATACGAGTGGCATTTAATCTCCAGAAATTCGTGTTTGATTACCAGGTTTATATCGATTTTGTTGATTCCCTCTTGAGACAGTTCTCCAAGAGTTTAGTATACGTACATCTATATAAATACATCCCTTTTACATACCTCTATACATATTCCTGTGTATGTACGTACGTATACCGTACATAACACATTTGTAAACCTTAATCTGCAGTTTGCCGACGGTTGGGCTAATGGAGAGCCATAAACTTAGTTAATAAACGTACCGAATTTGCCAATGATCGTATCTTGATTGGTTGC
Organism: Athalia cordata; assembly: GCA_963932425.1. Lineage (NCBI taxonomy): Eukaryota > Metazoa > Arthropoda > Insecta > Hymenoptera > Athaliidae > Athalia > Athalia cordata. The sequence goes on along the minus strand of OZ010628.1, from coordinate 19,220,739 downwards.
TTCAGCCGCAAGAGGTTTCTCCGCAAGAAGTATTTTCGCAGCTTTCACGTTTGCAACTTATCTAGGTTGGTGGAAAGTTTAGCCGATGGATTTCAGAGTCACAAGAATCTTTAATAATTCTTTAATTCAATTTTTTTTTAAACTGAGACTCTAGAAAAACGTCGACCCTGAAATCGTTGAAATTCTTCTGACTTATTCAAGAAAAAAAAAAGAGAAAAAGGTATTTGGCTAAATGGTATGACAACAAATTCGAGGGTAAATTTGAAGAATTATGTGGTAGTTCCGAGGGGATAAATCCCCTTTGGATTTTTTCGATTTTTGGGCCAAAAATGAAGTATTTTTAAAATCGATCGTATGACACTGTTCCAACGTATTTTGGCTTTAGAAACACGAATCTGCCAATTAAATTGAGCTACAAATTAATCCCATTGAGATATCCTCATTTTTTCACTTTTCAGAGCGATAAATTGGTGATAACTCGATCAATTTTATAGATAGATCAATTTAGCTTTCGGATTCGAATTCCTGAGGTCAAAATACGTCAGAAAAGTGTCCTACGATCGATTTAAAAAAATGTTGATTTTTGACCCCAAAATCGACAAAAATCTAAGGTATACCCCTTTGGATTTTTTCAATTTTTGGGCCAAAAATGAAGTATTTTTCAAATCGATCGTAGGACACTTTTCTGACGTATTTTGACCTCAGGAACACGAATCCGTCGATCAAATTGAGCTAGGAATAAATCCTATCAAAATATCCACATTTTTTCACTTTTCAGAGCGATAAATTGGCGATAACTCGATCAATTTTATAGATAGATCAATTTAGCTTTCGGATTCGAATTCCTGAGGTCAAAATACGTCAGAAAAGTGTCCTACGATCGATTTAAAAAAATGTTGATTTTTGACCCCAAAATCGACAAAAATCTAAGGTATACCCCTTTGGATTTTTTCGATTTTTGGGCGAAAAATGAAGTATTTTTAAAGTCGATCGTAGGACACTTTTCTAACGTATTTTGACCTCAGGAACACGAATCCGCAAGTAAAATTGATCTACGAATTAATCCCTTTGAGATATCTTCATTTTTTCACTTTTCGAAGCGATAAATTCGCGATAACTCGATCAATTTTATAGTTAGATCAATTTCACTTTCAGATTTGTGTTCCTGAGGTCAAAACACGTAAGAAAAGTGTCCTTCGATCGATTTAAAAAAATGTCGATTTTTGACCCCAAAATCGACAAAAATCTAAGGTATACCCCTTTGGATTTTTTCAAATTTTGGGCCAAAAATGAAGTATTTTTAAAATCGATCGTAGGACACTTTTCTGACGTATTTTGACCCCAGGAACACGAATCCATCGATCAAATTGAGCTAGGAATAAATCCTATCAAGATATCTTCATTTTTTCACTATTCAGCGCGATAAATTGGCGATAACTCGATCAATTTTATAGATAGATCAATTTAGCTTTCAGATTCGAATTCCTGAGGTCAAAACACGTTAGAAAAGGGGCATACGATCGTGAATACAAATACTTCATTTTTGGCCCAAAAATCGAAAAAATCCAAAGGGGTATACCTTAGATTTTTGTCGATTTTGAGGTAAAAAATCAACTTTGATTTTTAAAGGGTTCAATAGGGGCTTATACAAGGGGTTAACCGCTTCTGAAATACTTACGACAGTCAATTTTGAAATGATATGAAATACTAGTGGAATGCTCATGAAATGGTGTGAAATAGTGTGGAGTAGTTGTGAAATGTGAAATGGTTAGGACACCTACATATATCGAGTGGTTACCCCCTCGAGTAATTCTCTATTTGAAGTGTACCTCCGTTACGTGTGCAGACATTGGGGTTGACAAAAGTATTCGACGAAAATTATTGCCCCCAAGTTTGTGCTCTCAAATATGACAAAGTTTTATTAAAGTTCCGTTTGTTCGGACCTAACAGATTTTTCACTTCCGAGAATATGCTTATAACATATGTATGCAGGTCGTTGATAACTGCAAGCTCTAGAGGCAGGTATGTATGACGTACTCCTGAAGCAGCGGTGAAACATAATTTGATATTTTGTAAATTCTGAAACTTCCTCGTAGCTAAATATTTACTCACCAGAAGCCGAACAGCGTCAATTTAACACAAATTCTCGTATTTATGCAAAACTGTTTCGCATTTCAACTGTTTACCTGGACCCCAAGTACTTTAACGGTTCTCCATGGGTTTCCGGTTACTCTAGAAACTATCCCATATACACACCATATATATTAGCATAGTAGTAGATTACATGATCGACCAAAACTCCATAAATTTAAATATACGATAACTGTATTGAAATAAAACTATTCTCTCTGATAGTTATTTGAAAAATTTTTTCATTTTCAATTTATTTATTTTCCTTTCCAAGCAAACCTTCGTTATATCCTCGCAACAACGAACCGTAAAATTTTACCATATCAACACACCGTCATGTTTACAATGCCATTGAGTTACATGGACATTCGAATGATTCGTGAGCTTTTATTTAACTTTTCCGTACGCATATCGATTGGTCGCAATTCAGATACAGGGAAAAAAAAAGAAAAAAGAAGTTCTGATCACGGTGATCGAATTCAACTCGTTAGAAGTGGATTGTTATCATTAACGGTGAAAAGGTGAAAAAAAAGATTTCCAATTCAGTCAATGGAGGGGCGAGAAAAAATAAATAAATGAATAAAACGAAGAGTCTCCGACAAGTAAAAAATGTCCCGGTATTTTAGATTCCTCATGTTACCAGATTTCCTCTACTTCCGGCGGTATATCCTTGCAACGTAATACGACTCGGTGGTCCAAATCGAGGAGACTGAAATTCGATCGGAAATACATCTCAGTCATTGTTTGACTCGATCGTGTTTGCCTCCAGAGTTTGTTCCTGCTTCTCCTCCCATTCTGGGACTAGCCCTAATTTGAACGCAATTTGCATCGGAACGACACCGTGGCGTATGAATAGAGCGATAGAAGCTGTCATTACGTATGAGAGCGGATGGGTATATAGAGACGAGTATATACATACACATTTATATGTACACATACATAAGGAGACGACGAGAAACGGGAACGACGGGGTTTAACAAGGTTGGGTGGGTTATCTTGGGTGCCATCTTGCACAAACGTAGTTAATTAAAATAGAAACCTAGAAAGCAGGGGTATCCCTATGTGTACCCAGTTTCTCTCGACACACCCGACGGTGTTTTGCGTTATCTTGCCCTCCGCATCATCGTTATTATCATTATCATCGTTAATATCGTTTCCACCCCCCGGTGTGTCGCGCTCTTCAAAGACCTCCCCTACCGATCGGTCCGGATGGCGGCTGGCTGGCTGGTTGGTTGTGACTAAAAGTATCGTTACAAATATTCCCCCTGTGCTAGGACGTGTCGATTTAATATCAAGCAATTAAATGCGGTGGTTTGGAAGACTTTAAGTGCCACGTTATCATGCTTCTCGAAATAATGACAATTTCAATTCGCAACGTTACACTATTCCACCGTTCTATTCGATCGATTTTCGATCCCCCATCTATTCGAGGATCTATTTTCACCGATATCATCGAAGTTTTTCAAACAAAAATTCATACAATTTTCATCCTGATTATCCGATACCCGTCTCACCGGAACGGAATGCGTATTGCGATCCCTCAGGAGTTGTAAAAATCTGGAATGTTTTTTCATCGAAAAAAATTCCCGGTCAGCCGTTAGTCCTTGTGAAAATATAATGGTTGAAAAAAAGCGCATCAAAAATACTTGTCTTTGAACCTAAAAATTTTCGATTCGGTCATCGGAGTCAATGTTCCAGTCCGTGCTCACTTCATTGCAGTATTGAGTTGATCTCGCCTTATCGACTGTTTGCAGTAAACAGCAAGGGGTTGGTTGTACAAATATTATCAACTTCTTTTCTTTTGCTTCGTCATGTCACAAAGACGAACCATCAACCGAGAGTTTAAAAAAAAAAAAAGCAATGGAACAGAAAAAAATAAATAAAAAAGGCAGACGCTGAGAGTGCGACAGATGCGGAGGCCCGCGAGTTATCGATTGCTTTTATGTTAAACGCGCGGAGGCAGAATAAGAGGGGGTGGTGGTCCTCCAACAACGCCAACGCTTTAGGGCAATATACTAGACCTCCGGCACAAAGACATCCTCTTACATCTGCTTCATTCACGTAGTTTTACTGGCGCACAATATTATCGATCAGTTTATCCCCGGTGAATTGTTGTCACAGGGAAAATTGATCACGCCTCTGACCGTAAAACGTAAAAAAAATAAAAATAATATTGTCACCGTGGCAACGAGATTAGCTGTAGATGAAAAAAAAAAAAAGTACAGTAATAATGATAAGGATAATAATAATAATAATAAAAACCTACTTTCATTTTTGTTCATTATTTATTTTCTATCGCAGGGTGAAGCGTTCGCCGATTCATTGTTGTCGAGTCTTGTCAATCATTTGCGCTACTTTTCTATACGCAAACATACACTATAATATAGGTTTATACTTACGATTCACATTATAACAACGACGGGATAAAAATGGGAGCCATGAGACTCGCACGCGTTGAATTGTACGCACCCTTAGGGAGCCCTTTTGTAATGTTAATTTTAATGCGGAGCACTGCAAATTAGAGGGAACATGTGTGACCGATGTGCATTGAAAAGCGATCGTATGTAGTGTATAATATGGTTGGTGGAGAGAATGGCGAGCGACGTGCGTTACTTATATGTCTAAGTAGAGGTCCTGTTTTATATGCAGTTTCTTTCCACCCTGTAACCGCCAACTGCGCATCATTCGCCGATTCATAAAAGCCACGCTCTGTCCCCGCACCGCTCTTCAATATTCATTCTTTCGAGGTTAGGATCACGCATTTGTAAATGCTTGTTGAAACAGGATCGATTCATTCGTTCTTTGATCTACTACAATGATTATTCGGGCTCGCAGCCGCCGCTCTTATTGAAAAAATGTTGCTAACAAAATTGCGTTCGGAAATTCATATAGTCTTCAAGTCATTTTTTGTAACGCGCTGTATACGCATGTAGCTACCCGCTATTTTGGAAGTTACCCCATGCAACCAGAAGGCAATTTAAAAAACGTATTTTGTAATTAACAAGAATTTTTTTCCGAACGTGAATCATGAAATTTGAAGGCAGAAAGCAGTTATCGCTAAAACTGAATAACTGAGTTTATACTTCTTGATGTGAAAAAAGTTCAGAGGGTTCGTAAGAATTGAATTCCCTGCGATTCTTCTTCCGAGTATACGCTATCTTGTAGGTACCTACGTTCAAAGTAAGTTTGTGTTTCACCAGGACGTAATATCCCCCACAGTCTTTTAACCCCAGCTTTAAAACCTTCTACCTGATTGAACTCGAGAGTCTTACGATTATTCTGAATGGTCGATCTCATTTTACTCGAGGTCATTTACCGCGGGGAGGATATTCACTCGACGAGTTTTACGGCGTTACCTATAATATAACTTCAGCTAAAATTCACGTGCGAAGTTAGGTGAAGTGTAACATACGTACAAACTGGAACGAAAATGATATGGAGATATCGATACAATTCTTTCTAATTGAAAAAAAAAGAGAAAGAAAAAAAATTACCTCAATGTCGTTTTACACACCCTCGATCGCGCTCGGTTTTCCTTCACGTTTGACATAACTTTCGGGGAAAATTGCGCTAGCTACTTCGAGGGACCGAAACGGCTGTTACACCGCGTTGGTACGGCACCGGCAACGATACAGCTGGCGTTAAGCAGTGATTTATTCACGGATATAAAAGTTCACGATCGAGTAAAACCTCGGAAAATAGAAGAAAAAAATAACAAAAATAAAAATAAAACACAAGAGAACATCGGAGAGCTTATATCGTGCCTTTCCTTGTACAATCCCCTGCAAAACAAAAGAGGCCGGAATATCACACCACTAGCCGGGTAATTTCTGAAAAAAATAAATAGAATAACCAAAATATCTGTTTCTGAAAAATGACGACGATTTTTTCCGACCACGCCAAAGCTGGACCTACCAAATACCAAAACCTGTCAAATTTTGTTGCGGACAAATCGCAAATGCAATGCAGTTTAACGCACTCGAGTTAAACATGCGATAAAATAATTTTTCAACTCGCAGCTGGTGCAGTAATTAAGTGAGGGAACCCCTTACCTGAATCCCCATCGTTAGCGCGCGTCGATCAGGTAGAAAAATCCTAACTTCAGGAACACGGTGTAGTTGCATGATTACATGTATAGGGGAACCCCCCGCACGGGTGTTGGGGCGGAAGAGCATGTGTGTGACACGGCAGATGGTGGCTCAGTTCGACTATAGTAGAAGAAGGGTGCAGCTGCCAAAACGTGCGTGGTCCGTGACACCATGATAAAACCATGGGGTGAGGAGCTCGACTCCCGTTGTAGAAGCCAAATGTAGCAGCAGCCCCTATGAAAGCCCATGGAACTAACAACCATCTCCGGATCGCTAGTTTCCATCACATATACTGTTATTAATATACGCATTACGTACACAGGAAAGCCAGAAAGAGATCTTTTGTCGCATTATCCATAAGGGGCAAAGGTATAGGAGTATAGGTACGGCTGTATGATCCTGACATGGGAGGACTTGACATGTAGGTAAAATTTTTAATAGACGTTCGACATTTATTCACAACGTCATTAACGCGCTGGTTCGAAGACCTCCCATGGTTACCGTAAAACTTGCCCGAACAAATACGGTAAACTTGTTCTTCGGATGCTCAAGGTTCCAATTTACCCCACAAACCAATTTGGACAAGGTAATTCGTAGCTGTAATATAGACGGTTAATAACGTTAACGGTCATGGAAAGTTATGGTGTTATGGAAGTCCTGAAAGTTTAAATTGAATCTTGTAACCTCCAACAGACTGTACCTATAATATTCTCCATTCTCCCGATCGATCGATAACCGAAACTCTGAAAAGTATGCGAACTCGGAAAATTTATTTGTCTATAGGGAAAAATATCGGAAGCCGAATCGACTAATTGTAAATATTGATAACCAATCGATTCAGCAGTTGAAATTGTTCGGCATCAATTTTCCAGAGCCGCCAGAATCCTTCCACATTTCCATTTTCAAATTTGATTACCTGTTCACAAACATATATTTATGTATTATATACATCTCATGTACTTGTTGCAGCTACCCGATGTGGGTCAAGTATATACAAAACGAAATTCACATGTAAGAACTCACTCTGCACTTTCCAAGTGCAACCAAAACACGCGATCAACGTGCGACACTTGGGTGTTTATCGAAGCTTAACACGAACTCCACGACTTCTTCACTCTCACCTATACTTTACTAGATCTTCACGCCCGATTCTCAAGAGAGCACAATCTTGAGTTATGTATATGTATAGCGCAGCCCATTCAGAATCGCACACTGTGTAAAATGCTTCTGGAAAAATAAATTCATGCAACATAATATTTTTTCTACAAAAATTTTACGGTTTTCAGGACCTTAAGTTGGAGTCAAATAATTGCACGTTCCATGCCATATCTCATTTCTGGTATCGAGATCTTTTACACTTGAACTTTAGAGAGAGTCAAGAGTAAAGTTTTGTCGTTTTGATCGACCAAAACAGGAGAGAATTGTACCAAGTCTTCGGTTACGCTAAGTGGTCATGTTGTTCCCCATAGCTTGCAGCGGGATGGATTCTTTAGCGAACACGGGCTAGAAGTAACCATTGAAAATGTGTATGATGAGGCAGCTGTAGCTTCCTGGCCTCAGGCAGCCGGCGCAGCTGCCCCATGGGCTTCGAGGGTCTCGTCAGCTGTGCTGCTAACAGACGCGTGCCATTCCATTCCAGTTTCATACGGGCGCAACTTCTCGTTCTAATTTTTAACGGCCGTAGTTCGAGTACTTCCGGTATATCATTTAAGCGCCCTCATATTATTGGTATAATATAGCGGCCGCGTATGGTAAAAGGAAATATGTATTAGGACAGTAATAACGATGGTCGCAATTGTTCAAACTTAAATTTGACAGGTATGATTTTGGATTGAATTATCGTTCTGCTTTTTTCTTCTTATTACAGTAGAAAAATAATTGGACCACAAATTTTTCTTCTTTCTATACTTTGTGCTTTCCTAGGAAACGAAACAATTTTCTTTAAAATATTGTATCAATTTTCAGCACCATTATCTCAGGTAATAATGGTAATTCCGTAACTTTGTCAAGTTGCGAAACGTTCGGGTATCAAAATCCATTAGATACCGGGTACTCGCTCTGGTTTTACATCGGAAGCATCGTTTATCATTTCGATATTGTTGGGTAGACGAGGGAATCCCCCTGTTGGTATGAGAAGAAAAAAAGATAAGCAAAAGACAAAACGACAAAAAAGTCACGTTTTTCGGAAGTAGAGTACCATATATTGTAGATCGATATAGTACGTAGGGAGTGCGTATACAACGTGTACTCCGAATGTCTATTCCCATTAATCGTTGCGTCGGTGAAGCGCGTTATCTGCGAGTTGTATGAAATAATGTTGTATAAGTAATCTACGTTTGATCGCAAATTGGAAATATGATCGGACAAATGCCGCCAACCTAGGCTACAATAAGCGAGGATTTATCGAGTTCCGAATCCCCACGTGAATTCCTGGAAACAACCCCGCGAATATTGAACGAAATAAAAATATATCTGCCACCGTCGGGTGCGTACATCGGCAAACTTTTACGTAACGTTGACAGACAAAATAGAGAGAAAAAATAAGATAAATGAATTTAATTTCACGATAGTCCAAGAATATTATTCCGGAGTAAGGAGAAAAATCGAGTCTGATAAAAAAAAAGAAAAAAAAAAATTACTACGTTACATTTTTTTTTCATTCAGTCGACGTGTCGCTCCCCGATATATTTTAAAGTACGTATATAACGCTGTGTAACCACAGCTGGAAGTATCGGATTTCCGTCGGGTTTCTCATCTTTCATTCCGCACAATTTTTGTTTGTCAAGGATTTTCTTCCGTCGCTTAAAAATCCATAGAGTTCATCGTCAAACATTATTACCGCCAAGAATGACTGACTAATACCTCAATTCAATATCGAACTGATCTTTTTATCAGGGAAAAGGAAGAAAAAAGAATTCCAACCATCTCACAGTCACGTTCACTACAAGTGTCTCACTTCACGTGGGTCAATCCTTGTTCTACATCATCACGTCTCCGAACGCGCACATCAATATCACGCCACGATCACGTGATTCGGATGAGTTTTGAGATGTAATGAAGAGTTTTGATTATAAATTGCGGCGTCCCTTTACCCCCCTTTCCTCATCGTCAAATCCCACGACCGGTTGTTGCACGAGGGTAAATCGTCGCCCGGTATGAGGCGATCGATCGGTCGATCTATGCCACCCTAATGAATTGCAGGAAATCAGATACACCGTTGGGGTAAATTTGAGCGACGTTCTATAGCGTGCAAGGGTAAGGGGGATAGCAGAGGGAAAGGTTGGAACGGGTGACCTATAGTCGACCTCTGCATCCACGAGGGTGCCGTCCGTTGTCGACACGTGGATAGATACGTCCCAATGAAAATAGGGCCGTGTCGTTGTCAGCGTCGTACGTTCTACGTCGTTGCGGGTCCGGGTGGCCCGAGTAAATAACAATAGCTGGCTTCTAGGAGACCACGTGCCCGTTATGGGAATATAAACCCGCGATGGCCACGTGCCTCTCACAACAATCCGGGTGTCCCGTAATAAAAGACAACTCTGGAAGGGCGAGCCGATCCCGCTTTGTCAGAATATATCGGTTTCGCATATCAAGCTGAAAATCTTCCCTGCGACGAATATAATTTTGGGGGTCCTGCAGCGCCGGCCCCCGGCTGCAACCTTTATTCGTCAAATCTCTGTTGTGTATTTTTTACTATGCCCTTTTTTCGCGCTGAATGCACGTGAGCGCATATGCAGTCTATGGAATTTTTTGTATCATTCTTTTTTTCTTTTTTGTTACGTGCACAACGTATGATAGTTTATTGCAATATCGTGAAATGTTTCGTACAAAAATTTTCTGTACACGGAAATTTCATTAATTGTAATCGGCGTATTCTGTGCCTCATATGAATCCACATTTCAGTTTTCCAGAATTTTATTAATCGGGAATAGAATGGGGGAACGTAACGATTACTGGGAATATTCAACAGTTTTTGTTACGGTCATAATGAGATGAGAAGGATTGAGGACAAAAAATGTCGAAGCAATCAACTTTTCTAACCCATCAAATTGCATCGGTATCAGATTATGTAAAGCTATTTTTATACGGCTTCCGCATTATATATGCAATTATAATTCCGGAATTGAATTCTCTATAGATGCAACAGCGTAAGTTATTACGCGTCAATTCATCGAGCTCATTATACAAGAATTGTAGACACTCCTTTTCAAGCACATTATCAATTCGGATATCTGCCGTCATTCTCATATCGTCCCCATCATCGGCAGCTGCTGCATGATCTAAACTTGATTTGAACGGATCAAATACTCGTCAGTTCATCCCCCTTGCTAACATCCCCCACGGGTTTGCCACACGCTATGAAACAAGTGCGACCATTTCGGACAGCTTTACCGCGGTAATGGAGTTTGAGGCCGTGCAGAACAATCGACTGATTAAAGTATTAAACTCCATACTTTACGCGTGTAGTACCACATGGTCGTTCGATACAGAATCATAAAAACTACTCAGAGTTGACCTCGTTTCATACATTCTTTCCCTAACAAATAACCTTGTATTCTAATTGTAGCGATAACTTTTCACATATATTTGATAACTCGCGCTATAAACCTGAACCGTACGGTTCTTTTTTTCATTGAACGATTCAATAAAAAAAAAGGCTTCGATTTTTTTCGATCGCGTGCACGATTAATCTCTATCTCGTGAACATATTCCAATCAACACTTCACCGACCATGTCAATCGGATCAACAATAAATATTCTGGATGAAATTCTTAACTGTATACGCACGTATATATTTTTATCGGTGAATGGCCTTCTGAATTTTGAAGAAATTGAGATGCAGTTTCCACATTTCGATCAGTCACACACTAGAGTGAAAACAATTTCGCAGATATTCGATGGTGATATTTCTTTCGTTCAAGTATGAAATCATCCGAGCAAAGGATGGACGCGTTGAATGCAAGGTTTTGAACATCACCGAGCGTTTACCACCTCTAAAGATTCGCAATTTTGATAGCATGAAGTATAATATCTGCAGGACGAAATTGACCTCACGGAATGTTGAGGACAGGGTGGCGAGAACGATCAACTTTACGATCTCCTTGAGATAAGGTTAGAGGGAAATAAGTTTTCAGAGAAGTTAAGGTGAAATGTTCTGAACCTGGGAACTTGGCTACGAGTTTCTTGGATTTAATTGCTCCTGAGTAGAGCTCGGCGTTCTTCTAATTGAATGCCGGAAATAAGTAATTGTAAGTGTTCAGAACGAACGGTCGCCTCTGCGGTCAGAATGAATAAAAATATACTATAATATACTATAACTCACATGCGGCGTCGCTCGATACGAATGGCCTTGAAAAGCTTGATCGGTATCAGGAAATGGAAAACATTAAAAAAGCAAAAAACAAAAATTAAAGCGTCAGATCTTTTTTCATTTCCGAAGATTCGATGAACCACGACAAAATGCGTTTCGATGGAAAGACTCGATTTGGTTTTTCTGTCGTTTCTGGAAATAAAATGGGGGGTTCTTTTTTTTTTCGAGTTAAATGTGGACCTCCCTGTCACTCGGTTGACTGCCCACAGGCTAACATGGGCGCGGAAATGACGCCGCGAAGTGTTGAGGCCGGAAGAGGATGTGTCCGAGTAAGGCTTTGGGAGAGGATACCGGTTGTTTCGACCTCTAATACTGCAGAACGACCGCGTTACAGCTCGGTTTTCAGGATCCTGAATAAATATAATACATATTCGGGTGATATGCTCGGCTGGAAATATGCGGGTAATATATATCTTAACTACTCCCTTGAAATATCCTCAATATATAATATATCCGAAACCACAAAGAATCCACGTGTAAATAGTATAACTATTTCGGTATGATGATAGTTTTTTAATCAAAAAAAAATCAACAACACTTTTCGAAAGGAGGACATCCAATCATTTGTACAGCGAAAACTGATCAACGATTTTCCGTGAAAATTACTAGAATCAGATTTTTTTTTCAAGATCGAATTCCTTATAATTTTGGCGTTAAATTCCGAGAATCGATTCACAGGGAGAAAAAAGAATCCGCAATTTTTTCGGACCGATTCGATACACCTGAAATATAATTCCACACGTATTATCGTTTAAGAATCTACAACAGTTCACACGAGTTTGGTTTTTATTATTTTTTTTTTTTTTTGGGTATCACACGAAATGATCAATGACGTAATAATGACTGAATGAATACTTATGTAATGTATGAATCCATGGTTCATGGTTTGACAATTACAAAATAAAAGACTATAGGCGGATGTGTTTTGTGTTGTTAATTATCGCGAAGATGTACGTTATTGTAGCGTTGATTCAATCCTGAGATAGAGTGAATAGAAAAAGAATAAAAAAAAAACTAACCAACCAACTAAATTAGTTACACGAAATTCTTGCACGGGTACAAGCTGTTACTCTTCGCTACACACACCGAAAGTTTGATAGCTAATTTTTATTTTTATTTTTATTCATAATTCGTTTTAATCCGACAGTTTGTGATGACCCTATATTACGGGGATCTATACAGAGTAGGATTGTCGGGCCCGCTGGATTCGATTAATAGAACACCTGGCTTATAACTCAATAGGTAATGGAACCACGTTAATTCCCATGGTGAAGCAGAGTGCAATTTGAATTTCATGCGCTTTTGCTGACAGATAGGTGTATATATTACACACATCAGATAATTTTGTGGAATGGTTGATACATGCATAGTTTCCAGGGACATCTAGAGTTGCAACGGTCCCCATCAATTTCACTGAAATTTTGTCCAACCGTGTTAAAGTAAAATAATAACAATAATACCTAATATTGAAATCAATTTCTCAAATAAATCACGAAGAAAATCGAATTCCGCTAAATGTTCGAATGAAAATAAATTTCACACCATTTTTCCTTGATATCTCTCAACGAAATTCCATCCGAATATTTCACGTATGGGGTCCGTCCCCGTGAAACGTACGTATGTAAAAAAAAATCTTTCTAGTTCGTCTTTTCTGTTTTGTTTTTCCGTTCTGCGTCATTCCGATTCACGGGACATCATCCCCTATAATTTTCGTATCTATAATACGTGCGCAAACTATCCTTTAAATTTTCCATCGCGGTGAATTGCGTGCCGCTAAATGCTCCGGGTAAAGCGATTCATTTTTTATGACGAAAAGAGAGAAAGAAAAAATAAAGCTACGCTGCACAGACTCATACCGATGTGCCGCGCTTGTTTGATGGGTATAAGTTTTATAAATTCATTCCACGTGTAAAATGAGAAATTATATAGAACTGGTAAATCATAAGCCTTTTACAGTGTCGAGAGTGGAAGGGAATTATGGGTTCGTAAAAAGATTTTGCAATTCTAATTACTTCACATGGGAAAAAGAAACCTTCTTTTTTTTTCCCTTTCTTTCTTTCTTTCTTTTAAACAGAATTTATCACGTAAGCTTTTCTCACACGGTGCAGGGTAGGTATTGAATTTTCATGGGTTTTCAAAGGTATATCTCGTCGAGTTCTATGTGTACATTTTTTTTATTTTTTTTTCTGTGGTTACGAAACGTGACCCCCTGCTTATTCGGTCACTATACCCATACGCGTATATGTGGTCGTGCGGCAATGGTGGCGATAATAATAAATTGGAGCGTTTTCGGAACCCTGCAGACTTCGATGGTCGACAAAAATTCTGGAACATCCGGAGGGAAGTCGACACCAAGGTCAACGCCATCTAGAATATCGACACCGAGTGTTTTTTAGTGATCGAGTTCGAAAGAAAACCGATTCTCAGATTGGTCCTGCGATATAAACGCATTTATCCTTATTTGCGTCGGTTGGTTCCGAGGCTATTGCGTAGTTAGTTAGCGTAGCAGGGATTACAACGTACATAGATTTTTGCCGATGGTCGGCATACATAATAGTTTGTTATTGCAATTCGCATGAATGTACGTATTCACGATGTACGTAACGCGTATCCTGAGTTACGATATTTCCGAGGAACAAGAAATCTTTTTGTTGCATCGCAGAGGTATACGGGGATCGTTCTCCTTTGTCCTGAGGATGCAGCAGGAACGCGCGCGCCCGGTTAAAAGTCTGCGAGCCGAGTCGACCACCACGGGATCGGTTATAAACGGGAATAGAAGGGGAAGCTCGCAAGCCCTGCCGATCGATAAAGCCGAAGAGGGGGTGAAGCGGGGGAGGGGGGTGGGTAGAGGGAGAATTCCGGCGAGGGAAGCGAAGAGGAGGGACGAAAGTGTTATGGGGGCGGCTGAGGCGTAATACATGGGGTTACTGCCATTCCATGGGGGAACGCACTCCGGGGCCGGCGAACCCAAGGGCTGAGGGAAAGAGGGGAGAATATTCAGACATCCCTTTGTCTGTATATGTGTGTGTAACTTGCAGTAGCTCTAAGAGAATGAGAGAGAGAGGAAGAGAGAGGTGAAAATAAATAAAAAAAAAAGAAAGAGGAAAAGAGGGAAAAAGATCTCTCTGCCGCAGCTGCTGTCTCTCTTTGTTTCGGGCTGACGGTAAACTTTCCTGCTGTTGCAGGGAAAAAAGGGGAAGAGTCGAGTTTTGTGTGTTCGATGGGTTGGCTGGCGAGACTCGTGCCCCGGCGTCGACGCCGTTCCATGACTCGAGGAAGCAGATCAGAATTCGTTAAATTTATCGAATAATAGGAGCAACGGGACTAGAAGAGCTTTCGAAGCGGATCATAATAAGCAGGATTGATATTACTAAATCATGCATCAAATAACCAATTTCCATTTGTTCATCGCCTCGCCTAGTATTTTGAATTACGATTCGACGTTGTCGGGAGAGTTCTTTGTTCGCGTCACGGGCTTATTTTATAGAAATGAAATTTCTCTCTCAATTGAAAACCTATGCATCCGATAACTATTATATGACGTTATTCGCTTTAAGAATCTTTTACATTTTTCATATTCTATTAAATGGAATGATTACTGCACGAGACTTATGTGATGCATTCGTTGGCAAGAATTTTCTCGGTGCGCCAGGCATTCGAGGGCGAAATCGAATGTCAATTATACTCTCAATTTTTCACCGAAGCCAGAAGCTCGTAACTCAAAAAATTTCTGGATATCATATAAACATTTACGGGGAACAAGTTTTTTTTTTCGGCATACGCATGATTTTGGAAAATTTTAAGCTTTCCGAACAAATCACATCAATTCGAAAATATGGTATGAATAATATTACAGGAAATGTCAGAGCACTCTAAGAGCACTTTTCAATAAAGTACTAAATTACATTGAACTTAGCGAAGTAATTTGGGCGCTCAGAAAAGGTTCTCGGGAAGACCGTGCACTTTTCTATTCGTTCACAAATTTCTGTCAAGTTCCCTGCTAATATGCGCGACTCAAAAATTTTGAAAACATGGGAAAAAAACGTCTATCTTTGTGACCGTACAATGAATATTGCAACAACTCACTCGCTCTCCGAATTTATAGTTTCACCATATTTTCCAAAAAACAATAGTTCCATTTTTTTTTTTTTTTTTCTAAATCGACGCCATGCCCACACGATTTAACGATCTGTTTCAAAAAAGGTAGAACGCCGTTTTTCCCCCTCTCGCAGTTTGCTGCATTTTTCATTAATTCTCTTTGTTTCAACTGCATGCAGATTGCAGGTACGTATACAATATACATGTACATACGGTTTTTTCTTGTTTTTTTTTCGTCTGAACTTACATATATAATGTATACGCCTTATATACTACAAAGAACATGTTTACTCGCGAATAAGTTTCCGTATAAAATTACGGCAACCGCTCCGCGCATTCGGTGCAGAATAATAGTTTGCATTCTCTACACTGCAGCCGGTATAAATGCAGCAGAAATAGGTTGCAACTTACGAATTACATTCTCAAGCTCCACACGGTATACCCCACCTATAATTTTCGAGTGGGGTTTCTTATCTCTCTGAAAACAGAAAAAGAATCGAGTAAGAAGGAAAAAGGTAACAAAGAAACCAACAATACAGAGTGAAACAAAAAAAGTACCGCCGCTCAGTTCGTGACTGGTTCTAGTTGGTGCAGCTCTTCAATTAGTGATTACCTTTATCGGTACAGTCCTGAGTTAAGCCGCGGACAGCGACACTATTCCTGCGATCTACAGGGTGGACCGAATGAACGAGAATATCGGATGAGCGTTTTGGTCGGAGAATTTTATGGGGATGGATATTTCATTACATGGGTATATATTGTATAAATGCGGTTGAAATACATAAGCGTGTTGGGGTTTTGGAAGAGTTAACAGTCAATTGGAATGGCGGTAACCCATAAATAGCCTGGGATCACTCCAGAGGCAATTAGCATGGTAAAATACGGTTGCGCGGAATTTCGAGGAACTTAACCGGTAGCAGCTACATAAAGACAAGAGGTTCCTAGTCGGTTACGAGACGAGAGCTTTACTTGAGCTACCCGAGTTTCCCGAGCCCGAGTCAAATATGTATGCATACTATATATACCGGGCTGAAGCTTTACATGTACATAGTCATAGTTATACAGAATTGCATGCGATGTATACGAATGTAATGATATGCTCAACTCGACGAGCCTGTTGCGAGTATTAAGGTAATCCGTTACATCATGACTAGTCGTGAGCTGCTTAAATTCTAATTTACAAGTTTGATTATGTAAGTTTATAACGTATAATATCCGAGTATACAAAAGATGCAGTAGCACAGAACCCGAAGAAATTCCACCGTCACGAATTTGAAGATAAGAAAAAATTGATGGATAAAAAGAAAAAAAAAGAACTTCGGTTTTCGTTACTAAATTCGTAATACGAGGTCACTTTGTATACTAGTACTTCTCGTCGAGCTCTACGTCTG
The DNA here is from genome assembly GCA_963932425.1 of Athalia cordata. Classification (NCBI taxonomy): domain Eukaryota; kingdom Metazoa; phylum Arthropoda; class Insecta; order Hymenoptera; family Athaliidae; genus Athalia; species Athalia cordata. Next base: position 19,203,661 of record OZ010628.1, on the reverse strand, counting down.
TTTCCTAAGCTTGCATTGCATTTAAAATGCATTAGCAACCTCATACCCTTATTGAGAATCAAATCCCCCTCTTCCCCCGAGCAACTCTCGTGAGCAACGCTTACTTTCACATCAAGAGTCGCTGCTGCAGTTCCCACCAGATATACATACCTGTATGTGCAGGAGTTGGTAGAACTGATACCCCCCCTGGAGTTACGCCACATCCATTAGAATTATCCTAAAAAGCTTCTGACAACTTCGAAGCTTTCCTACTTTGGAAATAGGAAATAAAAATAAATTCAATTATACAACGTGTGAAGTTACTGCATTTGAATACAAAATCACGAGTACCTACTCTGCTCCGTATTTTGCATGTGATAAGGATTATCTGTTTTCGTTTTTTAATTTTTTCTTTTTTTTTGTGTCTCGGTAGAGCAGAATAACCTTTGAAAAATGTGATACTATACAAAAGTAGAACAACTCTGTGTTGAAATTTATTTTTCTCACAATCAGTTACAAAACTATTTTGCAGCCAGCCAATTTTTCTTCATCCCGAAAGTATAAAACAAAAACTGCTTGTAAGACTATCGATAAAAAGAAAAAGAAAGGATTAATAAAAACTTGAAAAGGTGTTCTGTATTATTCACATAGATTTGTTTGAACAAAGGTTGAAACTGTCGTCCCATCATTACGATTATTATAATCGAGTTGAACGGTAAATCGAAGATGCCGTCTGATATCATAGCGCTAAAATTTCTTTAGTAAAAGTTGCTTTTGTCTCGATGACTTTCTTTCATAAAACGATGAATAGATCAGCCGTATTCTGTGTTCGAGTCAACTTCGACACCATAGAAATGCGAAGTACCTACTCGCGTGCGAATTACAGAATTACACTACATCTACATACGTAAGTATACTATACTTATACCTCTGCAAATATACGGGGTGAACGAAATGTATGCAGTAAAGCTTTTTAAAAAATTCATTAAATCGATACACGAAGCGCGAGACGTCATTTCCGAATTGAATTTTTCAAAACTGTTATTTTTTTTTTTTAGGCGCGTGCATATAGTCCTTTGCGAAAAATTCAACACGTTCACGAGTGTCTGTTTCTCGTCAACATTTGCGAGTCGTCATTTTTGTTTGTTTTTCGTCCACCCTGTAGGTTCGCCTCGTTTTAAACTAGTCTAAATTATGCAGGTGGAGGATTGGCATAAAAGTGTTTTAGTAGTCCTAAAATCCCAACAGTATACATGCGCTTGAACAAAGTAGGTATACATATAGATAAATTCCTGTGACGTGAGTATCACTGTTCGCTACGTATACGTCAAATGTGAAGTGGTGAAAGTTAAGCCGCTTCCGTATACTGTTGCAGAAAATTGTTACTTTTATTTTTAACGACGGTATATGACTTCCGCACGCGGGTTTTATTTCGGAATAACGAAAATGACAGGTCGAATATTTACGGTATTTAATGCTGGAAAACAAAGGATGTATTCCTTCTCTACTATTTTCTGTGAATCCCTGGCCTGTTCTTATGCTCCGTTGATTCGATTGATGCAATCTCTTTGTCTGCTTTTTGGATTAGTGAAAATACCCGGAGAGGTATTTCCATTGCCTTTATAGCAATAAATATAGCTACACTGCCTGAGTCTATATTCGGAAGGTTTATTTCCGGAAGGGGTTGGTTAGTAAGCTTTCATTGTTACCCCATTCTGCAAGTGGCAACGCACAAGATAACATTCATTATACTTATGAGAGTGGAGATTGTTTTCCCGAAAAGTTTTGGGTGAAATTTCGAGCACCGCTGAATGAGCTTTTATATTCAATTGCGATACTTCGATAGATTTTTCGGAATTTTCACCGACAGCGAATATCATTGTTTGAAAATTTTCTAATCTAACCAACAAATCCTTCGGTCCTGCCAACACTTTTATTGTGAATATTACAGGACGCTTGTTCCACATGAATATAGAATTAAATAATAAATAATTCATGAAGCTCGTTAAAGCTCTGGGACAACGGTGAAATTCTGAACTAGAACGTACCAGGAAGGATACACGTCTGTCTGTGTGTCAAGCAGAAACCCAAGCGATGCGAGTCAAAGTTGCATTCGAGTTGGTTTCCATCCCATGCAAATTTGAATTATTGAAGTGGAACTTCTATATGGCACGGGGTGGTGAGTTCGCGACGTGATGAAAGGAAAAAGCTATATGAAAATAAAATAACAGGCCATAGCATAACTGAACCTTGGCGCGTGGACCTTAATTGGACCTGAACCTCAACCGAAATAAAATAAACTTATTTTACTTGCGTCGTTTGATATTCTTCAAATAGGCAAACCTACCTTGATCTTTTTTCATCCTTTGACCCTCGTCGGTTTCAATTTCCTCAGCAATTATTTTTTTTAATACTTCTTCTTTTTTTTTCTCTCACGCTAAAATTACCTCGCTACTGTTTTTGAGTTACGATTATTTTCATCAATTTTATCAAATGATATCCATATTCAAAAGTAACAATTCTTAACCGAATATTTTCCGAAAATTTCAATTCGTTTCCCAATGAATCCCGAAAATTTCATCGAGGTCAGAATTACTCTAGAGAGAAAAAAAAATTCAAAACGATCAAGGCCAGAATCTGGTGGAGTTGATATGCAGTAATGCCCCATATAACACACGTCACCGTAGCTAATGGAAATTCAGCGCAAGGTTGCAATTAAAATTTCTGTCAATCATTCCGTGAATTGTACTCCCGCTAGACCAAAATACGGCAAAATGTTGGCGTGATGGTTGCGGCTGCATTTGGTTTCTGGCAGCTATACTGATGGACGAAAACGTACGTCCAACGCGTATCCGTTTCCGATTTCCGATTATAAATCACCATTGCCATATCACCATTATAATTATCATTATCACTATTATGGCTGTAATTCTCGCTTTAGTTAAAATTGTCACTCGCCTAACAATATCTACATGCCGTCTAGTGGTTGCAGATAATATCAGCTGCATACCTAATTCGATACAACAATAATTATGTCCGCTCGTATAGGTTGAGGATTACCCGATCTCGAATCGGATTAAACTGGAATACCTATACAAACTATATCTGCACTAATGACCCTCTTTGAATTTTCACCGCCTATCGGATGAGCTTTATTAATTATTTCATTTCCACCAAGCATTTTTCCGACCGCTGCGCACCGCCCAACACCGTTCCATTTCATTATAATCTATTGTGTAACACCGAGGCTTTGCTACAAGGGTGCTCTTTCATTATATCCTAGTTACGTACGATTAGATACCAGGAATTTCATACCAGGGGCGCTTCGAGTCCGCATTGAATTCGAGTGCATTTTATCGCGAGATGAATCATATTTCGTTATAGCATCAATCCGAGAAAGAAAATCAAGAGAAAAACTAAACCAATGAAAAGCGAAGATCTGATCATCCGAGCCTAAAATTACGGCATTCGATAGAACGAATTCCTATGTGCGTATATGTATTAGACTATTTATGGAATATGATGTAACAGATAAAATCGATGTTGTTGATAACGAGAATGTTATCGTAACAGAATTATTATCAGATATTAATTTATGATAAAATTAGGTAACAGTGTGTTCAACTTGCAATGGCGTATAACACTCGTGTATCATTAATGACGTAACATGAGCGTCTGTCGTTACGAGATAAATTTCGGATGGCTATGCAAGTTTGGAAATCGATATGTGTGAATGAACATTATTATGATCGAAAGAAAACCGCGAAAAAAATGAATCAAGAAAATTAAAAACAAACCAAATACATACACCGATGGTTTTTCCAGCGATCGGTTAACCGAACCAGGGATACTTACTTAATCGTGGCAAAAATTTTCTAGCAACGATTTCCTTACACCACAATTGAATTATTTTCTTCATACAACAAGATGTTAAATAGTCGCCATTACCTAGTTTTCTATGGCAATTTATTCCTTTCGTTAAGCCAACGATGGCGGAGGTTTTAGTTACACGACAGAAATTTTTTTTATTACCATGTCGCCGCGAAGCTGATAGAACGATGTGCTTTTTACCGTTCCTTAATAACCGTGAGTTGCTGCAAAGCTTTCAACTCCCCACTGTGCAGTAGCGATGCGCTTTTACCTCAAGCTTTGGCGCCACGTAGAAAAAATAAAAAAAATGAAGAACGTATATTGTTCCGTGCGCCACGTTGCAAACGGCCAACTTGTACATGACGTACAAATACATTATGTATGTATATGCATACCTCTGTACATGCCGAAAGATATGGGATTGCGACGGTTTGTATTCGAGAGTTTATAGTCTCCTTTGATGATGAGGTAGACACAAGAAAGAGCGAAAGCTTTTTATAAAGGGGCTGTTGCTTTCAATTTATATATAAAATACTCCGTGAAAGAACACTCGGCTTTTATTTCCTTCGATTCTAAGATTATAGAAATAATTGAACGTGGCTGTTGCGGGAAAGTAGGTACGTGTTTATAAAATCCCTTCAGTTGTATCTTGAATATGACTAACTGGATTCATTTGACGACCATTAGGTTGAAGGAAGAAAACAAAGAACTAATAGAAAACAAAAATATACTTTCTTCTGCGGTAATTCTTCGGTTTGTCTTCATAACAGTAGAAATAACGCAATAAACTCATTCGTATTTCATGATATATTCTTTGACCTTATGAATAGGCTACTCCAAAGGCACCCCACAATGATCTCACTCACCCAGAAGGTTTCCGTCCAAATTCATTCCAGTCACGATCTGGTCATTTCCGTCGGTTCAACGTAGCTGGATAGCTGTATGAAAGCAGAGCTTCTTCCCTCAGCTACGTAAGGTTGAACCGTAATCTGTTTACGAACGTTTTGGGCACACGAGATAGTTTTGAAAAAGTATTTCTTCCATCTGGGTAGTCTGATCTCGAATGAGAGTAAAGCGAGTGTATATTTCGTTTGAAATTTCGAATTCAATACCAGTCGATAGAAAATTGATGTTTGCAATGGAACTCGCGCAGCAGTCCTCAATTCATGTTCTACACCAAGGCGGTCCAATTTACCTTAGTGCAGTTCGATTGTTATCATCATTATTATGTCCATTTATTTTTCTTAACGCATATCACGTTTCCGCGGCGCGAGATTTAATAGGTATATATGGGACGAGTCGTTCCAAAATCCGAGAACGGGAGGAGCCTCATTATTGGGTTTTCTTGCCCAGTCAACACGCCGCACACGAGAAAAATCGGGAGAATAAGAAAGGTCGAATTAAAAATATAGCATGCTCAATGGATGAGGAGGTCAAGTCAGAGTCAAGCGCATATCTGCCAAATCAAGCTCCTCCCAGTCTCGAAGTTTGGAAAAACTCACCCCGTAAACTCGGACATTCAGAGTATTCCATATTTTACGACAGTCTGAAAGCCGTCTGATGACGGTCGTCTGCATGTTTTATCAGTATGTAAATGTGAAGCATGATTTTTTGGACCACTATTGAACGTCCATCCAGATTTAATCACCAATAAACATGAACCATGTGGGTACCTGGTGCAAGTCCAAAGCTCCCGCTCCGTTATCCAGTTCATCGATAATGCTTCGAAGTCCGGTGTTCGGAAACGTATACACATGTGTGTGGTATACCTACGAACATAGGTACGTAGATGCAGACCTAAGTACCTATACATACCATAACAAATTTCCGGGTTTGGCCGACGGGTGTTCGCACTGATTTCGTGTCATGTACATACATACTATGGGGATATCCATATATGTATGGATCCTCGTTCTGGAGGCAGTGTAATGGAACCCACCGATATGCCCACGAATGGTTGGATTACCGATTCCACTCTCCTATTAGCTAAGTGCTCAAACTGAATAATCAAGAGCCACGGGGTCGATTGATGGGTTCGCGGGTTGCTTGGATAAGCCTTTAAATTAAAACGGACCATGATGAGATCCAGTTCTAATTGTAATTAATACGTTGAATTGTTCCTTATGGATCTTCTCTGTGATTGTAAGGTCTGTTCGATACTACCATCGAACTATGATTTATTGATTCGAATTACAACGCAACTTGCACATCTTTACTGCAGTGTTATCTTATCAATTCGGTTCACGTATTTTTCTGCCTTTGCAGTTTTATAACCTTGTTATTTATCTACGAGTTCGTTGGCGTATTTCGTTTTCTTTCCGATGTACCCGACGCTATTGAAATCCATTTTATACTGTCGTTTTAGAAAATTGTTGTTCCGTCTCACATTCCGCGAGCAGCATTTACTGCCATCTCTATGAGCTCTGGCACATTGAATTTCGCGCTCGAGACTGATTTGGGACAAATTTGATTTCCTCTGACGAGGAGTATTGTAATGCGGATACTCTCAAAATAGAGTATGCGAACGTAGAGTGTAGAGTGCAGAGTCACTGCGAGGGCTTAGTGTCGCTTACATTTGCATACCAAGTGGCTTACTCTCGAAACTAACCACCGTTCTAGGGTGGAAGTTTCTGCTTCAAGGTCAATCCGAATCAACCAAAAGTTCTACCAGACTTTCGAGCCCATTTTTTATTTGAGTTATCCATTAGTTTTTTTTCTAAAACGAAGCGCAACTTTTGTTTTTTACATTCAAAACGACGAAAATTTCATCTAGGTTTTCAAGTTTCTCTCTGACTCGTATCGATCTACATGGAAAGAAACTCGGGCAATCGATGGGTCGATCGCACATCTAGTTTACATCAATGAGGCAATTTCCTCATTTCAAGTCTTGCTGGAAGGTTACGCCACCTGAAGTGTAACGGCCTTGCACGAAATAAAGATCCGAAACTCTCGGTTTTTTTCTTTTTCTTTTTTCTTAATTTCTTACAACTATCAGTTGCCTTATTTATAGCCATGAAGAAACCGTCGTCCCGGATCGTGATTCAGATGTTTTTTCTATCATAGTAGCTTTATACCTCGTAATAAAACTTGTACAATAATTAGTTACGGCTATTCCGACCATGTTAAATAGTGAAGCTACAATATTTGGTAGAATGTTGAAAATTTAAGGTCCCCTTGAATTCGAGACAAATATTTAGTCACGATTCAAATCCTCGAAAACGTTTTTCACAAGCAGGAGCTGGCAGGAGCTACAGGAGCGATAACGTTCCTTGCTCAAAATCAAATTATAACCAATTATAAGTATCAGTAGAGAAAAAAACACTAGCCGTACTTACAGTAATTCCCACGCCTTCAATTCACCTTGACAGACATGATCGTCTCGATGACGTGAATAATGGCCGAGGGTATGCAATAAGCAGGTCCACACGAACTTGATTATAGTTGACAGGTGAACCGGGTGGGCTGCTACTGTGTTAAGCAAGGTGCACCTAATGCGAGACTCCTATTTGCTCACCAACCCGTCAGAATCCGATGGCTATTCCCATGGTTGCAGCTGCAGTACGTAGCACGTACACGTATTCATACTATGACAGGATCAGGGCGTACCTGCCGCTGCATCGGTGTCTATGTACCTTGAAATTGGGTCATCCGGGTCAAACCGATGCCGACGGGGCTCGCGGTGTGATGGCAGCTATAACAGGGTGCTTGGGTGTAATGTAAATAAAGCTGCAGAGGCTTCGGCTCGAACAGGGTGTCCAACACTCGAGGTTGACGATGGGGTTTCACACGCGAGTTTTCGCTGTCATTTACCGCGGGGCGGACTGATAAAAAAAAATGTTGAGAGCGGGATTAAGTTGTTCCTACATCAAAGATTTTCGCGATTAAACACGATGATTTTGATTTTTGGTAACCATTTAAACCGTGTTTAATCTCGATCGATGTACAAGAGTGTCAATTGAGATTGTAATTCTGAAAAATTGATTATCGGTAGAATAGTATGGATAGTTGGATTTGATAATAATGAAAATTGCACATCGGTTAAACTTTCAACAATGAATCGTGTGGTGACCCTGACATCATTAAATCGTGTCAATTTCGTTACGGACTTGAAACAAGGTGGTGGACAGTTGCCAAACTTGTTTGCACACAACTATTTCCGGTTGTATTTAACAGTCGTCGTATATACCTACTCAAAAGTATTTACGTAATCTACCAGGTTATTAAGCGTTTCACTAATTGCCACATTTTCAGCCTCATTATTGTCGATGGTATAACGATTATGTACAGCGAGAATAACGTCTTAGCGATTAACCCCGTGAAAAATTTTACTCTTTGTTCTTTTCTCTTTTTTTGTTACTTCACACACTGTATAATGAAACACCCATGCTCGAAAGTTTGCTCATCAAAATGAGAAAAATTCCAGGATTCAATGAGAAGGAAAATATGAGATTTGAGTACTCACTTGAACCGGTTTAGATACTGGACAGTTCACCGATCAATTAATTTCCATTGCAGACAAATGTTGGATAATCGAGTTGAATATATAGTTAACAAAAGAACATCTTGTCTTACCATTTGAAAGGAAATCCATTTCACATTTACTGTAATCTAATAATGGAAAATTCGGTAGGAAATGTCTTCGCGCCGATTTCCGGAGTTCGCGACAACGTCATCCAATATTCCTTCCCCCTAAGGAAGACGTGTAACTTGGTGGCGACGTTGGGTGGATTACAAAGTCTGAGGAACGTGGCGGGTGAACGACGAGCTGCAAAGGGGTTTCCGGTATTGAGTATCCGGAGTTAAGTTAAAAAAAGGAAGATTACTAAAGTAAAAAGAGAAGGAGAAACGTCTCGAAGACTTTCTAGCGACCTCGTAATCGCGGATGGTTCACATGTACACACACGAGACTCGTTCACCGAGCGACTCGTCCGAGCTGATAATATAATAATAATATTGCGTAAGTTATAACGCTGTTACCGCCTACTTTTGTATGATCGATGAGAAATCGAAAGCGTTCTCCTCGGTCGGTGAACACCGCCAATTTCCCCTCCCCTGCGATCCCCTTTATAGCGATGCTTGTATACATGTATATCGTTACATCTGGAGACTTAATATCGCTTGCAAAACTAGTATTCCTGTTCTCCACTGTATCTGGCTATCTATAAAGTTCAATGGAAATCAATGACATTTCAAAATCACAATGACGTAGACCGATGCAACACGTAATAAGATTATTGAGTCGAGCGAACTACATAACGTGAACTCCGCACAGACATAAGATGATCCGAATATTTTCATCCAGTAATTTCAACACGCGGAAGAATTGTTGTTTAATTTTATTCCGATTGTTTTATTAGTCGAGTGTCAAATCATTTACGTCTAGAATATTCGAAGGTTGTTTCTGTGCAAATTACAACATTATTAAGTTTTCGCGTTCATCGATTACTGTATTAGTACACGCACTTCCGCCAACTTTATAACCCGTCACCGTCACGTCTGCCTGATTTTCTTCTCAACGTTTAACACTTGATGCCTACAACGTATTTCCAGCATACCTTACAGCCATTGTTAAAATTGAAAGACTCGTAATTCTGAAACGACCGAATAATTTTACATAGCTCAATTTACATTGCTCCTGCACCGTTCATGATCTTATACCTATACAGTTGCATAGGTAATTTTCTTACGTGAAAGTAAATTACTCTGCGGAAACTGTGGATATAACTATTATACCTTGTACTACTACTACTAATATGCTTTTGGCACGCGGTTTACTTTGTCTTCAAGAAATTACTGACTCTAATTACGTCACCTTCGACGATTTTCTTCTGTACGACGGGGTCCGGTTTATCCGAAGTGTTCTCAGCTCGTCCCACTCTGCAAAAATAAGTTCATCGTCAGACCGGTTTTCATTTTTCTGTGTATGAAAAAATATTTGCAAAAAAAAAAAGTTTCCACTTTTTAATAGGACGAAAATTTCCCTACCAAAAAAGTCCCGTATACTTTTCAATTACATGTATTGATATTTTTGCGAATAATTCAAGTTCTAAGATATAGGGGTGATTCACCCGAGACCCCATGAACTTTTTTCGCGACGAGCCAATTATTTGACGCAGAGATAGGTGAATCACGATTCCGCAACGCCATGAAGTCTCCTCGGTATTTCTGAATCACGCTTACCTACCCATCTAGTAACACGTGGTAATAATCCAGACGAGTTTTCCCACAGTCTGACATCGATTGCCCGGAATCTTCAATGTCACGCGATTTATGATTCACTCTCACGATACTACAGCGTGTGGTGGGTTTTTTTTTTGTGTTTTTTTTTTTATCTCATGAAAATGATTGCTAACAATAAAGTCGCCGTACATTTGGAAATGTGAAGCGAACGCTACACCTCGGAATTGGTATTCTACTTCCTAAAAATGGAGTTTTAAACTGCACCTGTCGGTCTCCATTATAATATATTCAAGAGCGTGTCACACAATAAACCATCGAGCTTTGAACCGCGAGCATTAATGGCATTATAAAGTGAAAAGAAAAAAACCAAAAAAAAGTGGAGAAATAACACCAAATATACCGCATAATATTTGCATGGAGATGAAAAAAAAAAGAAAGAAAAACGAGATTATTTTTGAATATTTCATAATAAATTGATAGCACCATAAAATGCTTATCAAATGTATGAACGCACTTTACCTTTGTACGTGCATTCCTGTGTGGATCCGTTGTAGTAATGAATTGCATATAAATTTCTATACCTGCAATTGATTTGGATTAAGAACTTGTCATTCGATCACAATGAGAGTACGCGCTGTTGTCGAAGTCTCTTATCTGCACTTTTGTTTATCGACTGATTGACAGCGATGACAGATCACTTTCGTCGAAATTAATAAACTGCAAGTGCGGCGTTGCGGAGATAGAATAGATATAAATTAGCAGCTTTATTATTTAATCGGATTGTCATCTGCAAGAAAAGCTTTCAACAATCCAAAATCACTTTCCAATTTTCCAATTCTTCTATGGACAATAAACCTCAGCGAACGTTTCGGACAATAACAAATATACTTAATATTAAAAATATATATAAAAAAAAAGGAAAAAAAACCTGGCGGATACAATAGTTTTGACAGAATTCAATAAACGCGAAAAACGTATATAAAGTAGAATGTATTCTAGTGAAAAGGCTCGTTTTTTAGGTGAGGTTTTTTTTCCGTCCCTTTTTTCCCGTAACACGACACCGTATATACCTGTAATTAGGCATGAAATTTTTAAGGGAAGAATAGCGTTTTACTTCCGACTTTCGCAGAAAAGTGAGACTTTGTGAATTTTTTAATTCTTTTCTTTCCTTGTCTTCATTTTTTTTCATCTTTTATCCTCTGAGTCTTTGTATAAGCTATACGAGCTTAAAGCACTATGGGTACGCTGTTCATTTGATATAGGTATTCGCCAAGTTTTACCAGAGGCGCTCAGGGGAAATCTTTTTATTATTATTTATTTATTATTATTATTTTTTCATTTATTATTCTCATTTTTATACCCGGCCATTGAATAACAAAAGTCAAGTATGAGAATAAGAAACCAAAAAAAAATAAAAAAATTTATACATATTTATATCCGGTAAAAAGATTTAACGGTCTTACAGTAAATTTAAAGAAGTCAAAATATGAGCCCTTCCAACAATTACTCTAATTGTAAGACCATAATTACACGGACGCTCTTTGAAAATTCAACTGCAGAATAGCGATAGCGATTATTGTTTCGTTCCTTTATTTTCTCGAAATTCTTAAACACGAAAATTCAACCGTAAATATTTTTTATATGACAAAAGGTTTTGTGAATGAATTTCTCATAAAATTGTGTGCAATGTATAAGTTATGCTTTTCATCAGAATTATAATGTAGAAAAATTATCGTGATTGGAAAATAAATTCTAACATTCGTTATCGAATAGATAAATAATATTGAATGTAAGGTTGTTCAATCTTCCCTGCATAGATCGTTCTAAACTTGACCGATTTAAGGTCCTTTCTATTCCCCTGATGATCGATCTGCAATCATCGCGCGATTGTTACAACGATAATCGACACGCATCGTAATCGACTTCGTCAAAATCGAGGGCACTCCAATTGTACCGAAATACAAAACAAATCTATGGAAATATATAATATTTGTGCGGGTATAATATGTTGAACGCGGAAATAAGTTCGTTGCGATTTACGAACTCTCTCTCCGAAGGCAGGATCGTTGCGGCCGGAAGTGAAGGTGAAGCTCCACATCAAGATGTTGCGATATTACCAGACTTACGTAAAGGCTAAAAAGACACGAGAACGGTTTAGCAAATGTATATATATGCGTGTATGTGTATCCGACCTGTTCACTAATTCACGCATGGCTATATCTACACTTTCGCTGTTTCTCTGCGTTACCACAATATACGTCTATATTATATCTACAGTATGTAACCGTCTATCTCTGATAGCAGCTACGTTTTGCAAGATTTCAGCAACCGCCTCGTTTGTTTCAACCGTTTGAATAAAAAAAAATGTTCAATCATGATCCGCCGTGTTCCGAAGTGCCGCTCAAAGCCATGACAATCGCATGAAAAATTCTAAGTCGGATCAGAGACGATGATTCCTCGAGTTGCCTCATATATTTTACAGGGGTCGAGGGATAAAACGTAAATGTTATCGAGGGTAAACATATAATTATGACTGTGCGAAACACGCGCGTGCATATTCGGTGAAATGGTATATAAGGTATACCCGGTTACAAATTAGCGTGGGTAAAGTTTCAACGTAGTGTTTAAAATAGGCACACCTTTTTAAGCCGTCGATTTGACTACAAAGGGAATCGATTTAGAGGGTAAGTATGTATGCCACCGACCGACCGGTCGCAGCTGCTGCCAGGAAAAAGGGAAATTTAAGGGCGGTGGATCCTTTTCGTGTAGAAATACCTTTAGCTGATACTCTGAAAACGATACCCGATTGTAAAATTTCACAGCCTTTGAAAGCCGAGTTTTACAAGTGCCCTGGAACTCTACATGGATATAATTATTGGCCGATAATATCCTTCTTACACATCTATCAATTATTCCTTTTCTATTTTTATAATTTGATTATACATTTATTTTTATTGGTTTCCCTTTTTTCAAGTGACCATACAACATTTCATCTCAAATGAGGCTATAAGTTAATTTTCTAGCCGATCAACGATCAAATATTTGTAATGGGTGGGATCATTTTTATTACCTCCGGAAATTATGAGCGACTGGTACAACATTGAAAATAATCATGTTTGTACAAACCACGATATTTCCGATGGACAAGGCAACGGAATATTCCTACTATACATCAGCTATTACAGGGTGACCTTGTAAATAATTTTTTCGCAGGGATACCAATTCGTGATTAAGATGGAAAAAAAATTAAAAAAGAATTAAACATATCAAAATACATGAACAAAAATTTCAGGCTGAAATATATTTTTGCGACGTATGATTTTGTGAGCGTATGAAAAAAAAATTTCAGTAACAAAAAGGTGCAGAGTTATAACGGGAAAAAAATTCTGAAAGCTTAATGCGTCTGCGAACGATTGATTTTATTATTTTTTGTTTTACAGGAATTATTTAAATGGGGATATAGGAGGAAAAATGTAGATCGTCAAGAGCGTGGAGAAAAGAAAATCGCGTAGAGGTTTTTTGTTTGTTTCTGTATTCCTTGCGCTTTCAGTTTATGAGAAGGAGAAGGTATTTGAAATCTTTCGAATTTTGATCACTAAGCTCAAAGCTTCGAGACTCGAAGATTCGGCTTTTACGCGGGGTATTTTCAATAGGACTTTTGCCGTCTTCTATTCGCAGCTCCCGCGATCGTTTCATTTCGTATTCTAGATCCTTGACCCGGGTAGATGATCCCAAAACCAGCAGTTAAAGATAAGGGTGAGGAGCTTCTGGCACATTTCTTTTTATTCTCTTTTCGGAATCTTTTATTCAAGAAAATATTTAAGCTCTTCATATTGAGGCTTAACGGATCGCTGCTGGTATATAATAATATATTCTACTTCTGTCCAAATTTAGTGTCTGCACAGGGGATTTTAAGTTCACCACGTAACACGTACCTCCCAAACCCCAAGTGAGTGCGGGGAGGGAAAGAAAAAGAAAAAAAAAACTCAGATGGGTTGAAAAAATATTCATCTAAATTACATTTCGAATACAGATAACAACCAAAGATTTTTGTGTCTTCGGTATTTCGAGTAGTTATTTCGATCAAGTATACACTTTGTGGACCTAGTTAAAGTTTTTCAAAGTAAAAAATTAAACATAAAAAAAAAAGACAAAAAAATTAAAATAAATAAAATGTATAGAATAATTGGTTGTAGGAAGTGAGAGTATGGGAATAAATTGAAAGGGTCCTTGCGAAGGTTGTAGCTCGTATTTAAATATTTCATATACAATCTTGTCAAGGCGTAGAACAAGATCAAAAGCAGGCGGTACCACCGAATTATCGCCAAAGTTTGTAATTAACTTGAATTTGATGTCACCACGCCTAAAACTCTTTATAGATTTTCTCATACTTTTCCACCATTTTTATCCCTCTCCCCATTTCTTTACCGCTCCCTTTTTCCGCGCCTCCTACTTCAACCAAATTGTTATTACCGTCCGCTCCAGTTGCCTCCCGAAACTCTTCAACCCTACGTATAAAGCAGCGTCAGCGACGAAGACGGCATCGCAATATGAAGAAATGATAACATAAAAAAAAAAATTAAAAGAAAAAACGTTCACCCACAAATCGGGGCAAAACAATTTTCTCAATGTCCGCTATGGCGCAATTTTCTTTACCTTTTTATACATCTCCAACGTTTCGGAAGTTTACGGGCCAACAGATTTTAACTTTGCCTACATCGCCGGCCAGCAACAACATAATTCTTATATATTTGCCTCCTTATCAAGGTACCAGCTATCGAGTAATTTTCTTTCTCTTTTTTTTTCATCACCTCAGGCGCTTCGAAAATACACCCGGTATGTTGATGCGGATCAACTTCTGAAAGAATTTCGGAAACGACATAATTTGTCGATTTTGTTTACTTCCATAAATTTAATCCTTGAACTTAATCAACTAAAAACTATATAAATCTACGTATATATATTTTTTCCAAATTCATAGCGTAGATGTTATAATATGGTTGAATTACTTAACGAATTAATACCAGATCTGCGATATAATCAATTTAATTACGGATCATTAAATTTAACACTCGATCGCTGTCCAAAATATAAGTATAACATTTACACAGAGCTCGGGAAGTTATAAACGCACGATAGAATACCGCATGTGTTTCATAATGAGGTCGATTATTCCAGTAGAGAAATGTCACCGCGCACATTGTACGACTATAAGTAGAATTTTGTTTAGTCCGTTAAACCGGACAAATTAATTATTCGTGTTGTTTTGCATACATCTTCTTTTTTTTTTTTTGTCGATACAAAGTTTCGGAGAGAAGTGAATGTTTCCTGCAAACCTAACGTTGAAAAATTAAATTTTTTTTTCACGTGCGGGTTATAGACGCGTGAACGAAGAACAAAAAAAAAATTAACTTGAAAATGTGACGAAATATTTAAAAAACGCGAACTTCTTGACTGAGAAATAATATTTATGTAGGAGCGGTTATCAAATGCCCTCAAGACACTCGTTAACCACAGGGATTCGCTTTGGACGACACAGTTTTAAATTGATAAAAAAAAAAAGAAGAGAAAAGAAAAGAAAAAACGAAAAATACTTTTCGTAACTTTTCGTTCAAAATATAATCGCTTTTTAAAATGGAATCTTCGGTCGTTATTCTTTCTATCTCTTCTTTACCACGACTTTCTTTTATATCGCAGTGGGCGTGAGGTGTTGAAAATCTTCGTCGATTTTTCTTTTCCATTTTCAACGCCGTTTCTTACGTCTCCGCAGTTATAATATGAACAATGATAATATATTTGTTCCACTTAGAAATTATACAAGCTGCTATTCGCGTACGTTAATTATCACGAAACCTAAATTACTTTACAGTTGGAAAAAAATTTGACGCAAAGATGAAATATACAACCTCACAAATTCAACATCTGTTGGACGTTTGGGGCTCGACCGATGATTTTTTTACTCGCACAGTTTCTGATCGGATTCATATTATTCTGTACACCGTGCTGTTCTCGTCCCTCGAAATTATATAAGTTCGATCTGAGACGGCGAAGAAAAAGGAAAGAGAAAACAAAAAGAAAATTATAGCTCGACTCGATGTGGAACACCTTGTAAACGTATGTTTGAATCAAGTTTTTGATATCCAATATATCGAACGTCACTCAATTAAGTTGATGAGAATTTCTTCTCAAATTTCTTCACGCATTTTAGTCATATGAACTTTCTATGTGCTGTATCAGGATGTATACGAAATAAAGGAAGAGGAAAAAAAAACCAAGATACCGCAGCTACGGACTATAGTGCCGGTGATGGACCTGGTAACCGATATTCTAGGAAACGGAACACCTGCGCTCATTATTCGATGTCCACGTGAGAAACATCAGTGAAAGGAACGCGATAAAAATTAAAAAAAAAAATAATAATTTGTGCTCTGTCCTCGTGATACAATTTTCTCATCTGCTACAGTTGTTCATCAAGATCAGCTACTATACAGAGCATAAGATGATTTTTTTTTTCAGTAATAATCGAGAAATTGTTTTTGTTTGTTCCATCAAAATTACGTCGTCAGCTCCGTTAAGATAAATTGTTTGACGTTAAACCGCAACTCTCGATCGTTTACACCCCACTGTACAGATGAGGCGTGCATATCATTCTAGAGTGTCCTCATTTATTCAAAGGATCATCATAAAATAGCTATAGAGATAAGGCCACATCAGTGTCGTTGAGTTTTTGACGAGATTGCGACGTTAAGTTTCTGAGAAAATTCTAGAAAAAAATGTATAGGTAAAAAATTAAATGGAAAATTCATCGAGGATGAGTTTTGTCTTTGTTCCCCCAAACCACGTGGTCAGAAGCATAATTGTAACATGTTTATAACCTCGGTGGTCTTTATTAATTCTTTATGCCATGTTCGGTGAGTTGGAAAATCTGATTTTGATTTATTTTCATTAATTTTCAAGATACTCGTTATTTTATTCATATATCGATGTGAAGTATAACAAATTCTCCATTAGCCGCTTGAAAAAAATTACTCAATGAAGAAACCTTGATTATAAATATTTGATGGAAAAAAAAAAAAAAAATCCTGCGGAATAACGAGAAAATAATGAAGTTCGAATCTGTACCAATCGGACGATGAATCTCAACCACCTGAAGCGTTTAGGAAAAAAAAACGAAATACTTGATTCATGACATAACCTGAATAAATTTGACTCTATGTGGTTGAAAACTCGGAATAATTCTTCCTGAAAATGATTGAAGACGTAATTTAAATCTCCAACGAATTCTGGTTTATCTGACCGAATTTTCAACCGAATATGAATTTGTCTTGAGATCAGCTGGACCGCGTGATCCTGAGCCAATTACAAAATACAGCAGACATAGGTGTACGGCAGCTGTGGGTATTCGTAAGATTCTTGAGAATTATTAGTATAATACGACGAATCTTACGGTTTATATATTATACTCGAGCGAAGAGGATGTAACCAAAGTCGGAGGTGTGCAGAGGAGCGAAACTAATATTCTGGTGAACGCCCTGACTACCTTGACCTCTGCCGACCTCCGTCACACTTCAGAGCTCAGGATCCAGTCGGGCCCCACGTTCAACTCTCGTCGCTTTCGACCGTGGAAATAATCTATGTTTAAATAAACATTTATTTTTATTATTTATCTTTTGACTTTAGGTTACTTTCAACAAGAATGACATCCGATTTCATTTAAAAAAGTCAATTGTCGAGATAAAAAATAATTATAACGGCTGAAAACTTTCCAAGTAATAATTCACGTCGTAGAACGAAAGAAAAAAACATCTGCATGCATTACGTATAAGTGTGTATAAAGGCAGATGAATCCAAGTTGCAAAAAAAATTACTGAATCTACTTTTACTTTTACTTAAACTTTTTACTTTATATATACGTATTAAACGGTTCTGTTTTCTCGACTGACGATATAATATACGCTGTATAAAGTATCGTTATAATGAGACCAATTTGCACATGTAAGTGATGAGTCATTACTTGGGGAGATTTTGACTAAACAAGTTGAGTAATTTCCTCGTTCAATTAAGATGGTTTTGAGCTTTCTCTTGTGTTTCGAAATCTCAAAAATTATGGTTAATCATATATAATATACATTGATGTGAGAAGGGGTTCGTTTCGGGTGGTTTACTTCAAATTAATAAATAACTTGCTGACATATTTTCCTTTCTTTTTTTCGTCGAATTACACTTTCAACTCGAAACACCTCTTTCCGAGGGTTCGTACAGCGACTAGCCAAGAACTACATATAACTATGGATGATATTAAAACAAAGTTCAGAATTTATACGCTCCTACAAAACGTCTACTAATGAAATTAATTTAATCTGATCCAACCCAACCTATACACGAGTTTATGCTTCAAGTACAACGTTGCGCGATGTTTTAAATGAGTATGAAAAGTTCCGTACATAGATATGTATATAGGAACCTCTCTAATTACCTGAGTTGTTTCGAATATATATGTAATTAGCAGTAAACTGTATTCGACACGTATTTTGTCATCGTTAGTTATCATTTATTCGAACAAAAATTCTGCTGATTACGAATCTTATTTTATTTTTGGATTCGATCGTAATTTTTTCATCTGCAAGAATTTTTTAGTTCGACTGCTAAGATATTTGAGAAAGTAATTCAGATCATAATTGGAAGCCATAAGTTCACGTTACGTTCACATTCGCAGTACATAAAGTTGATCTAGTGCAATCTGGTGGTGCAATATATAAGGTCATTCAAATATTCGCCGTTGTAAAACGGAGGAACAACAACACGTGCAAAATTTTATTCAACTTTCTAGTCGTATTATTCCCTTGGCGAGCTGTTAAACTAAACTATATAACAAAAATCGCACGCCTTACTTCGTGTTCCTCTGATTGCGCAACAATCACACATACATATGTACTCGTATACATTCAAAGTATACAAGTTCATTCGCTCGACTTACGTTAAGTTGGCAACGTCATTTCTCTCCGACGATTAAAAAATATTACGGTTACGTCGGATGATGTAAAAGATATCCGGAATCAGATTATTTAATTGATTTATGAAAAGTATTAATTTAACTAATCAGAAACATGACACAGCGCGAGTAATGATTGGTGTACTGAAAGAAGACGTAAAAATGATTAATCAAAGTTACGATCTTCGCAGTCGTTATATTCTGAACAATTCGGTTGAATAATCCACTTCTAAATTTTCATAAAGAGGTATCTTTTATGCGTTTCGAACACCGGAAATAATACTGTATAATTCATAAGACAGAGGATAGAGAAACGAGGAGATGAAAGCGATGTGTATATATGTATATGGGGGAGGGAGGCATAACTCAGGGATGATTGCTCGAGAGGCGAAGTTGAATTGACGCGCATACCAACAGAAAAGGGTTTGGCATTTGACCCAAACGGCGAAGGGTGATTTAATATATATAGAGACCGAAAGATACGAGCGAAGGGTCTCAATGGTTTAGTCGAGACCTACAACCAAGGAAGAAGAAGAGCGAGGGAAGGAGAAATAAAAAAGCACGGTTCGGAATCCGCCCCACCTCGTCCCTCAAAAGATGATCGACGGTCCTTCAGATATAGGGCATTGAACCTGTATTGAATTCTAGCGCTCTAATCTCCCTTACATTCATCGATCAAAATCGTTTTTTTTATTTATTTATTTTTTTATTATCAAAATAATGTGTAGGTACGTTGTACGGCCGAGAATAAGACCACCCTTATATCCGAGGGTCGAAAAAATTCTAAATTTTTTCGGTCGACGAATAGCGAAAGAAAAAGAAAAAGAAGTTTACACCTTGTGATAAGATGACCTGGAAATAAAGAACACAAATTGAGCGAGTGATTTCATTTGCCTCACCAAAGACAAAGCATTTCAATTTTGACGAAATTATGTGCAGTCTTTTTAACACCTGCTCAGAGCTAATTGTAAGAGCAAAAGACTATGAGATTTCAGATCCTCGGAGATTAAAATAGTCTTATAGCATGTTGACGCTTCACAACTATCGATTTTTTGCACTCGAGTTATTTGATCTCAAAGTTCAAAGCGAGAGGACTCGACTCATGAAACGATCACCGGTACGTAGTGCGCAGACACCTGATTCGAGCTGGTTACTTTTCCGAAAAAGGTCGTTGTGTTGCTGTGATTAATTTTTCTATTTATGTTTTATTCATTTTTACAAAATTTTCATCCAAGTCTTCCTTGGTTTTCACACGCTGTTTCACTCGTAAGTTCATCAGGTCTGGATTATATCTCTGGGAATGCATTTACTCTGATCGAATATGCGAATAATGGACGTATGAAGTCGGCTCTAAGGACGCTGACATGGAACAAAGGGCTATAAATTGAATTAATGAGCCGTATCGATATATCGATATGTCTACAAGCCAAACAGGTTATCAGTTCGAAAATAGGTCAATGGGTCAATAGCTTGGCGAAGTGTTTTTTTTTTTTATTTTGCTTTGTTGTTCGCGTAAATCGACCGGAGAATATATGTAGATCGAATTTCGATCCGTGTGAAAAATATTCACGAAATATAGAAAGAGAAAAAAAATGATGCGTTTGGTCCTGCAATGAGAAACGATAATAAAAATTACAGCGCGGGTTTGTAACGAACTTGCCTTGGGAGATTTTCTAAACCAGCTGCAGCAGAATAGAAGATTTACGACGACCGCAATATAAGTAAATTCAAATATGGTGAAGCTAGGACGGCGCATTCTGGTTCACCTTATAAACAAGGATTAGCCCGCAACCATATATGTCATGATTGAATGAGCCGATTAATTCTGTGTTCAATTGCAACACTTTTATGCAGTTGGAAATTTTTACATATCTTATGTCGATGACGTGATAATTTTTTATTCTTCAATTTCAATTTTATTCAGTCTTATTCGAGGACTCGTGGTTTTATTATAAACATATACACGAAGAAATGCGTATACGAATGATATTCGTAATTTATTCATTATATAACCTGGCCATCGAAATTATTTTTTCAATTTAGTTCAATTTTCTTATTGTTTTTTTCTTTTTCTTTTTTTTTTTTTGTACAGAGTTATTGCTCCACACGCGAAAACTTTTACTTTGTCAACTTGAAAATTGTCCTATGGGACGTCACCCCTTGTTACTTCGAAAATTTGTCAAGTCTTATTATTTGTTTCAAAGTTATTAGAATCTCGTTTGAAGTATTAACAAGAAAAGAGCATAACTTTTGCCATCGTCATAAGTCCAAGGAAGAAAAATAATCGTAGTAGATATATGTATAACATCTTTAGGAATATTCTCACCGTCCTTACCGCAAAAAAAAAAAAAAATTAAAGATCTTTATCACTGAATTCTTAATCTATATCGACTGAATTTTCACGCCTTGATTTTTCTTTTTCTTCTCTTCACTCAACAAGCGATTTCCTAATGGCGTCTGCGCGTACGTGATTTTCCGTTTGTATCCGCGACACGTGTGTAACCATTTGAAATTTAAAGTACGTTAAACTAGAAAAACGTGCGGAATAATAGTCAGAAGTTTTATGTCAAACAATTTCATTCCCACGGTTCGCAGAATACGATCAAAGTAATCCAACGATCATGAGAAAAAATCAATAAATAAATAAATGTAGTACGAGAAAAAAAAAAAAAAGGTTTATTAATTATTATACTCACATTACTGATTCAATAACAGTACTTGCGATAATGGGAGGTTAGAATTATTATTAGCATCAACTTACCCGCCTCATTGTACTACAACGTACGATACAAAACAGACGTTGAATTTACCTGGTCTACGATTAATCTTGCGTCTGATCTTCATTTACACTTATGCGACCTTGGATGAATGTGTGTTGCTCAAAGCATGGGAATCGACTCACTTTCAGTTCCCTGAAATCTGAAATCTGAAATCAGAATTTGCGATAAAGATGAGCGACAAACTATAATAACTTAAAATTTGATTTCAATGCCAGCTCCATTCCTTTATGTAAATCCAATTTTTTTGTTTCTGTTTTTGTTGTTTCCAATTTAAAATTTCGTATACAAATCCATACAAATGAGCGTTCAGTAATTGCATCAACTGCACGATCGAAAGTTTCGCTCGGAGCTTTGTAGTTTCGAAGAGTGTTTCGATTGTGAGAATGCGACTCCGCGCTCCGCGCTCCAGATTCCTATATACTTAATTTATCGAAGTAATTTCACTTTCAATGTTGCATTACTTGTTATGAAATTCGGTTCGCAAGCTATGCGCGCCCTGAACCCACGCTAGTATGTACCGTATTACATATCCTCCAACAACCGGCCTGAGAGTGAAAGTAACTTCTGAACCGGTTGAACGGTAACCACTTATAGTTGTGTATACCTATACATATAGGTAGATAATTATATAGGTGGTTCAAATTCTCTGCGAATATTATACAAAATTTTGCTGTATCGGATCAGTTGATACATCCTTCGCCCACCCCCATCCCATGTATCCGATAGAGATTATCAAATTTCAGGTAATTACAATAATTAATTTTACCACTCGTGTATATCCGAAGGTCGCGGGTTGACAATGAATTGAATTGTGAGTTATAATTTGATCCGTGATGTGGAACGGATTATTATTATTATTTTTTTTGTTTCTCATTTGCCGCAGCAGCTGCGGTCTCGAGTAAATAAATCATTCGAGAGAAAAAACAAAAATCGACGCCATCTTGAATATTACGTGAATACGTAAATTTAGATTAGGTCACAGATGTATCGAACATGGATATCAATAGATAGACGAATAAGAAGATGGCTAAATTGCTTTGGATTTTTTGATAGCGTGGCGTTGAAAGGATTTATCATTAAAATTTCTACTGTCAATGTCGGAAGAGACGTGCATTTCATCGCATATTAATACGGATTTCAAGGACGAAAAACCGAGGGAAAAACAACCCCCCTTAGTTCGAGCGAGGCTGAGGATTCTACAGGAACTAAATTCGTGGTCCCGGAAATCCCGGAGGGTTTAATTCCCATACCTTATAGTGGTATTTGAGGAACTCATCCGTCTTATGCTACTTACAGGAAGGAGTGAGTCTAATTGGAAGAAATTGTTTGTTCCTGCGGACCACTGACGATGTGTAAAAACCACTCGATACATAGGTGTCCCAACCATTTCACATTTCACAACTATTTCAAAACTACTTCATTTTGATACGGTTCGATTGGCGTTTATGGGCTATTCTTATGTATTTTGAGCCCAGGAATCCAAATCAGCTAACCAAATTGATCTACCTACAAAACTGATCGAGTTATAATCGGTTTATCGCTCTGAAAAGTGTAAAAATCAAAATATCTCGATAGGATTCATTCCTAGCTCGATTTACTTGACGGAATCGTGTTCCTGAGGTCTCTGAGCCCCTATTAAACGCTATCGAAATAAAAAGTTGATTTTTGACCAAAAATCGACAAAAATCCAAGGTATACCCCTTTGGATTTTTTTGATTTTGGGGCCAAAAATGAAGTATTTTTAAAATCGATCGTAGGACGCTTTTCCAACGTATTTTGACCCCAGGAACACGAATCCGTTGAGTAAATCAAGCTGGAAATAAATCCCATCGAGATATCCTTATTTTTTCACTTTTTGGAGCGATAAATTGGCGATAACTCGATCAATTTTATAGATAGATCAATTTAACTTGTAGATTCGTGTTCCTGAGGTCAAAATACGTCAGAAAAGTGTCCTTCGATCGATTTAAAAAAATGTCGATTTTTAACCCCAAAATCGACAAAAATCTAAGGTATACCCCTTTGGATTTTTTCAATTTTTGGGCCAAAAATGAAGTATTTTTAAAATCGATCGTAGGACACTTTTCTGATGTATTTTGACCTCAGGAACACGAATCCATCGATTAAATTGAGCTAGGAATTAATCTCATCGAGATATCCTTATTTTTTCACTTTTTGGAGCGATAAATTGGCGATAACTCGATCAATTTTATAGATAGATCAATTTAACTTGTAGATTCGTGTTCCTGAGGTCAAAATACGTCAGAAAAGTGTCCTTCGATCGATTTAAAAAAATGTCGATTTTTAACCCCAAAATCGACAAAAATCTAAGGTATACCCCTTTGGATTTTTTCAATTTTTGGGCCAAAAATGAAGTATTTTTAAAATCGATCGTAGGACACTTTTCTGATGTATTTTGACCTCAGGAACACGAATCCATCGATTAAATTGAGCTAGGAATTAATCTCATCGAGATATCCTTATTTTTTCACTTTTTGGAGCGATAAATTGGCGATAACTCGATCAATTTTATAGATAGATCAATTTAACTTGTAGATTCGTGTTCCTGAGGTCAAAATACGTCAGAAAAGTGTCCTTCGATCGATTTAAAAAAATGTCGATTTTTAACCCCAAAATCGACAAAAATCTAAGGTATACCCCTTTGGATTTTTTCAATTTTTGGGCCAAAAATGAAGTATTTTTAAAATCGATCGTAGGACACTTTTCTGATGTATTTTGACCTCAGGAACACGAATCCATCGATTAAATTGAGCTAGGAATTAATCTCATCGAGATATCTGAATTTTTCTGCTTCAAAAAGCGTAAAATTGGCGATAGCTCGATTAATTTTATAGATGAATGAATTTGGCTTCCAGATTCTGATTCGTGAGATCAAAATACATAAGAATACCTTATGAAAGCCAGTAAAAAAAAATGTTGATTTTTGACCCCAAAATCGTGAAAAATCTAAGCCCTTTTGGCGTAAGTGGTAAAAGAAACAAATATGAAGTTAGATACGTACACCGTTGCACCAACCGAAAATTCAGTTCGTTCAGTAAATTAATTATCGTTTTTTGAGTGGCTAACAATTGAATTGATTTCGTAAAAAAAAAAAAAGAACATCAACTTGCGCGTGTATGATTCGTTATTGTCATTTTATTGGCAATTTAATTCCGATGAAATTTCAATCTTTTTCATTGCAAAAATTTATATTATATGAAGCTACATAAAGGTACTCGCAGATTATTACCATCGGGTCTTTGAGCGATAAGCTATCCTTTGTTCGTCGCATATAATGTTGAAAAAAAAAAGAAACTGAAAAAAAAAATTTCCTCCCAACGCGATGCGGATCGAAAAAGGAAATTTTGTTTGATAGTAATCCGCCCAGAATTTATGGTCTGAGCAATTCTTTGGAGAGATGGATTACACGATACATCGTTTCATTATTCCATGAATACCACATTTTATACCTATACAGGTGTGTGCATAATGCTCGACTGAAACAAGCTCGCCAAATATTATAGCTGCTTAAACGAGCAGCTATAGCAACAAGTGGCTGGCTGTCACTTTGTGCTCACTCAGTGTAAACTCATATGGAGTAGCTGTGCGTCCGTTAATTACGTGCTTAACTACATGATTTTTTAAGACATCGCGACGTGTCCGCCAAGGTAGTCCGAAATCATGGCGGTAATGACCTGGTAGTTTTTACAATTGAGTGGAATTCCATTGATGCGACTATATGAGTCGCAATTTTTCAACCAGAAGAGACGTCGAGTGTCCCGAAATGGTAAATTAGGTATGATGATGCTAAATGAAAAGTAAAAAGGAAAGAAAAGGGGCAATGTAAAAACAAGCAAATTTAATTAGGTTCGTTTAATTTTTTCTTTTTTTTTTTTTGTTATTCAATGAGAATAGAGCAGAAGAGTTTTAATTTGCGAGTGTAAATGACAGCGTAATTAAAAGGTAAAATTTCATCGCCCTTCGTTATTCGTTGTCGCCGAATTTTCATGTTATTTAATCTAGTCTACTCGGTAATAACGGACATTTCCTGCAAGCGATATCTACCTATATACGTATGATTTTAATAAGCGGATCTGTCGTTCACCTCTCGCAATCTGACGTTCGTTTCCAACGCTATTCGAAGCGCCACTAGCACCCCCATTATGAGACATTGAACACAACTTTTGACCCCCGCTATATTCGCTATGCGCTATTCCCTGCAAAGTTAGTTCCATTTACCCGATCATTACATCAATTCTGTTATTATACGGTGATTGCAATGTCCGATACACGCCAGTGCCAATCATATACATTATATACTCACCCTTCCTACAGCGAATACATAAACGACCGTCGACCTCGTCTTTGCCTCGGGAACAACTGAAACGCGCCACGTTGTCTCTTGTCTCGCAGCTGTCTTGACAGAAACAGACCTCCTCGAAGCACTTCTCTCTTGCTCTTTCACTTTTCTTCTCCATCTCATTATGCAGACACGCGAATTGGTAAAAGTGAAAACCACTATTTTTTTTCTCGTCTTTTATGCAGGAAAAAAACGTAGGTGTTCCAAATAAATTCACTCACCAGATGTCAGAATTTGACTCGTTAGTTTTCAGAGTTGGTATCGACATTGGGAATCCAGAAGTTGAACTCTTAACATCCAAAATGTTGGTGAAAGATTCAGATAGAAACAAAGATGAGGAACAATAAAAACACTTTACCTTTCTCACGCTTGGGATCTGCAGTTCTTTCGGAAAGTTTATTCTTCGATTGTTTTCCGTGAGCTTCTTTCACGCCTGGAGCGGTAGAGCCTTAACTCCCTCGGCTCTTATCGGACGACAGGGCCACCCGCGAGGATAGTTCAAGTGGTTTGGTTTGGTTGGGTTAGGTCTCATGTAAACATCACCAAATGTTTCGACGCTAGGGTAGCCTTTATACTCTCAACGACCAACCAGTTGCGTATCTCACCGTGAAACTTTGTTTTACATTTATAGTTACGAGAATACAACAAACAAAAAATTAAACCCCGAGAACCTTGGAGGGAAAAATTAAAACTTTTCACATCAGGCAGCCTGATGCAACATTAAAGTAGCTTCGATTTAATCATACGATTAATTTGACTTGTAATAATATCGAGTACAAGTCAAAATCTCATCGACCCGAACCATGACTGACCAAATTCCTACTTTTTTTTAATTCAAAATGGCTGTTTTTTTTCTCTTACTACTGCAGTGTCTTGTAATTACGGTACGATGCAAACCACAATCGATCGATATGTCTCCTGATATTTTTTACTTCGAAAAAAAAAAAAACCAAAGAAGGCCTCGGAGTTAAGACGTTTTTGTTGAACACGTTAACAGGATCGTCGTCCTGAGTACGTTCGGAATTTGAAGTGGAAGGCGAGATATCATGTCATTGACGTTGAAGCCTTCATTTACTGACAGGGCATCCAGATAACCCTTTATTTCGAAGACCTAGTCTTTCCTGATTGATGGAAGCAGACGTCACCAGGGAACTTTTCAATTCCCTCTTATTTTATATTTCACCCTTTTTTTCACGCCTCGAAATCATTCCGATCGGTACGTCCCGAGACTTTCCAGACGCCACCGCATTTTCATGTGTTCATTTATTTATGTATTGATTTTTTGTTTTTTTCTTCTTACTTTTTACAACTTTTTTCTGCACACATAAAACAGAGCACAACGGGTATTTCGAGTCAATGCGAATTCGGAATATCTAAAAGAAAGTATAACAGAATCAGCGATACATCAATAAAGCTTCTAAGGTAATGAACAAATTATTAAAGTTCTTCTTTGTTTTTCAAATACTTTTTCATTGAATTTTAATGATGTTGACTATAGGTGCATACCTTTTACTTCATCTCAAATTGGAAAGTGTCCAGACGCGATTGTTCAGGTGTGTCGCATGGTATAAAAGTACGAGGATGAAATGAATCAATTGATTGAAACTTATGTTTCAATATAAATTATCCAACGAGTGAAAAAGCTCGCAAGTTAACTTGATGAACTTGGCTAGACACCGACCTGTACCGACGGACCGACAACGTGGAATGTAATAAAGTTTCAAATCCGACAGTTAAATCGAAAAGTGTTCCGACGATGCAACAAAAAAATAAATAAAATAGATTGATTAGGTCACAGAGAACGAGTATCGTATTTCACAGAATTTAAAAACAGACGTCAAACGCCTCACGATCAAGCTTTATTCTGACAATGTGCTATTATAGCTACTTCGCGAAAAACTGGAAGATTCCTGGAAAGCTTTTCAGTAGCGCCCTTTCTTTGTCAAATGTACAAAAAAAAGCAGAAAAGCGATGGTTTAATCTCCCAATTATTTGAAAGTTTGCATCGTTGAGTAACCATAATTTTTTTCACCGTAAATTATACGAACAAAAACGTTTTGCAACCTGCCTTTGACCATAAAAAAAATGATATTTGAACCGTGGAATGTTTCGCGATACAAAGTTCTAAAAAAAAGTGGTAAACGTTGACGTTGCACCGTTATTTTGTTAAAGGGAATTTTGCCTTTTTTTCGATTCATTGATTTTTGCTTTACGTGACTCACGCGTATCAGATTACATACTCGATTCAAATTGAGTATAGAATTTCGATCAACTAAAGCATTGTCAAAGTTACAAAAGCACGTCACCATAACGATAACGGTAGGAGGCAACGCAACGCATCCGTAACGTGTGCGTTGGAAAGAAAAAAAGGCTCTTTGACAACTTTTTTTTATTTTCTCTGAATTTTCGCCAAAGGAACGCAATAATCCTATCAATCGCTCTCGAAAGGTGAGTGTAATGAAAAAATTAAATCCAAGTAATAAATTGGACGAATTATTGGCTATCTCGTTTACGGCCAAGTTTTGAAAAAAAAAGAAAGCGATGTAAATGCCATTCGTAAGTCATACTACATAGTACAAGATATATACGTAACCTCGAAAGCTGAGCAATATTAGAATTCATGGAGAATAGCAGCCCTATTCGTATTTTTGGAAATCGATCGGTTCTATTTTCTGAAAGCCCGTTCAACAAGTGATTGTGTATCGGTATAGAATCGAGGCCGAAAATACGCCCACGATTATTATTCCACGATGTTCTGTATAACACGCGAAGGGCACTCCATAGCTGCAGACCCTTTCCTTATCCTTCGTCCTTTACAGCCTAATGCTTTCTAATGCTTGCGTTATATAACTGCCTAATTTCCCTGAGGAGTTCCAGGGCTTCAGAAAAGAGCATGACGCCGGAAAAGCTTGTGAAACAGCAGGAAGAAGAAGAACCTGAAGAAGGAGAAGAAAAAGAGGCTGCTACTGCGAACGAATAGTTGAATAAGAAGGAATTGACGCGATCAACAATTCATGCTCTGCAGAAATGGACGTTTCCGTTGAAATCCAATTAACTTAAAATCCACTTATTTTGTTATCGTACAAAAACCAGTTGGTGAATGGTATATATTTTACTCTTCTCTCGTATTATCAGCTGAAAATTTTCAGGTAACGCTGTTGTAATAAATCTATTATTAGCTCGACTGCCGACTTCACTATAAAATGAATAAACCATTCTCACTCTCTCGGACGATTTTCTTTTCTTTTTTTTTTTTTTTTATCGTTAAAAGTTTTCAGGAATTTCATTCAACTCCCAACGGACAATGGGTGGGTACGCGTAGCGTCGCAGCTATGGGTCCAAAAATTTCGCTTTTCCTCAGAAAAGTTTATAGTTATACGCGTTCGTACACATACCCTATACACGTACGCGTAGAAACGCGAAGTCGGGACCACATGAAACCCAATAAAAGTCCCCGAAGCCAAATTATAGGCTGGGGTGGTGATTTTTTTATTATTATCCCCGCACGGCCATCTGTCGCAGGTTTGAAAGTCTCCGGTGGCACCCCATATAGTTGCGAAACCACCCTTATAAACTCTCGAAGCTCAAACCTCGAGACTAGGCATCACTCTACTCTCCTCTCCTCTTCTCTTCATACCTCCAGCTTCACCTCAGAAGCGAATCCAACGGCAAATTCTATTCGCGAATTTGCGACAATAAATTATATACCCTCCTCCTCGATTCTTAACGCAGAGAGGAAAACGGGACGTGCCAGCGCGCCGATACGCGTCTCAAACCTTATCCCTTGTATCTTATATCCTCCGATGAATGTGATTCTCTCGTGCTTTCTCAGAAGCCATGAATACGACACCGGGAGCCGTCTGACGCGAAATTGAGATGCATGATCACATCGAATATCTACGCACCGGATGAATTCCTTTTCACAGTTCAAGCTCGAATACGTTGGGCATATTTTCAGCTGAGAAGTTTCGATACAATCCAACGAAATTAGAGTAAGAAAATTTAGAGACTTTGAAGGTGTGATTGAGGAAATTCATCAGATTACGATTGCATATATATTTCTGGGAGTCGTAAAATCTGATGTCGTAAAATGAGGTTTATTTTAGTCACAAAGTTGGTACTTTACTGAATTTTATATTAAATTGAATCATATAATAACGACTGTATTTATAAGGCGTCTTTCAAGCCCAAATGATTCCCTCTTATTCGTCTTCGGAAATTGCTGATTATTCACCCGGGTGACTTATTTGATACGGGTGAAGTTTATTCGTTGGAAATTAGATGCGGGATCTCCTGACTTGAAGAAATATTCGATGTAGACCGAGGGAAAAAAAATCGTTACATTTTATTTTTCAAATTAAATTTCTAATTATAAGTAGGAGAATTTTTCATTTTCAAATAAAACGTGAGAAAGGAGGAGCGAGAGACTTTGCCGTAGGTCCTTGAATTTTTTCGTACGCCTTATTTTCGAAGAGAAAAGAAAAAAAAAACTTCAAGATCACACCCGTGAAACCTGAGTCAGGCTCCAACTTTTCATACACCTGCGTTTAATTTCCCATACAGACTGTATAAACATGATTTTCTTTCTCTGTTTTCTATTATTTACGGAGGAGCTGTAAGGGGTCTGAGTGGGTTAAAAATTGTAGGAATTCAGGACAAGATTCTGGAGAGTGCTGCTTCTTTATGAATGTATTCATTGATTTTCTTCGACCTCTCACCCTCATTTTATCGTACCGGATGGGGGAGGAGGAGGCCGAACGGGCAACAACGCTGCGAAGAATGATAATTTTGTTAAAATTTGATATGAGTTTGTGAGAAAAAATATTCGGACCGGGATGATTTTTCGGTATTTCGAAGAGCGATGAATCCATCATTTTTCAAAGTTATAAAAAATCTGCATAGATGCGTCGTTTTTGTAGAATATTTTTTCAACGAAAACTCGTAGGATAGTAACGACCGAACAACCATTAGATTTAACAATACAGCCGACGCTCATTTCCCCTTCTCTTGTTTACCGATTTTCCGATTTTAGTTTCCCACTTTTGCCTTTGGGTCATTCGCCCATTTGCATTCTAATGATCACTGTACGCTTCATTCCTCTGAATTGGATTATAGGGAATCCAATTTTACGCAAACAGTCAGTACTATAATTATCCCTACAAACGCGGCCATGACACAAGTATTCACATACCTATCGATGTCCAAAATCGCACGCATAGAACACTCCCATACCTAACATCTACTATAAAATTACAATGGCAAAAATTTTCCGATGACAAGTCATGAATAATAAATAATTATCGATTAGGTGTTCCAAAGTTAATGAAAAATCCAAGGGGATCTTACTCTTCACATCTCTATTTTTCTTCCTTTTTCTTTTTTCGAACCGCAGATCTATATTTATACCAAAAAAAGACGTGAACAAGGTGAATGATAATACATACAATACGTACCAAACGAGGGTGTTCATTTTTTGCCAGGAGAAATACCCTTCTTCCTTTTTTTCCTTTACTCTTTCATTTTTTTCTATCATTTTTTCTTTCTTTTTCTTTTACAGTCTAGCGAATTGGAGCGTCGTGTGGCATCAACCTGCCAGAAGCGACAACGCGGGGGTAAAAAATGGTGGAGAGAATGGCTATATATACCGTAAGCGTGCTCGTAATCATCGATAATGGATCGAGCATAGATCCCTACAGCCAAAAGTAAACACGAAAGTAAAGCTTAAAAAATTGACGAGGTTACCGTCAGGGTTAGATGGGGTTAGTTTGGATAGGTTGTAAACGGAATGAAGGGCGGAATATAATACAAACGTACAAGGGTGCCGAACGAGTACTCATCGATCTTATACGCTTATTAATCTGCGCTAATTTTCTCTAACAAAACTTTTGTCCACATTTTTTATAGATGAAGAAAACAAAAATTAATTCCCTTATTCATACGATGAAACGCATGACGTGATTTTTTACTCATTAAAATTAGCAGATTTTCGAAGGGTTCTATTCCGTATGAGGACAAGAATAATTCCTCCGAAGAAACAAAACAAATCTGCACGTCAATGGCGTATCACCTGTACGTACGGAGGAATAAATTTTCAACATTTACCCAGCGATCTATCGTACAAGTTGTTGGTTTTTATATGTTCATTAATTTTCTGAAAATCGCAGCAGATTTGCTTGTATCGGCGGCAAAATACCTGGGGGCCATAGGCCATACCTGCGTGACACGTTGAATGTGAAATATTACAGAAAATTGGAATCGGACGAAGGTGATCTGTTTGTCGAAGCAAAAGATCTCCGGGCGGTGGCGAGTGGGGTGAATAATTCATGAAACGAGCTGATACTACCTGCCGATAAGCTCGTATTGCAAACGTTAACGAACCGCGCGCGGAAAACTGTTTCACATATCCTGAATTAATAATGCCATTTTACGGGATTAAACGATATTTCGCTGCCTCAAGAGAAATATGATTTCTTCACCAGCTCCTTCGCTATAGTTTCGTTTATTCGTGCGGAAAATTTCTCCGCAAATTTTTCAATATTACACATCCCTATTTTTTCTTTTTTACATTCTTTATACTCTGAATTACGAAAAAGGTGCTACTTTAATGGTGTACATATAAAGCGCATAATTGGTGTGTGCCAGTGAATAATCAGCGAGAGTTAAATTACGATCTTACGTCAGAGATTCATTGAAGTAATCCTTTGATCCGCTGCCCCAGCTGCTTTGATAATTTCTAGATTATAACGGGGAAAAAAGATTAAAGGCTGCAAAATGCATTGGATATACCTTTTTTTCTGTTTGTTTTTTCTTTCCTAATTTTCTTCCGTTTTTGAAACATTGTATGTACAAACTTTTTATTACGAGTGCTAATTATCGTTTTTTATCATATTTTTAATTACGCTTTGATCCGGATACTCGTATTATATCGAGAGCTGAGAGGCGGAAAGACGTAACGTGAATTGGAAACAGAAAAAAAATCGATCCTTCGCGTTAATTTTAGTAAAAAAATGGTGCATTCGGTTTTTCAAAAGATCTGTTTGTTTCCGTTCTTCGCCTTGCGTTTTTATTTCCTCTTCCGTTCTTGTTGTTTTTTTCGTTTTCGAGAGGTTGCGGCAATAACGACTGAAGTAAAGTATGGTAACGTATATGTAAAGATTGTAGGTGTTCCGAAACGGGGCAGGAGCAACCAAAGAGGCGAAGGATTCGTTATTTCTGTGTGTATTTTTTGGGGTGGATTTACCGCGAAAAGGTCAAATAAAAAATACGAGCGCAGGAGGTATTAGACACCTTTAGCCTCAGCCCTCAACGAAACAACACATACAGCTCCCTGCATCCCCGATTTTTTCGAGTAGGGCAATAAATAGAAAGAGGAAGAAAGAAAAAGAAAATTTCTAGTAATCTCTGATGGGTTCGTGTTTGAACAGTTGAAAGGCCAAAAAGAGGGAAATCCTTTTTCCCAGAGATCAATATAGGTAAGTTTCCGGGATCAATCGGATATTCGAATTCCGTTCAGAAATCTACTCGAGAAACAAAGGGCGACGCTTCCTTTATATCTGTGGACTATTTTAATGGTTTCTGTCGTTTAAAACTCGAGAAGTTAATTACGACAGAGAATCTAATTATGCGATGGCCAAAAAAAAAGTGAACAGCTCAAACGCGTTCTTGCTTAATTAAAACCATGCCGCCTAATTTTTCTTACACGTGCTTTTTGCTCTCGTGGTACCTAATTTGGGTGACGAGGAATGTTCAAATACTCGGTTTCGTACTCTTTAATAGTTTGAATATTTTTTTTTTAGAAATTTTTTCCCAAATATACGAAAGAAAGAAAAAACAATCGACTGCCGGAGGAATATATCGTCGGATATAAATTATTCGAAAGTGTAACGTTGATAAATTTTTATTACTGTCACCGAAAAGTATAGCAGCTTTTGTTTATTTCTAAAGTATGAAAAAAGAGACAACCTTTATGAATCGATTTACTCAATCAACGTCGTAAATAAAAGCTCGGATGAGAAGTTTATTTCGTTAGGAAAACTGGTAAGAAGCATGAGTGATTAAAACTTCAGTTATGACGGAATATAACTTACGATGTACATCCCAACTTTGCTAACTAAATGAAATCTGACAAAATATGAGGGATAATAGGGAATGAGGAGAGGAAAAAAATAGGTCCGCCATTTTGAACTTAAATAATCCGCGTCGCTTGTTTTCGGACGTACATATTTTCGGAGCTTAATACTCTTGTTTCCTCAACTGCAGCGGAGGGGTTGAAAGTCAAAGGAATCCCGCTGGCATGAATGGACACTCGATGCGTAAACGTAAATAGGTGCGGGCGAGATTAATCCGCGTAAAAATAGGGGAACGGAATCGAAGTTAAAATCACGTGAATTCGTAATAAAAATATGACGTTCAACGACAAAAAGGCCGCAGTGACGGCACCTAGAGAGGGTTGCAGGGCAGAGGGTGAAGAACTGAGGACGAAGGATGGCCGCGCGCAAAGAGCGGGAGGAAAGGTGGAGGTCGAACTGCGAAGGGTGGTCGGTTTGGGTGGGGGGCGGGGGTGGAGGATACGACTCGATCGATCCCAGAGATGCGTGCACGCGCGTCATCCGGCGACTGTACCTCGTGAGCGACATGGCGAGAGTTCGAGAAGATGAGATGCGAGTGCGTGAGTTGAATTCTAAAACGATTCTTAAGGCCCTTCGTTCACCTCGCTCTGCGTAACTTGGTAGGTTGGTAGGAGTATGAAAGATGAAAAATGAAAAAAAAAAAATTGATAGGCAGAACAGGGCAATTCTTTTCTTCCATTTTTACTCTACATATTTTATATATATATATACCTATGCATTATATACATATATAATTTTCGGGATATTTTCATACACGGTGACGTACGGAAATCCAATTTTAAAAATAATTTCCACGCGTCCCTCGAACGGATTCTTCGACAAAAAATATCAGCGCTGCACACGCGAATCACTTCACGATTTGTATTATGTAAGGTATGGAAAAAACAACTAACAAACGATTGCCATCATCGGAAGGTAATCGAATCGTCCGTACATTATTTTAGCGAATCAATCATCGGGTATCACAAAATCGGAAATTCATTTTTCTAACTTCAACTAAAAAATACCGAAATTCTTAAGGGTTACTTTGATCAACTTCGTTCTTTGCGTTTTTCTTTATTTCTAGAATACGTGAAAATCCTTAAAGTTGAAATGACGGTACTGAAGAAATTGAAAACTCATGAGGTATCTCTTTAAAAACTGACTGGTGGATCATCTCGTTCAATTTATTTCTCTGTACATTCTTTTACGCGTGAAAACGTATCTCTTTGACGAGAATACTGATGGCGGAAACATAGTGAATGTGATATTGATAATAGAACAAATAAGAAAAGTAAAACAGGTAAGCAACGAAAAAAAAAGAAGAAACTCAAGAACGAGTGGGAGGGTGAAAAAGATGAAAAAGATGCCTGGGAATTTCTCGTCCGTTTGAATCCTCCAAATGTTTACCCATCGAGCCGAACAGCGACAAAGGCGCGATCCAAACGATGAACGGAGAAGGCAAAAGGATGAAGAGATAAGAAGGATAAGGAAAGAAAATGAAAAAAAAGCTCTATTCTCTGTGCAAAGTTGAGCCTGCTATTGGACGACGCATGTTCTGGCGCTATACATTCCGGTCTTTATGGCTCTTTCTATATCTCATTTTTTTTCTCTCTTTCCCTTCTCTGTGTCTCTTTGCACATCCATAAAATTTATTTCGTTGTTAAATCAGAGTCACATACGATTCGCGTTTTCGTTCATCTATTTTGTAACAGTTCGTCGTGCAATACGAATAAAAATTTTGCTATAAGACATAATAATTGATTTTATACGCGCAATCGTCAAATCAAATATGAGATCACGACGTGACCTCCTATCATCGCATTCGGAAGACCCGTGTTATATCTGTATATTCTGATATCAACTTAGCTGACGTACTGAAACGTAGATTACGTACTCTCGTAGTCTGGATAAGATGGATCCTCTTAAAATTACATCAAATAACTATAAAAGCTTTAATTGTCGTCATCTTTGTTCCTCACAACGTAGAAATAACTTTTTCTTTTACCTGCATGCTATAATCAGCTATCCGAACCGATTGTGAGGGTTGAAAAGCTCTCGATTGGATCGATTGGAACGAGAACTTTGTGTGATATTAAAACGAACGAACCGAAGTTATTCAAACTTGAATTTGGTCAATTCGGACCAAAAAATGTGCGGCGGTGGGGTAAAAAGAGATAAAATAAAATGAGGAACGGAAGTTACAGAGAAGCGAAATGTTGATTCTGATGGGGTTCTACTGCAACCGCTGTTCGTTGTTATGCGAGCAACCAGCATGGATGTTCCACTGTCGCCGGTTATGACAGCAACCAGACAGGGCATACGCAAACGTAGCCCCCGCTACCATTATCATTAATATTTTACGCCTCCGCTTCCCACCTTCCACCTACCCATTGGTACTATACACCACGTGCAATGCACTACTGCGCGTAACACCAACATCGGGTGGGTAATTAGTTACAACGATCCCTGAACCAATTGTATTTTCAACGCTCAACTACCTACTCCATGTAGCCACCCATTGGCTGGAAGGTAATTATATACCTCCGCACTCCTCCCCGGAACCCATGAACGAATTTTATCCTGCCAGGATGAGTGCACATCCCATTTATTTGTTACATGCGATGAACGAATATAGACGAGAAAAAAATCCCGCGAGTAGATAAAGTAAGCGTATTATTACTTATTGCAAAAAAAAAAAAGTTGCCCCCGTATATTTTCTGCTTTGAAAAACGCTTTGAAGTTTTCATTTTATTGATTTATTTTTGTTTTCTTTTTTTTTCAGTATTTAATTTGAGACAAATCCAAATAAGACCATATATACTCGTATTAGGCGGTAGGCAGTTCTTTGACCGTTTTTTTTATACGAGTTATATAAGTGTATCTCCCGAGAGCTCGAGGGTGCTTTTTTTTTTTTATTGAATCCCAAGGCCACGTTCCTTTGACCATTTTCTATCCGTCGGAATTTTTCTTCTGGGAAAAAGAAGCGTGAGCGAAAATTTGATTTTTGTTACAAGAAATGAGAGAAAAGTAACGAAGGGACAAGAAAAAAAGAAGCGAAAATTCCATGAAATGTGTACCGAGTAAATTGGTTACTTCAAAGAACTTTGTTTTTCTATACTCGTCCGATAATTACAAGGGTAAAAATAGGCGTTGGCAAAAGTAACTAATTTTTTCGAGCTGGATCCACAAAAAACAAGAGAGGTGATCGGAATTTCGAGAAATAAAATCATTTCGCCGAAGCCATCCGAATGCAGACGAACTTTGTTCGGGACAACAAATTTTTTTTTTTCTCTTGACCCTCTGGATAACAACAATCTCATTTTTTTCATGGCCGCCCTTTATTTAAGTATACTACAAGTAGAGCAAAAATTCATTTATTTTGAGAAACTGAACACACTCCACAATTTGTCTGGAAGGTTCAGGGTTGATTGTGAGTTAAAAATGAAAGGAAATCTTGAGAGAATTTTTGTTCGGTTAATTTAGAGTCGATTTTTGTGAGGTATAAAGAAAAAATAATAATGAGAATAATTCGTCCACGCGCCCCGAACGAGGACCTCCCCAGTAAATAAAAATAATGTTCGTGCGTGTAACTTGCTAGGGAGTTGCCATAGGGTTTTGGGTTACGTTCTAAATTAAGGGAAGCCCACGGAAAACTTTTATGGGAATGCTTATATGGTAGCTAAGGGTGAAGAACCGAGGGAATATAAAAACGATCCTTATAACAGTTGAGAGAAGCGTAAAAGGAAGAGAAAACTCGTACGGGGAAAGATTTTCAACGCCCCAAAGCTAATTAATCAAAAACCCCAACCCCAAAACTATCGATCGACTCGACCCTGAATATTTTCGATTCAATTTCGAAAATTCAAAGGTTGGAAGGCGTGAGAAAAGAATAATGTTTGAATTCTTCATCCTCCGCGAATTCAAAGCGTTGACGTGAAATGTCCCTATTTATTAGTGCATGAAGTTTATTGAAGGGACAAAGGACGTCCCTGTAATGGGTAACGAAGAAGAACAGCTCCGAGGTTCAATTACCGGGTGGATCGCGTTGGTTGCAAATCTTATAGGCTGAGGTGATTTACGAGCACCATATTGGAGGTCCGGATTCGCTTGATTCTGCCCTTCAGCTACAGCGGAATAAGATGCAACAGATGTATTTTTCCTAATTAAGGGTACGGTGATTAAGTGAATTGATTGGCTTTAAATCACGTTCCGCGTGTCCGCGTATTTTCCATTCAGTTTCAACTGACAAAGCAATGCAAAGAGAGAGGAGATGTATAAAGAGAGCTGTATTATAATTGCTTAGGAGTTTTTCATTCGCGCTAATAATAAGCTGCTTGTAATCCCATTTAATGAATTCCAGAGAAACGAATAATCAAGAGCCTATTTCATCCCCTTAATTAGCGTAGGTTATTCAGCTGCATTTTGAGCTAAAGATAGAAAGGGTGAAACTGGCAAATTTCTTTTTTTTTCGTTTTATCAAAATACTTTTTACAACGAACACATATCGTGTTTTTAGATTTTCAAAAAATGTCTGATTTTTTTCAAGAATATTTATCCAAATAAGCATTTTATTGATATTTTCGAAAAGTTGCGTAACTTTCCTTGTATGGATCACCGTAAAAAACGTACAGATTAGAGCGCTATCTATCAGTTGGGCGAAGTAGACGCTGCATTCGTTTGGATAAGAACCAAATGTTTATGGCTGTACATTTAGTATATGGGTGCAGTATAACCTATCTACATTATCATAAGTTGGTGGATAAAACCGAACCACCTCAACACACTCGGTGATACATATTCAAATGTACCTATAGAATTTGTATCACGATATGCGATGCAAAGTAGTTCATAAAAATCGATAATCCGAATCCCTTTTCTTGCTCCCTTTATCCGACGTTTACGATAAGATAAAAATGTCGACTACATAACCGGAGAAATCCAACTCTACTGCTCGACCACCCTCCAGAGCCCCTGCAATCCCTTCTCCCTGGATATCAGCGAAATTTTTTTCTTTCCTTTTTTTTTATTCGACATAAGCTTCGTCCCAAAAATTTTGTTAACTTGAAATTGCGCAGCGATTTTAGAAGGGGAAAAATTACGACTGGATTTCCCATGGAAACATAAAGTCAATTTTGAATCAATCCAGGTTTTAGAAAATAAAAATAAAACACATTCAAACGATTTAGGAATAATTTATCATGTCCGTTACGACATCGTTGATCTGCTTCTCTTAACAGAAATAAAACTGGCCTCCCCCCCTATAATCAATCAATCAATCAATCGATCAATCAGAGTCTGCTTTGTTACCTTTTAGTCTGATATCGTAGTATTTTTCGACAACAATTAACTCTCGTCATTTTATATCGTTTTACTCTATAATATATGGATGAGGATATCGGTTACACGGGATATATGTATAGGTATATATACGTGTGTGCGACTGATCGATAACATAAGCTTAGCGTGTTTCACTCTGAAGCTTTTCGTCATAGAAAACTATAATGCAAACAGTGTCAAAATCCGTCACGCTATGAGCTTCGCAATTGTTACTGTTTTTCGTCAACTTATACACCATATTTATAACAATATGTAACAGCTATAAATTAAACGAATAATAAAAATGTAACCCTAATATATACGGACGAAATAATACAGTATCAAAAAAAAAGAAGAAAAGAAAAACTTAACTCCTGCAGCCGACGATTTTATTGAACGAGTTGCAGTATTTTATGCGCAACAATAATTTACAAGTTCATAAAATTCTTTCAACACCCCATATTTTTACTATAGTCTCTGAAGTTTTTGGTTACAATATCACAAAAACTTGAAAAGCTCGATTATAGTTGCGAATTGGTACGAAAATTATGAACCCTTCGTCATGTATTGCGTTCCGTAAATGTGGTAGGTTAAAAAATGATCAAAAGAAGAATTCGATAATTTTGGGTCGTCTTATAAAGTTCTCGATCAGGAGTATGCCGAACTTTTGAGTTTAACTTTTCTGAAGTGCTAATTTGTCGACTAGATTTTGATAGAGGGATTCTTCACTGCAAGAAATACGTCCGTTGGACGTTCGTCACACGTCACATCGAATCGTCGTCGATGTTAATCACGTAAAGGTGGAATTCGATGTTCACTTTTCGCCTTGTATCAACGATATTGGTCAAGGTCATCCTTTTCGAGCCTGTCGCAGTGCGGTATGCGGTATTGAATCATGAACCGCGAAAAGATACGATTCACGTTCTAACCAATAGTCTCCGAAGCTACTGAACGGCACGAGAAATATCTTGCGGTCGACCTTAATATTTGACCTCATCAGGTGACACATTGTTAAAACTTTTTTTTTTGTCCATTTCTATCGATATTTATTTCATTCTCGCGGTACGAATAAGATTTCAAAGTTTCTAACACAATTGCGAACCGATCAAGTTGCGCATTATTTAAAAAACAAAAAAACAATCTAAGTAGAACAGTTGAACGTCTTCCGAGGCCTTCCATCGAACTTATTAGGTATCGAATTTTGGCAAACTCGTTCCTCTTTGGATGTAGAAACTTTCAACCGATAATTGGACACCCCGTTCTGTTCGTACAGTTTCTTCTTTTTGTTATCGACATACGAGAACCGAAAAAAAAGAACACCCAAATTTAAATAGATTAATTAATTAATTATCATTCTATTCGTTCCTTTATTCTCGTGAAATGGTTGAACAAATCGAGTGAATTTTTATCAGCAAACCGTTTTTGGTCAATATGGATTTACAGATTGTGTATAATCAAATGGGATTCGTTATTTCTACCGAATGATGCGAGAAGTGCAAAATTATGCCTGGAAAAGGATATTACCTTCCTAGGAAAGGAAAATCCTTTTCCGCACTACTGAGGGAAGATACTTTTCCACACTAGTGACGAAAGTAAAGTAAAGCATTTTTTCACTTTCCACACTAGTGACGAAAGTAAAGTAAAGCATTTTTTCACTTCCGTCACTAGTGTGGAAAGTAGAATTTTACTTTCGTCACTAGTGTGGAAAGTGAAAAAATGCTTTACTTTACTTTCGTCATCAGTGTGGAAAAGTATCTTCCCTCAGTAGTGTGGAAAAGGATTTTTCGCGTGGAATACCCCATAAGTATAAATAGTCCTCTTACTTTGAGATTTCATAAGTTGAAGAGAAGAAAGAAAAAGAAAGATTGAGTTTAGATAAAGATTTTACAAACAATCGCAATATATTTTAGAATAGAGATTTTTAAACAAAGAAGAGAATTACGATGTAACATTTATTTCTCTACTTAGTTTGATTTTCGACAAAGAAAAGCTTAGTCGAATGAATTTCGTCATTTGCTCCCTACCGCCCTGTACACGCCTGATAATTTTACTCGACACGAACTGTTTCTGTACGGTATAACTAAGGCTTATGAAAATTGAAATGATAAATCTAAAAACAGGAAATACCTTAATAGGATTCTTGGGGTCGTTGAGACTCTGGAGGGAGGATGTAGATTCACCACCCACCTAATATTGTAGGAAAAGCTACGTTGAGTGCTGAGTAAATACTTTATACTTGCAAAATTATAACTCGAAAATAATATATATTCAGTCGAGGGATACCGCATAACCTTTATGTCTTGGAAAGAAAAAAAAAAATAAGAAGAAGAAGAAGAAGAAGCGAAACTCGTTGCTCAAAGACGAAGTCACTTCTTAGCAAAGAATAAAATAATAAAAGCGATGTGGAATTATACAGAAGATTCTTTACATTTTTTCCATTTTTCAGAGCTATTATGTCGTTCCTACAAATTCGCTTGGAGAGTGAAGTGATATTTTTCGACGGTTGAATCGCACGTGCTCGTTATCAACCCTCCGGGTATTTTCCACTCTGAAATCAGTCAAGTCCTCCGAGCATGAATATCTTCTAATAGAGTTTCCTTTCGACCAACTACTACTACTACTAGTCGGGTGTTTCAGTCACTCGAGAAACCTACAAATGGGTTACGTCTACACTCGGTTGGGTGTAGTTTCATAATAGAAATTGCATTTCTACGTTTGCAATAGATCTTCGTTTGTTTTCAGAAAATATTAGCCAGCCACTCAGACGAATATCACTTGGGTGCAGGATGGTTGAAATTGTGTCTAAATAAAAAGCACTTGTATACTTCCCTTTGCCACCCCATTTTTCTTTTGTTCTCGTGTCTGGAAAAAAGTGACATGCAGATCGAACGAATTTGAATACTTGTTCGATTCGATATTATTCGAAAATGAATTCCCTGTTTATTCAATTTCTGAATATTCATCCAGAAATATGCATAATAATATATATAAAAAAATTCGAAGGATATAAATTCCTTGAAAATCTCTATCTATGACGATATCACGTGTCCGTCTGGCCTAGAGGATTA
Organism: Athalia cordata; assembly: GCA_963932425.1. Classification (NCBI taxonomy): domain Eukaryota; kingdom Metazoa; phylum Arthropoda; class Insecta; order Hymenoptera; family Athaliidae; genus Athalia; species Athalia cordata. Next base: position 19,161,005 of record OZ010628.1, on the reverse strand, counting down.
TCAATTCCACCGATAGCTTCCCCAAAACCCCCATATGCCTGTTCGTTTTTTGCCCGCCCCCCTCGTTCCCTATAAAATCTTTTCTCTCTGTACGTAATACTCGATTATTTGCTTCCAATTTTCCATTTCATTTTAGGAGCACTTGCTTTCCAACACTTTTCTGCCACTCGAAGATCAATTTCAAATGTTTACACTCACCGATATCATCGCGAAACTTGTTGTACGCGCCTCATTTCCTCGCTACGAATCGATGTGGCTTTAGTTTTTCAATTTTGAACAAAAAGAAAAACGAAATTAATGACAATTTTTGCTCCTTCTTTTTATTCATGTTATGTCTGATACTCGTACTTACCTCAGCGTAGAGATATGGGAGAATGAATGGCGGGCATAGAAAATGTCAAGCTCGTCGTCCGCGAGCACTCGAAATTCACCCTCTTTTCAAAGGCGACACATGAATCCCGGGAGGATGAAAATACATATTTAGGGTCACGTTAGCCTTCGTCAGTATTGGTATTCGTGTGTATACACGGCTAATCCTACGGTGACAACGATGCACTCGACATGAACGTAAAGCGGTAAGCTGTGTTACGCGATACATAAAACCCCCCGCGTAAAAGGGACACCAAATTACGAAGAGATTCACGTTTTCGTTTGTGCTGAAAGATGAGACTTGATTTAGGTCACGCCAAAATGTCAGGAAACATATTTGTCGATGTTAGATTGCCGCGGTAAACCCAAACGCTCTTTGATAACCCAAGACCCGTCGATCGATGAATAATATGTATATCAAAACCACTTGACGAAACTACGTAACACGCAATGTCGTCGCTAAAGCAAAACCAACCAACTGTCGATATGACGGAAGTGTCTTCGGTAATAGTGGTTAAAAAAACAGGAATCAATAAAAAAATTTCAAGAGATTCATAGAAATTATCAATGTGGAAGTGATCGAAGTAGGCGTATCGTACGAAAAATAATTGCATTGCTTTTTTCGAAACAGAAACTCTCAGTTTCATTTCATTTAGATGGGAAAAAATTTCTCGCGCCCCTGAAATCCAAAAGAGGAATTTTTATCAATTCTAGACACGCTCTTCGCAGCGGACTAGAGTGATCGACGGGCGTTGTAATAAATAATCTAATAATCAGATCATCGACTCGAAAACGTTCGCGGTCTATTTTGTCACGTATTTTATTTTGGATTTCTCTACAGAGAGGAATAGATAACGTGCCAATTTCCATAAAAATTGCCCAAACTTTTGTCTTTGGGTTCCCGCATGTTTACCGGAAACGTTAGCGAGCATTCCCATTGGAAGTCCCGTTGCACCCCAACGTTTTCTTTGTACTCTTCAGATCCACCCTTATACCGTTATATCCCTTCAAAAGAACAAACAAAAAGTTTCTCTGGCAATTTCTTGAAAAATTTTCTCTTTCACCAGACCAAATCAAAAAACGAGGGTCAAGAAAGGGAGGGTATTATTATTATTATCGTGCAACAATGATTGCCGCTCGAAACGATATTCGAAATTGTTTTTTCTTTTTGGTTTTTTCTTTCAGTGATCTGAAATTTGCAAACATCGGACTCGCTGTTATTATCGTGCAAATATTTCTTTCCCGATTCAATTCCAGGAGTGGAAATAAATAGATGAGAAAATAAGCTCTGTTTATAACACGAAAACAGCTGTGACACCTTAAATTCCGGGATTTAACAAGAAAAGCAGTTATATATAGGTATAATATTACAGAAAACAATATCGAAACTGACACGATTTCTCGACAACGAGTATATATAGAAGCTATAATCTGTCGACGATACGAAAAGACCTCGGGCAATTACTGAAACGTGAGACGATCTTGGTGAACTTTTGAATTTTCTCTTCTCAGAGCTTTTCCGAAAAATAATTTCACCGAGATTCGTTTTCCAAGAACTCATTCTCAATTAAGATATAAATATATATATGTATAATACTCTCTAAGCCTTGCCTGCAGACGGTCTTTCACGTCTACATCTCGAACGTCGAATTTAAAATTATTACCCGTGATTAAAGTGGCAAAGGTTCCGTTCTTCAACGATCGATCAAACACTCCCTCCCCCCCTTCGCCCCAAAAGTTCATTGTTGTGATATAATAACATCATCTATATGATTATCCACACCAGAAAAAAAAAAGTCACGATAAAATATATGAGGTAACTCAAATTTCATTTTCTCTGGGGGTTTTCACGTGCCCGGAAAATTTTTTCCCTTTGTTATTCCACAAGGAGCAATTTATACGAGGCTTGTTGACGGCATGAGGTACACAGAGTTTATCAGGAATAAGGTATGAGCTTAATCCAGGTCTAGAGGGAACAACCCTGTTCACCTAAATCAGTTAAGCCATTGATTATGCGCAGGGAGTTAGCACACCAAAGGGTTTCACCGTGAAGCTTATCAATGGGTGCCTCGCAAGGAACTCGCTTTCTACGTCTATAGTCCTTTCTTCGTTCACCCTCGAAATTGACCGGGGTGGCTCATGCTATGGACCGTGTTAAACTTCGTCCTCAAGATATCACAGCATTATCATGTCCTCGGAGCTGTAATTCTTACTCAAGCAGCAAGTTTTCATTCTTTTACATTTTTTCTCATTCTTTCGGGGGAAATTTTATGAAAATTTTGCTTCTTTTCTCGAACGAGATTCGTGTTGAATTAAACGCTGTTACACAAACCCCGTGCTAAACTTTAAGAAGGTTCTTAACTTTTACCCGATGTGATCCATTCTTTTGAAACAATCTTTCTTGCAAATTAATAAGATGAATAATTAAATCTGATATCACGATTAGTAGCGGAGAGTACATACATGATTTTTTGATGAATTTTTATAGCGATCGATGATGTCAAGTTCCGAATTCCAAATTCTTTTGTTTGAAGATGTATTTGTACGGTATTTTTTTAAAATTATTGTCGTACCGGAATTTTTGAGATTCAGTTTTAAAACTTTTCTTTTACGAGTCTCTTTGCCTGCGTTCAGTAGTAATTAGTCAACTTCAACTGGGTTCAGGTTGCCCACTATTCCATCCTCGAGTTTTTCGTGAAAAACATCAGGCCAGACTTTTCCGCTCGAATACCCTACAAGGTTCTTTTTCCGTTTCTTTTGTATCGTTACTTATTGTTAAAACGTTCTCGCGTAGCCTGTTGCCAATGTTGAATGTGATGTATTCGAAGAAAATTAATAGAGAAATTGAATTAAATTCTCTTTTTCTTTTTTTTTCAACCAAAAATAACTCGCGCCTTCAAGGATTGGAACATCTGCGAAGCCAATTTCAATTCGCTGATCGAATGAGTTTTTTGATATCCATCATAATTTCACACTGACTTGTTACATCGAAATAGCTTCTTCACGTTTTAGAACGTGGAAGATTACACGACTTGAAAACGATACGTGAAAAAAAAAAACAGTAAAGGCTTATGCATCCTACTGTTTTCGTTTGCACGAACATTGAAACCGATAACTCTTTCTGATATGAAAAGAAACAAGCTGAAAGATCTCTGTAGATATTCAATGAAACACCCGCCAACCATGTATAACCGTATGGCCTGGACAATGAAAAGTGAAAACCTATTCTACTATTTGAACACGCCGCAGACTTCATTGTGCGATTTCTCGACCTAAATCCATCGTTTGAAGACTTTAGAATTGAGCAATTTCATAAACGTGGCGTATGCCTACGTTATTTCCAAAGAAATTTTTGCATTTTGATACTCTTCAGAAAACCGATATTTCGATTCGACCTACTTGTTCGATAGTTTTTTTTCTAGTTCGTTTTGTTTCTTTTATTATTTCATCTGCGAATCTTGTCAAAAAAATCGGAACATACCGAACGATACACGTTACATGCGTGTCTAGTCGTAGCCAAATACTTACTCGATCGAGGTACATAATTAAACGTAGTCGGTATAACTACGAGCGATCACGACTGTCTGTCAATTTGAAAGTCCGTCATGCGTTAACTCGTCAGTCGGACCACCGAGAAAACTATAATAACGAGTTTTAGCCGCCTCAGTTTCTTCAAAGAATTCCTTTTCAAGGCGTTAAACGTAGTCCAGGGCGTAACGCCTCTCGGAGAGCGATAGATAGTCGGACAGAAAGTCAGAAATAAAGACAGACGGAAAAGCTGACGGTTACAAGAGTGGCAAGAGCAAAAAAATAACAAAGAAAAGATATGTGTACAGTGGAGCGTTTAAGCTCAAAGAACATGCTCCACGTTCGGACGCATGGTTACCCTACTCTCATAAACATGCCGCAGTTGCTGGAGCGTAGCCAAACGACTGACTGATTAGCTCTTCGATTGACGCAAATTGTCCCGACGCTGTATCACGGCAATAACGAGATATAATTGTGTACGAGTAACATTTCAATTTCACGAGTATCCAGGAATTGTCCACGATCAGCTATGATTAATACGAGTCACTCAAGTATGCTGCACTCGATCAATTTTTTAACGACTCACGATACGATGATAAAATTCACGCGAATATCCTTCAGAATTTTAGAAGGTAATTTCGGGTGTTCCAATCTTCGAATAGCTGTGCTTTGGGTCGGCTTAGAAATTTGTAATTCAATTATCGTAGCGAAGTGATTTTGTACCGGTAAATTTACTCCGGATATTCACCTAGCCAACGTTCAGATCACGTATAGGGAGATGGATAAAAATGATGGCATTTGGATCGTGTCATCCTAAATTGTTGGGACCCTCCATCACCGTGAGAGCCAAGAACTACTCGATGTCCTCGTGGAATTAAACGAGATAATCAAAGATTGGAGAACAAAAAAGTTCCAGGAAAAATGTCGTCACTCGTACGCAGTACGGTCAGCGCCGTTTCCGCGCCGGCCACCTTCTCCACCTCGAAGTCCTTGGCCCCGCTCGGTCAGGTCGACCTGCCGGCTGCCACCTGCTACCCCTGTCTTTCCTGCGGCACGCGTCAATATTCAGCGCTCAACCCCCGCACCCTGAGCTCCTGCGTGGTTCCGACGATCACGCATGCGTGCTTCGCCCGTCAAAGGAGCTTCAACTATTCGGGGAAATTCGAGAAGCTTCGCGGCTCCAGGGATGTCCATGTGAGGAGCAGTACCCAGAGATTCATAAAAGAAACTCTTGGGGAACCCGACGATTATTTTTCACATTATCTGAGCAATGAGATTCAGCAGTTGAAATCGCTTCTCGACAAATCCCACTGAAAAAAAAGATGCCGAAACCAAAAATCTTATTCTTAATTATACGTACGTCACTAAAACATCTTGAGATAAGACATGTCATACGATTTCATTTTTCAATTACTAACTTGAACAATAATTAGCAGAAAAATAAAATTTCTTCGCCAGACTCATCCGTGTTTGCCGCTACGCGCCCTGGTGCAAAGTACCCCCTTGAGCGAACCGCGACGCCGACGCGCGACGCCGGCGTCGGTAGCGTCGGTGGTGTCGGTGGCGCGCTTCAGACACGCAGAACACGCGACTTTGCAAAGACAGAACAGGTATCGATACCTCGATATAAAAAGGAAAACATTATACAAACCCCGGGGTGTGGAGTGTCTAGGGTGAAAGTAAAAAAAAAAGTAAATTAAACTGAAATAAAAAGAAGGGCGATAAACCTGATTCATTCGTGTACCGAGTGTACTCGTTACCTCAACTTGAATCGATTGAACGATGAAACGTATCCACGTGGTACGAAAATAATTATTCTCCGGTGTTAGACAAATTTCAGTGAGCGATTAAATTATGTAAACTGCTGCCGTTGACGGTTCGATGTTACCAATTTGTAACACGAAAAAAGTATGAGAATAAGTGAATAAAACTAACACACACATTTGATGCGGACAATCGACAGAAGCATCGAACCGAATATCAAAGCGAAGTTGCCACGCAGTGCCGTATGGCTGTTACAAGGTGAGCTCTAGTTCAAGGTCGTCATACCTTAGAAGCTACCCTGTTTAATATCATTGTTATTGACATTATTATCGTTATCAATGTCAATGTAATTATCATCACCTTCACGTTCACCTCCGAACGAATAACCGTCGCAATTATCTTCCGTTACTTAATTCAATGTCATCGATCATCGATAATTATTTATACATCTGATAGGAAATTTCAACGAACTGTTATTTTCAACTAATCAATATTTTGACAGACCTCCCACAATCTACACTCTTAGGTAGCAACCAATAAATTATTATCGCCATTCTCATCGTTGAGTTATAGCCTGATTCGCAATTTTCTCAAATCTAATTGTAAACGGACCGAATGATGATTTTTCGCAAATCGTGCATCAAATTATTGATAGGACGGATGTGATCGGATGGGAGAAAAAGAAAACTTTTTTATTTCACCTTTTTATTCCCTCGGGGACAAAAACGACCCGGTAATTCGGACCGCCGCGCTGCAGGGATATGATTGTTGAAAAATTTGTCTCCCGAACGAAAATCTGAGGATAAAACTTTTCTCATTCGCGCGTCAAATTCCCGAGGGTTGAAGAATCCGAAAATTCCCACATTGCCACCCACACCGATATCCGCACCCACCCCATATCAAGGGGAGAGATTTGGACGAGTCATTGGGATTTTTTAATTCGAAACCGCGAAAGTGATCCTATTATTTCCGTGATGAGATTCTTGAAATGCGTTTCCCAATAGCTGGCGATTGGGATAAAAACTGCAATCACTCAGAATTTTAATGTCGACGAGTCGATCGCTCTGAAAAGTTTCAACTTTATTACAGCCGATCCGATCGGGCTGACCTTTTCCGTTCCTCGCCTCTGATTTTTACAATCTTTTAAATCTTCACATCTGCAGGGGCAGATTTATAGTCTGAATATCAAAAACTGTTTGACTCGAGAATTTTATTTCTAGAACGAAATCTCCAATATTCGCGGAATTTTTGTTTAATATATTTATTTTCTTACCATTCCAAAACTAATTCACCATGCTGAATCTCTTTTTCCATAATCATAAATTCCGGCATTTATATACCTTGGTAGTTCGGAATCCGTCAACGATTTGGTAGTAATTGAAACTATGGACGATTAAATTGATTTATGCAATTAGTTGCTCTTGATTTAATTTGAAAATCACTAATCTCCGCACGGCTATTGAACACCATGTAAAGATAATATATATCGTTACCACCGGTGAAATAATCTGAACTAATTACAGATCGGAATAATTTTTCATCTCTACTAGCAATTGAGATATTTTCTATTCCCATCTCAACCACAATTTCACGGTCGTTTGATTTTCCCTAACTTCGGATACTCGTTGGGAAATAAAATAACATTCTGCAGATATTCCGCATCCCTAAATATTCACGAAATTATATCATCTAATGAAAATTAAGATACTTCAGGTCGCGCATCTATGTGTATAGGTTTATAATATAACAGACACCGCATTGCATTAGAGATTAGAGATCAAAGGGAGTTTATTAACGGTTGTATGAATAGCTATAAATATTACCTGCCTTCCTGATAACTACGGGTGTGTGTAAAGAGTAACATTACCATAATTACCTGCACACAACGTAATTTACAAGCCTTAATTTGCTCAAGCTTTACTTTCCTTATACCTTCTTACCTCATATACTACACTGGTATTAAATATTCTTTGTTTAAACCATGTAGACATATATACCTACCTATCTTACCTTCGTTCAGTCCATAAAAGGTGAACCCTGGTACCCCGCTCAAAAACAGTCTTTTGTTTGTATCGCACAAGGCAGTTGTAATTTTGACAAGGTCGTGACCCTTAATCGAATAAAATGAAAGAATAAGAACACGATAAGAAGCTTCGAACGTTCTAAGTATATTTGAATGAACCCAACCAACGTGAAGAAAACTGCCCACAATGATATCATGATTGATTAGGTAAAGAGAGTTGACCCAACGATGATCTCGATCCTGTTTGACACCCGATACTTTTCTTCCCTTCAGCGGTCGCCCTTTCAGATATATAGAGCTCTGAACCTTCCAGGTCTTGAAAATCAATCGTATAAGATTGTTCAATCGTTACGCGGTCATCGGCCGCCGCGCCGTAGCTACGGGTCAGGGCCGAGGGGATTACGTGAACGAAGAGAAAGGAGACGAGGGCTTATCGGTTATGGAATATAGATTTATCAGGGCGTGGAGATAGATAGATCACCGCTTGTTGCGTTTTATATCAATTTTCATAAGTCCTTTATTTACCGGGTTAGTTATCGTTATGAAAAAGGCTGCTTAATCTTATGCAATTCTTTTTTTTTTCTCCTTTTCATTTTGTTCGTTTTTTTTTTTTTTTTTTTCTCAACCTGTCCATTCGCTCGATCCGATTATGTTTGTTCGCGTGCAAGCTCGTAGGAGAAAATTTTGCCACGATCCGACGCGCGTTAAAAACAAAATGAAAAAATCTCGAAATATTTACATTCCGTAATTTTTTTGGTTTTTTAAACAAACGAGGATCTCGGGTTTCCCTATTCCGGTAAAACCGACGGACCCGAGGATTATTTATACTCGGGGAACGATGTTGACATCGCGTAACTTCCAACTGACGACGACAATTTAGTTAATTATTGTTTTGGTCAACAAGGTTTAACCTCGAAACTTAAACCTCGCACCTTTGCATATAAATTTTATACCTTAACCCAATTAATCTGGTAACTACGGTTCGCCTAATGATGTTTTTTCTTTTTTTTTTCACCTTCTATTCGTAATCCCTTTTTGTCTGAATTTTTATCATTATCAGAGAGACTAAAATTACGCGCGAAATAAGTTTGATACATCTACAGTATCTGTAACACCGTGAGACCGAAAAAAAAAACCTTTGAAAAACCAACTGAGCGTGAAATTATCCTTAAAACCATCGGTAGCCCTTGTTTTAAGTCTCTTTGATCGTTTGAAATTATGTTTTTAAGGTAAAGTTTTATTTCAGATTATTTTTTCTTTTCTTTTTATTTTTTACGGTTTAACCTTCGCGATATAAAAAGTGAGAAAGAGTTAAGAGCGAGGAATCGCAAAAATATATTTTTAAACTCTGAGGTCTTAACGAATATCAAAGAGATCGGTCGATGGCTTCGTATTCGTGTATCGTACCCCCGGCCTTTCTATGCTTTTGAATATTTTTCGGGCATTAGAAGTGGGCGAAAAGCGGACCGCCAATAAATAATGATTTTCAAATTACGTTAGCTTTGTTTTCGAACATTAAACGAGCCGTGATTACGTTCCTCTTTGTGCTCGTCGAACTTTCTTAAAATTCGGTAAATCTAAATTGACATTAATTAAATAATGGCATCGGGATTGATTGAGAGCTGTCGCGGTAAAAGTTTAAAAAGTTCGAAAACTCGAGAAAGTATATAAAGCGAACACGATGCTAATACACTTTGTAACTACACTGGATTAAGATTTCTTTATTCTCCTTTTTATTTTCTCTTCCCAGTTACTTAAGAGCTTTCAAATAACGGGCGTGTGATTATTATCGAACCGCCTGTGATCGGGAGCAATAAAATTTTTCCCGTGACTTACCCAAAGTCGTGAAATTTTTATATTTATATTCATAATTTTCACAACGTCGCATGACGGGTATCAAAAACAAAAAAAATAATAATAATGAAAACGAGCTTTATTCCAGAGCTAAACAATTTTCTTCGCACGTATAGTACGGCGCATACGGAACTCTTTTAAATGGTTACTGCATCGGCGTACCTACTTCCGTTTTACTGCAGCGCTGGAGTGTAAACATTGAGAGCAGAAAATAGCCGAAATATTAATAGCCATCAGAAGCACGCATCTGGCATCTTTACGCTGCTGCAGCCTCGAACTTACAACTGGGCGATGCGATCCGACGGAAGACAAAATTGAAGGAGCTGTACAAAGCTCGTGTGAGTTTGTATAATTACACGATAGTAGCTTGCGGGCGTTCGAAGTCGCTAACTAAAAACTTTGAGCAAGTATTTTCCTGCTACAAATTGATGTCGACAAAATGACAGCTAACGAAGAGGCGCTGACAGATGAGAGGATAGATCTGAGGACGTTAAAAGAGCTACCAGTAGTCCACTGTCATCTCCCGCGGTGGAAATGTGTCAAAAAATAATAGGAAAAAAAGAAGGAAGGAAAGAGAGACTAGGCTGACTGAGAGGTGAACGAAACATTATTAAGTATTCTCAATTTCTTTCTTGTACCCTCATCTCACTCTGTTCGACCAGAACGAATGATCGACGGAGAAAGTAAAATTCGAGGCGAATTCATGAGAAAATCTGTACCGTGATCGTGATCGTTGAACTTGATGAGGTTACGCAGCTCCAGATACGCTGGCCAGGCTAGCCAAACTCTGATTTATTGAGAGGCTTGTTAGCTCACGTGATTATTGTTCGCCTTTTTGGATCCTGAATAACTATTATTTTAAGGACATCGATTCGAAGACCAATAATATTTTTAGCACAATTTGGGAAGATTTTTTTTTCAGTGTTATCGGTTATTTTCGGCGAATCTTACGAAACTAGTGGCGAAATCAAAAGGAAAATTTCAAGCTTGAAAAAATCTGAAAATAGCATTTGAAAAAAGAAATTTTTACCGCGACGAAGTCAAAAGATTAATCGACATGACGAGGGTCACAGGTAAGGTGATTTGGCACGAAATACCTCATTCGTAACATTATTTAACGAAGGTGGACGAAAATTAATACCGAAGCCGCACCGACCTCATCACTGGTGATTTCATAAAATCGACTGGCAAAATTACCATCCCCAAGTTCCGATGGGATTATCAATTTTAATGGGTTTCTACCCTCGCTCACAGTAATTCTATCGTCCGGGACCTGAGCAGTTTTCATCTACGATAATCACGAGCAAAAGAATTGTATCCTTTTTTCTTTTTTTTTTTGACTCACTGTAACAAAAAAAATTGGTTGATTACCAGAACACTGAAAATCTCAATAATTAAATCGTTCGTTCAGAAATTCCTTTCCATGTTATATAAAAAAAAAAAAAAAATAACGAGTATTTTGTGAATTCCGGAAAACCGTATCCGTATCGAGTTATGGTTTGTATTAGTCAAATTTTCCCCTGGCCAAAAATATAACGATTACCGTTGAGGCGCGGCGCAGGCTACGTTGTGATAAAACATTCGTTACATTTATAATAATTTCACTGAGAAAGTATGATAAAATTATTTTAATATCCTGTAACCCTCCGCACGGATACGCCTACTTATAATAATATACCCGTGAAATAAATCCTGACAGTCGGAAAATACGGCGTTGACACTAAAATATACCTGAGCCGAAAATATGTAGGTATAGGTATACGAAAAATAAGCACGGGGGCAAATGCGGTCGGTGGTGGTGAGAAGCAAAAAACACATATAAATAAAAAGAGAGGTGACTTTTTTTTTAGTTTGCTTAATTTGCTTTCTTTTTTTCTAAATATTTTTTTAGCGGAATTTCGAATGAAATTTTTTACTCTCGGCGGGTCACTGCAGGGAACTAACACTGATTATATTCCATCATCCACGACTACCGAGAATCTCATCCCCGTAGCTTTTAGCAGTTTGCACGAAAAATTATCTGAACGATTCTATGGAGGTTTTTTTTTTTTTTTTTTTTTTTTTTTTTCGCGTTTCATCCACTAACCGCTATATTCTCGTACGTCGCGGGCTATAAGCTCTTCGGTGAGTACAGACTTTATGGATATTTAACAGCTCCGAAATGACGATAGAGGAAAACTACCTTCTTTTGCACCCTTCACACTGCAATCTATTTCCCATCTAGCGCCTCTGTCGTGCGAGGTGACTATACATCGTCCACCATTACCGTCACGATGAAAGTGGAATAAAGCGAGAAAAAAAGAACGGGATAAAAAATTTGTTCGAAATATCTAAGTGGACTTGAGATCCAACTTACATATTATATGAACCAGAGATTAAGCTCCGTGGAGATACGGATATGCTGCTGTAAATGCTAAAAATATAAACGGACGCGAAAAGGAGTTAAGTTCAATTATGAAAAGTGGCTTAATTTTACTGCTGAAAGCTGTAGCGTTTACAAAATATTATTATCTCGGTATTTAAGCTGAAGCTAAAGACTCGTCCTTAAGGACGGTTGCAGCTTTTTTTCAATTCCATAATACATAAACTCCTGCGGTAGCTGGATCGTGGAATGGGTCATCGTTTTTACCTTGAAAAAAATCAGTGGAAGTCGACGAATTCCGTCGATTTGTCTCCAGATTTTTTTTTCATCATTTTGAAACGCCCCTTTTGCTCGGTGCCGAAATAATTTCAAATTTTTCGAACAAACAAGGGAAAGAATGTATTAACAGGATTGTGATTGGAGGGTGGTGAGAGTTCAATTAACGCGAAAGTCGCAGTTACCACCGAGATATTATAACACCGCAATAATTAGCGACGGTTCGCAAACATTGAACAAAAAAAAAAGAAAACAAAAAAAACGATCACTCGGTTTTTTTTTTTAACACGCGCCTAGTGCTCACCGCTATTCGGAACGCTAAATTATCTGGAGATCGTTCATAAAAACGAAAAACTTTACTCGACCCAATCTATAACCTAGCCCACTCTACCTGACGGAACTTTATCGTCACGATTCGAGCGAAGCTCGTGCGCCTGATAAGCCACAACGATGATTTCGTTCGTACGTATCATGAATCTGATGAAATCGTAATTCGCTTGATTCTCACGGGCGAAACGAGATCGGTTTAAAAAGACAGAGAAATTTATCGAGTTGATACGAGATTCTTTCCGCAAATATCTTGACACTATAGTATATTCGCAATGAATGCATTGCGTAATTTTATATAAACTGCTGCAGCGAAGAGAAAGTCAAGCTGAAAATATCGGTTTCGATCAACTAACTAACTAGCAACGAGGTTCGTACCTATATACCAACTTATATGGCGAAACCTCACCTCGACACTCATGAGAACACGTGCCGCCCACCTGCAACTTTGCCAAAGCTGCTCTATTCAACTAAGATTGCATGTACACTGTACGAGATGTAATTAAAAGTAACAAACTAAGTTCACATCGGGCGCACCAATTTCATTATTACACGGATAGTTTTCATCGATATTCCAATCCCCTGACTACCTGAGAGTTATAAAATTTAGAAGAGATCCAGTCGGGATTGAAGGTGCTTTATTCTGGACCAAAATTACGATTCGAAAGCAAATCATGGATCATTTCCTCAGAATTTTCAAAACTCATTTAATTTTACCGACGTTTTGAAATGAATTAGTTTTTTCCATCTAACACCCTGTACATTTTTTCAATACACTCTTACAAAAGGGGATATTTTTTTTTTTTTTATAAATCGAAGAAAAATGTAAGGGTTATGATAATCATTTTTGGCATACCTATACTATATACGTGCTACCCAACCATTATTCCCGCGTGATCCGTAGCAAGAAACAGCTTGTCTAGTTTTTTCTTGACAGTTTTTTCTTTCTTTTTTTTTTGTTTCTCTTTTTCTACATCATCCTCATAAAGGACCCGTTTCTCAGAGGCTCCGACAGCGGTTAACCTGGACAGTGACTAATTTTATCCGTTTCTAACTGCAACTGATGATGACATGTATATACTTATATATATATACGTGCACTGAAAAAAATAAAATAAAAATAAGAAGACTGAAATAATAAGAAGAAAATGATCGGGTGGGAGGGAGAAACTTCTTCGTTCACTCTTTTTACGGTCAACCGTCTTGACAGTTTTAACGATTATATCCACCGTACGAAGGAGATTATGCGAAGGTAAAGTGAAGAGAAAAATGGTACCTACTTCTCACGAGAGTCCAATGACTCGAGGGCTTTATGTTCGTTCTCATTTCACTCCTTTGCTTCTCTTCATCGTTTCAGTTTTAACTCTGATCTGTTTTTTTTTTTACTTTTTTATAAGAGCTAATATTAGCCACAATTATCTTTATTGCCAGCTATTGCATGGCGTTTAATATCGCACGCGTTACAACCCGAGTTGATACGTACCGAGTGACGAGGTGGTGAGAGGCGAAACTAGTTCGAAAAATATAAACGAAAGTAAAAAAGGATTAACAGGATTGAAATGTACACTTCGGTCCAAAGAGAGTCCGGTATAAATGCATAATAATTTGCAAGTAAAACTTTCACCCAATAATTTTAAATACCGAGTTCGAGCCGCGGTTGAATTTTTTTTTCCATATTCCTGAACGTTCTGCATCGCAGTTAAATCGCCACGAGCTTCGAGATAATCGGACTTTAATTTTGTCGTGGAAAAACTTTTCGTCCATTAATAGCTTATTTTAAACTCCGATCACCGTTAATTACGTGCGTCGATTGGTTTGAAAAGAAAAAATCAAGTGATTCATCAATTCGGCTCATTAAATTCTTTTTGCGTTTATATTTTTTTTTTTTTGGTTTTTTATTAAACATAAATCGAAATATGGCACAGATCGTTCATCAATTTCTAATTCTGTCACGTATTTTATTTTACTCTAGAATTTATACGTAGACTTTTTAACTTATTGTTGAAAAAAAATTTACGTACGCGGTTACGTATGAACATATTAGATCGTATAGCGTAGCTGATTATATTATTGAAGAAGAAAAAAAGTTCGCTGATTTTTTCCTATCACTTCAAACAGTGCTGAAGCGAGCTTTGATTAATGCACAGTATTCATTAAGTGCCCACCCTATTTATAGCCGCCCACGAACCCCCACGTAACTGCGGAGTGGTCCTCGTACCCATTTGCACTGCTAATTGTATTTTAAATTGAAAAGGGTTACCATGTTTCGGGAATCACAATTTCCGTGAAATATTTTTATTTTCGTTTTTACTCCCCTCTCCCTCTTCCTCTCTCATTTTACATTTCTCTTTTTCATTTTTTTTTTTACAATACCCATTTCGTATAACCAAATTGTAGGTCACGAATGCGATAATTTTTTTTTTTTCTCTTCCGACTCCCGCGTTTGCGCTACCCTCGATTTTAAAAAGCTAATTCAGATAATCGTAACACAATCGTTGGACTGGGGTTCGTTAGGCAGTATACTGTTTTCAGATTCGAATTGACATACGACGACGGTTGAAAATATCGAATGCTCTGAAAGTGAACAATTTTTTTTCATTTTCTCTTTTTCGACATCATTTTCTACAAAGCCCCTCCCCTTCCCAATCAATTTCTTAGACTCGCGCTTTTTTGAGAGTCAGTCTTTAATACCTACGGTATACATCCTTAAAAGAGCGTAAAAATCTCGTGATCCTACAGCGCGTCGCGTTTCTCGCCTACGAGAAGACCTTTGATCGTTCTAAGGATCTTGAGTTTCAATTGACTCGTTTATATCGAATGGATATTGAACAATATCGATTGCTGAAACTTTCTCAAATCGTTTAAGAGAAAAACAAAAAAAAATACAACATTAAATATGTCTGTACTCATGATTTTTATTGCGAAACAAAAATGTCATTTCTATATAAAAGAAAAAACGAAAAAATAAATCCTGCAACTTTTATTCGCAACATTTTTTTTTTGTTTGCTTCATAAAAAATATTAATCAACGTGTAACACGGTCGTGAAAGAATTTTTTGTCGAATAAAATTATGTTTAAAAATATGTTGGATTTTTTTATTTTTGCGTTTTGATAAAAGGGAAATTTTCTTTAACGAATCTTTTTAGGAATAATTCATTTTTTAAGAATTCGTTTCCGTCATCGTTAAAATTATAAAGCTCGGCTTTGCGTGGTTTTAAAATGTAGCACATTCATATTATATGTATATGAGATGAGGCGCGTTAGTTAGAAGAGAGTGTTAGGAATGGTTGAAAACACTCTTGAGTATATAAGTCGCATAGCAGCTGCAAATCTTTTTGAAAAGAAGTTGAAAAGATTTCTTTTTTAAACGTGAATAGATGACTGATGAAATCTTAGAAAGATCCAAAGTTTTACAATCACGTACACATCTCTTAGAAACGTTAAAAGTTTAATGCTAATTTTGTAAGGCTCGTATAAGAAAAAAATTATTAGAACATGAGCGACGTACGAGGCCACGTAAAGTTGCTAAACATTATTATTTGTATTGTGTGGGAGTTAAGATTCTCTGAAGTATCAAAATTCTGACTTGGAATCAAGAAAGTTTCTCCAGCTGTATTGAATTTGTTTTTTGTCGTACAATTATAGTTTTCCCGCGCAATACATGAGCGTACCGTACAAAATGTATTTCGAAAGTAGGTATTTAAAGTCCTGAAAAATCGTTTTTCAGCAAACTTCAATCGATTGACTTCGGATAAAAATTCAGAAGTGTGCGACAACTTCTTGCCCGGTTGTCAATATCTTGAGAGAAAAATTACATAAAAACGTTCGCGTCACATACAGAAGGAGTCGATGTCAGCGTAACAATTTTTCAGTAATACACCGGTGTAGGTAGTACTTGGATGCATAAGTAAAAAACAACTGACAGATTCAATAACCTGCAACTGTTTTCCGCGAGGCTATCGGCTGTAGAAATTGAGGCGGTAAGGGATGGGGATCAGTTGTTCTTTTCACAGACAGTTTATAAAACGAACTCGAGACTGTTGGGACTCTGGGATCAGTTGTTGGCGGAGATATTGGTCCACTGGCGTATCTCTAGACAACAGGCATGCCATAGTTGGCAGCCAGACGTTTCTCAAAAAAATTGATTTCATGACCAGCCAGCAAATTTCCCAACCCGTCAAAGACTGACCAACTAACTCTCGACGCCAACGCAACGCCAACAATTCCCAATAGTTTTCAACGAATCCCCAAAAAGTTTGCTCGCGACCTTGAAATAACCCAATGAAATTCAAGTCCACGATTTAATAATAAATGCTGAACTTGCCAAAGAAAAAATTCTTGCAACAAATGAAAGCCTCATTTTTTTCCCCAGTCCATGACGCGTTTAGTTTTTATTTACGTTTTAAATTAGCAATTGTTAATTCTTTTTACAAACCTATTAGAAATCCGACGAACCAAAATGTCAGTCTCGAAAAGCCAGCGCAACGTTTGATCCCTTTAAAAATGATCTAGAATTAGATAAGCGTACGTGAAAAATATTCCGGCATCTATCGAATAGCTAGTTAGAATTTATTCTAGACTCGTAAGTGTTTGGTGCGTTCCGCCCAGAATCTGGTCCATTTATCCGTCTGAATAGAGAGGGTATTCGACCTCCCGATAACAGATGTGGTCCGGTCATTCGTTAGGTTCGATTTAGTTTTAAAAGTTTTTTCTTCGATCTAAATTGCAAATTGTTATTCACCCAGTGTCTGGTGCCTTGTGCCTTTCGCCTTTTGTTTTTAACACAGTGAATGTGGGTTATCGTCAAGGTAGCCCAGCCTGCGTTGCGGCGCGTCGCGGTAGCCAGTTTTAGTAATTTGATTTTCAAATCGATGAAATGGTGTAACTCACTGCAGGACGTAAATTTACTTCATATATTCCAACGTTCGATGATACACGTGTTCCCCAGACACCGTACGCATATGACCACGTAAGGTGGACGTCCGTTTCTCAGACCACTGAATGAAAATTGTATAATTCATATTTCCCTTTCCACTGATCAAGGAAAATTTATCGATCTGAACGTACCATAATTTCAGCTGTATGAAAAAGTACCCGAGATATTTCAACTACGGAATTAATAGAAATGCAGTTGCGAAATTCCATAAGAACACGATGCTTCTCTTATCGTAGCCGTGGTGATCGTTTGAAATAAAATCAATTCGTTGAAACCGCGGAGTTGAACAAAAGTTTCCTTTGTATTTCCGTTCTTTCTATATAAAGAGGAAATCTCTTGCGACTGAGACATGGATAATTATTTACTTTAACGATAGCTGTACAGAATGTATCCGACGGGCAACTGCTGGAGCTTCTCCCGTGAAATTTTTGTCGTTTTTTTCTTTCAATACATTTCCTTTTTTTTTTTCTTTCTTTCATTCTTTTCTTTCGTCTGCAATCATCATCGCACGGTTACGTAACACAGAATGCCCTCGGCGCTTGGCGTTCATCTCGTCGCCTTTTTCTTCTGTCAGCTGACACAGATATCTGATCATGACACAACGCTGAAGTAGACTAAGTATCTGCACAGGCACCGTTTTGCGGTTTTACGTTTCATATATAAATATATCTATTATGATATCGGGGTAGTCTCGCTAAACCAGGACAGGTTCTGTTCGTGAGCTTTCGATTTTCGTGGCGAGGGAATTTTGGTTTTCAGCATACCCCGACTACAAATCTATACAGATCCATCTATCCTAATATCATCGGTAATAATTAAAAGTCATTCGATTTTCAAAATTTCATAAAATCTCACCTACAACTTTGATATGACGCTATATATAAAAAACACCCCAATCTGCATGACCGTCACGTGTGACGTATACAGGCATCCTTAAATTCATCCGTCGTTCTCTGCTTCCAAATGTTTTACGTAGAATAAATTATATCGTTGTGTTTAAAGCTGAAAAGCGGTTTCCTTCGAGCAGAATTTAACAGAGCTTTTCCGGAGTAGCAGAAACAACGAGAAGATTTTACTCCGAATGGTTCGTTTGATGCTCGTTATATTTATAGTTTCCTTTGCTCGCGGCCATCTTGTTGTAATTTCAAGGCTTCCGCATTGCTTGGCCATATAATTATATACGTATTATATGTACACGTACATATATTTATATATTTCTCGTTCTCATTTCTCATTTCTAACGCCTCGCGAAATTTGACAAACGTTTCCGATGATCATTAGAGTTATTTTCTTCTTTTATTTTTTCAAATTTCTGCAGTTCATGATATTTGGGCATCCCGACGCCATTCATCTTTTCGAAAGTTGAAACCAACTCGATTACTGACGGAGAGATATTTGAATAAACAAAAAAAAAAGAAATGAATAAAAAAAAAACTAACCCATTCAACGTTTATCAATTGATCCTTTTCCGCCCATTCATCCCGCTCCAAATAAACCTTGCTTGCGAGAGGATGAAAAAAATAGATGAATAAAAAAATAAAGAAATAAAAAAAAAAAAAAATTGTTCACAAGCTGTGAAACGCACATCAATTTGTCAGGTAGATAAATTACACAGCTGCGGACTATAGTGCAGAGCGTTTCGGTACCAAAAAGTTTCGTCATTTCTCGTAGGAAAAAAACCTCACTTTGACCATAGAGAAAATTGTAAAAAAAACAAAAAAAAATTCAATAGATTTTTTGTCCATTGAATCGCTGAAGAATTGGTATCGAAATTATATGTATTAGATGAAAAAAAAAAAGAAAGCTTTTGCGAGCTTCGCACATTAGGGCAAATCATCGATGTGTAACTGTGTTGGAGAAAAAGTGCGGAAACAAATTCAATTGAAAATCATCGGAAATTATTATAAGCTGGAAATGCGCGTTTTTTATTTTAATGAAGTATCGTTGATCACCATATAATCGTATCGAGACCGGATACAAGTATACTCAGATTATATCTGATTTATTACCCCCCACAGAGCTAATTTTCGCAGTTTTTCCTGTTTTGTTTCTTTTTTTTTTTAATCACAGATACGTCTGGATACGTGTATAGTATACGTTCAATCGGCAAGGGACTTACTCGGAAGCGTTAGAGTATAGATCGGATTTCCGGATAAAAAATTCATGAGATATATCATTATCATATCATTATATAGGGATGTTATAATATATGCAAATTCCGATTGTACGCACGATGTGATCGATTTTTCTATTCAATTCGTGTAACTTTTCTCATATACGAAAAATTAATAGCCTCACGACGCGACAGTGGAAGTTGAATATGGATTATGTGAATTGAATAAATTATAGAAACTTATTTTTTAATTTATCATCTGCCCGCTATATCGACCGGAAGTCAGTTATGATATATTATTCAACACATAATACACGCGTAGACGTCACAGTCGAGAATTTCCAAATATCATCGACCTCCGATGATGCTCAATTAAATCGGCCTTCGATGTCGCCGATAAAAAACATTCGATGTCGAAAAATAGAAATTAATGGGATACGGTCGACTCGAATTAGTGCAGCATCTTCGTAAATATGGATATCGAATTATCGACTATTCGAACGAAATCCAAATAAAGAAAAAACAATTCGATTTTAATAGATGAGTTCCCTCCCATATCTTATACGAGATAATTATCAAGTTAATGAGGTACCGTAAAGATGAGAAATTATTTCGATACAACGAACGACGAATTAATTTAAATTTTATTGAAACTAATTGTAAGCTTGCAAAAAAAAAGGAAGAGAAAAACTCTAGTTTCAAGGGAAATTGTACCGGTTGAAATTGGCCAACTAAATTTACGTGTGCCAATAAAACGTGGAATCTGCCTAGGCAGGCAAGCGCTTCGTTTTAATCGCTGAGAATTTTGCTTGAAAAGTAGAATGCAACCACTTTGGAAAACCCTGCAACCCTGCAGGACTTGTATCTTGGAGGGTTATTGTTATTGTCGGGATGATTGCGATGGAGATAAAACTAAAAGTTAAAACCGGTATCAAGTAGACGCAACAACTTCGAATTACCTAGACAAAATTACACGGTAAAATCTCAAAAATTTATTTTCATTACAGCACACGTTCGTTGATGGTCGAATCGTTGATTTTTATCAGACGATTATTCTCCTCGAAAATATAACAACGATCATATGATATCGAAGATACGGGGAGGAAAAAGATAGAAAAAGATTCGCAATAATGAACTCTGATTATTTTTTTTTTTTTTTTGTTTTTCTCGCAGGATTGAAAGTGCAGGTCAACGGTGGAATGGATATATTAATAGAAAAGGGCTCCGTAGTACAGGTAATTATTTTTATATTTCTGTATCAGAAAAAAATAAGAAAAAAGGAAAAAATAATCTACTAATTTTATCTGTCGTCGAGTGTCGTTTTCCCACCTATTTTCTGCAACTCCGCGGAACGCGTCGCCGCGACGACGTCTTAAGATCTGACGTCAGGTTTCCCAGCACGAAAGACGCGCGCTATGGGGGTTTTCAAGAAGACAAAAGAGACCGTTTTAATTATCCGCCCACTCGACAATTAAGTATAATTTGTACGACACGGTTGTTTGCGCGCACGGTTTGTGGCTTTCACAAAATTTGGCGGGGAAAAAGGGGTCGGTCGGAGTCAAGTCAAGTCGAATCGAGTCGAGTCGTAACTGCACATTTAATGGACCTTTCGTATTCACTCGGTGAATCGAACGAGCGCGCCTTAAACTCGCGTATTAATATGTATATTCCTCCGCTCAAACAATTCAATTCAAATTTTGGCTAATATGCAAATATAAACTTTAATTTATATACATAGGGAAGAAGAGATCGTCCTGCGCCGTTCAGACCTCGATGTATAACCGAAAAAAAAACTATACATATATTTATTAAATAAATTAATGATCAAGAACATCATCCGGAACTTGGCAAAACCACGTTATTTTTTTTCCCCCCTCAGAATTATCTTCCAATTAATTCGTGAACGGGGGTGGTAAAATTTTTTTCTTCTTTCTTTTAATGAAATCAATTTCAACGAGCTTCGTAACGTCTTTTTTTTTGTTCATGTAAACTTCCATTTAAATCTTTTAATCAGATAATATCAATGTCTGTACCAGGATTGTTAGCTTTGACTTACGATGCACGTTATACACATTATATTTACGTTCGTTAACCGCGAGCGCGGTATGAAATTCTTCATAATTATCCGACTATAGGCAATTGTGAAAGCCAAGGCGAATTACCGTAGACGACGCCCACGGTGTATGACGTGATCAAGAGCAACGGCTGTGCGGGAGAAGGGGACTTATGGGCTTGTAGGGAAAAAAGGGGAAAAGAAAAAAAATATCTTAATCGTTTAATCAGGACTCCCAGACTCTGCAGGGCGAAGAGATGAGTGGAAGAGATGAGAAGTTTGAACGACGACGAAACGAGTCTTTCTGTATAGATGAAAACTTTGCGAGTGTTCGCGATTACATACATTGCATTGCGGGGCGAGACGAGACGCGCGGTTTGAGTTTTTTAGAAATTAAAATAATATTAGTCAAGTTAAACTTGAAATGAGAAAAAGTTAACGATGAAACCGACGGATGAAAAAGAATACGTTTGTGTACATATTTGCTCGATTTTTTTTTTTTTTTCCTTAATTTCATTTCAAATTGTTGATTCGAGAAATGACGATTTTCCATTGAAAACATTTTTGCCAAATCCTCGCTAAATTTTCTCAACGTTCGTTTTCATCTGAATTTCCCTCATCGTCGAACAAAAATGAAAAATATTTTCTCCTCCAGCCAAAAAAGTGGACAGATCGTTTTAAAAGTGTATAAGATTCAAGAGCTTCGAGTTGCGGTGACATCTTATGTACAGAAATTTATACGCGACGAACTAATTGAGACATCGCGACGAGTGGCGACGGACATTTGAATGTAAGATTAGGAAAATAATAATGATAAGTGAATTGGGAATTTTAATTACACATTATTCAATCGCGTAAATTTTTATTCCGTCGCGTGTCGCAGGAAGTTGTAGGTATACGCGTGTATTCGATTACCATCACAAAGATACAAACCAGTAACACGAGCTCAGCGTTTGTCTTCCCATTTTAAAAATCTGCAGATTAAAATCAACGCGCGGGCAACGAATCAGTGAACTATGCACGTCATTAAAATCTCATAAATCACCATTTCCGCTCTCGCATATAATTTCTCCTTATTGCAGACGCTCTTAACCCGGCCAATTTCTTGCGTTGCAAAAATAATTCCTATACAATTAATCACTTAATATCACGCCCGTGCAGGCTACTTCGATGCAAAAATTAATCAACGAAATTACTCCGATCATCTTCCTTCATCCCCCCCACTTTCCCTTTTCGTGCGCGATTTGCATGTCGATGGGTATATAATACAGTAATTGTGTAGAATAATGCCCGATAGATGCCTTCGGGGACCGGAAGTCCGCGAATTGCCGCGCTAAAAGCGGGCACCCGGAGACGGGTAGTTGGTGCGTGGCTAATGCAAGGTGCGCTGACCCGGACTGATCCTAACAACCTTCTATATATAAATCTTGCCGGTCCGCGAGCGAGTACGAGTCCACGATTTTCCATGCGCGTGGTTTACGTGTTTCTCAGCACGCCTATAAACGCTCACCGCGATCCTCGTACTCCGGTAGTGCGTAACATGACGTCATGGGATCTACTGTATAACTCGCACGAGTCGTTAATCACGAATACACGACCATAATTATAATTGTACCCAACCAAGGGCACCCGGCTCTGTTACACCGATCACCCGAGACCATTGAATCTCGGATTCAATCCGACGAGTAAATTATTCTGTATATTCGCACGCGTTTTTTTTCTTTCTATACACATTTGGTTTTTCGATTCCCAAAATTGTACAAATTTTAACATCGAACCAAATCATCCGGGCGTGCGGGAAGCACAGCTTGTTCTGAATCAGAGGGTGGTTCGACCTTGAATTCTTTTTGCACACCTTGAACTTGAAACGTACTTAACAAAAAGTTTATAAAATCTCCCGAAATCTGCAAAAAAAACTTAGAAGGCTCTGAAATTATTGGGATCTTCTGACTGGCAATTGTTTCGGAGTCTCGTCTTCGCGAACAGAGAGAATGCGTTTAACGTTCGTATCAACCCAAGTGCATTCTTCCGCTCTCTGAAAATATCGAGTGATTCATCTTTCTCTCAGACAAAACAGTAGCATGCGGTCATTGATAATTGACCGAAGGTCAAGTAGGAGTCTGTCTCTTACTTACATCAGTTGTGTAAAGCTGGCTCACGTTCAGCATGCATTACACGTGTAGGTACCGGTGAGATGAGCCGCAAGTTCGTGGATCACGCGGTGATAATTTACTAATAAAAGAGAGAAAAAAAAAAAAAGAGCTCCTGGTTTTGTGTTCACCGGAGCTAACCACTTTCGAACGGAAAAATCGTATCGAAGTACGAAAAGTGGCGACAAGGAAGTAACCCCAGCTTCCAACTACCGGCGAACCGGACCCACTTCTTTTATATGGTTACCGCGCATGGTTCCGGTCGCTTGCAGTGAAACGGAAACCACAGGAGGGAAAAAAGTGGGGAGATTGACTTTTATAGGACACAGTCAATGGGCGGCAAATCGAAGAACTATTTTCCATAATTGTTCTCGAAAATATTTCTCAAACAAAATATTTTACGTAAAATGTTGTACAGCGATCTGCTTTGTTTTTCGTTTTGTTTTTACGAGGCGCTGAATGGGGTGACGTAATATCGTAACATTAAATCAGTCTTAATTGAACGAGATGTTCTGGTGCCTACTTAGGCGAGATATATATATATACTATACACTCTCGGGTAGTTTTCGAAGCTGCTTGTCCCTTGTGGCGTGAACGAAAATTTACAACTTTGACTAACTATGGGAGCGTGAATTATTTATTTGTAATAATTTTGGCTACTTATGCGATTCTCTAAATCGTTAATTAAAAAAATTTCGTATTCTGCGTTACAAAGGCACATGGGTAGGAGTACACTTATTAATAAAGTTGCAGAAGCACGTCCTACCTCTGACCTTAGTTGGACTCAAACCTGAAGACTTGTTTCTGTACACATACAGATATGTGCGTGTAACACATGTAACTTTGAGTTCCGTTTTTCTACAATTACGGTTGCTCATTCCGCGTGTATAGGTTACTAATTACTTAGTTGTTAGATTAATTGCCGCGGATATACAAGAGCGAGCGGACTTTGTACCGAGCAAAAAAAAAATCGAAATAATAACATGAATTTCAAAAGAAGAAAAAAAAATTCGTTTAATCACAAGAGCTTCCAACCGGAAGATCAATGAACTCTTAATATAGTGCCTCTATCTTATTCGTCGCGACAGATGTTGACGTTAATTAGTTAAATAGTTGCAGATCCATTCCGAGGCTCGAATATTTTGCCGCTGTATAAAGCAACCGATGCCGATGGTGACGATGGTATAGTAAAAAAAAAAAAAATTGAAAGTAATTAAGTAATTAATAAACACATTTGCAAATCCGATTAAATATATAATCTAAAATCGTCGTAATTTTTAAACCGTGACGAAAAGATTATGTAACGTAACGTATCTTACCACGTTGAAATTCATCTGGCGTTTTTTGTTGAGTAGTTGTTGATAAATTTCAAAAACTGCATCACCAACCCGCATTTCTCTATTCGTCGTATAGTCGGAGTCGGTAGTTCGGATCAGCATGACGTCTAGATACGCCAGTTAGTAGTCAGTAACCGCGGTAGTCAGGGTCAACCACTTGTGGAAGTCGACGTTTTTATGGCGCAGGCGGAACAACAAGATATTATCTCTTTCTCTCCTTCCTCGCCCTTTCAAAACCAACTAGTGAACGGAAAGTTCGCGGTTTTCCCAACCGTCACGTCGCGTCGCGTCGCTTCGCTTCGCGTCCGTCGCTACGACGTCAGACAGACTGACAAGTGATGGAAAAAAAAAATTAATCAAAAAAATAAATCGACGATGTAACAAAGTTACTTAGGTACCTATATAATGATACGAAACGTAAACGTTGATGGAATTAGAGACGAAGGAAAAAAAAAATTTGAAAACATTGGGCAACTGCTCGAGTCGTTGAATCCGCTTCGTCACTGCGCGGACACAACTTCTAAATGATGGTAGTTTCTCTCCGTCTGACGTAAGTATATCTGGACGGAGTTTAGTGAAATGAAGCGCGAAATCGTAGCAACTGACCTTCGGCAATAGGCTATAAATAGACACTTGGCTAGCGTACACATTATATGAGCACCGTATTGAACATTAACATCTGGGTGGTTTCGATCATTGGCGGATTTGCGAAAAAAAAAATTCTGAACAAAAAAGAAAAGAGAACAACATTTTTCAATACCGCCTGCGATATAAGTAAGTCGCGGTAAAAAGTTGAAAGGAAGTCCTGTAGTAAGACAGAAGAAAAAAAAAGAAGAAAATGTCATCGCACTGCCCCTGAAAAAATAGCCAATCACCAGAGACAGGGATATAATAATCAAAAGCGGTTTTCGATCTTCAAAAATGTCAAAGTCGGGTGACGCCCTTCTTTCTGAAAGGAAAAAAAGAACATCGGTTGAAAAAAGTGTGTAGCGCTAAATAACATAACGTGGCGATTATTTTCCCAAGGATTCTCACGAACGGACGGGATCTACTCTATGTGGTAATATACAGTAACTGGCATGGGTCTGGGCCGGGTTGGTTCGCTATCGTTAATTTATGGTGTCCCAGGGGGTATTTGGAGCGTTGGATATTTGCCCGTGAGAGAGATATAATAATTAATGGCAAAAGTTAGATGACGTAATTCATAATTACGCTAGTAGTTATATCCGAGCTGTTCAATAAGATTTTCAACGCTGCTCCACGTTCGCAGGGTTTCTTCGTAGCGAAGTTACATGCTCCTGTTCGAACCTGTATACATATACTATGTACTTACCTAAGCTTATTACTGCACCTGCGTGACGGATATTGACGCGTTATAACGATTAAGCGGTTACTTAGCTTCGCTAATTAATCAATGTTCCTAATTATTACATACGTTACATTCACCTGAGTTCATTCCAACGGACTCGACATCAGATTTAGCACCACGGTGCGTTTTACCGATTTCCTCCTTTTTTTCCTATCATAATTTGGGGGTTTTACTTCGATGAGTTTCTTCAAAATTTGTAACAAGCCGCAGCCCTATACTGTATGTCAAATTTTACATCTCGACAAGGGTATAAAATCCAACACGAGCCTCGCGATAATATCACCTATGAAAATAGTCACTGGGTCAAGGCTTGCTACAGCATCTGCAGATGTTTCTCGAAACAAATGATCACTCTCCTTTCGTAAGTGATGCAGGAAAAACACTGAAACGTGTACGGCTGCAGTATTTTTTTCTTTTTCTTTCACTTTTCCAGAAACATTAATTTCATTTTTCAAACCTGTCAATATTTTATGCAGTTTGGTATTTCATTCCCTCCATTAGGTGCGTTATAGCTGGTACTTTGTTCATCTATTATTTTCCTACTCTCCGATCACATTTCATACTCTCGAGTAGGTATAATGTAATACATACGTGTCTGTAAATGTGTGTAACATAGTAGCTATATACGATATTTCGCGATATACGATACCAATGAATAAATACATGAAATGCATTTTACGAGGACTACGATCAGCATATGCATCGTTTCTCTCGACTTTTCTGTCGCATCTACAACCACCGCAACAACCACCATCGGCACGACCACCACTACTTTGCACTTTGCAAGAGTAACACGCAGTCTGAAGTCCGGTGAATACAAAATTTTCAGCAAAAAATATTGTACATATATATATTTTGCGGCATGCATTCATGGTGCATATTCTAAGAGCAAAGCGGAGGATCTTTCACTGTCGCATGTTCCGCTGTGTTCGGGACAAAGTATATTATACGTATAACGTAAAGGGGTATAGGTATATAGGTATATTAAATTTATATGTGAGGGGAAAGATTTATTACGAAGGGTTGCCGCGTGGCACACTGCATTGCAGTTCGAATCTTGACTATACGTATATGTATATGATCACGTATACATATAATACCCATACATGCGCAACGCCGTATCCTGTAGACCAGGAGAACACGCGCCTGTACCGGTTTTCCTGCAGTTCAGGATCATCTAAATCGTCTCACATTAAACGCGCAGTTCCTATCCTGCGCCGAATTTTTACGCAGAGGAAATAAGGTGAGAGTCAAACGATATTTTGAGGCCCAATATTCGACGATAAAAGTCTTTTTTGTTTTTCATAATTTTCATATTTAAAGTAAGATATTACAGAGCGCGGTTCAGCGGTGTACGAATGATGTATGCACCGCAGTCGTCCTCGGAATACGTAAAGGCTTGAGACGAAGAATAAAAAAGAGAAGAAAAAAGAAAAAACTAAAACCATCGGGTAGGTTGTATACCCCTCGATGATGTGTACGGTGTATCACCTTCGCTGTCGTGTCTGAGAAATCTACGGTCAATAAAAAATACGTATAACTATGCTCGCGTGTGTTTGTAAAATCAAAATACTTGTTTTTCAATGCATCAGACAATAAAATACTTGCATCTCGCAGAAATAAACCTTGACGATGATAGTTTATATATGTAATATATGGATTATATATTTACACGAGTCTCATCCATCTTTCAGTCTAGACCAACCCGACGTTATGCGAGTTCGGATCCAATTTTCTTTAATACTCTACTTTTATTTCATCTATGAATCAGAGACTGGTCCATATGCGAGAAGAAAAACTCCGAGCTATGGAAAAATCCAATAAAACTTTTTCCAAATTTCCTTTTGAATTATCAACTTTTTTTTTCTTCGAGCCCACACGCCACAGATTTCTCGACGACGCGATCAACATATTTTTTCAGTTTTTCCACGACGAAACGAAAGTTCCAATTCTCCAGTTATCGTAGGGAGAGAAGAAAAAAAAAAAACTTTCCAATCCTTGAAACATCGCAGTGATTTTACGTCAACCGACATTTATCGGATTGCAGATATACGTACGTAAATTATAGGTAATCTTATTAGTTAATTATTCTCACGGGATTTTAATGGCGCCCATATTTTCGTCAGTCTCTTTCGCTTCCTTCGCGTCTTTGTTAGGGAACGTCTGCAGAGCTGTAGCTGCAGCATCAGCGGCAGGAGAAGAAGGAAGGTAAAGGCAAAGGCAAAGGCAAAGGCAAAGACGTCGAGGCGAGTTCCCTCGTATTCCCGAAGGTTCTTGCGCCCGATCTCGTTGCAGTGCAGTGTAGGTAAACGAAGAGGTCCGAGTTCCGAGACGATGATCGCTGCCGTCCGAGAGGACGCATTCCTTCGCTTCTCGCCTCCCTCCTACCCCTTAAAGAAGAACTTCACTTCACAACCAGTTCTCTTTCACTTCTAAGACTCCCTTCGAAGCAACGTCTAACGGTCCTCTATTGTCTCGGCTGCCCAGGGATTTTCAGATCCCTCGGTGAACACCCGAACTATACTTATACCTATACGCTTCGGAACTACAAAATCTACTTAATACAGCGCTGACGTACATCAGCTAGTGTCTTTTACTTGAGATACAAAAATTTACTCGCGTCGCGGGGGAATCCCACGATCATGTCATTAACCCGACTTTTTTCTTTCTTTTTTTTCGTTCATCGATTCGCAGAATTTTTTTTTCATCATCATTTCTACGGATTGATTTTCGTCGCGAACTTGTCGCGAAAGTCGCCACGTGCGTAACAATTTATTTTTTTTCTCTTTTCTTTTATCTCCTTGACTAGCAAACTCGAGTCTAGGGTATTATGGATCTTGTAAAAATATGAATGAGAATTATTTTCCTAACTCCGATTAAAGAAAAGAGGTCACACGAAAGCGTTCATTATTTACTATAGTCGAGAGGATAACTTTCAAAACTGTTGAGCTTCGAGAGTCGAACTTCCGCCGATGATGGAATAAAAGTTTTTTTTTTAACCACATGCACCGCATAATAATCATGAAACGGATCGAACTCTATCAAAATCTACCAAACTTTATCCACAAAAATCATGTTCCGACGAATTAATTTATTCATAATTCTGCTCATTTAATACCTTTTCTTGAAATTGTTTTTTTTTTTTTTCTCCAAAATTTCCTACGAGTTGTTTCGTTTCGTTTTAGATCGATGGGACGTACGTTTGAAGTTAATTTGTGAGGTTCATACATACAAAGGCGAGAGTTTTGAGATCGCTTAGCACACTCGGCGCTCGACGTCTCGCGGTTGAAGGAGCACAAACAACTTTGAGGGGAGAAATCTTTTTTTGTTCTCTCTTATATTTTTTCTCTCTCTCTTTTTCTTTTTCTTCGTCTTCTTCTTCCTTCTCTTTTTCCTTTTTTTTTTTTTTTTTTTCATTATATATACCTACCTGCCCGGCAAATAACTTCCCATAGCTATTTTCCCATGACCGTGCGGCGTGCGGCAAGAACACCAGCAGCAGTCTCTCGTCTGCGTCGTTGCCACAAGGACACATCGTCTTCCGATTTATGTGATGGCAAAGATCCCGTCCATTATTAGGGATCAGCATATGTATTCATAAATTTAATATTTCCGATCATGTACAAAACTAACCGACGCACGCTTGCAGGATGGGAAAATCCATTTCAGCTGCAGGGGGTTTTGGAAAAGTTTTCTTTTTTTTTTTTCTTATGAACGTTCATTATTTCCTCTCGTCGTACATGCAGTTCGTTATTACGTGACATGTAAGGACGATATCGTCCGCATTAATTTGAGTAAAGTAATGAAAATTTCAAACGACTCGAAAAAAAAAAAAACGTTTCCGAAGCTTGTAATTTAAAAACTGGAAAAACATAACGAAATGAATATAAAACACAAATTTACCAACGCGTATAATGTAAACCTTATAGAACGAAAGTTGTTGAAATCGTAAAGCTGCGGCGGGCGGATGTGTCGAGAAGTCACGCTGAGGCTACGTTGAATGGAATGTGAGCTGCAGGCTGGTCGGATCGCGCGGTTGCATCGCGTCCGCTGCAACGATGAAAGAAGAGAGTGAAGGAAGAGTTTTAAATCCGAAGGAAGTAGATGGGCGAGAGGAGGAAAGAAACACTGAATTTTAAACGCAACGCAATATTCGGCTATGGGTATAATGAAACAGAAAAAAAAGATGCGTTCATACGTATCGCAAAAACTATAAAATAATAATGATAATAATAATATGTATCGAGAGCGGGAAAAAGGTTAAAAAAGAAAAAAACTTGGCAGATTTTGAGACGCGGAGAAAAAAAGATAGAGAGAGAGAGAGAGAGAGAGAGGGAAGAAGTATACGTCGTACGTGCGTCGGGCGATTATATTCTTTGTTGAACCGGTTGCAGGCATGCCGCACGTACGTAGGATATAACGTAAGTCGTGTGCGCAAAGCTTGAGGGCGTCGGAGCTGCACCGCGGCGATTGAATGGAATGTAGCCAGAGTGGTGCTGCTGCAGCTGTGCGGGGGAGGGTATATTCGGTCTGTTGGTCGAGATGCACCAGCCGCCGGTCGAACACTCGCTTAAAGGAAAGCCCGCTGCAGAGCCCGTAGGATGCAGCGGCGGAGATCGTTGAGCCTGGAGAGGAGGGCGCGGTGACGGCGGTGCAGTGGTGGTAGCGGCAGCCAGCGCATTCGACGTCGTCGACGTCGTCGTCGTTGTGAATCGTGTGGGACTTCCACGAAACGGACCTCCACGGAGCGATATTACCGAGGCCTAGGCTTTGTATTATTGTAAACCTTACAAGGCACCGAGCCGGCAGTTCGTATAAAACGTTACCTACCATTGCCGCTGCTGCAGCTCTTAGAGATCGAGCGCACCTTGAGCCAAGGGCACGAGTTACAAGGTACGGCGGTGCTACTCGATGCAGCAGCGGCTATTATATGTTGTGTCGTGAAGAGAGAAAAAACTAAAAAAAAATTCTTTAAACAAAAAAAAAAAAAAAAAAAAAGAGCAAAACCAGAGAAGGCGCAAGAACGCAGCCGTACGGTGAAGCCGACCTCCTTTGACCTTTGGAAAATTAATTAAGTTAACCTCAGAACTTAATCAGCCGCAGCAGCCCGGGTTCATTGTTCAAAAAACCTCCGGCGGGAGATCGATTATACGCAAGCCGCGCGTTGTTGAATTGAGAAACAAAAGTTTGTTTGTTTATTTATTTTTTCTTTCTCTTTGCTTTCTTTACTACTTTTTATTTAAAAATATAATTTGCCCCTACAGAAATTATGTGGGCAACGAACTTACTTTGTGGGCGTCTTCGATCCGATGATCGATGTCGGGGAATCTGCCGAAGGATCGATCGTTTTCCTTCCATGTTTTTTTTCTTCATTTTTTCTCTTTGTTTTTCATGTTATGCAATACTTTCCAATCAATTTAAGGGAGATGAACCGTCCAAAGCGCCCATATGGTCCGTTCGGCTCAATTTGTACTCGTCAATTCGGGTCCAAATATAGAAAAGATCCAATCGGGTTTCAGAGAAATTTCAAAGGCATGTTACGGATGTGAATTGAATGAAACGAAACATTCCCAGCCTAATTGTCGACTTTGGAATTGAACAGTTTCAGTTATTGACTGAAAAATTATAGACGAAACGTTGCTGATTGGTTAGATGTTTTTGAGTCATCGTACAGAAATTACTTCACCCGCACGTTTCAATGAATTCATTCGAACGTCGTAAATAGATTCAACGCTCGAATTAGGTCCGGATAAAATCGTAGGTATTCGGAATGGTTCGTATTAGAATATGTCGAGCCCTTAAGGAGAAGGTAGCCTGCGAAAAATTCAAAAGGGTGAGAGTTTACTCGGAGAACAAACACGTTAAACGGTTCAGCAAATTCATTTTCAGATTAAAAACCAGTTCAATAGTCCAAAGAAAACGTACGTGTACGCTGTCTTTTCTTCTTCCTCTCCTCGATCTTCTCTTCTCTCTCTTTTTTTCACCCTTTTTTTCCTTCATCCGTTCAGCGAGCAAGTTTTTCCATAACCAGTTTGACTTGGCCCAGATTTGTAATGTAGGTAGACGTCACCGCGAACCGCCGGTTTTACCAAAGAGCTAACGTATTTTCCGACCTTTCACCCCGTGATCCTCCTATAGTGAAAACTTTTCTCCCTACATTTCTTTCATCGTTCAACGTTTTGAAAAAAATTCAGAAATTCTTACCTAGTTATACGAGTTAATCATTTCTCTCAAAGTGTCCCTTCCGGTCTAACCAGTCGCTCGTCATTGCGCGCATTATACATGCCTAACGTATTATAATACGCTATTCGTTGGCATGCTTAAAAATATATTTTAGAATAATAATATATCGTACTATTATTCTATATATAGCACGCAGCTTGGGAATTTTAAGTACATTATATATATGGGCGCTGAATACCCACTGAAACTTTTTTCCCTCCTGAAGAGAGCTTACATTGCACGCGAACGACTGTATTATCTATATTTGGACGAGAAAGTAATTTAGATTGAAAATCCAAGGGTTCGATAAGTAGGGTTCGATTTTGCAAATTTCAAGGAGCTTTCCCGCGGGATTTGAATATTCATTTGGTAGCGGAGTGGGATAGCTGGGAATTTTCACACATTGCGTATAATTTATAGTCGACAAACAACTAATGGTGAAGCTTGACATTTTTCGGAAGGAATTTTACCTTATTCGTTATAGGCGTCGGGAGTCAGGTATGAATATATTTGGTATACCCGATCCTGATTTAAGAAATTATGATTATAAGGATCGAAATGTCACGGATCCAATGACACTCCGACACCCGTGTACGTCGGCTACCGCAGATGCGACACGGAACTGTAATGACCCTAAATTCTTCGAAGGATCAGTTTGATCCCTCACCAAATGATCGTGATTATCCCAACGGTTGAGAAATTTCCCCAAGACTTATCGAGGTTATTTCAAATTGTTTTAGGTGCGTGAAATAATAAAAAGGATTGCGGTATATAGGTTATATACTTACGTGATACGCAAGGAATAATCTAGATAGCAGCGGATTTGTTTAAGGCAAGGAGAATTCTGCTATTTCCGTTCACCGAATCTCAGACGCTTCATAACCACCATTTTACTACCAGCGCACGTTCTTGCGATTACATTCAACCGAGTCATGAAAAGCTGCCCAAAATTGCGATAAAACTTACCCGCCAAAAACTTAAGCTTATGGCTATCATAAAAGAAGATTCCACAAAGTATTATATTAAATCCAACCAGATGCAGCTTATTTGCAAAGAAAAAGAAAAAAAGAAAATCATAAAATGAACCTACAATGGCGGGCTTCCGAACTTCGGACACGTCGTGACCATGTGTGAACAGAATTTCGAGTAATTCAAAATAATAAAAAAGTCTCTGGGCTAGAATAATTGACCCACTGACCCACTGACTCATCCGTGCGGTATAAATAAAATAAACTGAAAACTTAAACACATTTCAAGGATATTCGCGCGACATTTGGAAAAAGAAGGGATGAGAAGCCGCAGGGTGCACGATGTGGTGACTGCTCGACGTAAAGTATAAAAGCTGAATATCTAGATTACGGGAAAAGCTTCTCGTCGCGCGTAAAACTATACCGCTCAAAATGGTAATCGCGGTAGACTTTGGGCGAGTTTAGTCCTTGCTTCCTGACGCGAGCGAGACTTAAGCCTATATAAGCTTTGAAATCCTCAAAATATCATCATCTCCGGCACGTCAGAAACAGGGGCACGGAAAGAGGGAGGGGGGGGGGGGGGCCAGACTGTACTTTGCTACTACTGCAGCAGGGTAACCGGCGTTACCCTTTATTACAGCAGTTCTTTCGAGTGGAAGGTGAAATGTCGAAAATCGCGAGAAGAACCCCGTAGCCCCAGTTTTTGGCTTTATCAGGCGTATCAACAGTCACGCTCTCGGCTGGAATATTTTCAACGAAACAATCAACGGAAAAGTTTTAATGTCGAGAGAAGTTTCCTATCTCTTCCCGATCGTCGAGTGATTCATAGCATAACCGTTGGCTCAGAAATTTATAATCCCAAAATTGACACTGACAAATATTTGTCCGGCTACAAATTTAATCGTCAGTTACTTATACAGATTTACAGATGATTAGAATGATCGCTCCCTCTGTATTATGCAGGCGTATGAATTTTTTCGTGTTTTGTCTAAATTTTTTTTTCTATTTCGTCTCATTCACGATTAACAATAAGACATTTGAAATACGTGTTCGTGAAGAAACAGAACATATTGTGATAGCCGCATATGTGGAGTTGTAATCATATAATCGCTAAATTTACGAGCGCGTAAAAAAGTAACGTAATATAATCTTCCTCACCACTGGAATTAATTAATCATTCGGATTGATTGTGAGATTAGATTTTAACGAATAATACCGCAATATATTTTTTGGAGGATGAGGATAGTAAAGTTTTTTTTTTTTTTTTCTTTTACCTAAAGTTTTTTTTCAGAAACTGGAGTCATTTTTTTCTCCGACAGCGACAGCAGCATTTTCTCTTTCGTTTTCAAAAGGTGGGAACAAATGGTATTTCGATTAAAAAATAATCAGATGAAAAAAGAAGGAAATAAAAGATGAAGGCTCTGAAAAAAATGATTTCTCCATTTTAACAGATATGACAAAAATTCGCGAAGTTATGAATGATCACGGAAAAGCGTAATCGTATATATACAGCGCGATTCAATAAAAATCAACAACTTTGAGCCCGTGATCCTTATCGTACCACCTCTTATTCAGATTTATTTTATAAGTCGTTCTTAATTTTTTTCTTTTTTATAAATTTGTGCATCCGTATATCTGTATCTACATCCATCTGAGGGTCGGGCTAATGTTCACCGCCCGCAAGTTTTATATCTTCTCGGCTCATCTTCCTTTCTTCTTATTGGAAATCCCGTGATTGATTATACGGACAATCCAATAAGGCGCGGCTTGCTGCTGCTTATACATATACCTATACCGAGCTGAGAACGTCGTGAAAATAGACGAAATACTGGGAGACATGATTCGATATATAATTCTTATGGTGAATCGAATTAGCCGATCGGAAACTAATGCCGTGATCACGTCTTCCTCATCAAATGTATTTTTTCTTATTTTTCCCCTCTTCTTTTCTCGCTTTCTTTATCACCTGCGCTTCCACCACAGTAACGTGGAATAAGAAGAATTCAACTACCGCAGCCCAGGAAGCAAAAAAAAGAAAAAAAAAAAAGAACTCCGAAAATTCGTGAAAAAGAAAGAGATATAGAAGTGAAAAAACATCCAGCTGAAAAAAGGTTTTTTCCATTTTTTTATTCATTAACAATTGTTACGAAAGGAGCTAGGTTAATTTTTGTTGAACAAAAGTTTCAATAATTCTAAACGTCTTTTTTTTTTGTTTGCGTTATAACCGCTTCAGCTACCTATGTACAATAACTACGCGTTAATCCAGATGAGATTTAGCAAGATGCAACGAATCTATACATATGAAAAGAAAGAGACGAAATAAGATAAATGAATATTATTTCTAAACGATCCCACGTATACATTTTATCTGCGTTCATATACCTGTGTATATGTCAGTATAGGTATATAGTATACGTATAAATGTGTCTACATTATGTGCGTTACGGTTAGGTGAAAGCCTCGCTGAATTACGTAACGATCTGCAGTAAATGTATTCGCGTAATAAAAAGAAGGTCGAATACATCTGCGTTAAAAGTTCATCGCGTCTCGTCGTTGCTTTATGTATATATGTATATATATATATATTATATATGCTGTATCTACATAACGTTGCGCGGCGGACAAGGAAAAATTGATCCATTCAACCGCGAGGTGAGTCACTCTAGCGCCCGAAGCTCGTTAAAGAATTTTGTTAAAATATGCAAAATATGCCAAAACGACGAATTTTTGTTTGAGACTTTTTTTTTTCACATCCCCAAAAACACTCTCCTTATTTCAATCTTTCCGTATTACAATATTCAACTGGCAAAAAAAGAGGAGTATGTATAAGTCGTTGGACAATGCCCACGAAATTCGAACGGCCAAGATCGGAAAAAGCGAGAAAAATCAAACTTTCTTTTATAAAATAATGAAAATGATTATCCGATTCCTTCGAAATATTGAAGTGGAACGCATTCAACGATCGGTTATATCGCTCGTTTGGCTTATTGTCCCAAACCGGAAATACCGATTATATTTTCAACGTCTGCAGGTTCGCTTTCGAAACCAGCTGCTTTGCCAAATATGACATAACTGCGAGATATTCGCGTTACCCGGGGGGAGATACGAACCTCGCGAGTATACATAACCGCGACATATGCTATGTAACGATAACCGCGGTATAGGTCGTAGAAAATTATTTTTTCATCTCACCGATAAATGACGTCTGAACGATTTTTCGATATCCTTTTTTTTTATCTGATATGAGAAATTTTCTTTTCACGATAATTAATCGGGCACAAATTTGCTTTGTAAGAGAAGAGATTTGACAATTTTGAAACAAACGACACACAGATAGTTCGAATTACGATACATCGGATTATGGTTTGTGTGACGTCAGACGGGTAATTGAGAGGAAACGAAAGCTGCGAGATTACTTTTACTCTCGTATACCTACAAGTATATACTTCGTATATACATACCCATGTACAATAACGTGTGTTGCGCGAAAGGAAACCTGTAGTCATCGTCGTCGTCTTACGTGATTCCGATATACTCTCACACGCCTCTGCGTGTGCGTAACTATACATCTGTACGTAACTCTACCTGTATAGATGTAGACCCTGTATACCTTATAAATATGCGTTTATTCCGCGCCTTATTGCCCGTATTTTTATTCCAAACATCGCCGTGCGGCTGCTGCTGCTGCTGCTGCTGCTATTTCAGAGCAATATCTTATCTCATCGTTCTATCGTGTCAAACCCGAACTGCGAATCGCATGTGAAAATTTTTCCTCATAAAAAAATTATTATTTCCCAGCTTCAACAATCTAATGCCGTCCCTGATGGACCGACTCTATTTTTTTCTTATCCCTAATCAAAAATCAGCAGAAATTTTTTTCATTCTCATCCGCACTGATTCGATATAAGAAATGTGGGCAAAAATTAATCTCGCAATAATCTTATTTAAACGAATAGAAAATTCATTTATCTGTAGATTTAGCAAGATGCAACGAATCTATACATATGAAAAGAAAGAGACGAAATAAGATAAATGAATATTATTTCTAAACGATCCCACGTATACAGATCCCCTCGCTTTTGATTGCGTTATACAAACGTTCGCGTGACAATTATTTCATTTTGCTATATTTACGTACGAAAACACCCTTCAAAACTGTAGAGAAAAATTTTGTCGTTATAGTCACGATTATACATTTGAATACGTGTGGAGCTTTCGAATTGCTCAAGTTTTCTATTTTATTGTTCTTCTTTTTTTCTTCTTTCTAAAAACTTTTCGATAAGATCGTCTCTAAATATTTTTATGATTCGACGAAATGAAGAGTAGAAAAAAATTCACCTTCAATTAACAAAATTTCGCACACGCTACTTTATACATACACTGCGCACAACAATTAAGGGATCACTCGAATTTTGTCGTAAAAAAGACCCATTTTCAAAAGGGTGTAACTTCGTCGAAAATGAACGGATTTCAATAGAAAAAATTGGGATCTGAAGCTTGAAGCTTCGACTTCAAAACTGTCATCCTGATTTTTTTGTTGTGCACAGTCTTTTTGAAGTTTTTCAGCTTTGAAGCCACGACTGCAGAAATTTAGCGTTTTGCTGTTTTTTTGTACCATGTGCACCGTGTGTGAAGAAAATTGCACGGGGATCGTGTCATATGGGTTTTGCAGCTTAAAACTTCCCCTTCAAAATGCTTTTTTTTTCATCATCGTGCGATTTTTCATTACCGAGTAATTCGTGTTTGAACCGTTGACTGCATTTTCGCAAGTTGGTGAATGTGTGTGGATTTGTGACTTAATAATTGACGTGGTTTACGCGATCTTAGACGGCCGTCAAAAGTGTTATCCGGCAGGGGACAATTGGGCAATAGTAAAGTAGGCGAGATTTATTTTGGCGAGTCATTATTATTCGAGAAGGCAACACGAGATTTTTGATGAATATAAGATCACCGCACGAGCACTGAGGTACCCGTAAAAGTGTCACCAACTCACGAAAGTGCAGTCAACGGTTCAAACACGAATTACTCGGTAATGAAAAATCGTACGATGATGAAAAAAAAAGCATTTTGAAGGGGAAGTTTTAAGCTACAAAACCCATATGACACGATCCCCGTGCAATTTTCTTGACACACGGTGCACATGGTACAAAAAAAAAGCAAAACGCAAAATTTCTGCATCCATGGCTTCAGGGCTGCAAAACTTCAGAAAAAACTGTGCACAAAAAAAATTCAGGATGACAGTTTTGAAGTCGAAGCTTCAAGCTTCAGATCCCAATTTGTTCTATTGAAATCCGTTCATTTTCGACGAAGTTACACCCTTTTGAAAATGGGTCTTTTTTACGACAAAATTCGAGTGATCCCTTAATTGTTGTGCGCAGTGTATATACCTATATAGATCTATAATGTACAGTTAGATTTAAGGTTTGATGAAAATATAAATATAAATAAGAAAAAGAAGTAATAAAAAGATTGCTCGATTAGTAAAAAAAAAACTTGTGCAAAAGCAATTCAAAGTGGATATGTTCTAACTGGAACAAAAAGTAAAATAAAAAAAAAAAGTTTTCGAATAAAGAAAGAAAGAGCTATACCTGTTCTTTTTTTTCTTTCTGTACTTTTTTTTTACCATGTGCAGGTCGTAGAAGCCGCGCAATTCTAAAAGCACTTAAAGGTCTCGTAGTCTCAACTCCAACAGCTATTGTGGATATCTCGATGACGTCGTACAGCATTACCTAGTTTTCTCACAGATATCTTTAAGCCAATAATTCCATGTATACGAGTTACATGATGGATTACATGCGATTACGGATTACTTGTATAATATACATTTGTATAATAATTAGCAGTTCGAAGAATGGTAATAATTGAAAATTAATTATCGTTTGATCCCTCAGATTTAATTACACGCATATAACAGCCGGGGTATATCAATTATCGGTCAAGTTCACTAATTGAAAACATATATGTATAGTTATACACGTACGCGTTTGCATACAGGTAATTGATTACACCGATGATAAGTTAAAAATTAGGAAGCAAACTGTCGAATGGTATATAATAGGGAAGCCCTCGTGGTTCTGTTTTTGTAATTCATAATATGATAAAATATGTTTGAACGGCGCTACTCGCGCATGCATAATAAATTAGGCTCGAACCAATTCTCATATACGTATAATATAGGTATATACTTATATACACTGTACTTGTATAATTGTATATATATACGCAATACGAAAGCAATTAGAATCGAAAAAAAATTTCCACAACGTCCGAGAAAAAGAACAACGGTTCTTTTTTTCTTCTCTGTTTTTCGTTTCTCGTTTCTAGACAATTTTTTTTTGTTCCCGAATTGCAGAGATATCGGATTTGAAAAGCAATTTCTTTGCGAAAATTTGGAAAGAAAAAATTCGGTACAGAAAAAAGGAAAAATGGTTTTTTACTCTTGGGTTACAGATCTGTAGATGTGATTTGGCGCGAAATACCCCGTATACATGGCGAACGAGGTGGGAGTGGCGATCGTTGTCTTTTTCCCTCAGAGTTGAAGTTCTTTTTTATTTGGTTTTTTATTTTTTTACGGAACGATTTACTCCCAACTATGGTATATAACAGCTGAACGCGGTAGAGCAAAGGGTATAAAGACTGAGTTTCGAGGGAGAAAATACTTCGAAAACGCTCCAAGCTTGGCTGTTGACGTGCCGACTGTATAACGTGTAGTTCTGAGACCGAGGAGCAAAAGTTAACACAGAAAACGAAAAATGAGCCAGTTTCTTCTTTCCTCTTTTCAGTGGCCGTCAACGGGAGCCCCGCGTCCTGCCGTGCGGAAGGAAAATGTTTCTCTCCACGATGCTCGTTCATATGCTACGCTCTTATAAAACGGGTGAACTTACACACGGGGTGTCGCGTTAAAATTTAACCTTCGTTAAAAAAAATAAAATAAAAAGAAGCTCATTAATCAACGATTCGCTTCCGAGTAAAGAATTTTGCCAATTTTGGTCCAGACGTGAAGTCTTCGAATGTGAAATAAGAATAAAAAAAGGATCGCAAATTAAGTTGCGTGAAAAAACAAAATGGCCGATGAAATGGAAGATGATGTCGACGTTAGAATTTGCCGATCGATGTACGTGTACATCGTATATCACACGAATTGGAATTATGACAGAATTTGATGTGGGATAAATTTGGAAAACATATATTTGTAGATACTTAAAAAAATATTTAACGAAGATGATTCGAGTCACCCCGTATAACGGTCCACGTATCTCAACTACTCTTGAGAACTGCGCGCGTCCCTTGTCGTCGAGTGGACGACTCAAGACTTAAGTCTGACATTACCCAGGCCATGGTAGCAGCAGTCTTCGACTTGACATTCACTCTCGCTTATGCAGCGGTCGCTTATATGTACCGTATGTATATTTTACGTATGCCTAAGTGTGTAACCTGCTCGATATACCTACATACATACCACTATAGCTTTGTATAGATGCACGTACCTATATTGAGACAGGAAGTTTCCCTCCCCGGGGCATTTATGCGCGGGAGTGTTTTTACTGGTGTATACATATATATTTAGTACAGCGGGTAATCCGGAAAAAAATAATGCATCAAGTTTTTTTTAATATATAAAACTTGAATAAAAGTCAAATAGCGTAAATCAAAAGTCAAAAAAACTTTTGGGTGTGAAAATTGAAACGTTTTTTGAAAATTCGAATGAACTCTGTACGTTGATAAATGCTGTGAAATTTGCATGGCCAATTGATTTTCGGAATGGTCTTTGAAATTTCCTGATGTTGAATTTTTCGAAGCGCTACTAACGGGGCGGCAACCTTTTTCAAATTGGCCGTCTTTTCAGGCCACCCTTTGCATAAACATCCTCCTCTTTTATTCCTCGTAGATTCTGATCTCTCATAATTGTCTTTGAATATCCGTTTCCGTATGTAATTATTCGGACAATTGCCGTTTCTGAAAAGATCCTTTGAACCTATTCAACTGAATGGGTTAGAATCTTATTCGGTTAATCCGTCGCTCTTTTATTTGTTTATTCATTTATTTATTTTATTTACCTTGATATTTTTTGTCAATGCAATATTATTACTCACATACGACGCGACACACATACCTACGTGTAAAAAATAATAGCCAACTATATGCGACGGAAGATTCAGCGGCATGGATTCCCTTGCGTAATTTATAACCACACTTACTTAGCTCGAGAAAGTCTATACTTTTCCAAAGTAAGAGAGACGGAAATACCGGAAGCCTGCGGTGGCCATTGGTCAGGTTTCCTCTGTCTGCGGGATTAGATCGGTATAGGAAGTGTATACACTATACAGAATGAATTACATGAATAAACTTTACATTCCAATAGTTGAATTGAAAGCCCCCCCTCCCCACCAAATATGTAAACTATCGTAACAATTATTATCAATGGGCAACTATTTCAATGAATATGGATACAGCCGACCAACCGTATACATGGAGAAAAGCGTGCGATATGATGCAATATTTTAATGTTCACAAAAAAAAATCCCACATGTAAAGGCAATAATTATTGCTGAGCAATTCAGATGAAACACCAACTCGTCTCATTGTCGGCGATATTAATTGTGAGACGATTGTGCTGACTGTGCATAAT
The DNA here is from genome assembly GCA_963932425.1 of Athalia cordata. Lineage (NCBI taxonomy): Eukaryota > Metazoa > Arthropoda > Insecta > Hymenoptera > Athaliidae > Athalia > Athalia cordata. Next base: position 19,118,724 of record OZ010628.1, on the reverse strand, counting down.
TTCATTTTATTTCATTATTCATTTTGTATTTTCTTTCTCTGCATTGCAGAAACATATTCACGTGTTCGCGATATATACCTTTGGGCACGTTCTAGCGACTGATCTTATATGGAAATGTTTGGCGCGTATTTTATAAAGGTATATACATAATATACCACACATACCTATGTCATCCGCAAACGCGCCAAACCACCCATATATATTTACCACATATAACGTTAAAATACCCAGAACTTTTACATATACCTATACGGCAAGCAGAAGGATGTTTATGTATATAAAACTAAATGACTAACGTTCAATCTCTGTCCTGCAATAGGAATATTTCAGTTCAGTCGTCCTCGCTCGTTCCTTTTTTTTCTCTTCTTCTTTGTCGTCTTTTTAGTTTGAAAATTTTTCTTTTTTTTTTTTTCTCTCGATCGCGTCAATTCCTACCTATTTCAACGATCGTTATACAGACACCTAATTCCACAGTGGTAACAAAAATTCTGACGATCAAATTGAAAATTGTTGTTTTTTCTCAGTTACGAGATCTTTTTCTGGATCTAAAAACCTGAAGATCTGTTAAAAAAAGACTCGAAATTTTTTACTTTCATGAACTCCTGTTCCATAGACTCATCCATGAACTATGCGAATTCTGTATATAGATGAAACGCGATGTTTCAGATTGACTAGCGTAATCTCAAATACTATCGATTGGCATAACGAACTAAACGATTCTCCCAACGAAATAAAGTAGAATAAAATAAAACGAAATGAAACGGGTGAATAACCGAGAGTGGTTATACACCGAGAGTAATTGTTACGAGAGTCTTTGAGTGGATACCTTTATACCACATCAAGTTGTAAAGCTGTTTCATTTTTAAAAATTGTTTCAGGTAAGTGGAGAGAGAGCGTATAACATACCCAGAACCACCTACAACTTGAGCATATGGAGCAACGTTGCGGTAGCTTGAGTCGACTACCGCCGGCGTCGCGGCTCGATTTTTTCCCTCCCGGCTCAAAGTCAAGTACGTAAAAGCATCTTGGGGGCATATAAAACTACAATACGTATGTATAACCCTGCACAGAACGCTTATACTTGCAAATTTTCTAAACATCATCATCCATACAAATATATAACACACATCTTCTTTTTTTTTGCACAAAAATTATTTCCAAATGATTTATTAAATCGTACTCAATTGTCGTCGTTTGTTGATTAGGTCTGAAAATAAGCACTGCAAGAAAAATTAACGAGACACGCATCATAGCTGATATATTTAATATCTTCCCACTGAGCTTGCAGGTCTTAATTACATAAACAATTAGATGATATAAATTTCTAGTTAAGATTCTTGTACGCACTAAGATATACGGGTGGTTTTTCAGTGACCAGATGTTATAATAAACGATGGTGTCTAAAAACTCTTGCAACCGTAAAAGATGATCAGTATACGTATAAAGTCGAGGCGTCGCGGTAGCTGTTCAGAAATTATAATATCATGCCGTGGTTATGTACTTATATATTACGTAGATATGTTTTTTTATTTTTCCTTTTTCTTCTATTTATTTATTTATTTTTATTCTTTTTTCTGCTCAAGGCATCGCGTCATGCCGCACAAACCTTATCCATCCGCTTTGTGCAAGAGCGACGGGTGGAAAAAAAAAAAAAAGGGGGAAAAAATTTAATTTCTTCAGCATGTGCTCGCTACCCGAACGATTGAGTTGATAAAGTTCTCGACGATCCCTCCCACGACTCGAAGTAAGAAATAGTTTACAATCTTACGTTATGACGCAGCGCCGAAGCTTTTTTCCTAATTTTTTTCTTTTTTGTTTTCGTGTTTTTCTCTTTCGTATTTCATACCGTTATAGACTAGTAATCTTGGTCTCGCATTTTTAGTTTCATTCGCGTTCTCTTTCGGTCGTCCGACAGCGCCAACTTCGCTGCCTTTTTTTCGTCTCATGAGTGAAAAAAGAATTAAAACGAGATTGAAGGGGGGAAAAAAAAACTAGAGAATCGCCGTTGAAAGGATCTAGAAAATGAGTTATCGCAATTTACTAGCGACATGTTAACGATCTCGAGGTAGACAAAGTGCATCTTGTTCATAGAAAAACGAATAGAAAAAACTTCCGTTTTTTCACAAAACTAATTCAACGTCGAACTTTGCCGAAAACAAAAAGAAAGAACGAATCTTCGGTTGTCTAGCACAATATAACTATCTTTCTCTCTTACTTAAAATTATGTACCTACGTAACCAAAAAGAAAATAAAAAAACGAAACCAATGATAAATTGAAAGTATGACGAATCATGTCTATCGCATATAAAGTTACTTATTTCAAAGGAATGCGAAGTCAGATCAAAGATATTGATTTATAAAACTTTACCAGGAACCAATACGATATAGACGAGAATTATGGAGGTGCAGCGGTCACAAATTGAATTTGATAAACCGCAGGGTAACGTACACGTCCTTGAGCGTAGATCGGGCACGTGGAATAAGAATAAAGAAAAACAAAAAAAAAAGCCCAACGGAAAAAAATCAAATAGATGAAAAGAAAAATAAAGAATATTGTACGAAGGAATCGGTGAATGAGAATATATAAGGAATTATAAACGAATCGCTAGAAGAAGTACCTGCGCGAATTCGTTGCGTAAGTAGTCTTATATACGAGACAAAAGATGTAATGCACAATAGGTATATTATAAGTATCACGATTTCGTTCAACCTTGCAACGAGATCGGTTTTCATTCAAATATTATAAAGGACTGTAAAGAAACTCGCGCCCGGCATTGATATTTATCCGATTATATCGCACACTTGTATCTAGATGAGATTATATTGTCTGTGTATAAATTATATTACGCTGAATCCGAACTAAATTTTCAATTCTATACACTCTCGCTCTCACTTACTCGCTCACTTACTTACTTACTCACTTACTTAGTTACTTACTTACTCGAATCGAATCGCGTTTTGTTTCGTTTTTTTTTCTTTTCTCTTTTATTTTATTTTTCGGGGCAGGGGGGGAATTTCTGTAGTTTTATAGAGTCTGCGGTAGCGCGACGAGGACGTCCTTGGCACCTTGCCTCGACTACTTCTGCTCCAGGTCCTACATAACCATTCAATTGGAACCGACGACTTTGTCGACTGGAACCAAACAATCAGCCAACAAGTGGATTTCAATGTATACCGTACCTACGTATAGATATACATCCATTGTACGCGGTCGGGCCTTTATAAATAAAAAAAGGAGGTTTTTTTTTTCTCTATTTCTTCTGAAAACAAGCTTTTTCTTCTCAAGATCCTATTCGTGACGTTGAATTTTTTTTTTCTTCATAATCTTTGAAATTTCAATCGGTCCACGTTACATAAAGAGGGTGCGAAATTTTGTGGAAAGAAAAAAAAAAAAAGTAATCCAAATCTCATTTTAATTACACCGGTAATTTAATTCAGAAATAAACCATAAAGAAAAATAGCATGAATTTGATCGAAACCTACCTACTTTATACGAACCTATCCCAAGCTTGATGAAAAAAAAAAGGGAAAAAAAAAATCACATCACTTTTATCTTCGTTTTAATCTTATAAACTCGGTTTTACAAATCGTATATACTAATTTGTCGCTTGCATGCGGGAATAATTTCGTTTTCCAAAAAAAACAAAAAAGAAAAACGTCCTCGTTTCGCGAGCTTAAATATTGATCAACGAAGTAGGTAATTAACGGCGAGATCTTGAGTCACCTGACAACGAATGTCGTTTTTACGAGGTGGTGTTAATGGTTGAAAAAAAAAAAAAAAAACATACAAAAGTGGTGAGTAATATAGAGTGTATAAGAAAAAACTCGGCGAGTGAACCCGTCGCGGGGTTTAATACCGCAGTTTTACGCGATCTAACAATAACGTTGACTTCATGAAACTATGAATTTTTAAGCTCTATTATATTACAGGCGCTACAACAACGTACTGATAATTATGGGGTTGGTAAGCGCACCGTGAGTTATTATGTATATAATGTACGCGTTTTCTCATTTATGCAGTGAACAGTTCACCTTGTAGACCACTTTCAACCCATCGTTATTATTATTAATATTATCATCATTATGCTTTGTCTAGATTCGTTAGCTATACCGCTTTCTAAAGAGTCCTGCAGTGAGTAAGACGGAGAGGGACGAAAAAAAAACGGGGATTTTTTTTCGACGTTGCCGAAAAATATGAAGAAAAAACCAGAGAAAAAAGGAATAATATGTTTAATGGATTTCCGAGGGAGGGAGGTTGTTAATTTAAATCCACTCCCGAAACTTGGAAGTGATGTGTATGTACTTGATTTTAAAATGCGTATGCCGCGCGTGACGTGCTTGAGATTCGCGAGTAGAACGAAAGACAGTGTACGCCCGTGCCGCGGCGTATACGCGAATATTTATGTATTCAATTTAAAGCCTAAGCTTTCGCGGAGGATGAAATTTTGGGGGAGATTTTAAATTTAGTCATATTATAGCTGAAAAAATATCGCCGATCCCCACCTCCGATGAGCTCGGATTTCAATTAAACGAAGCTCTTTTGTTAATTAAACAGAAAAAAAGAAACGATTTCAGATAATTTGAACAAATCAGCACACGTCAGATTGCATGTTTCAGATTTTTGTGAGATCCTTTTCGTGACTCGATGAACAATTTTTTTTTTTCTTTTTTTCTGTTTCTTGGCTCTGTTCCGGCAGGTATACCTATAGGGCAGAATGTAAAAAATGGTATGAAATTCCTTCGGCATGTGGGTTCGAAAAATTTTAAACGACGAAATTTAAGATTCGTGGCACCTGCATGCGCGGATAGAGCACGATCATCGTGACATATTAGTTAGAAAAGAGCGATGCTGAAATCCTATACAGCGATAAAATGTTTTACGATCTTCGAATATACCGCGAAGTGATAAACTTGAAATTTCAGTCGATGCGTTATTTTTTTATTTTTTTTTTTTCAATCATTCTTGAATCGTCGTCTTTTTTTTTATTGGCACCAGCGGCAATTATTTTTTTTATTTCTTTTCGAGATGATCGAACATTTCTTACGGTAAAGAGTTTACAGATTCTCGATAAAAAAAAGAAAAAAAATTCATACTGATTCTCGAGGTGAATCTCCAAATTTTCACGTATCGATCCTGCAGCTGCCAATCAGCAGATTCCGATAGTTTGAAATTTCATAATATGCAGCAGCATGATGTGTAGCGCAAGAAGAGAATGCTTGTATGATTTGTTCATTGAACACCGTTAAAATTATCAGAACAAATTCGTCAAGTAATTATTTCCAGAAATTAATTATCTTTCAAACCCTGTCAGGATCGGATCGATTCGATTATCGATACGTAATCTTATGGAAAATTGAGTTTTACCGACAGGCCGTTATTAAAAAAATTTATATATAGTTAGGTTCGATGTTCGAAAGATTCATTACGCACCCTTTACTTATTATATTTCATATTTTATAATACACGCTATTTTCAAAGTATAATTCATGGAATACCTATATTTGATCACCTCCGAGAAATTAATTACTCCTCAATCAACGATTTTATTTTTACAATCGGTATCTATTCTTCAATTAAAACTCACCGACAATTACGATACGCATGTCGAAACAATTAAATCGATAATCGGAAATGAAATAATCAAGATTTCAGATCTTTTCTTAAATCAAATATCAAAAAGATTTCTATCTAAAAAAAAAAATGGGGCCAAAGTGTCGCATTTTTGTTGCGTCGAGAAGAACAAAAAAAAAAAAATAATTAAAACGGAGTAAACTGTCGAGAGAAGTTTAGCGAGATGCGACCTCGCGAGGGAATAATCGAGACGAGATATGAGAGATACGAAAAGGGAAAAGTGAGGAAAGAAACGAACAAAGAGAAGAAGTGCAAAGAAAAAAGAAATTGAAAAAATTAACCTGAAGCGCCGAGGGACGTGGGGAAAATTGATACGACGGCTGCATCAAACAATGAGGAGTTCTCGTCCGAGTACTTTCACCCGTTGCACGATCTCGAAATCCGGCCATTGCCGCCGGTGCTGAAATCTGACATAAGAAGAAATTACACAAGACTTGCTTTTGGGTTTGATAATCAATCTTGAGAGATGACCAGCTCGATTCCAAATTTTTCTTTCATCTTTATTAATCTTTTATTTTCTTCTACGTACGATATTTAAATATTCGGGAAGCAATTACGCGTTCATAAAGTAGTGAGCGATATCCCTCCATTTGTTTCTTCAACCTATGATGACTGAACTGATCAATCATCTAACGAATTTTTACAGTTAAACAGCTGCGCTAATTGTCCATTGAAAAATGGGATATGGCACACTGATTAATATCAGACTGCAATCTTCGAGTTTTTTTCTATCTTCTCTTTTCTACTCCGTTATAACCAGATACTAGCTTTAAATAATTGTAGATACAGCGTGGCTGCGGAATTTAAAAGGCTACCAGTTGCGCGCGTCTCGAATCCTCAATCCCTTCTTCTCTTTTTGTTTTCTTATTTATTTATTTTCTTATTTTTTTTTAGCAATCTTTATTTCCGGTATTTGGTTCGATTCGGCCCAATCAACATAAATCGTCCCTCGGCCGTTTACCTCTATAGCCGAAAAATCATTTCTATCTTCGTTCTTTTGTTGCCGCATTTTTTTTTCTTTCACTCATTGTCAGATAATTCATTATGTGCCGATGAGCATAAATGCGAATATTAGCCCACGGGACATATTGTCATTTGCGTACAAAGCTTTATTAATTCTGTTGTACTTTTATTTTCATACTTTACGTCGAATTTTGCGAAATGTGAAGCGCTAAATACTAATATGATGAACGACCCGCGGCTATTTGGCGCAATATTGGTAGTAAATATGATCGTATATATTTTATACTCTAATTGAAATTGTCGGATTGATTGTAATGACCGTGTTACGAACAACTTCATACACGTATATCTTATCTCTTTGTATACGTAAAGTTCAGAGCACGCCGCTGCAAAAGGGCTGTTGCGGGTTATCGCTCATGCCCGAGTATATGAGCCGATTTATAAATGAACATATCGATATATGTTTATTATGTTGTTTATATTGTAAACATTTTTGTCTACATATTACGATGCATCGATTCAAATATCAATTATCCGAACGTTAATTATAGCCGCGATTATTATATGGCTCGTGTCTGGAATGAAAGAAAAACGAATGAACCGTCGTTGTACAGCAGTACCTTATATACTCGTTCAATTCATGACTTCATTTTACTCCTGATTATCGCCAATCTCGATCGCAGAAAAAAAAATCTGCCCTGAATGAAATCTGACCTTCGTTGCAGTCTTCAAGTTTCCAAAGGCCAATCAGCAAACGAATGAACGTCACCCAGCATCTCGCTTTTCGAGTTTTCATGCAACAGTTTTATTTTATTTCATTTTTTTTTTTTGATGACATTTCCAATTTTACTATATGACGGTGAAGGCAGCTTGGTTTAGGATGTGTAAAGACGTAACGTGCCGTTCGACATTGCGGGTGATTATTTCATACATGTACGTGTATGTATAGTTCACGCGAGGTTTTCAGTTTCTGCAAAGTTTAATTAATCGCCTAAGGGGAGTTTTCGATGTTTGAAACAAACTTCTCCCCATTATGTATGTATAGCATCAGACAAAGATATTTTTGTACACCCAGATACATGTAACACGTATCAAGTTCATTCCCCTATACACGTTCTACCAAACTGTGCTTATGGTCCTTATCACGTCATGTGATACGAAACGCCCGAAGCGCTTTTTTGGAATCACCTGCTGCTTCCGCCTGTGTTGAATAATTTATAAATTGACGTCGAGTTGATTTTCCCAAACAAAAAGTTCATTCTCGTAAATACCTTCAAAGGGTTTATTGGGCCGAAAGATTTTTCAAAATTTCAATATGATGCGATTCTTTTTTCTAAACGGTTGTCTGCATAGATTTTTCTCTTTCAACACCAATAATCACCGCAGGTGCCCAAAAAAGGGTTTTTCCAAAAAAAACAAACCGTCAAAATTTAACCTGTCGAATGAGAACAAAATCAAAAACTTGATGATTTTCTTGAACCTACAATCTGACGATAAAACAAAAAGGAACATTTTCATTCTACTCTGTTTCCCACTTGCTTTCATCGGAGTCTTGAGTCGGAACGAGATTTTCTTTCGGATGATTGAAAACAGTCGAGTCCAAAATTGCAGTTACGATTGAACGGACAGTCGAAAGGACCCTTCATATGCTGCTACTCGAAAACTGAAGTATAGAGGTGAAATTTCCGTTTGGCTCTTGCAGGTCGTCAGAGGAATGCCACCCGCGCCATGAATACGTCCCACCATTAAACCTCTAAGGCCGATAACTCATGGCTGGCTCATCGGAATGTGACTTGACTGAATATCGCTGTGTTCACATTATGCCGTCCGCATCTCGCTGGTCGTGTTGCGTAAGGGTACCTCATACGACGTACCGCAGCGTATTTGTGCTCGACAAAACAACAGTAGATCGTTGAGAAGAATGAAAATTATTTCCGAAAAATTAATTCTCACTTTTCATCAAAAATAATGTACACCCCTATTTGAAAAAAAATTTCATTCTCTCACTGAAGAATTTAATAATTTACGGTCTTCTCGGAAGATATCTCTAATTCCTTAAATTTGTTATCACTTAAATTAGAGAGCATTGCGCTTTAGTTAACTTTCGCAGGATTTGGAATGAATCTACCATAACTCTAGTGATAATTCGCGGCACCTGTCCCCGCGAGCTTAATCAGCAACAGCAGCTTTTATCGCGTAAAATTAAACCTGTAATAACTTTCTTTAATCGTCTTTAAAATGGCCTCTTGAAAAGAGCTGGATTTTATTTCGTGTGACATTTTCCTCGGTACCTGTAATTATACGTATAACTTTCCGCAATTATAATATTATATCCTTTTATCTCTATTTTAATCACTCGACGATCCTCATTGGTGTTTTTTTCTTTCCTTTTGGGTTCGTTCTTTCGTTTAATTCTTCTGAGCAAAAATCCGAGGAGGTGACCACTCGATATATAGGTGTCTCAACCATCTCACATTTCCCTATTGAACCCTATCGGAATAAATTGTTGATTTTTAACGGCAGAATCGACAAAAATCTAAGGAATCCCCCTTTGGATTTTTGTCGATTTTGGGGTCGAAAATCAACATTTTTTTAAATCGATCGTAGGATACTTTTCTGACGTATTTTGACCCCAGGAACACGAATCTGCAAGTTAAATTGATCTATCTATAAAATTGATCGAGTTATCGCCAATTTATCGCTCCGAAAAGTGAAAAAGTTTGGATATCTGAATGAGATTAATTCGCAGCTCAATTTAACTTTCAGATTCGTGTTCCTGAGGTCAAAATACGTCCGAAAAGTGTCATACCATCAATTTTAAAAATACTTCATTTTTGGCCCCAAAATTGAAAAAATCCAAAGGGGTATACCTTAGATTTTTTTCGATTTTGGGGTCAAAAATCAACATTTTTTTAAATCGGTGGTAGGACACTTTTCTTACGTATTTTGACCTCAGGAACACGAATCTGCAAGTTAAATTGATCTATCTATAAAATTGATCGAGTTATCGCCATTTTATCGCTCTGAAAAGTGAAAAAATGAAGATATCTCGATGGGATTTATTCTTAGCTCAATTTAATCGACGGATTCGTGTTCCTGAGATCAAAATACGTTAGAAAAGTGTCATACCATCAATTTTAAAAATACTTCATTTTTGGCCCAAAAATTGAAAAAATCTAAAGGGGTATACCTTAGATTTTTTTCGATTTTGGGGTCAAAAATCAACATTCTTTTAAATCGATCGTAGGACACTTTTCTCACGTATTTTGACCTCAGGAACACGAATCTGAAAGCCAAATTGATCTATCTATAAAATTGATCGAGTTATAATCGATTTATCGCTCTCAAAAGTGAAAAATCAAGGATATGTCGATGGGATTAATTCGTAGCTCAATTTAATCGACGGATCCGTATTCCTGAGGTCATAATACATTAAAATGGCCTTCAAGCCCTTGCAAATACCACATCAACGAACGTCGTACGTCTATAAATACGTATGCACACCACTTGATCTGCTCTAATTAATAATCGCGTTATTTCTGTCGGTATCGCGCACCGTTCTAGTGCCTGTTAATTGTCAGAAGTAAATCTGGCACGAGGCGCCCTATTCCATCCCTACAACGTTGTATCAAAAGAAAATCTCATACGAAATCACCCACAATAAAATAGGCAAGCCCTAAGCCCTGAGCCCTAAGCCGCATAGGCTTTTCCGACGTTCTGCAGTTAGAAAACGATAAAGGGTGTTTTCACGCGATGTGAAATTGCGTTAATAAAGAATGGGGTTTGAGGGCAGAAAATAAAAAGGTAAAAAAAAAACTCGAATGTGTACCGGGTTGATTTGAGAAAGTTGCGTCAAGAAAAATAAATAAATAAATAAAAATAGAACGATTAAATCGAGACGGGAAGAAATGTAATTTTTTTTTCTTTGGTTTTTTACACCCTCATACACTTTGCACGAATTCAGCTCCATTCCAGTGGTGGTAATATTGCTGAGATTATTACCCCGTTACCTCAAATATACCTATGCCGTTCCCACAACTATAATAACCTAAACGAAAATACATGCCGGTGTAATATCACCTTGCGTGGCGTTATTCCGTACGTAAAGTGCGTTACGTCATACGTACGTTATATTCCATACCTCTAATCCCGGAATAATCACCAGCGAGTATAACGAGATAAGAACTCTTCTTGTGTTCTTTCGTTGCAGCATTTCGAAATTCTCTTATACGTGATTTTCTAAAATTCATCGCGGGATAGGGGGGAAGTTTTCTGGTAAAATATCCATATGAAGGAACAAGGGAAATTGCAACGGCTGTCGTACACCCTTGAAATTGAGGAAGATAATTTTCACCGCAATATAACGTCGACCTCCATGTACGGTTCACCAAACCCGGAAATAGCCCTAGCTCAATTTGTCAGAAAATGGAGTTACGTTGTTATGCCAATGAGACGCCATCATGTATGCCCCTGATGCCTACATCATAACTTGTACATATCTATATGTATGCTATAAATACCCATCCATTTACTCGTATGTGAAAGCACACCCTATACACATATACGTACCTATAATGTATACCCGATCATACAATGATAGGGTTACAATTCGGACGTCGTAATTAGACCAAATCGACGACCGTCGGAAGTTACCGTCGCCTTCTGTTTGCCACTGGTAATAACTATATACATATGACCACATACATAATACTCTGCATAGGTAGATGAAAAGTAATCTCATGTAATTTTGGACGCTCCCTTTGAGCCCTACCTCCGTTGTGGTCAATCAACAACTGTTGTAATACGTGCCCAATTCATGGGATACTTGTACTTCTTCTTTTTCTTCTTATTCTTCGTCCTTTCAATCTTTTGCGGAGTATAAGTTTCGAGAACTCGTCACAAAGCCTCGTCCTGCAAGCACCACCGCGTTTCAGGGGCGGAAAATTTTCGAGTAAAAATAGGGCGCCGAACAATTTTTGTATCGTGAGTAGAGTATTCCGGGGAAGGAGCGATTTTTTTTCTTTTCAAGGAATAAAGGACGATCAAAGAAATGGTATGTAAAATTCAAATGAAGAACAGATTTTTAGCGATTCGCGGCATCAATTCCTCGGGTGGCCCATGAAATAAAAATAAAAGATTACGAATTAATCACCCTATCATAAATGAATAGAGAAAGTAAAAAAATATTTCTATGCGTTGTGCGATATAAGCGCGTTGATCATGAACTCGAATTCCATCTACGGGTTGAAAGGTGCTCACAATCGATACCGCAGCTCCCCTCAGCCCCGACATCGGTTCTTTGACGGCGGCGTGTGCCGTCCTGGCAAACAGCTGACTATTTCTCTGCAGTACTGCAGGCAGCTGCCGGGGTTTCTGGCCCCTTCCTCGACCCAAGCCGCATCTAAAATCCCTCTCTCCCTTCCGCCGCGCTCTATGCACTTCGTGGCCATGGCTCTCGTGCAGTGTCTGCTTGTCCAGAACGGAACAGCAGTGGACTACGTATACTATATGCACGCTTCGCCCTGCTGCTGCATGTTTTGCCCGGTCGAGGCCAAACCGGGGCAGGTGCCCCGAGCCCAAACCCACCGGTCGTTCTTAAGACGCAGGGCCGTCGAATGAAGAACAATTTTGGGGGCTTGAATCGCGAGAAAAGGTAATAACTCGGGTAAAACTTTATGGACTTTATCCACAGCTGATCCGGCCATAGAATTTATCTCCCATTTCACGCAAAGCAGTGAAGAATTAAACAAATTTTATCGAGAATAATTAATCTATCGATTATCGTAAATCGAACTTATGATAATCAGGTAGCGGAGAATTATTTTAATTTTTGTTCCTTTTGATTTTTTTTACTTTTGCATTTATGCGTGCATACGTTGTACGTGAATGTAACAAAATGATAAGCCTAAAGTAACGAGAGTCGGTGGATATTTAGGGAAGATTTCCTGCCCGGACGCCCGGCTGCGGATTTCCCAACACTCCTCCCCGAGCCAGAGAAACGTTTGTATACTCCGAGTAAATATTGATATATTGCTTTACGTCTGACGTCAATGCCAACGAACTCCTCCTAACACCATGCACCACCACAGTCGCCACCTACTCCTATATCTATACCTACCTATCTTTGAAAAGTTGGCCACGAACCCTGCGGGCGACACCTTCTATTCGATTTAGAAAATAAGAAAGAAAATCCTCAACAACCGCCTATACGTATACCCTTCTTCCGCTGGTCGCAGCCAAAGTACGAGTACGATTTCAAAGGTAATATCAAGGGAAATCGAAAAAATCTACACCCATCTCATTTACCCGTGTATTATACTTTCATTGTCGAAATATCAACCATATTATGCTCGGTAGGAAATTGGTTTATGTATACCCGTCGAAGATCGAATGAGATCGTTCGTACCGTATTTGCCGATTATTATTTCGAAACTCGTAAATTTTTTTGAAATGGATTTCGGATATACTACACGTCGAAAGAGCAAATTTTTCGATTCGAAACCCGGTGGAAAACTCTGAAACATTTTCGGATGGTAATTTTTTGACTATTCTTTCATGATGTGAATCGTCAAGTCCGCATTTTGATTATTCAATTTTGACGCATTCGCGCGAAGCCGCGGTGGGAAGCATGATAACCTAATTCGCTCGCAATATTCATCAGCAACATTTAGACAAATATACATATTTGTAGAGACACGAACAAACGGGTCAGCCTAGACTCTAAACGGCACCCCCTAAGCACACCGTGACGTAATGGTTTCAAATATATTCCAACACCACACCAAAACCTCCACCAACGACCAGCGGAGCTCAACCAAAAACCGATCGATCGACGATCGCTGTGACTTTTTTTTGCGCGCTAATAGGTTTTCCCATTTTTTCCCCCTCTTGGTTTCTCATCCTTTTTTTGATACATAAATGTAAATTGTCGAATTACGAGTCAAAGAAAGAAATTTATGCGATCGTGAACAATGGTGATTCGAATGAATTTTTACCTATTTTGATTTCACCGAGGTCTTGATTTCAGCGCTAAGCCTGAGGCCCAGTTCTAAATTTTTTCGTACCCCTTTATGTTCTACCAGCTGGGTGATTGTTTTTTTTTTTTCTTCATTTTATAACGTGAATTAAAATTGTTGATTTAACCCAATTCATTTTATATTCCTTTGAAATATCATTCCGTTGGACGCGTTGTAGAAGTTTTATTAAAATTTGCTAAGCTTAATTCTGCCCCCAAAAGTCAATGCGGGTTAAAACGAAATGGAAAAAAAGGAAGAGAAAGAGGGAGAAGAAAACCGTAATTTAATACGATTCGTTATCCTCCCATCCTTCTTATGCCGTCGCCGTTGTGATTCAAGTGGTTTTCATTAAAAAATTATTTCGAACAAAATGAATTTCAAGACCACACCATCTCAATCTTTGATTACTTGATGATTTTTGGATTCTTGAATAAATTCTTCGTTCATTTCACTCGAGTCTCCGCGAAGATTTTGGGTTGGAAAACAAGACGAGAAAAAATTTGCAGAAAAAATCATTTAAGAAAAGTGGTTTTTTATTGGCTAACGCGTCGTTCAGTGAAAGTATTAAAGATGTTTTCAGTTCTTTTTCTTCTTCCTTTTTTTTTTCTTTTCTGTTCCTTGCTGCTCGGCAGTTCGTATACAGTTCCCAGTTTGGTTGAGGGACTGGATTTAAGGATTCAAGGATTCGACGATCCCTGGATTCCAGGATTCCTCGAAGGTTCGGGCTTCCGCAGTCGTGATCCACCTAAGGCGAGTGAATTTATTTGACACCGGTGCGGTAGGGGTGGCGCACTTCTTTCCAAAAGAGCTTTGTGTCTTTCCAACGGTATTTTATCTCTGCATGCTCGACAAATTTAGCACGTGTACGTAACCTAACCTCACTGAATTTCATAATACGACCATTAGATTACCATTTCAAATTTTCGATTACAATTAATCAATTTGAAAAAAACGAGCATTAGTGAACGGTTTTTTTTTATCTTCTCATATTTATTGTAAAAAAGAAAAACTCTTGGGAAAACTAATATAATTATGTATTGAAATCTGGAGGGGGAGAGAATTTTTCTTCTTGTAACGAGAAAAATTCTTCTACTTTCGATCGTAAATCAACAAATTGATTAAGCAAACGAAAAAATAAAAAAGAAACAGCTTGGGAAAACTTCGGTAAGTTATACCGGAGATTCCAACGTTTTGGCATCCTCTGGATTCTCTGATGTTTACCCATAAGATTGCGAACCTCTGGCACCTACTTGTCGACTAGCTCTTAAGGTGAGGGTTGCCGGAAGCTGTACATAGCTTAACCTATACATATATGTATGGAGGAAAGTATACGTATGACTAGGAGTAGCAAGAGTTCCCCTCTATATGAGGAGGGTTCGAGTTGGTTGGCAAAGATTAATGTTACTCGCGTTGCGAGTTCCCAGTTTCGGTTTATCTTTTAAGTTAGAATTCTTTTTTTCTTTAGTTCCTTTATTTTTTTGGGATGTATGTGGCATCCTCTCGAAACGTCATCTGAAAATTCCGGTTGACCTTATATACCTCGAACCTTCTAAATCTCGTTCTAAATTCCAAGGGCCAAGGGCAATTTTCAAAAGCTTTTCGTGCACGACCGGCGAATTCCAGTCAGCCCGCCTTAGTTTTTGATTTGAGCAATTATTGATTCTGGTGTACAATACGAATGAATCCTTCGACCAGACCGATCCTTTCAAATCCCTGTATCGCTGTACGGGGCTTATAACACACCCCTAAAAAAAGAAAGTATCCGAAGTTCTGACAAAATGATTCCCAAATAAAATTTAGGGGGTCTCTGCAGGCCTCCACTTCTGATTTTTATCGCCAAAATTTTCCAAATTTAATTGATTGAATAATTTTTTTTCTTCCCATCATCTCACTTCGTACAATTAAATTCGCTTTCAGAATCAGATAAGAATTAGAGAAAAATATGCGGAATCGAATAATTTAAGAAAATTCTTTCATCCTCACGTTTAACTTTCAACTTTTCCCTTCGCTAATTCTCTCTCTCTCGTTCGTTCCCTCGAATCTTTTTCGAATAATTGATAGAATCGATTTTTTCATTTACCTTTCATTTAACCTCGCAAACCGAGGTATAAGGTCATTACGGTTGTCGAATTATTGAACATTGAGCAGGTGGAGGTTTCAATTTACAGAACTGTTCGTTCCTGATAATGATTTTGTAGCAAGTATCAAGCAGGAAGCAATAAATCAGGGTTAAGTAATTGAAAATTTTACACCTCATCGGAATACACCGGCGTCTGCATATAGGGAAGGAAAGCGATGAACTCGTTATTAAATATCATTAGTTATCCTGTTTCGTGGAATTGATAATCGTTGTTCATACCTATAGGTACCATAATTGATCGGTTGAAAATAAAAAAGTTTCCGTGAATTAAACCAGAACTTACTTAGCAGGTATGCGATAATAATCGGAGTATAATGTTGTATAACAAAAGCTCTGAGGAAATCCGTACGTTAGGTCGCCTTAATATGGCGTAACGTTCGCGCACCCCTCAACATCAAAGAGAATTCAACTGATTGTCGAGTACCACGTGATATACTCGAGCATCCCCAACCGATGAGGATAATTGATCCCCGAGTGCATTATAATTCACCTATACAGCATGTGAAATAATTTCAGCTGGTTTCTTACGCGGCCAAAATTTAGGAACGGAAATTCAATCGTTATATATAAGAGCCGAAATGTTCGAAGTAACTTCGGAAAGGGATCTAGGAAACGAGGAGAAATTATTTATTATTTATTTTTTTAAATTTTAAATTTTTCTTCTTTTAATACGCATACGTTGCTATGGAATTTTTCCCATAGAACGAATTTTCGCATCTCGTATGTACGTGCGGGTATTATAATAGTGGACGGAAGATTCCATCATCCTAACAATATTCGACGTGTTCACAACACCGACCTTATACCGAAACCTTCGAAGAAAAATTCGAAAGGTTTGGGACTCTTAGGCCTACAACCTGTCTCGGAACGAGCCCTTAAATTCCCTTTGCTTATACTATATGCATACCTGTACACGTAAACTCGTTCGGAAAGAAGAGAAAAAAAAAGAATAGAAAAGAAAAGAAAAACCCACAGCGAAGATCTTAAAAAAAAGGAAACTATATACGTGGGTATGGAAAAATGAAACGAAAACAAACATGGGAAGGATGAAAAAAAGGATGGAACAACGGAAAAAGTACATAGACATGAATTATCTAATGAACATTCGGTCTTTAATTAAATTAACACTCCTGCGGAGCGCTGTTGTGATAGGGTTATTATATAATGTATTATATTTATGCTGTATTTTACGAGGATACGATGGTCGATTGTTATGTACTCCTACGCGTATAATATCTACTGACATGTAATGGGGAATTTTCCCTTTGTACGTGTGAGTTTGAGCTCGCGCGCGTTATAAATTTTGTAGTAGAGCGGAATAACAATAGTGGTGCAGGTATATAATAAAGTAATATGTGAAGGTAAAGTAAAACGGCGTCGTTGCCGTGCCGCTGCACCCCTATAGAGCCCAAGGTCCATGAAATCCGCCCTTTGCAGCGCTACCAGTTTTAATTTAGTCTACCGTGTCGGGTTTTCCGACTCCAAACGATAGACGTCGACGCCGACGTCGTCGCGTTGGGCAGCAACGATTTCCCCCTCTTTTTATAGGTTCTTTCCTCTCACTTCTCAGTTCCGTTCCGTCCCTCTTTTTCCACGTATAACAGGCTATACCGATTCCAATCCCTTGGGTTTATACCTATGAGGTATAGGTATACCCATCCCTACCACCCGGCAATCTGGGGGTTGCGGTTATCTCCGCTAGAGGTGGAAATGTTTTAATACCATAAATTCTACCATCAAACTGCCCATGCGCGAGCCCTTTGTACTTATCCAGCAGCATTTGGTTAAAGGATAAACCTACTCAGTTTTCAAAATTCAATTCATATAACTCCGGGAAAAAAACTCTTCCAAAATAACTGTCTACCGATTTCAAACGTGGGGGTAAAGTTGCTTCAAAAATCTTCGATACTACGAGTGCGCAAAAAAAACGACGACGTCGATTGATGAAAGTCGACGTTTGATTTGAAATCCGAAATTTTTCTCGAAATATAATCTAAAAGTTGATGAATAAATAACGGGAATGAAAAGTCGAGTTATCATTCGGATATCTGCATTGCATGAATCGGCTGCGGACTGCATTTAAGAACGTATATATGCAGTATACTGCACAAAGCGCAGCGGCTATACACTGTAAACTAATTAAGTATACGTAGCGTAATGAAACACAAACACGCCGTGTAAACTTGGCCCACAAATATATACCTATAGGCGCACCACGAAGAAAAAAACGAAAAAAAAAAAGAAGTAGTATAGAGCTAGGCTTAATAATTTATGCAGGTAATAACGTGTACCAGTGTGTATTTCACACAGATATTGTAACTTATTATGAGAGGTTGTATGTGTGTGTGAGAACTTGCAACTGCTACCGCATAAACTAGAAACTAGCTCGACTTTGTTGAAACTAGTTGTAGGAAGAACACGATCATTATTTCTTTAACTATAGAGCCTGCGCCGCGTTGCAATTCGCTTCAACACCGGGACTTTGGAGGGCTGAAGGAAGGCCGACGACTACCGAGGCTCATGGCCTGCACTTTTCCCGTAATCTTCGGTCCTGAATTTCCGTACTCGAGGCTAAGAATCTTCATAGTTCTAGACGCTCGTTTCACGTGAAATTCCATCTCCTCCCTTTGTCTTCGGCAATGTTCAATCACCCTCGAATAGCCTAATCTTATTGCGAGGGTGTGCAGGAAATTGAAGCATCCAATTTTCATACAGGGATTCTCTGATTCTTCCCAAGAATTTTCGCAAAAAAAAAGTTAGCCGCGACTAAATCGAAAATTCGAATTCCCATCAACTCGGAAATTAAAAAAGACGAGAAAAAAGAAATGTGGTTCGGGTTTCCGAATCCTGAGGAGCAGGAGCAGCGGCAGGAGGACTGTAGAAGGTTACCACGAAGGAGCAGCAGACAGCGAGCGAGCGGGCAACGGCGGCAGACGGAGGAAGAGCGAGGGAGAGAAGGAAAGTAAAGTAAAAAAAAAAAAGAAAAAAAAAACCCGAAAAAGAAAGAGATGAATAAAGTAAAAAATGAGAAAGAAAAACGCGGACGGGTTGAAAAGAGTGCGTCGCGTCGAAGGGCGAGTTTAAGCTGCGTCGTCGTCGTGTTTTCTCATAGAGAAAGAAAAGAGTGAAATCATAATCATCGGATCATGATCGTCTGAAGATGGAGTAAGAACAAAGATGCAGAGTTAGTAAAACCAAACCAAGAGACGTGAGGTAGACGGGCAAAATAGTGGGGAGAAAATACGCGGGGGCCAAGTGGTTTGGCTTCCCCTTTCCCCCACCAGACGGCGCGGACGCCTCGCCGGTCGTCGTCGTCGTTTCTCGGCTCCTTCGGCTCTCGTTTCCCGATTCGTCGACTCTGTGCTTAGCGTGTTTCGTAGGCGGCGTCGTCAGTTACCAACAGACCGCGGCACCGTTCGTACGTACCACGGCAAGAGACATGAATCGAGTTCGCTGCACGCACAGCTCGGGTCTCTGAACAAAGACTGGCACTGTTTTTAACTCTCGTGTTCCTCTCGTCCCGTGTTTAACATAAAAGATACAAATAAAAAAAATAAATAACGATACAAATAATTAAATTAAAATAAAATCAACCACTTATGCTGCTTGTGGAGCGTTTTGAAACATAATCATCACTTAAAAAACGTCGCTAGACACATTCCTGATTATTTATTTAATCATTATTCTCGATTAACCGAGATATAATTGTTAAAAGAGCAAAAATTAGTTTTTTAAAGTTTTGTGGTTATTGGATGCTCACCGGCTAATCCACACATGGTTCACACGTTGATACCGTAAAATTACAACAAAATAAATAAATAAGTTAATGATCAAGTTTGGTTGTTTTCTCATTTTAAAAACACAACTACAATAAAGAGAAGAAAGTTTAAACTTTAAGGATAATCAAATTGATAATAACAAGTTTTTTAATCGTTAGAAAGAAAACAAATTGATAACCGAACACTGATTTGACAAAGTTTTTTTTGTTGGTTGAAGTTTGAATGATAATAATTATTATAAATAAATCGCACCAAGTTTATTGCTATTTGTGAAATACAAAAAAACGTATGATGTTATAAATAATCGTTTGGTTTTTGTTCTGTGTGTTTTATCATATTTCTGGGAAAGTTTTTTTTTTTAATTTATCTCGTACTTTTCTCCACATCTTTTTTGTTGTTCTTATTTTTTTGCATTATATTTAAAACAAATTTAAAAAAGATAAAAAAAAAATTGATATTTATATATCGCAACATCCTGAGACGATTTCGGCTCGACACGACATATCCGCATCGAGAAGAAGAATATTAATAATAATAATAATTGAGTTGGAAAGAAAACAATTTTGTTCTTTCATCAGTTTTACTTAAAATAAATAATTGCGCCGGTCTAAGACAAAAATAAAAAAACTCATTAAAATAAAGGGGACGAAAGCAAAACCCCGTCTTCTGTACTGCTACGGTTAGTTTTTAACGCTATTAAAACAAAAACCGGATAACCTTGGAGTGTTTTTAACGGACCAACAACCCCTGAATAAAATAATAAATAAAATTAAGAAGAGGATTAATTAGGGCGATATTTTAATCCCGACAATACAACCAAACTTCTGTGAGCTCTGTGGAACTCTTGGAGGACAGAAGAGAAAAAGATAAAACAAAAGAAATTAAGAAAAATAAAGGATACCAAACAACCGACGCGTCATAACCTGAAAAATAATTTCGGCGAAGTATTTGAAAAGGATATTGATAAGAAGTGTGAGAAGAAAGCAAATCGTTGGAAGTCAGTGTGTTCTGAAATAGGTGGAAATCTCCGAATAAACGATCTATCATCATCGGACGAAAGAGACGATATACGATAATTCTGTGTACGACATCGATCGGCGGCGTTATTTCATCCCTCCTAACTTACGTGTGTTTTGTGTGAAGAAGTGTTATCTGGAGAATAAATAAATAGATTGGTAAAAAAAAAAGGAGAAGAAAAAAACACAGTAAACAAATGCTGATGAAGTAATAAATACTAGTCGACAGAATTAGTCTCTTTTGTGGAAACGTATTGCGCGATTATCAAGATAATATACTTATAAAAGAGTTTTACAGTGACATGTGCCACGACGATCATTCAAACTAGAATACGTAAATAATATTTAATAACAACAAATTGTTTTTATCATCAATTGATTCGCAAAAGCGAATAGGAGAGTAAAAGAAAAAATCACGTATTATCGCACCGCACGTTGAAAATCATACGCGTTTAGATACCGAGTGTAATTCCTTTGTTCTCTGGCTACGGATTATCCTCGCATATACGGTGAGTACCTGAATCTGTGAATTTTCATTTTAGGCTATCAAAAATGATTGATTAAAAATGACGCGTCGATGAACCGTGTGAAATTTTTCATTCAAAGAATGTAAAAAATTTAAGAAGACTCCTGATCGCCGGGTCTCTGAAATCTTTCGATCAAATGCGACCGTTAAATTGGAGAAAGAGAGTGATTAGATCTCCAAACGAAACAAACAGAAAGAAGGGGTTCGAAACAATAAAAGTTTAAGTTTCGGGTCTTTTTGTTGAATGAAAAACCGACGCAATCGAATCTATTTGTTTATGATATCTGTTACCAAGGTTCGAGTCCCCCTTTGGCCAGAAACGCCAGAGGAAAGAAAGAGCGAAAAACGAAAGACAAAAACGCGAATGTAAATATCAACATTGATACCTAATCTCACGATAAAAAAAAAATATATCTTCCGAATCCCGTCGCTGATTTCGAGAGGACAGCTCGGCGCACATTGTTTGGCAGGACGAAAAAAAAAATCTCCGAAAAGGAACACGTTCCTCTTTTGTCTCGCCGCTAATTCCTGCTGATGACCGGTCATCCCCGTTCTACTTTATTTATCCTTTTTTTACCTCGTAATTGTTTCTTTTTGCCCTCCGTTTTATTCTCTTTCCCTGACTCCCAACAAGGCGGTGATTTTCAAACCTGCGAACCAAATGGAATTCTGCTGCTCAAACGGTTGACCGTCTCGCTCGTTCTCCTTCGTCACGTGTCGACCGTTGCTAAATACCGGGTGTGTTGAATCAGTTGTATGTCACTCGTATCTCTTCTATTCGGTTGGTTACTTATTCAAATTTTGAATACCACTTGAATACGCTAACTAACCGAAACTCTCGAGGATACACACGTCTTCCTCGTCGTTACTCGAATTTTTCTAGTTCTATTTAGTTATTTTTATTTCATTTTATCCTTTCTTGTTTCTCGTAGAAGTTGATTGAAGATATTTTTCTTCTGAAAAGTTTAAAATCATTACAGTTTTTTTTTATCTATAAATTTTTGCGTTTTTTTTCCTTGTTTTACTTTTTACTAAAATTTGATTTCTTAAACATCCTTATTCTTCACAATAAAAGAAAAAGAAGCCGCCAAAAAATTTGTGTAAAAAAATTCGTTCAAGTTCACCTTTCCCTCGTTAATGATGATAATGTTCATGATATTAATAATAATAAATTATTGGCCAAATATCTGTTCATGTAGATATGGATGTACCACGGTACAAATATTGGTACAAGAGAAGGGGGCGGGGAAGAAAGGATAGCTAAAGAATGAATAAGAGAAATAACCCGTTAATCTTTTAGACTCTGTGCACATGTAGGTATACATTTATTACATGTATGGTTTTAAGTAAATTTGTACACTTTATGTGTGCATATGTTCATAGCTTGGGTTTAAAAGATAAAGTAACTAAAACTAGTATCGACGTTTGTAAATTATAACTGACATAAGAGGTACATTGACGCCTGTCGTGCGATGATGATGTTCGGCTACTTCTGTTACTATACTTTTTTTTTTTTAAACATTTTTATACGCGAGAGAATAATATATATATTTGAATGTCCATCTAAGCTATAGCGCTGTTTTTTTCCACGCATACATGTGTTATTTTTTATTGGTCTTTTTATTTTTTTTATTTTTTTTTTATTTTTTTACCAATAAGGCAGGTGCGGATGCGGAATCATTCAACATTGTGATAAATACCAACGAAAATGAATATATGTATTTGTATATATGTGTATATATATTTTTTTTTGTGTGTGTGCAATATTCGCAGTTGTCATATTTGGTTTTATTTAATTTTCCTTATTTGTCGCGTCGTCGTGGATCGTTTACACATGCCGTTTTGACATACACACCTGTCATTCGAGTAGATATATATGCTGTGAGTGAGGATATGTTCCGATATAATGTATTCGTAATACCATTTTTCTTTTCACTTTTTTTTTAATATGTAGACTAATTATGCAATGTACGAACGACAATCTATGTATCTCGTCACGGTTATTATTGGCTAGCAGTTGCATGTCGTTCTCGAACGAAATTTTCAACAATTTGACTATGAAACATTTTCCACTCGTGTGATATTTACCGCTTTGTTTGTTTGTAACTTGTGTTTTTTCCATTTTATTTACCGTTTCTATTTTTTTTTTTTTTTTTTTTGGTCGAGTAATTAACCCGGCGCCGGCTGTCAACGATTATTGGAACTTTGCTTATCTTTATTGCAGAAAACCACGCGTGACGGCCGGCGTAAATTTTGTCGATTTCGTTGGTCGGAATATCGAGAATTTTTGATTCGGAAGAAAACGCAATACAGTCGCGTTGGTAAACGTCGTTATTAAAAGGGAATTGAGAGCGGAAGTTTTGGAAATTTATCGACGAATTCTTGGCTTTGAAATTTGGAAAACACGCGATAGGATTTTAGCCAAAATATTTGTCAAAGTTAACGATTTATTTTCTCTTCTTTTTATTATCGCGAATGATCACCTGTACCGGATGATCCTTCATAGTAGGAAACCTGTTTTGAAAGTGGTGAAATAATTTTCAACCAGAAATTGTGCTTCGTTGATATACAACTTTTATGTAATTTAGCTCACTGTGCAGTAATTATGTTTTATTTCTTTTTATCATGTTATTTTTTTTACAATTTCGAATCGTCCGGTAGTTGGAAAAAATGTTGAAAAACAGCAGATCCACTTTAGAATTCAGACCCCAAATTATAAGTTTCATTCCGAGTTCACAGCAGCCAGCAAGCAATGGGCGGTGTGGTATTAGACGAATAAAAATAAATACCGGAATTCCGGGGTTCGCCGCCGCGTGCTTTTTTTTCTTATTCATCAAATACCATATTCATTCATTCGATTATCGATACTTGAAAAAAAAAACTTGTTTTTTCACTTTTTTTTTACATTTTGTTTGATGGGAATAAAAAAACAGCTCTGCAGCAAGGAGTAGTAGTTTATTTTATTTTTTATCATTATTGTGAACAAAATGGAGATTAAATTGAATGATACAAAGAACAATAACAAACTTGAATACTTATATTAGAATCTCCCGATTTTTTTATTTTCAATTTTTCGCGTTTCGCGATTTAATGGTATTCCTCTTGAATTCCGCGTCGTAGTGATTTTTGAATTACCAAATCCCTATTGACAGGATATATCACCGATGGCGGATATGTTTCGGTCGTTGATTGGGCCATGAACCTGCCCAGTCGTCGTTCTGACCTCTAATCAACCGTCCGCAGAAACCTTCTCCACGTGGAATTTAGCCTTTATAAAGTTATCGAACTCTCCGTCAAAGCTATGGTCAGGTAAAGTTAGTTGTTCCGGAATGATCACACAGAGTCACTGTTGTACCCGCGTAGATATTATAGTTTGGTATACATATTTATAAAACTCCTTTTAGGATTCCAATCTCTGACAGTGACTCGACAAGGTCGGCACACCACTTGCCATTACCGCGGTAAAATCGACTCTTTTCTTATTGTTAGTTTATTTTATTTATTTTATTTTCATTTGCAACCTTTTTCTTTCTTCGTGTTTTAAATTCGATCGATTCTCTTCGGATTCTTAGCTAGTTAGCTAGTTTTGCCTTTCTCTTTTTATTCTCTCTTCAAGCAACCGGTTTTTCAAAATTTTGTTACAATTGTATTTAGCTTTTATAATACAGATATAATGAGTAGTAATTAAACTAATTCTTCATCGTCACGCATTTGACTCTATAGACATTCATTCTTTTTTCCCCCTTTTTTGCTGGTTTTAGTCGGGTCGGTGGCCGCGTGCCGCTATAGGGAAAACCATTTTTCATTGCTTCATTTTCTCTTATTTCCTTCCATCGACATTTTTGTCAGCGTGTGCCATGAATGTATATACATATATCTATCGAATTTTTTTTTTCCTATTGCTGTTAATTTTAATCTTAGTTGTTACCACCGTATTATAAGATACACATCCGTATATTATTCCAGATCGTTCGTACGTCGTTCGTTCGTTTCGTTAGTTAGAGTTCGTAAGCATGTAGAAGGTATAAATATAACCATCACGGTATATATTGGCTTTGTAGGAAAATCGGCGGCTCGTATAGTAGCTGCGATGCTGAATTTTGTAGTGTGTTCGTAAATTTGTGTTTAAAAATAATATATTCTATACCGATTTCCAAAAATATTCATTTATCGTCGGGAACCACCATTACTTATAAAATTCACCACCGCGGACGGTGCTGCGACGATTCACCGGTGGGTCGAATTAAATATCATTTTTACAAAAAAACAAAACGAGTTTCATTTTCAATGTTTATATAACACAAAAAAAATAAATAACATCTCGTCAATTAATTGAGTCTGTTATGAAAACTTTTAAATCTCTACCTCGCTATTTTATAATTCGTGATTGTTGGATGCGTGTATAATATTTCAAATTACGCGATTCGCAATCTCCCTTCATTTTTTCTATTCTAATAGCTATATGTTATCCATTACACACAGGTATTTTTTTCACAGCGTAAATTGAATATCACGTGACGTCATATACACGGTCCGTCCCGCCCACATCGTCATCTTTCGCATGAATATACATATATATTTCATGGTGTACTACACGCCTACTATAGTTACGCTTAACCTTCTACTTCATAGGCGTCTTCCATACACATTAAGATATTATAATATAATTCTCACTTCTTAGGTGGTTAATTATTTTATATCTTTTGTTTCGACTAAATGGTTGTACTATAAAATTACGCATAGATCGTACTATCGAATTAAAGAAAGAAAAAAAATCCTCTCGCTTCGGTGTGAAAATTTCAAGGGAAATTCAAAGCGTTATCGTCTAGTTGGTCGGTGACTATTGTTTTTATTTTCATTTTTGGTTTCTTTTTTTTTTTATTTTCTTGTACCTCTGGTAGCCAATGTTTCCATCTTAGTTATAATGTACAGGAAGTTTAGAAGATTGTACGATCGTTAACGTGTGGTATGGTATACGGATAAGAACCTATATGGATAGTTTTATCAACATGGTAAAACCTACATCATAAAGTAACGATATATACTCGTACTTTTACTTCGACGCTTTTTGTTCGTACAAATCATATCTACGTACATGTAACGGAAAATAATTGCGAACTTATTTTACATTACACCTGACGTATAGCTGCGTTTGTAACTAACACTATGTACGTTTACAATTATGTAGTCTACACATGGGTCTAATCTAAATATTGATTCAATCGTATCGGTATTGTTGATCGTCTCGTTGATCGTCGATTAAACATCGAACGCACTTAATCAGTATTTCAATCGATATAATTTTATTTCTTCTTTCTCTTTCTCGATATCTCTCTTATTCTTTTTTTCTTCGTGTTTTTTTTTTTGTTTTTGTTGCAGATATATGTATGTTATTTCATGTATCGATTGCGTTATATTCGCGGACGTACACTTTGACGTT